>OX381718.1:19601722-20801722 GCA_947462335.1 Harmothoe impar | reverse complement strand
GGTTTACAAGAAGTTCTTGTGTAATATACGACATTTAGGGTTTTCTGGGACGTGTAATCCAATCATCGCGTCAAAATTGTAATTAGGACAAAGTTCAAGATGGCCACAAAGATGAATGCAGCCTGGCAATTGCATCATAATAAATCATAGCACATTAATACTAACACGTTTTGTAGGATAAGGGCAATTTTGTAAGAAAAGATCTGACTAATGGACCTTATTCTACAAAAATCTTCCTTAATATAGGTTTTGTAGGATAAGGGCAGTTTTGTAGGATAGGGACCTGACTTTTTGCCCTTATCCCACAAAAGCATATATGTTTTGTAGGATAAGGGCAATTGTGTGGGATATGGGCAGACTGATATCCCTTAACCTACAAACAATATTACTTTTGTAGGATAAGGGCAATTTTGTAGGATAATGGCCTGACTGATAGCCCTTAACCTGCAAACCATATTACATTTGTAGGATAAGGGCAATTTTGTAGGATAATGGCCTAATACACCTCCTGTTGTAGATTGCTGACTGGGACCTACTTTATGGTACTACGGCCCCGGGTGACCACAAGGCCTTCTCTGACATGTCCAGGGCTGACTTTGTGTGCCGATACACATGGTTCTGTTACCATCCAGATTGTGCTAAGGACTGCTGCAATGATGCTGATACCTGTGAATGTTCAACATATTGTTACCCCGGCTGCACATGCTATTACAGTGCCTCTAATGATGGTAATAACTTCATGAACTGCTCATCAAGAAATATGACAAGTTTACCCACTCAGGCTCCATCATATGTGAGAAGCATCACTTTGGATGGCAATTACCTGACTTCTCTAAATTCATCAGGTTTGAATTTTCCTCGTTTAATGAAACTAGATATGGCTAATAGCCATATTTCACATCTTAAACCTGAAGCCTTTAAAAATCTGAAAATGCTGGAAATTCTTCATCTGCAGCAAAATAATATAGAGATACTCGGCAATCAGACATTCGCCTTCCTCTCTAAACTACAAGAGCTATATCTACAATGGAATATAATCCACCAAATTGACAATGGCAGCTTTGATGACCTACCACAGTTAAAGGTTTTATGGTTACACAGTAACAAATTAAAAGCCCTTCATGTGTCACTGTTCGACAGAATGTACTCTCTCAAGGAGCTGACTCTGCATGGTAACCCATGGTCATGTGACTGCCAATCGGGGCCAGCACTTCAAAAGTGGTTGATTCGTAGCAAAATTGCGATAAATAATTTACAGATTTACTGCAATAGTAAATTATTGCCCGAGCCAACTTACAACAGTCAATCGGAATCATCTCAGTCTAATTCAACAAACAATTTGGTATCATCATTACAATACCTAGCTGTGATAGACGTTGATTTCTCAATTTGCACCAACCGTAGCATCGTGGAGAGAGTTTACAATCACACCATCATAGAGACGGTACACGTCAAGTCCATCACAGAAGTTGTCTCACTTGCTACAGTCTTTGTTATACTGGTCATCTTTACGCTGGTTATTCACAAGACCCGTCTGCTGCTCAGAGTCTGGTTCTACAACAAGTTTGGTGTGCGGTTCCATAAGGAGAAGGAGGACAATGCAGATAAGCCATATGACTTGTTTATTGCTTGTGACAAGAAAGATGAGAGACTTGTTCTGTATGAGCTACTGCCCAGACTGGAGGCAGCAGCTATGTCTTACAAGGTTAGACGATTTTAACCCTCAATACTCAATAATTTAATGCACTATAATATTACATCATACCCTATTTGCAGCTCTTAATAACTCACCAGTGATGCACTTATGCATCATACTGACCCTATTGGAGGGAAACGTTATAATTATATCCATTAGAGATATTAATGAAGTAAATTGATAGCCCCTATCACCCTAGATACAGTTATGTTACAGCATTTGGAACACATCTTTAGTAAGATTAATAATTCAAAAATAAATCTGATATGACCACTATGACAGCTTTTCCTGACCCAAGAAACTGACCTCTTCTCTGTAGGTATGTCTGGAGTGTCGAGACTGGCATCCCGGTCATACAACCACTGATGCTGTTGTTGCTTCTGTCCAGCTGAGTAAACGTACCATTGTTCTGGTCACACCAAACCACCTGGACACACAGTGGTGTGAATACTCATTTGATGCTGCTCATCACCAGGTATGGTTCAACCCTTGGGGTACAACCCTATGACTCAGTCTCTACAAATCGATACAAGTGAAACATCTATGACCTGTTGATATCTATGACCTACTTTTGTCTATGACCTGCTGCTGTATATTACAACAAGTTTCAAGCATGCCTATCCTTATTAGTAATTTTCAATATATTCTATAGATAATGGTGGTTCAGTTTAAAGCGCAACACAATAAGCCATTTTCAGATCTCCTGGTCAAAGATGTCAGCAGCTCATAGATGTCAGTATGTCATTGACATAAGTCAATCATAGTTTAGGTTGTATCAAATTGGTGAGACTCAGCAATATATGTTTTTCAATCCTTCAAGGGGCGCATACTGCTTTAATGTCCTTGCTTGGCATGATGCAAGAATGCAGCCCCCAAAAGTAACTGGTAACATGCCTCTTGCCTACCCTTCATGAGTGTTTTAACCTTGTACGATGTGCATGATGCGTGAATCTAGCTCTAGCATATTACTCTCCAAATCACTTAATCTGAATGGAATATTCATAAACATTTTAACTTAAGACTGATATTATTATTTCAGGTATTAAAGGATAAACAGATCCGACTGATCCTTGTCCTTACTGACATAGCACTTGAGGCCCGTATGACACGAGCTATGAAGCTGTACATGAGGACGAATACCTTCTTGGTGATTGGGGAGCGGTGGTTCTGGAAGAAGCTGAGATATTACCTGGCAGACAACCCTCGTGGTGCAGATCATGTTGTAGGCAGAGACTTCAGACTGATGAATGCATACTTATAGATCAAATAGAACCATTCTGTTCCTGAGATATATCGCAATTCTGTGCAGTTCCCAGATCTCGCATATAAATTGCACCACCAACTGAGGAGAATCCTATAACACGTATTTTGGGATCCGAAAATTCTATTCTATAGTCTAGTAAACATAACCCTCGTATAACCTTCTCCTGTATAGACATTTTTACTATCAAATGAAAGCTAACTTTGGTTTGTGGGGATACTATAGTACACAGGAATGTATGGTATGTAATAGATATGGTACAAGTGAGTTGCTGTATAATTGTTTCAACTGTCCAAGGAGCCAGCCGAGGACAATTACCCTTGTCTGAGGCTTGTAACACTCATAGAGCTACTCACACACATCCGTATCTGTCCTACACTCACAGTAGGAGAGGATACTCAATGGACCATATCCAAATTCCTCAAGCCATTATGTTTGTTCTATTTCAATTATGGTGTAAGCTAACCTGAAGTATTATATAATTATTGCATTATGATGGAGAATTGAAGCGTTATATTTTAACCTAGACTCTATATGTTTTTATAGATAGTGAATAATTAAAGCTGTTTCCTACATTGTAAAAAAAATATATTATGGCTAGGGCATTTCACACTCACTTAAACAATTTGAAGATTTCTCATGGTATCTTTTTTGTTGCAAGGGAGTGTTTTCCCTAGCAACCGACATAAAATATCAGTCATACAGGTAATCACCCTCATGGGGTTGCGAGTTCGAAATTCAGCCAGGCCACCTTGTGCTGTTTTACCTCTTGCTGTATATATGTAGGAAGCACAGTAAACGTCACAATGGACATGTTCTCAATCATAGACACCTTAATGTGGGATTCGAACCTGCTACACTCAGAATGAATGCATCATAGATTCAAGATTCAAGAAGGTTTTATTGACTATTGTAGTAATACACTGTCAGCACCAGGTTTGTATTAATCGCATCATAAACAATTTTTATACAAAAGTATAATCATACAATTCATGGCTCCTGACTGTTTGGGTAGGGTTGGCTTTCTGGACACACCTTTTAGACCTGAATTAGTATGCATTGTTTTCATGTGAACTGATGTAAATTCTTTTGATATTTTGATAGATCTGAGAGATATTGCAGTGGTTTAGTATGGTGGCCCTGGAGGCTCACGTAAAAAAAAAATTAAAAGTGAAGTTTTTTTTTTCAAAGTGGAGTTGTTTTTTTTCAAAGTGGAGTTTTTTTTTTCAAAGTGAAGTTGTTTTTTTCAAAGTGAAGTTGTTTTTTTCAAAGTGGAGTTTCTTTTTTCAAAGTGATGTTTTTTTTTCAAAGATTTTTATTTTTTTTTTGTCTTCAGAAAAAAAAGAACTTTTTTCAAAATGCAAAACTCACTGTCACTGTCAAGCTGATGGATGCCAACTTGTGACAGCTATCCTTTAGCATTGGGATGCACTACATGTGGCAATTTATAGGATCCTGTGTGGAAATTTACACCGGGTAAGTGGCCCGCATGATAACTGGCCTTGGGATAAAGACATCCTTGCCTATTGGCGCCTTTCAAGTGGCCCTTTCCCAAGAAATTGGCCCTTTGGCCCGGTAAAAATGTATGACAGGTATCCTTTAACATTGAGACTCAACATATGATAGCATTGTTATATAGGATGCTAGGTGATAGCTGCCTGTTGAGTGGTCAATTTGCCTGTTGAGTGGCAATTTGGCTGCCGTAACTGGCCCCCGTGACTGGCCCCTGTGAGTGGCCCCTGTGACTGGCCCCCTGTGACACCTTGTGACAGCTATCTTTTCACAATGGAATGGAGTATGTTTATGTGGGCATTCATTGGATCCTATGAGACCAGGTGATAAGCCTGCATGAGAACAGTAGAATATTGGCCCATTAGCCCATTGGCCCATTGGCCCATTTTCAAACATGCCAAAAAACACTAAAAAGTTGTCATTCAGGAAATTGGCCAATTTGGCGAGAAAATAGGTCAGAATCTCAAAAAGTAGATTTTTGGGGAAATTGGCCAATTTGGCGAGAAAATGGGTCAGATTTTAAAAATGTCGATTTTTTCAGGAAATTTATCAATTTGGCGAGAAAATAGGTCAGAATCTCAAAAAATCGATTTTTCGGGAAATTGGCCAATTTGGCGAGAAAATAGGTCAGATTTTTAAAAAGTAGATTTTTTTGGGAAATGGATCAATTTGGCGAGAAAATAGGTCAAAATCTTTTTGAGATTTTGACCTATATTCTCGCCAAATGGGCATTCATTGGATCCTATGAGACCAGGTGATGTTGAGACTCAATCATATTGTGTAATGTATTAGTGACACACCAGGGGGCGCCACTGTTCCTAGCCTCCAGTGTGCCGGTACCTTGCCTGGTCAGCCATTGACCAGAACCTGACCTATTTTCTCGCCAAATTGATCAATTTCCCGAAAAAATCGACTTTTTTAAAATCTGACCCATTTTCTCGCCAAATTGGCCAATTTCCCAAAAAATCGACTTTTTTTGAGATTCTGACCCATTTTCTCGCCAAATCGACAAATTTCCCCAAAAATCTACTTTTTGAGATTCTGACCTATTTTCTCGCCAAATTGGCCAATTTCCTGGATATCAACTTTTTAGCGTTTTTTGGCATGTTTGAAAATGGGCCAATGGGCCAATGGGCCAATATTCTACCGTTCTCATGCAGGCTTATCTCCTGGTCTCATAGGATCCAATGAATGCCCACATAAACATACTCCATTCCATTGTGAAAAGATAGCTGTCACAAGGTGTCACAGGGGGCCAGTCACAGGGGCCACTCACAGGGGCCAGTCACGGGGGCCAGTTACGGCAGCCAAATTGCCACTCAACAGGCAAATTGACCACTCAACAGGCAGCTATCACCTAGCATCCTATATAACAATGCTATAATATGTTGAGTCTCAATGTTAAAGGATACCTGTCATACATTTTTACCGGGCCAAAGGGCCAATTTCTTGGGAAAGGGCCACTTGAAAGGGGCCAATGGGCAAGGATGTCTTTATCCCAAGGCCAGTTATCATGCGGGCCACTTACCCGGTGTAAATTTCCACACAGGATCCTATAAATGCCACATGTAGTGCATCCCAATGCTAAAGGATAGCTGTCACAAGTTGGCATCCATCAGCTTGACAGTGACAGTGAGTTTTTCATTTTGAAAAAAAAAAAAAAAATTCTGAAGACAAAAAAAAAAAAAAAAATCTTTGAAAAAAAAACATCACTTCGAAAAAAAACATCACTTTGAAAAAAAACCACTTCACTTTGAAAAAAAAAATTTCACTTTGAAAAAAAACACTCCACTTTGCAAAAAAAAACTCCACTTTGCAAGAAAAAACTTCACTTTGAAAAAGAAAACTTCACTTTGAAAAAAAAAATTTCACTTTTAATTTTTTTTTTACGTGAGCCTCCAAGGCCACCATAGTTTAGAGGTAAGATCACTGATTTTTACGAAACATTATATTTCCATCATTTAAGGAGAGGACATACTAGACTATGAGATGAAAGAAAATAAATGAAAACTCAAATGGGAATAAACAGAAAAGGCTTGCAGTAGATTTACCAAAGTCGAGGCATTGTTAGGGAGCGATGCATGGCTGCTGTAATGAGTATGCTAATGAGGTGTTGACAACAATCTCTTGCTGGTGCACTACAAAGCTAGGCTTAATGAGTGGTCTAATTAGTTTGGTTGTACTGCAGAACATCCATTTAGATAAGTATGGAGCTCTGCACTGACTATCTGGAGTCATGTAAATGTCACATTTTTTCCTCAACTTGAGTAAGTTAGAGCAAACAGAGGCTTGGTGAGTCCAACACAGGGGGACACACTTAAAGAGGGAGTAGGCAGAAACTACAGCCTCTCAGAAATATAATTGAAGTACAATATCCATTGGTGAGAGCCTACTTATTCACTCATCTTCTCATACTGTCTGTCGTTTGTAAAGTTACTCTTATTACTTCTACTTAATAACTGAAAACATCCATGCTTGTAATATCCAAATTGAGTAAGTTTAATTATGATAATGCCTTGCATGATGATTCACCTGCATTTTTGACTGAAAAAACTTAATAAGTGAGGACAGAACGTCCACATGGAATCAGGTGATCAACATCCTCCGGCATGCTTGGAACAATATTGCTCTAATGTGTTTGATAACCACCATTATGTTTTCGATAACCACCATTATTGCAATTGTGCCTAGGTACTTTCTAATTATTAATCAAGAGTGTATAGCTGTATTGATGACTTGCGTGTATGTCAGTATTGAGATAATATTCTTTAATTAGCATCTTTAATCTACTCACAAAAATATGTATTTAAACCATGGAGAAAACAAATCATAACTCCTGAGACAATGCTTATTACTTATAGGAAAACATACAGGTGTAGCAATGTCTTAATACAACAGGTCCCTAGTGCTGCATGGAAACTGATAAAAGGATGAGAGAGGATATAAAGACCTGGAGGAACTCCAAACTGTGGGGGGTTAATGAGGGCATTACTTGGGAAGGGGGCTTCTGTGTCTACATGTGTGTGTGTGTGCTGGTGCATCACAATACACTGTCCTTGTTCAAACATAGTTCTGACATATTCAACTATCTTAATATCTAATGCTGTTTCTTCTCATGTTAATAGAATACTACAAACTATACATATTTATGTTCTGGGACTTGACCTTCCAAACTAAAGCAATCTGATATGAGTAACACACATAACTCTCCCATTTCTAGAGAGGCAAAGATAATGTCTATGCTGAATGCCTGACTTCCTTTACATTTCCACATAGTTCTTCTGATATTTATTAATTCAGTCCTGTAGCCTCAGGTTGTTGTCTTTATGATACACAGCAACTGTGCACTAATATGACACAGTAATGAGCTCAGGCAAATTAAAACTTCCTTACAATGCTCAAAACTGCCATCATTGATCATGTTATTAGACACTTTCTCATCAAAACCATTTCCGACAAGTCTCTTGGGGATCACCTTTGTTTGGCTTATTCATATTAAAGGATTATGATTTCCATCATCAAAAATCAAGGTCAGTTAGTTTGAAAATTCCATTGGGAGAGGAGCTTTGAGTTATGTCCTTGGCATGAACTGATTTCCTTTAATCCAAAGTTGTAGTGAGTAGCTGAGATCTGAGGGACATGTAACAGTAGCTGACATCTTTGTCAAATAAGACACAATGCAAAGGCACACATTTTTCTAATTAACATCCTTTTGGTTTTCGACCTGCCTGGAATGAATCTATGAGCGCTAATGACAAAGAGCATGTACACACCATGGTGCTTTTAACTTTGGAGATATGATGATCTCTAGTGCTTATACAAGACAAGCACTTAAGTTCAAGATATATTTCCAGTGACAGTTTTAAAGCCATTATTTTTCACTCTCGACATTCTTCTTCTATTTACAACTCATTGTTACCAAAGGTATGTCCCCCCCCCCCCTTACTTGTGCCCTGTATCTGGAACAACATAAATCCATAATTATCATTGCTTATAATATTGATGAATAGATTTCCATGCCTGTGGATGATTCCCACTATATTTCCTTTTGCAAAAATAATGTTTTATCATAGAAGCTTGTCACCTCTAGGCTGTACCAAGCTAGGAGTCCAAGAAGGGTTAGATAATTATATAGATATTATGGCAGGCAGGTGGGTATTATTACAGGAAACAATCTAGATGTGATTTGTCTGCTTTACATAGTTTTTACACCTACTATGGATTGTTTCATAGGCTTTTCATGGTGATTTATGCCTTTAGTATGGTATTATAAAGGGTGCCCTAGATAGGTGGGATGTGACAACTGTGTAAGTGGACAATATATTGATTGTAAAATATGAGTTCCTTTGTCTACAATAATACAAATGTATTGTCTTCGGGCTGAGCTGCTTACTCTCATTTAATATGAGTATAATATCACATAGCATTGTTTTGTCTGACTATAATGTGTGATTATAAAATCTACCAACCCCCCCATGTTGTTAATAAATGACCACTCCCTTATCTTTCTTGTTCTAAAGTGAAGAAAGGAAAGATTTTATTTCGCCCATACACCATTATCCATGGTGTGTTATTTTGCCAATGTGTCTAATTGTAATTGTTGATTGGGTCCTTAAAAGACCTGAAGGTAATTAAACTAACTCTGGGCTAATGTCCATTATAATGGCTCAATTGAGAATTCCCATTCCATTCTGACTGATTTATCTGAGCGGTTGGTAGGGTTCAGATAATCAAATTATCATTTGGAATAGAGCAAAATAGTGTATCCTTCTTTGTCTGACTCATCGTGCCAAGCCAAATGGAACAATGATAATTAGATTGACCACCCCTCCATTCCCTCCATCCTTCCGACTCTTACTCACACAGCAAGTGCTCACTGAATGCACAATAAGGGGTTCATAAAGTATGTAAAACAAGCTAACTTGATGGACAGTTTACAGTGCTATTTTTAAATAAATGCCAGGTTTTCTCACCCTAGCCAATGGTAACAGAGATTGCCTTCTTACATTTAGAAGGTATCACATAAGTACTACACCAAGTTCTTTATAACCAAGAAAGGAGTATCTATCTAACATTTGGCCTTGCATATAAATTGTAGCTTAAAAATTCTGAAAGTGTCCAAAATAATACTTAACTTTTGGAATTTAAATGCATATTGTTAAAATTATTCTATAGACTACAGTCTACATTCACCCTCAATGGGTTAAAGAAACAAGGCTTGGCAAAGAAGTATCTGAAAAACAATTTAAACATTTGAATTAAACAGAAAATCAATCATTGTAGAAAATGGCTTGCAGTTTAACTAATCTGGTGGAGCCAGACCTTGGCTGGGAGTGTTGATCTCAAGTCATAGTCGCTGCAATGAATATACTAATTAATTGTTGAGGAGAACAGTCTATGGTAGGTGTACTACACAGTGTTAAGCATAATGAATGACCTAATTAGTGGGGCTGTAAGGGAGTACAGTCATTAAATCAAGTGGTGAGCTTTGCACTAACTACCTTAAGTCATGCGATTAGCAAATGAATTAGTGCTGGTGAAGGTTGGAAGAGGTACCATAAAGAGGGTGGACAGGAGGGCAGGAATAATATTACAATCTATGCTATATAAATATTAAGTCTCCCCCATCTCTAATTGCAAAATTCTCACAGCGATATCCTCACCGGCTTTTTCTCCGCTATCTTTTCTGGGTTTATTCCTTTCCCTCTGCTGCTGTACAAACACATAACATCCTTCCTTCACAACTACAGCCTCCCTCACACTGTTCCAATTACAACCCCAACCCCACTACATAATTGCTAAATTAGTGACCTCCTATGGTGTCAGTTAGCTCAAAAGGTATCAAACTCATAAAATGGGTTGTTCAAAGACTGCCTTACAGCTGAGTAGATGTACAGTAGCCAACAGCGGCACTACTACTACACAGAAACATAATAAGGACTGTGAAAGCACACCAATGGGGAACTCCATATGGGCTAGTTCATGCCCAATACCGCAAGATGGCAGGGCAGTAATAGCAGCTTGGCAGGGCCACTCTACAATAGAAACCTGTACAAGTACTTCATTCTCTGTATAGTTTATTTAATGTTTGTTTCCTCTCTAAGTATCATATTTTTTAGAGAGCACATCACAGATATTGAATAACACTTAATATTGCTAGAATGAGTTAGATATGCAGAGCTGTTGACATCCCTCGACTATAGAAACTCATAGCACAGGGTACGGCTTTATCCACTCACCAGGGTCAGTGGCCACCTGGTGGTTGGCTGTGCAACTAAACATGGACGACCTCATTGGTGCCAATGTGATAACCCAAGGTCAAGGGAACTAAAACTATTGGTTCAACCCTTGCATATTAAAAGACAATAACTGTTGTAACTGCCGATTCATTAACTTGAATACTCTTACAAGACAAACCACACCATTTTATCAAGATAATCATACTGTCTAGTATCGAAAGACTTAAAAAGAAAATCACTTCTTCAGTTCCTTGTGAGTTTGTAATATATACCTACTGCTATTGACATCAGATAAAAAATATTCTTACAGTTTTAAGATAGTATTTTGTTAGTTTTTGTATTAAACCTAGGAAAGTTCGAGATATCCCAAAGGCATGGACTTTTTTCTAAAGAAAAGGAACATCCTGAACCAACTGAGACTAGAAAAACATCTCCTACAGTGAATCAAGTTTGTCCTGCAGGCTTGACTTTCAGCCCCTTATCTTCAACCTGGAGGAAGGGGAATTTTGGGTGGTCGTAATAGGTTGCCCAGAGGTTGGGGCACCCATACTGTGTGGTTAAACTAACCACTAGCGGCCCCATAGACCCACTTGTCTGGCCTCATGATTGAGTAATGACTGACCAGGGGATACTCACATAGGCAGACACCCATATGTGCAATATCTACACAAGGGGGTATTGTAGTATGGCATGTCAATGACATTATGTCAGGAGTTGGGTGGGCAGGGGGTTGGGGTAAATGAGAATATTTTAAGAACAAAATCAATCTAAGCTAGATAAAGATGTCCTTTAAATTTGTTTCATATTTTTCAGAAGAATTCTGTATACAATCTTTATACGTGACCAGACAAGGGAAAGGACACCTGTGGGGCCTTTATCCCACAAAATGTCCTTTATCCCACAAAAAACTTTAGTTTTGTTAGATAAAGGCTGACCACGGGCCTTTATCCCACAAAATTGGCGTTAAAGCACAAAAGCCTTTATCCCACATAAAAAATGCCTTTATCCCACAAAAGCCTTTATATCACAAAACCTATGTAATAATCATCTCAACTGGCCTCTATATCACAAAACCTATGTAATGATGATATCAACCAGCCTTTATCTCACAAAACCTATATATATACCGAATTTCCCTCAAATAACAACTACTCTCCTCACATACCAACTTGTCTTTATATCACAAAACCCATATATATTGGTCTCAAATACTGAATTTCCCTGGAATATCAGCTATTCACCTCATATATCAACTTGCCTTTATATCACAAAAGCTATATATATAGGTTTATTCAGTATATCCAACCATTAAATATAGGTTTTGTGATATAAAGGCCAGTTGAAATGATTATTATATAGCTTTTGTGAGATAAAGGCTGGTTATGTAGGTTTTGTTATATAGAGGCCAGAGGGGATATTAGGGCAATTTGATATGTTAGAGTCGTATATTTAGCTTTTGTGATATAAAGGCAAGTTGATATAATAATTAGAAAAAAGCTTATAAATATTTGGGGGTAGTTCAGTATATGAGACCAATATATAGGTTTTGTGATATAAAGGCAAGTTGATATGATTAGTACATAGGTTTTGTGATATAAAGGCCAGTTGGTATGATTATTACAGAGGCTTTGTGATATAGAGCCCAGAAGAAATTCAAGAGCAATTTGATACATTGGAGTAGTATATATAGGTTTTGTGATATAAAGGCTAGTTGAAATGTAAGACAAATAGCTTATATTTTGGGGTAGTTCAGTATACGAGGCCAGTATATAGGCTTTGTGATATAAAGGCAAGTTGATATGATTATTACATAGGTTTTGTGATATAACGGCCAGTTGGTATGATTATTACAGAGGCTTTGTGGTATAGTGCCCAGAAGAAATTCAAGAGCAATTTGATGCATTGGAGTAGTATATATAGGTTGATTCAATATATCCAACCATTATATATAGGTTTTGTGATATAAAGGCCAGTTGAAATGGTTATTATATAGCTTTTGGGAGATAAAGGCTGGTTATGTAGGTTTTGTTATATAGAGGCCAGAGGAGATATTAGGGCAATTTGACATGTTAGAGTAGTATATACAGCTTTTGTGATATAAAGGCAAGTTGATATATGGGGAAAAAAAACTTATATTTGGGGGTTGTTCAGTATATGAGACCAATATATAGGTTTTGTGATTTAAAAGGCAAGTTGATATGATTAGTACATAGGTTTTGTGATATAAAGGCCAGTTGGTATGATTATTACAGAGGCTTTGTGATATAGAGCCCAGAAGAAATTCAAGAGCAATTTGATACATTGGAGTAGTATATATAGGTTTTGTGATATAAAGGCTAGTTGAAATGTAAGACAAATAGCTTATATTTTGGGGTAGTTCAGTATACGAGGCCAGTATATAGGCTTTGTGATATAAAGGCAAGTTGATATGATTATTACATAGGTTTTGTGATATAACGGCCAGTTTGTATGCTTATTACAGAGGCTTTGTGGTATAGTGCCCAGAAGAAATTCAAGAGCAATTTGATACATTGGAGTAGTATAATAGGTTTTTTCAGTATATCCAACCATTATATAGGTTTTGTGATATAAAGGCCAGTTGAAATGATTAATTTATAGCTTTTGTGAGATAAAGGCTGGGTATGTAGGTTTTGTTATATAGAGGCAATTTGACATGTTAGAGTAGTATATATAGCTTTTGTGATATAAAGGCAAGTTGATATATGAGGTGAATAGTTGATATTCCAGGGAAATTCAGTATTTAAGACCAATATATATGGGTTTTGTGATATAAAGGCAAGTTGGTATGTGAGGAGAGTAGTTGTTATTTGAGGGAAATTCGGTATATATAGGTTTTGTGATATAAAGGCCAGTTGATATGAAGATTACAAAGGTTTTGTGAGATAAAGGCCGGTTGATATCATCATTACAAAAGTTTTGTGATATAGAGGCCAGTTGAGATGATTATTACATAGGTTTTGTGATATAAAGGCTTTTGTGGGATAAAGGCATTTTTTATGTGGGATAAAGGCTTTTGTGCTTTAACGCCAGTTTTGTGAGATAAAGGCCCGTGGTCAGCCTTTATCTAACAAAACTAGTCTTTTGTGGGATAAAGGACATTTTGTGGGATAAAAGCCCCACAACACCTCTGGGGGGAAATCAGTAATGAAAGTTGGTGTCATTATCTTATGGCATAGCATGAGCTAAAAAAAATCCTAGTAGTTTTGTCGGAATCGCTTTTCAAACAGTAGTTCATATCACTAACTGTAAATGGTGAATCAGCTCTGAATGTATGGTATCCCATGGTAAATAAAAATAATTATGAAAAATTTGTCTTATTTTTTAAATTACAAAAGAAATTGGATTATTTCTTCAAATTTCGGCCTTTGGGATGGCTTTCATGGCAACCAAAAAGTGTCTTGAGTGCAAAAGTTCTTTTTGCATCTAAATATAGCACTGAAGATGCAATAATTTCATTGAGATTGCATTCTACATGAAAAACGGTCTTGGAACATTTTTTGTGTATTTAACATTCTTTTGCAACTATGGTGCTCCCTGGTGGCCTAAACCAGAACTAAAAATCCCGCCTGAAGGGGTCTTTTCCCTAGATGGGTCACACATATGGGTAACATCAGTGCTACACATCACTTGACTTCAATATGTGACAATTTATAAACATAAAGATACAGTGTGATAGCATATAAAACACATTTTTCTGGAATGGAAAAAGGGAATATTTCCCCCTCACAGACTTCCAAGCACTGTGTTCCCATATCCCATCACGCAATAGTCGATAGTGTTCTTAAAAGAGATAGAAGGTAATTAAAGTAACTCCGGGACCATGCCCAATATAATGGGTGCATCGAGAATTTCCATTTCTCTCTGATTGATTTAGTTGGCTGGGAGTAGGTTTCAGGTAATCAAAGTGTCATTGGGAATAGCTCAGAACAATGAGCCCCTCTTTGTACCACATACAGTGCCTAGTCATGTAGAAAAATGGGGATTAGATTGGCCACCCCACCATTTCACCTAGCCTACTCTTGCTCACTCATAAACATAGTGCCCACTGACTGCATCACAGGGATCGATAGTGTATGCCCAACAATCTGACTAAATAAACCCTGTGTTATTTTCAAATTTTAACCTATGAGAGCATACATTGGAGCAGTCCAATAAGGGGCAAAGAAGATTACAAACCATCTGAAATAGACTGAAAAGCAAGTATTAAAAAAAATGGTGTGCAGAGGAATTAATCGAGTTGAGTTAGGGTTTGGCGGCGAGCATGGATCTTCGCACATGGCCATTGCAGCATGGAAGCCAATTAATTGCTATAGACAACAGACTCAGCATGGTGTACTACACAGTGATGGGCTGGGCCAAGCTTAATGAGTGGCCTAATTAGAGGCTCGTCTGTGAGGGGAAAACGCTCATTAAATCAAGAAGCGAGCTCTGCATTACCTATTTTGAGTCATATGACTTTAACAATAGGCCTCAATATGGGGTAAGTGGAAGAGGAACATCAAGGAAATTTAATAAAGCTGGTGTGGTGAGCACTGCTGGTCAGGATATATTGAGAGAGAGAGAGAGAGAGAGAGAGAGAGAGAGAGAGAGAGAGAAGGAAGGAGGGAAGGAAGGAAGGAGGGAAGGAAGGGAAGACAGAGACACATAGAGCACAGACAGCTATAGAGTGAGCCAGAGAGAGAAAGAGGGAGAGCAGACATTAGCTGGTAAAAGCAACAAGGACTGAACTCACATACCACATTCCCCCACCACACTGGCTTCTAGTGTGTCCTTCACCCATGCCAATTTCGCCTTGATTTCCAGAGGTGCTGGTAATTGCCAAATTAAGTGCCTCTCATGGGGGACATTTTGGCTCAATAGGTATCAGACAACTTAAGGATGTTGTTCACAGATTGCTTTACACCTGGAAATGAGACCGGCTGCTCAGCAAGGAAAGTAATACATAGTTAGAACTAATCAAAGGTTGGTAAGTAGGCTCCCTAAGAAATGCTATGTGATTTGCCAAGGTCTATTATCCTAATAATTGTCAACTAAGCACGGCATCTAGTCATAGTGACATTTTTCATCAAGCCTGACATCATGTTACTGTACAGAAAGCTTATGTATACCATAAACACTAGTTCGAAAGCCTGCCCATCAGTTCTAGCATGCCCCTCACTTTCAACCTATATCTCAGCTGAATTTGTGATCAAACACATAAACTTACTGGTCTCATCAAGTACTTATGTAAACAGATGTAAGTCATTATATGTAAGGAATGATAGCCTTTAACAGAATTTTGTTTGGACTGAGTCATTGCTGAGAACGTGACACTGATTTTTATTTAGTTTATTGGTTAATATACATGGTAAAAGAAAATGTGTATTCTGGTTGGTAAGCCCACTACTGGTATCATCTGGAATATGATAGGTTTCTTACTCAGCATGTAGGCTGATATGGGATGAAAAGGGAGATGAAGAGCTGGAGGGTCTTCGATCTGTGATTGGGTAACGGGGGCATTGCATGGGGGAGAGGGGTAGGGATGGGCAACAGGCACCATTTTTACTTCTAGAATAATATCAGCTAGTGATGAATTTAGGTTTTCCCTTTATGCTCTATATTTTGTAATAATACTAAAATTAAATGATCTGGAATGTTGTTCTTATTCATGATCTTCTTATCAAAGCGAACTAGGCAAATAACCCTCTTCTTAAAAAGGATGGGAGCTGCCATAATTAGATGCCAGGCTGTGTAGGGTCTTATCATCTTTCAGCACATGTTTAATATATATCTATCAAGGCACCATACTGTGGATAAAGCATAATCTGGTTTTAATTCATGGCCTTGATGAAACTAAAGATCCAAGGCACTACTGCACTGACATGACATGGTAATGAGCCAAGGCTGACACAAAACTTACTGCTAATTCTCCAGACTCTGATTATTGATGATATAATAAATCATCTTCTTATCAAAACCCCTCTTCCCTCAGTATCTTCAAGCTCCTTTGGGAATGCTTCTGATTGACCTGTTTCTGTTATCATTAGACGGATTATGATTTCCGTGATCAAAACCTATCGAATCAAGATCATTTAGTTTGGTTAATACTGATTGTGGAGTGTGAACTAACTTTGTTTAGTTTCATCAAAAGTTAGACTAAACTACTCAGATGTTTGAGGGGCAAGCATCAGTAGCTGAATCTTTGGCGAAGAATGCACCGAGTTCCCTTGATTTAATGAATTGGGAAGGTCTGATGAAAAATACATTTTCTGCTATATTTTGACATACTGTAGGTGACTAGTTTAACCCTTTATGGCTGACATGATGCCTCAAGGCTTCATATTCATTGTGGGTGTCATTGCATCAATGCTGTCCCAGTGAATTACTCATATTTTCGGCCTTGAACAGTGTTGAAGTGTTATGACAACACAAGGGGTTATCCATATGGTAGATCACACTATTCTTTCCTTAAGGGGCTAGTTCTAGGTGTAATACAACATTATTTTATAACACTAATCAACACATTTTTGAACGTTGAAAACCACGGGACCAGACACATTTATTCTGGTGTATTTTGACTGGTGTTAATTCAGAAATGGCACTTAAAATTATATTATGGTAAGTCACATTTATAAAATATTCACATGGTCTCTTTTGTATCATGGCTAGTTCTTATATAATTATATGTACTATTAAAGGTAGGAAAATGCCTTTTGTCGATCTTTTGTCACATGAAACCTATTTCAAGCCCACTACATGATATTTTACTTATTTGTAGCAGAAACAAGTGCTTTTGGTGTATGAAATATAACACATTGCAACATATAACAAGTAGCTAATAAGGGCCGTTGTGCCTTCCTATTGACTTCCAAATTTGGATTATCTCTAGCCAGGTTCCAGCTATTTATTTAGCAAATGCTTTATGTATAAATCGATTTTATTGATCAATGTTCTAATACATGCATAGCTATCAGTAGAAATTTGCTTCTTAAAGGAATTAGCAATGCCTACTATGAGGTTTGCAATATTGATGACGTTTCAAAGATACTAGAACAAATATATATATTTATTATATGGAAATGGCTGCCATGGTAAAAAGAAAGTGGCATTTTTGCCAAGAAAACATTCATTTTACATTCCACATAAGATATTCAACAAAGATGGAACACCAAAGATGGACCATTGTGTGCTGGATTATAGAATCAACCAGAGGCTTTTCTGGTGCCCTATGGTGGCTGAAGGTACTTTTCACCAGAATAATTCTGGTCTTAAAAATGTTAGATACCTTCAGGATACTTTGTCCTATGGTGTGTTTTTCAATAAACATAATCGTTAATATAGCTCCATGACAGTGCAGAATTATGTTTCTAATGGTTTCTTATCATTTATTGGGATTCAGGGTTATGCTGTCTCTACAAGGGAGGCAATTTTTTTTAATGGCTGCTGCCTGGTTAGGTTCGTCTGGTATCCGATTATGTTTAAATAGTTGAACAGTGTAAGTAAGCCCATACTCACTCTAGCTGCACTATAAGCAAAGACTGATTCTATACTTCAGATCAGGTTACTCCATTGACCACCTGTACATATACGGGGGAGAGGCTACCCAGTGTGGCCGCCGCCATCTTTAATATGTCACCCGAGACCAAAATAACCACCAGGTGGCGGCATGCTCGCTCTCGTGGCGCCCCCTGTCACTTGGGGGTGCACTGGAGTCATGTCCAGGCGGGGTGACCCCTCCCCCCCACCCCCCACTGCCCAAGACTCACCCCACCCCCTCCCCCCGCCGCTCCAAGAAGCCATGGGAGCGGGGGAGTCGCTTTGAACCTCCCCTAGTCCCCCCCCCCCCCCCTGCCACTCAAGAAGCCCTGGGGGCGAGGGAGTCACTTTGAACCTCCCTTTAGTCTCACACAACCGCCCCCCCCCCCGGGCTTCTTGGGGCGGCAGTGGGGGCTTTGACACCTCCCCATGTCGCACACACCTGTTCAGAATGAGAAATAAATTCATAGACAGCCCAGCAAAAAATTGTTATAAACGAATTTACATCTGAAAAGGTTCGTTAAAACAGGATTATTTTACCATAAGAATGTATGGAAAGGGATTTTGGCACAGCACTTTGTTTGTTATATCCGAAAATTCGTTATAACAGAATTCATAATAGCGGAATTTTACTGTACCATGTACATGTATTACCGTAAAATCCCACCTATAAGCCGATCCCGCCTATAAGCCGAAAGTGAGTTTAAGGACAAAAATTCGGCTTATATGTTTTTATTTTGACATTTTAGAGAACCCCGCCTATAAGCCGACCTCCCACTTTTGAGCCATGGGGGCCAACCCAACCCCCCATCCCCACCATATTTAGAGACATTTATTCATAGAATTTCATAATTATATCAAGGTTTGAAATAAACATTCATAATCCATGTGAAAATAACTTATATGGGGGGTAAAAAAGTCTTAAAATCCACTAATTATTGTTTTATATTTAAACTGTTTTTCAGGTCAATTTTCTTGGTTGAACTTTAAATAAACCCCGCCTATGAGCCGAATGTGAGTTTGAGAGGGAAAATTCGGCTTATATGAAATGAAAACAGCAAATAAAATTCGGCTTATAGGCGGGGTTTTACGGTAAGTGAAATCTCGTTATAAGGAGGACGGATATAAGGAGCAGACTGTTATAGGAAGCAAATTTGCTCTGCATTCCATAGTTTTCTATATCCGGTATGTCCCACGACTTGTGCTGCCACCCCACGGCTCAAGCCTGCATATGCTACTAGCGCCCCCTGGTGAGTGGTGGCGGAACAAGGGTATCCCTAGTGCGGTTATGCAAAACACATAATCAAGGACTCTTCTCTTACCGACCTGGAATTTGGATTTCAACAGAAAGTCAATTATAGGGATAGAAATAGTCCGATATATTTCACAACTTCTGTTTTAGACTCTTTTCTGATTTCATTCCCTCATGGTACTTCCAGTCGGGAAGTACTATTATCTCCATGTTGCCAGTCAAACAGTACTAATACAAAATTATCCAATATCCTGCATGGCTTTCTCATTTTCTCCTCACCACTGACTTTTGGTCCAAGGACAATCTCTTGTTCAAAGAGACATTCAATTTCTTCTAAGTTTGACTCAGTCTGAATTAATTGATAAGAGAATTCATGTGGTCAATGTGCTTGACCTATTGAATATATCAAAACTAAAAAATCTCTCCGCAAGGAAAATATCCTGACCTTGCAACAGCAGTCCTTTAATCCCCTACAGTGGAAGAACTATTTGAATATAAAAACAAATACACTATCATAAATCCTCCCAGGAATAGCTTTCATATTTGATGTAGTGCATGAATTTGAACTTTACCCTTGCGAACATACATAACCTAACCCTGCTATTGGTCCCTGTGTATTGACATAGCTGTCATAGTCCACTGATCCATGGTCCACCCGAGTATGATTCACTACCCGCTAGAAGCCCTCCTCTGTCATAACCACAGGGCCTTAGGGAAGGGGCTAAATCTCCCACATCTCCACCCTGCCTCTGTCAGGGCTCTCTGACATAGGGGGCTCTATGCAGGATAGGCCCACTGAACTGGTCAGAGTTAGTTGTGGACAGCTGCTCTGGAACTGCTCGGAGGACCTCAGAGAATCATCAGAGTACCTCGGGAGCAGGTCTGTATTGGTTTGAGCAGTATGGGGCAGCTAGGGGGTGGGGGTAGCTCAAGGGTACAATGTTGGTGATAAGCCATGTGGAGTTGGTGAGGACCTCGGGCTAGGGTAGTCAGATCAGGGGTCAGGTCAACCAACCCCCTGAGATCCAATGGGCAAATGGAAGTGGATGTGGGTGGTTGCAGTGGGGATTTGTGAGTTGGATGGTTTGGTTGGGGAGGTAACTCTAGATAGGGCTGGGGGCAGTGGTCCGCCACTGCCTATCCAACAACCATAGATCAGCTGCTCTCTGCTTACTGCCTATGTGAGGTAGTATGTGAGGGAAGATGTTCATGTGGGTGGAGCTTTTGAGATGAGGGAAGATTTATCACCAAAAGAAACTCTGGTAGGTAAAGAGAGAGGAATATGTTTATCGTTACAGCCTCTATAACAAATGGGTCAGATAGAAAAAAGATAGTTACACTGCAGACCCATTTTCTATACCCCTTGGCAAACCCCATGCCCTAGTCAACCATTTTTGAAGGACTGCATTCTGACACATCAAAAAAGCAAATCCATTGACATTAGGTGTGGCCAGTAACAGGACCTATGTAGTGAACTTGTACATGTGTTTAGAATATACAAAGTGGCCCAGGGAAGTACACATAGAATTGTTGAGCAATGCAGACAGATATAATCATGTAAAGAAATGGGAATATACTATAATATAGAAAACATAATTCATTCAACATTCTATAACTTGGTATCTGGAAAAATAGTTAAGAACATATTGGTTCAGCATGTTGAAATGTGGGAGAGGTCCAGGTGGTGCAGTATGGGATTGCGCCAAGTGGAGTAGAAGTGTCAATACTCCCTGCTGTGCAATGCTGTGCATGACAAGGCAATAGAATGTTACAACAACAGTATGTTTCAATACACATAACTCTCATAATTGTTCACAATGCAAGAATACTCTGGAACTGGAATTCAATATTAGCTGGTTTTTTTCGTTTGCCATTTGGATGAATGTGCAAAATCCAACTTAAGAAAATCCAAAATGTAGTTTCTGTTGATTTTCAAAATGGGGTTGGAAGTGGATACAGTGTTGCGCAGCAAAGCTGCTGGAATGGTGAAGGTGCCCTGTCTATTAAGGCTTCATCATCTCAGACCTCAAGCCCTATGAGGTGCAGTATGCTGGCCAGTCAGCCTCCTTTGCTGAAGAGCTCTACTTTTCCAGAATCCCCTTATAACTCATCCCCTCTGCAAGAACTTCATAAAGCATTCTGGTGAGCTGCTTGCATGGGCAAGCATCTGCTTGGAGATTGGCTGCTTGTCATGTGCATGCATGAATTGTTCTCCATTGGGAGGAGTGTTGGTGGGGCTCAGCGAATGCATGAGTGACGATATGAGAATATATGGTAGATATTCTTACAGAGTCCCTACTTTTCTAGTATGAATGGCTGTTAAAAGGGGGGATTAGATTGCACTTGCAATTAGGTTTGGCAAGTACTAAAGAAACATACGATACCTGAGCTCCACCAAGGCAACAGCTTTGTAAATCAAAATACACATATGGGAAAAAGCGATTTTGAGTTTATAACGTATCTTTATTGCATAAGATGATTTTCTAAAGAATACGATACATTCAAAAAGGGTGCAGTGACACTGAGAAATAAGTACATATATGCACATATCAACAATGTAGGAATATGATACACCTTCAACTGACTACATACTGGGAGCCAGGAAATATCATACTAGTAACATCAGATTTGTCATCTTGTTTCTCTATAGTGTAACTCTTGTAACATATAATGTTTACAGGGCAGAGTCAATATATATTTGTACATGAATTTTAAGAATTAAATTAGTACATCACAGGAAAAATAACAACAACAAAAAAAAAAATCATAATCGTTGTTCCAATAGGCATTTAACTCATTAGAGCTACTAATTGACTAGCTGACTAGTTTCCAGATAGATGAGTGCAGTGTAAGTTATCATGTATATAATATGTCAGATTTCAATAAAAAAGAGGAATGCATAGCACAGAGTATACTGCCGTATGTATACAAAATTACCCACAAAAGTTCTAAATCGCATACTGAAATAGTCAAATATTATGTCAAAACCTTCTCGACAAGTAGCAATACATCTTGACGCTGCAGGGTTAATCTATTCAACCAGGCTTAACTGACTAAATTTCACAAGATCTTAATCTGAGCACCATTATTTTCAAAACTTCAAGAACTTTGATCGGACAAGGCTGAAGATAGATAAGGATAGTCATCTGGACCCAGGAGGGAGATGCCATTTGTCAAGACAACACTTTTCATCGGACAAATAGTCGCTTAAACCTTCCAGCCTGAAATTCTCCTTCAGCTGCAGTGAGTAGAGGCGGCTTGTTTACTGCTCCATAATTTAGACATGCCATCCTGTAGTGGTTACTTCAGATCTGATATGCATGTGACCAACTGGCGTTTCTTGTTGCACCCCCCCCCCCTCCCCTCTTGCATCTCTCCTCTCTTGCTGCCCCCTCATAAAAGTCCACTCTCTCCTCATACCCATTGCTGTTTCCTTTGTGAATAGGGGCCATTGTAATTTAAGATGCCGAAGCTCCTCTTGTGAATATTGCCAGCACTTTCAAACGCAATCTATCCATTTCCCAGCAGTGCCAAAGTGCCTCCTCCACTATTCACCAATACTTCTCAAATTCAAAATCCTAAAAGTGCCTCCCTTTTTGGGGTAACACTGGGGGATGCAATGCCTTTCACAAAACTATTTTACCACCAACAAAGGTTCTTGTCATTTTGTAATAACAGTGTTCACATTAGAAAGTCTAGAACAGTTGCCTTTAAGACCCTATGTAGTTACATAGACCCCTGGTTTAGCAGGTTAGACTGATAGGGATGAAAGAGCATGGGGGATCTCCTAATGTGGGTGGATAATGTGGGTATTGCATGGCAGTGAGGGCAGTGTTTATTGTTGTTTAGGTTGGCTATTTGTTAGTAACACTGATTCTTCTGACCATTTTCATCACCCAGGATACGTTAGTGGCCCAACAACTGCATTCTTATATTGTATTCTTTTATGTTAGTGAGAAAAATACCTAAAACAAAATACATTAGTTTCAATGAAGCTGCTTATATCGTTCATCGAACCCGGTTAATGTAATAGTTATGCCTTGGTGTATTGGGCAAAGCTATACTGCACCATTGTCTTCATGAAAGTAAAGCTCCATGGTGCTGCAAAAATCACAAAACAGGGTAATGAGCGCAGAGTGATACAAAACATCCTTCCAGTTATTTATGAATTTCTTAGTCCACTTCTTATCAACACTCCTTTGACCACAAAGGTAAAAGGTCCCTCTGAGTGAGAGTTTTAGAACCAAATTTGGCCACCGGCTCAAGGGTACAATGTTAGCGATTATCCATCTGAAGTTTCTGAGGACCTTCAGGGAGGTCAGTCCGAGCAGGGGCCATAAGATCCAATGGGTGAATTGAAGTTGGTGTGGGCGAGTGCAGTGCGTATTTGTGAATTGGGTGGCTTAGTTGGAGGTAAATCTAGAGCCTAGGGAAGCAGTCCAATAGTCATAGATCAGCAGGCAGACCCTGTCTTTTCACTGCCTTTATATATATATGTTTGGTAGGGTAAGGAATGTGGATTAGAAGGTGGAGGAGTGGATATTCTATCCAATAAACTAGAAAATTACGGTATAAGAAATAATAATCTAAAATGGTTAAATAGCTATTTAGGCCAAAGGATACAAAAAACTTAAGTAAACCACACCCTGTCTGATCCCCTGAGAGTGGTCTGCGGGGTCCCTCAAGGCTCAATATTGGGACCAATGTTATTTTTGTTATATGTGAATGACTTGCCAAAATGTGTAAACAATTCTAATATTAAACTTTATGCCGATGATACTGTTATTTTCAACTCTGATGTCAACCTAGAAAATATCCATACGAATCTGCAAGCTAGTCTTGATCTGTTTGGTCTGTGGTGTCTCCAAAATAAACTTACTGTAAATACAGGGAAAACAAAGGTAATGGCCTTTACAGCGTCAAGAAGGAAGTTAAATGCTATGGACATAAACCTGTTTTTACATGATACTAAGCTAATGGTGGTGCAATCATATAAATACTTAGGTGTACTGTTAGATTCACATTTGAAATATGACCTACATGTTGGACAACAGCTTAAATCCATAAACTATAAGACATTCATATTGGCAAACCTCAGATCATCAATGACCAAAGGTATAGCTTTTAAAATTTACAAATCCAAAATTCTCCCATACTTTGATTATGGAGACCAGCTTTTTTGCTCTGCGGCCAATTATATTCTAGACGATTTACAGTTTGCTCAGAACAGGTGTCTGAAGATATGTTTAAAGGTTGACCACCTCACTGACACTAATGTGGTACATGCAAATTCCAAATTCCCATTATTAATTAATAGAAGAAAAGTACACTTGGAAAATTTTATGTATAAGAGAGCACAATGCCCAGAATATACGGTGAATAGAAATCTCCCGACACGTGCACACGCAGGACCTATTTTATTCAGGCATACACCCCATACTGATTTATATTACAGGTCTGTCGAGCATTATGGAACTATGATGTGGAATGCACTACCTGCACCCGTGCGCCTCCTCCCAACCCACACTAGTTTTAAAAATGATAGGAAATTATGGTTGGAGGGCGAGGTACCTATAATCGTTCATTAATTTCTTTGTTACAACCTATTTAAAGTACATATGATTGACTAAAGACTTAGTTTACTCATGGGTTAAGAGTGACTTGGTCTATACAGGACCAAGTTTTATTATATAAGTGTTATCGTTTTTCTTCCTGTGAAGGAAAGGGTTCCCCGAGAAGATCCTCCACACACCTAATTTGCGTGGGAGGAGGGGAACCTTTCTATTCTGAGTTTTGGAATATATTTAAATACCTGAAAATGGATTACTGGGACTTAATCATATAGGAGTGCACCTACAGCACAAATGCGATTAGTACCTTGATGTATTGGAACTGCATAAACTCAGAAATAAAGATAAATGTTTGTAAAAAAAAAAAGAGTATTGAAGAACAGGAATACAATTCAGTACAATATGCACTGCATAAAAGGTGTTTAGATCCTAAACACAATCGTAAATACAATTTTGCCCCAGATATATCTCCACACATTATGTTTCTAATTCTATGTTAAGGCCAATAATATTTTTAGCTCAAAAGAGGGGTCTATGTAGCAGATGTATCTGTATTGTAAAATGATCATACTAATGTAGGATCCAACCCTCAATCATGCAATAGGTATACATATCATATTATTGTATCCCATCACATTTAAGTTAATTTAATTTAAGTGTTCACTGATAAGTGTCTTAGGACAACAATAGCATTAGAGTGGTTGTAGAAACCAAAGTCAACAACAGAGCTGCCATCTGGTACATGTTTGATATCAATATCTAAAGGCTACATGTCTACATCCGAGACACCTACCCTTCATACTATTTGAATACTTAACATCTCAATATAGTTAGCATAACTGTTTAGTTGAACCCCCAAGAACCGGGCCTTTTCAATAATTTCATGTTCATACATGGTAACAAATAATTCCAAGTAGCCCTCCAGGGAGCTAGACAAATGGCCAGACATATAAACTGACATTGGAAGAAAGAAATGGTAATTCAAGGCATATTAACTGCCAGTGAAGGCATATAATGCAGCACTAGTAAGTTGGTCACTAGAGAACTAATCTGAGTACACGTTGGCTGTAGCATGAGAAGAGCTGGAAGTCGTGAAAGGTGAAGTGGTGTGGGATCGGAGTAGAAGTGTCAATACTTCCTCGTGACAATACTGTCCATTACAAGACATGAGGAAGACCATCTAAAGATCTCTTAATTGTACATCAGCATTTGCAAAATGTTTGATTTGCATTTCCCTTTCTTTTTTATATACTAGGTCTGAAGAAAAGTATCATGACAGAACTATAAGCCAATGCAGTAAGATCTTCATAGACTTCTTTTTTGCAGTTAAAGTGACAGGAATCAATATGGTTCATGGAGTACAATAGGAGGAATGTAACATAGTACAATGCCATATTGTAGAACAATAGCAGGAATTTAAGGATCAACATTAAGGAGTCCATTATATATCTTAGCTGTAATTCACAGTATAAAGACATCTTAAGGGTGGCATGTATGATCAGATAGACATAATGCCATTTACCATTCGTCTCAGAACCATGATTGTCAATACAGAATGTTTATAACATTGTATACATGAGGTATACTTTCTCAAAATATAACTAGCCATATGTTATGACTGTGACTGCTAGGCTCTGTTTTGTAGATCACTATAAGCCAGGATTGAATATGTGTCCAGAGGGCATGGCAAGTGTAATCTAATCCCCTTGTCACCTAACACCTGGTGATGTCTGATGGGGTGAGGTAATTTTGGCTTTGACTCGGTGCAGCGTGCTGGGGTATCAGCATGGTGAGAAGATAAGGGACTAAGGCAGGTCAGGGGTAGAGGTATCAGGAGGGAGAAACCAGGTTACTGCTCATACCCTGAGGATATGGTGGGTAGCCAAATGTGATGTTCCCTATGTACAAGCTAGTCTAGTGAACTTTAAATTCATTGGATCATCATTTTTTACTTGGATAGCAAAAGGTACAGTTAAATAAGCAACAACAAGATCGATACGGAACATTATGCAGTACCTGAAATTCTTTCTGGCAGCTGGATAAATTCATTTGCCCAAGTCTAAACAGCACGCAAATTGCATGTCTGCCACCACAACCTAGAACCTTTTCGTTGATTTATCTCGTTGATACAGATAGTGGCATAAATAAGTTAAAGGCCTTGTACCAAGCAGTAGGGTTATTCAGTGAAGGGAGCCTATAAGGCTTCCTTCGCTGTATTTCGTGTACAGCTTGGTACTCGTCCTATAACTACTACTCAGAGTACAACTTTGTTTCTGAGTTGAATAATGCTTTAATAACCTTATCCTCTTCAGTGGATCAAACAATCCTATATGATTCCTGTTGCATTCTGTGTCATTGAGGCAGAGAATAGAAAACACTGATCAAATTAAATCTGAGAAGAGGCATTGCTAGTTTTTGTCATGGTTTACTCACGCAATGATCTCTAGCCATATGGCAATGATAAGTTAACTTTTAGTCTAAGTCCCTACAGCTTTAAGCTGAGACATTTTTTCCAGGTTCAAACATCTTTGTGCGATGAGCAGGTCATATCTGTAATTTGGAATTTAGATAGGGGATGAAGAATGTCTGACGTTTGATCTTATGTTGGTTTATATACCTCTACACTTCCCTCCCACCTTTTTTCGCTCTTATGCTCAGGAAATGTTCTACATATTGACACAGTTCAAGACTCCCTATGTTGCTTTGGGTTCAGCAGCTGCCTCCTTTAGGATAAGCTGAGAGGTTTAAGGAATTCAGATCTGCTCTCAATCTACATGCTAATGGTGACCTATTTGACCTCTGGGCTCTTGCCTCACATTTCGCTGACTTCTTCCTATAAAAATGTCGAGTGGTTTTCAGCTATTGATATTGCTTGATACGAGATACTGTCCAAGGTGCATGGATCTTGACCCTGAGAGATTACAGAGCTGAAGGTCAAAGCTAAATGTTCTTTTCTAGATAGGGTGATTACAGTTTACTGAATTTGTTTTCCATTGATAACCTGAATCTATTGACTGAAGTATCTTAAATGTTGCATGGGAATGGTACCTTCATATAAATGGTACACATATCACTCTTATAAATAAACATAATGTCTCATTTCTCCAGTTTGAAAAGATGAAGATAGATCAGCCTTCAAGTACTCTAGAACTACCACGTTAGTCTCTGACCATGCATCCTGAAACCAAACAAAGGGTGTGAAAACGTGTTTTTAAAGTAGCTGCAGTGAAGTATGGAGTCATGTGTCCTTCAGCGGTGCAACCAGTCTCCTTTGCCTAATGAAGCTGGGAGATATGAGAGTTGTAAATTGATATTTCATTAAAAGGTAAGTTATTTTATATTTTGCTCTTGATAACTAATCTAAGCTCTTATATATTATATATCTTATTTACCGCAGTGCCTGCAAGATACCTGTTTTTGCAATGCATCATGGTTATGTAGAATAGTATTGAAGCACTCTACTGCCTGTAGCAGGTTAGATATTGGTGTACACAGGGCACTATAAGGGAAATAATCTGCTGTGTACTATGCTACTGTACTACATTCATCAGAGTTATTTACTGCGAGATCCGATTGAATATTTGAGGGGAACTGTTTATAAAACAATATCAACTAACAACATCAGATTATTATGGTTTAATTTGGTGACGTAACTGATAATATTCATCTATGGTCAATTCAATCAGTTGCCCTGGTACAGTGGAACAACTTATGAGATAAAAAAAAGTCCACCAACCTTGTGGGTACAAAATTTAGTACAAAGTTGAATCAAGGTTAAATCAACATTGATAACCATTTATCAATGTTGACTCAATATTCTGTGCCCACTGGGCAGTAGCTTTGAAATTTGATTCAGTGTATGAACCTGAACAGCACACTCCTCGACATACATGAGGTAATCCTTCTCCTGGTCCATGTGTATTAACATAGCTGTCGTAGTCCACTGAACCATGGTCAAGCTGAGCATGATTCAGTACCCACTAACAAACCCTCCTCTGTCATTCCCACAGGGCCTTAGGGGAGGAGCTAAATCTCGCACATCTCCTCCCTGCCTCTGCTGGGGCTTTCTGACACAAGGTGCTGTGGGCTGGGTAAGCCCACTGATCTGCTCTGAGGTGGCAGTGAGCAAATCAGAAATTCATAAATTGTTGTGTCCTCTTCAGGAGGTTGCAGATGCTTTGAAACCACACCCATAACAGAACTATAGGCTACAGGATAAATAGATAATGCTGGTTCATAGAGTACAATGCGGGGGCAGTTTTATCAAACAAAAGCAGGAATTCAAGGGCCAACATTAAGGATTCAATTACATTTCTGCATTTTGTAATTTGCAGTGTATATATAGTTACAACATATTCCAGATAACAGGTATGAAGGTCATACATTCATAATCATGAGCATAAAAACTGAATATTAATAACAATATGTACTTGAGGCATGAAAAACTAGCCATAATTGTGACATGTACTGGGAATGGGAACCTTAAATCACCCTGCACTAAGGTCCCTTTTCACAGATCTTGTCACATATATCATGGTTGTGAATGCAAGGGTAGAAAGCTGCACAAGAATTGAATGGTTGTGTATGGCCAGAGGGTATGGGAAGTGTAAACTAATCCCCCTGTCACCTAACACTTGATGTCTGGTGAAGTGAGGTTATTTGGGCTTTGACATGGAGCAGGACACTGGGCTATCAGCTGGCTAAGGCAAATGTGATGTGTCAGCCTAACCAGTGCTCAGGCTAGGAAAACCATGGGTTTCTCAGGTTGCAGTGAGAAAGCACAATGTAATGGGATCTCACAGCTAAATTGAGGGGTTTTCACACAGTGATGTGAGATCTCAACCCCCTTGTTGGAAACCACACCCATAATATAAATTTTCACATTTTCACATTTTTTCAAGGATTTCCCTCAGTATTCAAATAAATATCAAGATTATGTATGATTGGGCACAAAATTGTTTTCTCGCCATTCACTCTAATTATCTCATTGTGAGTATATTAAATTGAAAAAAGGACGATTTTCATACAAACCTAGAAAATGCTTTTGAGAAAACCCAATTTGCTCTAGGCTTACCATCATTTGCTCCAGAAAATGACTAACTATAATGATTAATTATGTCATCAGCTAGGTATATCTGAATGGGCCTCTATAGAAAATGTGTATTTCATGAGAAATGATTAATAAACAAGCTCAGCATGTTGTATTTCTTATGGTTCATTACGATAGATATAGCGTCAATGTGGTTTCCAACAGGGGGACGAGATTTCACATGGCTGTATGATAACCCTCCTTTTAGCAGTGAGATCTCCTGTCATTGTGGTTTCTCACTGCAACCTGAGAAACTCATGATTGCCTAAACCTGGTGCTGGGCTTTGAACATAGAATTCATTGGAAGAGTACTTTTGATTTTGCTTAGATATCAAAAATCAGAGTGAGCTACCCAAGCTTGGGTGTGACAGCGAGATTAAAGGTACTTAACGTACACAATCTACCCGTACAGCACCATGGGACAAAAACGGAACTACCTAAAACCATGATATTTGCAAATTTCCCCCACTTGTATGTCATGATCTTCCTTTATCTGCCATTTAAGTGCCACACCTTGGTAATTTACACATCCTGATCACCACATTTCATTTTGCCCATGACCCCTTTTTTTGTTTTAACATGTTTCTAATGATCATGTAAATGCATGCGTGCATTTTCATTTAGATATTACTGGGGGATTTTCTTCTGTGTGGAAAAAATGTAGAAAAGGATTTCCTCATGAGGGCCTATATATATGTGACCGTCCAAGGGAAAACCAGCCTTATGCACTGAAATAAGAATACCCTCCAAAAGGCCCTCTTTTCTTTGTATTCTATAAGCATCAGGCTAACAGCCCTGAGAGCATTTAGAAAAGGTGTTGGTCAATCTACAGTTAGATTGTGTTAAGTACCTTTAGTCCATTTACTCAGGTAATGCTGTAAATGGCCAGATGTGATTAGACAGGACAATCTCTAATAACTACTTGCAGATAGATTGTCCATGAACTCATTTGGTCGACCATTACATCACCTATTGGAACTCAAAATATCGATGTAATAAGCTTAGACCAAATAAAAGTTCGAATTTGTTCAAAAAGAACAAGGGTGAACGGGCCTGCAAACAGTTCAGAACGAACTGCTGAATGCATGAAAATTGTTGTCCTATATAATAAAATTAATGCCACAAAAAGTTTTCAGCTGGTCGCTTGTTACCTTCCCCAGTAATATGGCCATCTGCAAAATATATAAGTTACTAATATATTGCGGCCATATTCCCAAGCTTCATGATTTCAGCTTTTTATATTTGCCTTTTGGTTGAAGAGGAAACATTCATGAAACCCTACCTTGATGACAATGCACAAGGTATTACAGGGAGATCCTAATTAGAGAAGGTATTACCTTTTGCTCCTTGTTCTCATTCGGGGTGTTTGCTAACTAGAGTCATCATGTTGCTGTTCCAATTAGAACCATGAGCAGCCCATTCCTGTTGGTGCATCCAGACTCATTGAAGCAGAGAAGAGAACGCTGGACCAAAGGAAAGCTAAAAGGGGCAGTGCTCATGGTTTTTCCTCTTATCTCTCCTGTTACATAACCCAGGTAGTGACTCACACATTGTTCTTTTATCTTTACCTCTAGTCATATGGCAAAGATAAGTTTGGTTAAGACGGGTTTGCTTCATGGAGAAACATCCTCAACTTAGCCTATTTTTTAAAGAATCTATTTCTTTTAGGATAGGAGATGAAGGAGACAGACAGACTAATATTTAATACACCCTGACACTCCTATCTTGGTTTTGTATTGCCCGTTTGCTTGAGCTATGGACTGCTATTTGGACACGGCTCAGGAGTCCATAATGCCACTCTGGATTCAGCAGGTCTCTTTGCTGAAAAGTCACGAGGTTTAAGGAATTCAGACCAGCTCTCAATGTACATGCTAATGTTGGCCTGGTTGACCTCTGCTCAATTGCATCTCATTTTTGCTGACCTCTTGCCATAAACATGTCAAGTGGTAATCAGCTATTCCTATTGGTTAATAGGAGATTATGTCCAAGGTGATTGGGTCTTGACCCTGAAGGATTATAGGGTCGAAAAAGGTCTACCCTAAATGTTCTTTTCTAGACCGTGTCAGTGCATATTGATTTAAAACGTTTTCCTTATGAAATAGAAGGTTGATTTGTAGTTGCAATCCAGGGGTGAAAGTTCGGTATTGCTATCCTATTAGACCACTGAATGTAACCACATCATTGTAAAAATCATATGCCACTACTTTGATGCAAGCTATTTTTTTATAAGGAGAGATGATAATACTGTTCATGTATGAACTAGTGTAGGGGTTGTGGAAGTGTCACGCGAACACAGGTTCCAAATTCGGTTTGAATGCAACAGGTTTATTCAGTCACGATCACAGTCTTAAAGTAACACGAAGGTTTTGCTCGGTTCACTTGGTTTAACCATTCGAAGATGTACAGCGTTCTACCGATAGTTCAAAGTCAGCAAAGCTGGATGATCTGGTCCTGAGCCAGCATGACTGGTGCAGGAGCCAGAGTGTGGGAGGGGTGTAGGTGCCCCAATCGAAAAGGTAACGAAGGTATCTAAAGGTGTGGGTCAGAGCTCGTCCTGGGACGAACTCTCTGAGGTAGCCAACCTCGGCCTCTTATATACCCTGAGCGCGGACCAAGCAGTGTCGACATGGCACTCCACCGTAGCGCCGTCTGGAGTGCCCTGCCTGGCTCCGCTACCGGATAACCGAAAGGACATGGCATAGGTGGTGCCACCTAGTGTCAGAAGGAGGCACTTCCAGCTCTGACTCCACGGACCTATATGTACACGTATTATTCGTGCCCCTACACTAGTATAACTTACATTAAATACAGAGTTGTGCAATCTCTATACCGACATTTGGCATCAGCAATTGAAATTAGCCCCTTACACGTTATCTTGGGCAATGGGTTAGAGTTCATTACTAATAAAGTACTCCAAGAGATATCCAAGTAAAGCACTACAAATCCAAAGAAATGTATTTTCCCAAGATTTATGTAATGGGTGGTAAGGGTATATTCCAAGCCATTGGTCACTTGCATAAATCGTTGCGCCATTCCCACCTTGGTGCACTTTCCATCTACCAATAGAATTGACTATATCCACAAGACCACTGGGAACCTTACCTTTAGAGGGTAGCTATGAAGACCTTATGATCTTAAATTGGATACCGGTGATGACCACATAATAAAGGTCGTTGGAGCTGCCATGCTGAGGCTTCTTCACCTCAGACCTCATGACAACTTTATGCTGTGCAGCAGACCTTCTAGTCAGCCTCGTTTACAAAAGAGTTCCACTTCCTCTCATAGATCACCCACTCTTTGAGAGCTTCATAGAATATTCCAACAAGCTGCTTGGATGGGCAAGCTTCTGTTTAGAGATTGGTTGCTTGTTCTGTGCCTTCATAGATCTATAATTCTTGATGGAGGGATTCACCTGAGGAAGCGGTTGGTGGTATTAAAATATATTTATGCCACAAGTGCCACTCTTATAAAGTCTCATAACACTCCAGTCCAAAAAATGTAGAAATAAAGAAAATATGTAATATACATTTCTATTTTGCAGTTATTGTACTATATAAAGGATTGTGTCACAAGTATAGTGACACTAGGTACAAGGTATGTGTTTGCTATTTTTATTCAAATAGTAGTGTAAAACTGCCAAAAATGATAAAGTTATCCAGCTCAGCATAGCAAATTAGCACAACAAGATCACTTTTAGTATTGATCTAGGACCTAAACTGTCAACCAGTCAGCACAGTACTAGCAGTACAGCCAGACAGATTGCACCTGGGATTTGAGGACTTTACACTATGTATCACACTCTGCAAGTTCATGTAATGACATGACATTTGACATTGCCTGCTCAGCACCATTACACATCTGGGAAATATACAGTCTTTCAGCAGAGTCCATTAGAGAACCACAGTGTGGACCTAATGCAGAGAAGACATAGTCTCCCTTAGTATTGTACCATGTTAGCTGAATCGAATAAATCAATTCAAATCTAAAAACATGAACATTGTAATATATTGTAATTAACAGTGAGATTTCATTGATATAAAGTCACTTGAATCAAAAGGAACCAAACTTATCTGCTTTCTGATACTGTCTGGGAGGTATTCAGATGTTGTGGTTTAGTCTGGTGAATGAATTGCATGCAAACCTCCATGATGGATGTAATAAACCAAGTGGAGAGGATTTCAGTTAGTGCCCATTAAAGTCAATGTAATGTTTGTTCAGACCTAGACCAATATCAGACCACATCTCATTAGCCCACCATTAGCAACCAATTACATTACGGTGTGGGATGTGAGTGCCCAATGGTTATAGGTTTTATGACAAGATTATCCTTTGACCCTGTGGCCAATGATGGAGCATTGCCATTAAAACAATATGGACAGGAAAATGGGGAATATATTAACAGTTACATTATTGTGTTATGATTATGTTTGCTTATTTGAAAGGTTGTCCATTATTAGTCATCCAATCCTTCCTCTTTCCTTACATACGTTATGGCTCTATAATAATATTACCATGACACAACCAACAAGAGTCTTAGATATACAAATGAGACCCCGGGGAGTAGAAGAGGCCCGCATGTAGAACAGCCCTTTTGTTTCAAACAGTGTTTACTCCCTTGATCATGCCGCCTACAGGACCTTAGACTTTAGACCGAAATGAGGAAAATCCCCCATTGGGTTACACATTGGGTATTTAAGGTGGCTAGTTCCCTTTACTGTAAGCAGTCTCTCTTTGTGGTGATCCAACAGCATTGAAACCACACCCGTAACAGAACTATAGGCTACAGGATAAATAGATAATGCTGGTTCATAGAGTACAATGCGGGGGCAGTTTTATCAAACAAAAGCAGGAATTCAAGGGCCAACATTAAGGATTCAATTACATTTCTGCATTTTGTAATTTGCAGTGTATATATAGTTACAACATATTCCAGATAACAGGTATGAAGGTCATACATTCATAATCATGAGCATAAAAACTGAATATTAATAACAATATGTACTTGAGGCATGAAAAACTAGCCATAATTGTGACATGTACTGGGAATGGGAACCTTAAATCACCCTGCACTAAGGTCCCTTTTCACAGATCTTGTCACATATATCATGGTTGTGAATGCAAGGGTAGAAAGCTGCACAAGAATTGAATGGTTGTGTATGGCCAGAGGGTATGGGAAGTGTAAACTAATCCCCCTGTCACCTAACACTTGATGTCTGGTGAAGTGAGGTTATTTGGGCTTTGACATGGAGCAGGACACTGGGCTATCAGCTGGCTAAGGCAAATGTGATGTGTCAGCCTAACCAGTGCTCAGGCTAGGAAAACCATGGGTTTCTCAGGTTGCAGTGAGAAAGCACAATGTAATGGGATCTCACAGCTAAATTGAGGGGTTTTCACACAGTGATGTGAGATCTCAACCCCCTTGTTGGAAACCACACCCATAATATAAATTTTCACATTTTCACATTTTTTCAAGGATTTCCCTCAGTATTCAAATAAATATCAAGATTATGTATGATTGGGCACAAAATTGTTTTCTCGCCATTCACTCTAATTATCTCATTGTGAGTATATTAAATTGAAAAAAGGACGATTTTCATACAAACCTAGAAAATGCTTTTGAGAAAACCCAATTTGCTCTAGGCTTACCATCATTTGCTCCAGAAAATGACTGACTATAATGATTAATTATGTCATCAGCTAGGTATATCTGAATGGGCCTCTATAGAAAATGTGTATTTCATGAGAAATGATTAATAAACAAGCTCAGCATGTTGTATTTCTTATGGTTCATTAAGATAGATATAGCGTCAATGTGGTTTCCAACAGGGGGACGAGATTTCACATGGCTGTATGATAACCCTCATTTTAGCAGTGAGATCTCCTGTCATTGTGGTTTCTCACTGCAACCTGAGAAACTCATGATTGCCTAAACCTGGTGCTGGGCTTTGAACATAGAATTCATTGGAAGAGTACTTTTGATTTTGCTTAGATATCAAAAATCAGAGTGAGCTACCCAAGCTTGGGTGTGACAGCGAGATTAAAGATACTTAACGTACACAATCTACCCGTACAGCACCATGGGACAAAAACGGAACTACCTAAAACCATGATATTTGCAAATTTCCCCCACTTGTATGTCATGATCTTCCTTTATCTGCCATTTAAGTGCCACACCTTGGTAATTTACACATCCTGATCACCACATTTCATTTTGCCCATGACCCCTTTTTTTGTTTTAACATGTTTCTAATGATCATGTAAATGCATGCGTGCATTTTCATTTAGATATTACTGGGGGATTTTCTTCTGTGTGGAAAAAATGTAGAAAAGGATTTCCTCATGAGGGCCTATATATATGTGACCGTCCAAGGGAAAACCAGCCTTATGCACTGAAATAAGAATACCCTCCAAAAGGCCCTCTTTTCTTTGTATTCTATAAGCATCAGGCTAACAGCCCTGAGAGCATTTAGAAAAGGTGTTGGTCAATCTACAGTTAGATTGTGTTAAGTACCTTTAGTCCATTTACTCAGGTAATGCTGTAAATGGCCAGATGTGATTAGACAGGACAATCTCTAATAACTACTTGCAGATAGATTGTCCATGAACTCATTTGGTCGACCATTACATCACCTATTGGAACTCATAATATCAATGTAATAAGCTTAGACCAAATAAAAGTTCGAATTTGTTCAAAAAGAACAAGGGTGAACGGGCCTGCAAACAGTTCAGAACGAACTGCTGAATGCATGAAAATTGTTGTCCTATATAATAAAATTAATGCCACAAAAAGTTTTCAGCTGGTCGCTTGTTACCTTCCCCAGTAATATGGCCATCTGCAAAATATATAAGTTACTAATATATTGCGGCCATATTCCCAAGCTTCATGATTTCAGCTTTTTATATTTGCCTTTTGGTTGAAGAGGAAACATTCATGAAACCCTACCTTGATGACAATGCACAAGGTATTACAGGGAGATCCTAATTAGAGAAGGTATTACCTTTTTCTCCTTGTTCTCATTCGGGGTGTTTGCTAACTAGAGTCATCATGTTGCTGTTCCAATTAGAACCATGAGCAGCCCATTCCTGTTGGTGCATCCAGACTCATTGAAGCAGAGAAGAGAACGCTGGACCAAAGGAAAGCTAAAAGGGGCAGTGCTCATGGTTTTTCCTCTTATCTCTCCTGTTACATAACCCAGGTAGTGACTCACACATTGTTCTTTTATCTTTACCTCTAGTCATATGGCAAAGATAAGTTTGGTTAAGACGGGTTTGCTTCATGGAGAAACATCCTCAACTTAGCCTATTTTTTAAAGAATCTATTTCTTTTAGGATAGGAGATGAAGGAGACAGACAGACTAATATTTAATACACCCTGACACTCCTATCTTGGTTTTGTATTGCCCGTTTGCTTGAGCTATGGACTGCTATTTGGACACGGCTCAGGAGTCCATAATGCCACTCTGGATTCAGCAGGTCTCTTTGCTGAAAAGTCACGAGGTTTAAGGAATTCAGACCAGCTCTCAATGTACATGCTAATGTTGGCCTGGTTGACCTCTGCTCAATTGCATCTCATTTTTGCTGACCTCTTGCCATAAACATGTCAAGTGGTAATCAGCTATTCCTATTGGTTAATAGGAGATTATGTCCAAGGTGATTGGGTCTTGACCCTGAAGGATTATAGGGTCGAAAAAGGTCTACCCTAAATGTTCTTTTCTAGACCGTGTCAGTGCATATTGATTTAAAACGTTTTCCTTATGAAATAGAAGGTTGATTTGTAGTTGCAATCCAGGGGTGAAAGTTCGGTATTGCTATCCTATTAGACCACTGAATGTAACCACATCATTGTAAAAATCATATGCCACTACTTTGATGCAAGCTATTTTTTTATAAGGAGAGATGATAATACTGTTCATGTATGAACTAGTGTAGGGGTTGTGGAAGTGTCACGCGAACACAGGTTCCAAATTCGGTTTGAATGCAACAGGTTTATTCAGTCACGATCACAGTCTTAAAGTAACACGAAGGTTTTGCTCGGTTCACTTGGTTTAACCATTCGAAGATGTACAGCGTTCTACCGATAGTTCAAAGTCAGCAAAGCTGGATGATCTGGTCCTGAGCCAGCATGACTGGTGCAGGAGCCAGAGTGTGGGAGGGGTGTAGGTGCCCCAATCGAAAAGGTAACGAAGGTATCTAAAGGTGTGGGTCAGAGCTCGTCCTGGGACGAACTCTCTGAGGTAGCCAACCTCGGCCTCTTATATACCCTGAGCGCGGACCAAGCAGTGTCGACATGGCACTCCACCGTAGCGCCGTCTGGAGTGCCCTGCCTGGCTCCGCTACCGGATAACCGAAAGGACATGGCATAGGTGGTGCCACCTAGTGTCAGAAGGAGGCACTTCCAGCTCTGACTCCACGGACCTATATGTACACGTATTATTCGTGCCCCTACACTAGTATAACTTACATTAAATACAGAGTTGTGCAATCTCTATAACGACATTTGGCATCAGCAATTGAAATTAGCCCCTTACACGTTATCTTGGGCAATGGGTTAGAGTTCATTACTAATAAAGTACTCCAAGAGATATCCAAGTAAAGCACTACAAATCCAAAGAAATGTATTTTCCCAAGATTTATGTAATGGGTGGTAAGGGTATATTCCAAGCCATTGGTCACTTGCATAAATCGTTGCGCCATTCCCACCTTGGTGCACTTTCCATCTACCAATAGAATTGACTATATCCACAAGACCACTGGGAACCTTACCTTTAGAGGGTAGCTATGAAGACCTTATGATCTTAAATTGGATACCGGTGATGACCACATAATAAAGGTCGTTGGAGCTGCCATGCTGAGGCTTCTTCACCTCAGACCTCATGACAACTTTATGCTGTGCAGCAGACCTTCTAGTCAGCCTCGTTTACAAAAGAGTTCCACTTCCTCTCATAGATCACCCACTCTTTGAGAGCTTCATAGAATATTCCAACAAGCTGCTTGGATGGGCAAGCTTCTGTTTAGAGATTGGTTGCTTGTTCTGTGCCTTCATAGATCTATAATTCTTGATGGAGGGATTCACCTGAGGAAGCGGTTGGTGGTATCAAAATATATTTATGCCAGAGGTGCCACTCTTATAAAGTCTCATAACACTCCAGTCTGAAAAAATGTAGAAATAAAGAAAATATGTAATATACATTTCTATTTTGCAGTTATTGTACTATATAAAGGGTTGTGTCACAAGTATAGTGACACTAGGTACAAGGTATGTGTTTGCTATTTTTATTCAAATAGTAGTGTAAAACTGCCAAAAATGATAAAGTTATTATCCAGCTCAGCATAGCAAATTAGCACAACAAGATCACTTTTAGTATTGATCTAGGACCTAAACTGTCAACCAGTCAGCACAGTACTAGCAGTACAGCCAGACAGATTGCACCTGGGATTTGAGGACTTGTATCACACTCTGCAAGTTCATGTAATGACATGACATTTGACATTGCCTGCTCAGCACCATAACACATCTGGGAAATATCCAGTCTTTCAGCAGAGTCCATCAGAGAACCACAGTGTGGACCTAATGCAGAGAAGACATAGTCTCCACATAGAGTTTTGTACCATATTAGCTGAATCGAATAAATCAACCTAAATCTAAATACATGAACATTGTAATATATTGTAATTAACAGTGAGATTTCATTGATATAAAGTCACTTGAATCAAAAGGAACCAAACTAATCTGCTTTCCGATACTGTCTGGGAGGTATTCAGATGTTGTGGTTTAGTCTGGCAAATGAATTGCATGCAAACTTCCATGATGGATGTAATAAACCAAGTAGAAAGGATTTCAGTTAGTGCCCATTAAAGTCAATGTAATGTTTGTTCAGACCGAGACCAACATCAGACCACATCTCATTAGCCCACCATTAGCAGCCAATTACATTACGGTGTGGGATGTGAGTGCATTATGGTTATAGGTAGTATGAAAAGATTATCCTTTGACCCTGTGGCCGACTGATGGAGGATAGCCATCAAGACAATATGGGCAGGAGGAAAATGGGGAATATATTAGAAATTACATTATTGTGTTATGATTATGTTTGTTTATGTGAAAGATTGTCCATAATCATTAGTCATTCAATCCTTCCTCATTTCTTACATACTTTATGGCTCTATTATAATATTATCATGACACAACCAACAAGAGTCTTAGATATACAAATGAGACCCCAGGGAGTAGAAGAGGCCCGCATGAAGTACAGCCCTTTTGTTTCAAACAGTGTTTACTCCCTTGATCATGCTGCCTACAGGACCATAGACCTCCGACCGAAATGAGGCAAATCCCCCATTGGGTTACACATTGGGTATTTAAGGTGGCTAGTTCCTTTTACTGTAAGCAGTTATCTCTTTGTGGTGATCCAACAGTATAGTTGATGTACGGCTATAAAGGTATTTACAGCCCTGGGACACAGGTTAGGGTATCACTGATGAGAAGCTTGTTCACCCTTTCCTCGAAATGATCCATATCTAAATAGCCCCCTTAATCCATTACAGGTTCAGTCAGGTGATAGGTGTGTATTATCAGTTACCTCAATGTCTTGTTCATTGAAGGAATATGCATTTTTATCCACTCACTCCTTCCTCACCTCCATCCTTTCTTACTGCCAGTTTGCTCGTCCACTTAGTGATAATTATGTAAAACCTACTAGAGCATCAAAACTAAATAGCAATAAACTTGAATAATTAATATGACATAATTATTATATTTTTGTCACTTAGCCGTATGACACTAAGCTTTGGGCATTAAGCACCACAGAGCTTGGCTTAAATACAATCAGATAGTATTGAGGAATACATTTTTCCATTGGCCTATTTGGGAAATATCAACTTGAAGTATTGATGTTTATTCTTTGGATTTCATGGCATTGTAGTGCAATGGTCTTCCTCTTTGCTAGCTTGAATAGCTATATATTTTGTATTCAGTATCATCTACAATAACAACCTCACTTTGGTAGCCCGGTTTAATGACAATATTGCACGTGTATGGTGCTTTGTCATTTACCCATTTTTCCCTGTAAATCGCTGGCGGCCATTATTTAGTTCATGAAATATATGTATATATATATATACCATACCCTCCATCTACAAATGCCCTTAAGTAAAGCCATCTTCTACAGCTAATCAACTCTCTACCAAAATGTTATTATCCTATATCTTACACTCTCGCCTCCTGTAAGAGTTCCCAGTCCTATCTGTCAGCAGCTATAGGACACTTTCTGCATGCAATTATCTTCAATTGTCTGCCTGTCTGATCTTTTTCCCAGCCTAACATTGCATGCTTCTCTCAGTGTTTCCTGATGCGACAGTTTCAGGTCTCGTGTTGCTTATTTTTGAATCCCTTCCCTTTTTATTTTTGTTTTTTCTTAGAACAGTAATAGAATAGTCAGACATGAAGAGAATCAATAAAAAAATTAAATGCAAATAGACAAATAAATATGTGACGGTGTATTATAATTTTGGTTAAACTTTCCACACTACATTATAAAATGCTATTGGTACTAATAGATAGGAGATTGAGTCCAAAAGCTTTGCAGCTCGGCCCCAAATGTGGACAGGCTAATGAGACAATGGAATAATGAAGATGTCATTAGATGAGGGGAGTAAGGCTCGGAAAACAAAATGTCTGTAATAGAAAGCACTCGCATGAATTGAAATTCAGGTACTGTTGCCCTTTTCCATGGTTTTTTCTGGCTAAATATTTTCTATTTTACTGCCACCTCTCTGTCATTTCCCTTTATCTAGGGTGTCCCCGATGCCCCCACTTAATAGACTTACCCCCGCCCTCCACACCATTTTCAAACACTCAAATTTCCCCTTTTTTTTTTGTCTACTAACATCCCCATAACATATAATTTCCCACTAACTTGAGCCTCCTTTCTCACCAATACATGTCATACTTTAGTCACAACTCTCCACTTCCCATTAACTTATCTTGTTGCTAGCCATTGCTATCCATAATTCTTTGTTAACTCATACGACCTCACCTTCTCAGTGCCCATCCCCTTCTCAGCCTTCTAATACCCTCTTGTTAACCCTGTAGTAGTGATTGTTGGCTTTTCCGACCTACATATCTTCATAGGTCCTATCCACTCCTTCCCTGTAGGCCTCTAGTGATAAGATACGCTTATCAGTAGTAGGACTACCCACCTAATCATGAGACAATCCACCCACCCAGTGACACCCTTCTCCCAAGCTACTACCCCCCCCCCCCCTCCCCAAGCCACTACAGTTACTTTGTCTGTCCATCCTCCATGGGATATGCATTAGACTCATTTTGCCTTAGATGTTGAATGTGAACAGGCTCAAATACACAACCAATTAGTGGTAGGGAGTATCATGTTTCAAAGAAGGTTATTGTGGCAATAAATGATCGATGGATCAACTTTCCCTCCAATAGATATGACATCTTTCATTGTTTTTTTTTAAAAACATTTTTAGTGTTGTTCTCAATCACACCTAATTATGAATATATAGAGCCCAACTCATTTTACATTATGACAAAAAAGTGGAATTTGATGAATATTCCAGAGAAAGCATTCCATTTGAAATATCAAATATTTAATTTTGCACCAAAGATGGAATAATTCTCGAAAGACTGTTGTATCCTCAATCAAAAATTAACCCGAAGCATTTTTGGGTCTACCACCCACTCTTTTGCCCTTCTGATGCCAAAACCCGAAACAATGATCTCCAGGCTAGGCACCCTCTGGTGATGATCCACACCTAATTTGGTTAATCAATTAATACTGAAAATACTATGGGGTTCTCTATAATTATAATTATATTCTTTCATTCCGATCCAGAAAAGGTTATCTTCTACTGGAGGCTACTGGAAGCTATACTGGGCCAAGAAGTTGGGCTGCTAACGATCTATGAACACTCCAACAGTGGAGTATTGACTATTCCTGGCATCCAGTTGGCATAAACAGAGCTCCTTGACAGTATTTATAGAAAATCACTTTGTGAATAAGCATATATGAATAAAGGATGTGTTTGAATCATACATGCCCCACTACAGTACCTGTTAGCTGTCAGATAACTTAGATTATAAAATAGATTGATTAAGGTGGAGCTATTCAGTGAACGACTGAAATCTAATTAAACCACGAGGGCAGCTACTACAGTTCGATGTTTTTGTTACTTCATTTCATGTCTGGTACTGTTGTGAAAGACTCAACATTAGCTCCCAAGGCACCTGGATATCATGTAGAACAATACCACCATCATGAATAGAACAGTAATCAAGTATCAATGTCTTTATTTCCCACAACATTTCGATTCTTAAAATCTCATGTTTGCCTCGGCACCTGGATTATACCTAGGTAGACAATGACATGGTCATGTTATATAAAGCCTTGCTAAATGAAATAAATTAGAGGTTGACATGGAACTGCATCTATTGCTAACTACACTGCAAGCATTCCATATAGACGTCCAGTATGCCTCATAAAGGAGTGTCATATACAAGTGTCATTCCATGTACTTGTATAATTTGATCTCAGAACTGCGCCCAAGAGGATTAGGGGCAAAAGAAAATAAAGAGAAATCCCTGCTGAATATATATTACATATTAATGTATTTGACTTCCCTAACATCAAATAAAGGATAGACATAATATACCATAGTAGGAAAGCAATTCCTGCATAATTGAGCTCCAATTAAGAAATAGAGTGTAGGCTGGCTTTCTAATAGCGTAGCCCACCTCTATAAGCTTACTCAACACACCTTTGATGTGTTTTTCTCACAAGATGTAGGAAAGATGGGATAAAGCTATTACATTTTCTCATGAACCCTCCTTTATTTGTGGTCTTTTATATCATATCAATCCAATCAACTCATGTGCCTATATTGAAAATGTCAGTAGTATAGTATGTATCGGAACGGGACTATGCTTAAGTACTGTTTATTACTCAATCGACCTGCAGCCAATCAGAAGCCTCCATTTGACCGGAAGTGACATCACATGCCCATATAAGGGCATACCGGAAGTGACGTCACGTGACCTTGACCTAGTTAGAGGTCAAGGTCATGACGCAGCCAATCAGTGGCTTCCATTTGACCGGAAGTGACGTCACATGCCCATATAAGGGCATACCGGAAGTGACGTCACGTGACCTTGACATGTCCATATAAGGGCATACCGGAAGTGACGTCACGTGACCTTGACCTAGTTAGGGGCCTCTGATTGGCTGGTACACCGGAAGTGACCCATTATGCAAATGAGGGGGTCACTTCCTGTCAAATGGAGGCCTCTGATTGGTTGGGTCATGAAGAAGTGTGTCTCTTAATTTTTTTGTTTAGGAAGTGATGGACTTTAGGATCACGTGACCGGAAGTGACCTGATGAGTCACGTGACTAGAAGTGACGACGTCACATGCCTTAATTAGGAGATCAGCAGCGACCGGAGGAAGTGACACTTTAAGAGGACACGCTAGTTAATTGTTATAATTTTTTTTACTTACTAATAAAAGAAGACGTATGGAAATAGAACACAACAATAATTTTTATTTATTTTTTTATTTTCTTTTTTTTCAATTCTAATAAACACTCTATTTTTGAAAAGATGCGCTCAATCAATCAATAACACACTATTTTTTTTTCTTATTTTTAAAGGACTCGTTGTCACACCGTTAGAATGCACGCGACGCTTATAATACAAGTAGTGCACGTCATCTTTCTCTATGGTGTAAGTGTCCATTTTTGTTTCGTACCACTTTGAAATTTCTATTTACCGCAAGGAGAGTTTTTCGTTTGCGAAGAACATCCAAGAAGACGTCTGGTTCTTTAGGGTTTTGTTACTTCTGTACACATTTTGCACTCCATCTTTTTTTTTGGATTTTCTTTCACCGGTGCCGCTGACTCGATCGTAGCAAATGTAAGTCTTAGGGTTGAGACTTAGGATCCCGTCACCTTCCCACTCCGCTTTCATAAGCCCCAAAGTTCTCAGATCGTGAAGGTAACGTCTCTCACAACATCCGCCTGGCGGCGGACACCATTTTCGCACTTTTTCGGTTTTTATCTTCACGAAAAGCTCTAAGTGATCGTCACACACCACTGTCGGAATCCACTTTCGTTTCTCTCTGAAGTACGTCTCTCTCAGGTGAGGTTTGACTACACAGAGGCAAATATCACAGTCACCCAATGGCGCCAATACTACTCTCAGACAAGGGACAGGCACTGCTGGACTATAATAGATGGGTCAAGGGCTATTCTAGTGAGGGTCAGGCTACGCCGGACATTCAATAACAAGCTGGACTTTGGCAAACTTGCTTGAAAGTCTGGCCATGCTGGATCCTCATGCCATAGTCTGGCAATGCTGAACTCTTGGGAGAGTATGCTGGACTCTTGCTGGCCAGACTTTCAAGCAAATTTGCCAAAGTCTAGCTTGTTATTGAATGTCCGCCCTAGCCTGACCCTCAGTAGAATGGCCCTTGACCCATCTATTATAGTCTAGCAGTGCCTGACCCTTGTATGAGAGTAGTATTGGCGACATTGGCTGACTCTGATATTTACTTGTGTGTACGGGGGTAGGAGAGGGTTCACAGCTACAGCTCTCTTAAGGCAAAGCTTGCGCTTATAGAGCACTACATGTCAAATGTCACTAGGCCTCATGTCGAATGTCGATTCTAAGAAACAGACATGACGCCATCTCGAATTTAGCAGTCTACACCGCCGCTGCTGCTGCTGCTGCTGATGATTTGCTGTTGCTGCTGCTGCTTGTGCTTCTCGTGCAGCTGCTGCAGCTGCTGCTAGCTGCTGCTGCTTGTGCTGCTCGTGCAGCTGCTGTAGTTGCTGACGATGTCACGGATGCTGTTGACAGATGCTGCTGCTTGTGCTGCTCGTGCAGCTGCTGTTGCTGCTGACGATGTCACGGATTCCGCTGACAGATGCTGCTACTTGTGCTGCTCGTGCAGCTGCTGCAGCAGCTGCTGCTGCTGCTGACGATGTCACGGATGCTGCTGACAGATGCTGCTGCTTGTGCTGCACGAGACTGAGTAGCTGCTATTACTAATGCTACTAATACTAGTATGAGAAAATACATTTAGTCAGTTGATTAAATCAAGGAGGTTTTCTGACTTCAGTGGATCGTTTAGCCATAGGCCACGGGCAAAACTTGAAACCATTTTATACATGGGACAATTGGCAGAGTCGAAACGTGTTGGTACGATGGGGTCGATCATGTTCATCATCAGTTCAGGCAAAGGAAGTGTGTCGCAGCACGCGAAAACTTCATGTCTGGATGTTTCAACACAAGACCTTTTATCACACTCACACAGCTGCTTTGAAGAGTGAATCCTTGACCAAACTTTTCCAACACAGCTTTGGCTTCTTTCTGTGCAATAAGGGATCTCTCTTTCGGGTTCATCTCAGTGCTGTCTAGCATGTCCTCAAAGTCTTTAACATAATGTTCCAACGGGCTACAAATGATGCACTCCAGATCATCGTCCGTATATGTCGTCTCCTCGCACCATATTGTGTCTTCTCCTGTTTCGAATTCCGTCATTTTCTGAACAATCTCTTCCTGAGTGCCTTGCATATATCGAAGCTCCTTCAAGGACTTGATAACTTGTATGGCGAAGACTGACAGACTTGAAGGAATTTCACCACAGTCAGGCCAAGTATACGGAGCTAAGAAAAATAGCTCTAACAAAATCTTCTCCCTCTGTCCAAATGAAACTACTTCCGTTCCGATGAAGTTGAAGCATGCTTCTATCCATTGCTCCTTGGTGACATCCTTCCAATGTTTCTTTACCTCACATGCATCATAGGGCACTGTTTCTCTTCCTGCTTCAAGTGGGAGTTGCTTTTTCTTTCTTGGACTCATTTGGAGAGTGTTTCGATGCTCTGTAGCGTCAACACTTTGATAAGTAAAGAAAATAGCAGAACTAACCATCATAACGTGCTGAGCGAGCGTAGAGTGGACGATGCTAAGATGATGAAGGGCGGGTCGAGAAAGTGTGATGGGTGAGAGCGGCGTTTCACTCCTTATGTACCCTGTCCTAGATAATCCTCTTAAACGGCTGAAAAGACTCTCTCAGTACAGAGCCTCTACTCAATTAAGAGATCTGTTAAGTAAGTTTTCACATGCTACCTGACTACTGCAGGTGGGTTTAGACTTAAGCAGCTTAGTGCACACTCGTGTCTGTTAAAAAAGCTACTTGCACACCTGCCTTGCTTTTTCACTAGTATTCACCCCCTGCCAACTTATAAGGCACTTATACACTCCTTCTCGTGAAATCTATGGAAGATGATGAAAGGACCACCGCCTAGATTTTCTTTGATCAGAGCGTGGAGGACGGCGTCGAACGGAGGGAACGTTGTGAACGCAGCTTCTAGGTTTTGGAAGAGGAACTGTAAAGTCAAACTGGCGACAGAGATCTCGTCTTTCAACATGTCAATGCTGCGATCTTGGAAAAATTTAGCGTGATTTTTCAGAGCTTCTATGAAAGGTTTGACGTCTTTGTTGTTGTAGTGGATCAAGTAATCTCTCATAGTTTGCATCTTCTTGTCGGACTAAACTTTCTGACATGTGGCGTAGTCAGATTCGGCCATTTTGACGCCCGTCAGTTCGCTGTCAAAAGCCGATCTCGGTGGCAGGGTTCTGTTTACCAGTTTCTTGGTATACGTCATCCATTCGTAAGGAAAGTGACCTTTCTCTTCGTTTCTGGTGAAAGCTCGCAAATAATTCACGTAGTTGTAACCAGGTGCCAAATAGTTGACTGCGTCCAAGAAAACCGCGTGCTGTGTGTAAACCGTCAAGTATTGATTGCTTCTCTTTATGACGCTGAATTGTTGGTTTCTTCGGTCTCCGGAGGCAAAGAACGAGTGAAGGCGTATTTTGATCAGGTTCAAGTCATAACGCCCCGAGTTGAAGCCCACGACTAGAGCTTGACGGATGTATCTCAGAAGCCGCTTCTTCAGTTGAACTAACGGGTGTCTGGTGTGAGCCGCAGCGAAGCCGTCTGGAGAAGGGGTGAATACCGCCTCCTCCAGCAGGAGAGCTTCACCTATCACCGCATCTAACTTCGCTAACGTCGGTCGGTAAAGTTCTAGCACAGCTTCCCCGATGACTTTGGCGTTCTCGTTTATGTGATTTTAAACTCGGTCTAACAAGGGGTCGGAATCTGCGTCGGATTCTCTGACGTACACCATCCCCTCCCACCCTGGAAAGTCGGATGCGACGCTAGCCGACAAAGGGACGTGATCCCACAGCAGGGACACGTGTTCGGTCGACGGTTCTCTGCACGGTCTGAAGAAAGCCCCGAAATCGAAGGTGATGTTGTAAGGGTAGATTCTGGAATGTCCGTCGGCAGGAAAAATGGAGAAGGCTGCTAGCGTTTCGAAAATCGTTCTCGAATTTTAGTAGATGCAACCTACGTAGCGCAACTTCACTTGTCGGCAAGAGGAAAGCTGGTTCCTGTGTCTCTTCAGCAAGAACTCGGTGGTGAACGCCGCCTTACACTTGCAACATTCGTATACACCCGCATACGCGTTTAAGTCCGTGACCAGAGAGACGTGCAAACCATCTTTCGCCGTCAGGTGTAGGTTGACTTTACCTTGGGCGGCTAGAGTTCTGGAAGGCAGTCTGATCAGAGTAACGCGTGTTCTCAACTTCCGCCCCGGCACCTGACGCGTCGCGGTGTAAACCGCTATTTGTATGTCAAACAAGTTCTCTAACGCGGGTAAGTCGCGGATGTTCAAAACCCGGAAAGGATTCACGTGTGGCAGCGGGACAGAACTGACGTAACAAATCTGAAGCGCGCTTGCTGGTGTTGTATAAGTGAAAGGAAATGCAGCGGAAAACGCAGAGGTTGTCCTTGTTGGGAAAATCTAACACACCGCTTCTCTTTCCAACTCGACTAGCCTGACTGTTCCTACCGCCTATGGGAAATTCCCCCGGTCCCATGTAAACGCAAATGTTCAAAATTGGTAGGAAAAAGAACGCGCCACTTGGTGTCAGCGTCGCAAAGTTTCCGTACTTCCTCGCAAGCGACGGTGTTTTCCATCTTTGAGAGGAGCTCTTCCAAAGTTTCTGAATTAGTTATAGTAGGGAGCGGTTGTAATGAGAGTTGCGTTGTTCTGGGAGACGTGAAAGTAGCGCAGTTTGCTCTTGTCTTCTCTGTGTTGTAAGAGTAAGCCTACCGAAAAACCCGCTTTGTATCTGAATCTTTGTGTGAAGTGAATGCGACGCATAGTATCTACAGCGTCACTCAACTCGCCGGTTGGTAGTCTGACGTTTGTTACACTCACGCGAGTCCCGTGCATCCTGACACTCGTTCGTATTGCAGGCCAATTCGCCGTGAACGTTTCCTCACCGTTCGGTACAGCACATATACGCGGAGGGATAGTCACCTCGTCCAGAGATTCGCGTCGTCAGGTGATCTTTCAGCAATCGACTTCACCGCATAGAGGGCAAAACTTAGGTATTATTCTACATTTTTCTACGTGTCTGTCGTGATTGTACGGTCTTTTAAAAATTTTGAAACACTTTTCGCAGACGTACTGCGTTATGTTTTTTTTTCTTTTTTGTTTTTTCACTTAGTTACCAATTATTAAAAAAAATAAACGTTATTTATCACTTCGAATACTAGACGACTCTTACCACACGATGCTATTAGCATAGTGAAAGGCGACTGTAGTCTAGGATCAGATGTCCATCTTACTGCAGGGATCAGACGAGAGTGGTCAACACTGGAGTGACACAGCTCACTTTTATGTCTTTGGGTACAGCTGCATACAACCCTTGAACATACATTGCGACGTCGCTGCGACCCATGTCGTCTTGCAACACTTTCATCAGAGCCATAGGCTCAGACGTCTCGTTGTACTTCCAAGCTCTCAGCACTTCATAGACAGGGTTCTTCACAGTCCTGTCCGAAGGCACAGGTTGAGAGATGAAAGCTACTTCATGAGAAGTCAACCCTAAGTAGATCCCTATGGTCTTCCAGTCTCTAGGGCAGAGCTCAGCTAAAAGAGAGAAATATTTCTGCACTTTCCACTCCATGTCTCCACTCTCTAAGCCATCCCACATGTCATGCTTGTCCATGTACTCACGTGAGAATTGGATGAGGTCCATACGGTAAGATTCTTCCAAGGCGGCTGCTAGTTCCTTCCACCTAGTAGTACAACTTTTCTGGTACCAAGTAGTGAACATTTCTCTAGCTTGAGTTATGACACTTCTCTCACAACTGAGATATCCCATATCCTTCAAGTTGACTTTAAGGTATGAACCTAACCGTATGTAATCTGATGTCGGCAACTTACTACTTATTTTCAGTAGCATAGCGTCTGGCAAGTATCCTAACGGCTCTCCTTTGAAGTATGATGATACAGGTACTACTGCAGCAGAACCAATAACAGGAGCAGCGTCTGCGCTGGTATCCGACGACTCGTTGTCGGAACAGGGCAACCACACGACCTCGTAAGGTGGTGGTGAGGGCAGTCGCCCTTCGGGTTCGTCGTACGCCTCGTCGTCAGCGTCGTTCTCTGTCTCACCCTGTTGCTTCTTCTCTTCTTCTTCTTGCTTTAGGGCATATATGTCTACTACGCGCTGCTCGGGCAGAGTGTCCGAATAGCTGTAAGTCTCAGCGCGAGCGGCGTTGATGGCGTCGGTTGATGTAGTAGTGGAGAGGCGCTGTGCAACGTGCTGGGTGTCAGTAGTAGTAGCGGCAGTCGCAGCAAGAGGTGTAGCAGCAGCCGCAACAGCAGGCGCAGCAGTAGCAGGCACAGTAGTAGCAGGCGCAGCAGTAGCAGGCGCAGCAGTAGCAGGCACAGCAGCAGCAGGAGCAGCAGCTTCAGCAGGCGCAGCAGTAGCAGGCACAGCAGTAGCAAGCGCAGCAGCAGCAGCAGCAGGCGCAGCAGTAGCAAGCACAGCAGTAGCAGGCACAGCAGCAGCAGGCGCAGCAGCTTCAGCAGGCGCAGCAGTAGCAAGCACAGCAGCAGCAGGCACAGCAGCAGCAGTAGCAGCAGCACCAGCAGCACGAGGATCACCAGCACCAGCAGCAGCAGCAGCAGCAGCCGCAGCAGGCGTAGCAGCAACATCCGTCGCGAGTGTAACAACGTCGCTACCACGACGACTACTACCAGTAGTACTGCTACTACTACCACTACTACTACTACTACCACTTTTACTGCTGCGAGCGCTCGCTACAGCGGGAGGGTGATAAGACCAAGCAGTTGCGGCGGTAGTCTCATTTTCAGTAGCAAGAGGAGACGCTGACGCTAAACGATCACCGTTCTGCGTACTCTTCTTGTTCTTGAACTTGCTTAGATCCTTGGACGGCACTAGTTGTTGTCTTTTGCTCATGGTGGTGACTGTAGAGAGCAGCAAAAGACTGAGTGAGTGAATGGGTGTTTCCAGCCCCCTTATATACACCTTCTCGCTTCTAGAGCTAAGCTACTTACGGCTCTGTTCAGCTGCCGCCGGCTCACCGGCGGCCATTCACAAAGAGAAACAAAAGACATAAAGCATGACGTTTTCAGCTGGAACCCTTTCCCCCCCTTTGAGAGATCGACTGACATGAGCTAAGCTACTTACTGCTTTGTTCAGCAATTCAACGCGCGTTAGCTGTATAAAGGATTAAGCGGTTGCTGCCGCCGGCTGACCGGCGGACATTCATAAAGAGAAACAAAAGTCATAATGCATGACGTTTTCAGCTGGATCCCTTTCCCCCCTTTTGAGAGATCGACTGACATGAGCGGGCGGTGTACCGACTGTGCTAATTCAACGCGCATTAGCTGTATAAAGGATTAAGCAGGCATGAGCTTAGAGTGTGTATACAAAAAAACTACAGGAGGCGTGTGGCGTGAAGCAGGACCCCCTAAGACGGGTGTGTCTGTCTGTGAGTAGAGTCGTGTGCATGTGGTGAGCGACTTAAGTGTAAAACAAAAAAAATCACCGCCTCCTGCCGTGGTGAGTAGACTGGCCGGCAGCGGCCGGCTAGTTCAATAGGGGTGACAGCTGACTAAGGCTGTGCATGAAAATCCGATTTTCACCTGACCTCTGACGTTTGTTACAATGAATGCCAAAGGGGGAGAGAGTCGTCCTCAGGTAGGGGGTAGGAGGTAAAGCTATGGATAAAGAAAAAACGACATTTTCAGCTGGCCTCCACAGATGGCGATGACATACTCCTCGTCATCTAAGCTCTTAAGAAGCTCTTAAGGAGCGGAGCAGCTGCTAGACAGCTGGGTGCTGTTGGAAATAGGATTAAACTCCTTCTGTATAAAAGCTCTGATTTCTGTTAAAAAAAAACCATATCACCTCTGACCACAGTAACGTCTACTACCACCACCACCAGCACCACCGCTGCTGCCACCGCCGCCGCCGCCGGTTGCGGCTTATCGCTTCATTACAGCATGTGACGTCGTCACTTCTAGTCACGTGCCTCATCAAGTCACTTCCGGTCACGTGATCCTAAAGACCATCACTTCCTAAACAAAAAAATTAAGAAACACACTTCTTCCTCTCGAGAGGAAGAAGTGTGTCTCTCGATTGAATTCTTTTCTTTCTTTTTTTCTTAAAAGAGACAAACGCCCCTTAGAGTGCCCCCCCCACCCCCCTAGAGTGCCCCCCTCCCCCCTCCCCTCCCCTCCCCTCCCCTCCCCTCCCCCCCACCCACCCCATGCATCCTAAAAGGGCCCCCCTCCCCATGCATCTTAAAGGGGCCCCCCTCCCCCCTCCCCCCCTCCCCTCCCTTCCCCTCCCCCCTTATACACTCTAAAGAACGCTTCTACCTAGTTCAATATGTCACTTCCAGTCGCTCATAAAAAAATAAAAATGAAAAAACAAACTTATATTGTTGTGTTTTTTATTGGTTTACCAAAAAAAAATAAGAGACTCGCCTCCTCCTCCTCCTCCAAAAAAATATATATCACATTTTAAAGCGCGTGACTCCTTAACGACGATCATCTCTTCATTAAGTTGCGTGACTCACTTCTTCTTCCGGTCACGTGATCAATCAGGTCACTTCCGGTAACGTGATCCTCAATGAGGTCATTCACTTCCGGTTGGCCATTAGGTCATGTGACGTCACTTCCGGTCACGTGACTCATCAGGTCACTTCCGGTCACGTGATCCTAAATTAGGTCATATGACGTCACTTCCGGTCCCCTAAGTAGGTCATATGACGTCACTTCCGGTCCATAAGTAGGTCATATGACGTCACTTCCGGTCACGTGACCAAATGGCGGCCTCTGATTGGCTAACTAGGTCACGTGATGTCACCACTAATCCCCTAAGTAGGTCACTTCCAGTCACGTGACCAAATGGAGGCCTCTGATTGGCTGTATGTCGATTGAGTAATAAACAGTACTTAAGCATAGTCCCGTTCTGATACATATTATACTACTAATGTCCATTCTATTCATTATGGGTGGTTTGCCCACCTCAAAGTCTAGACCTGCATCTAGCATCAATACTGCTCAAGTGAAGTCACTTGAACTAAAAACTAATTACTAAAAAGTAAAATTGAAAGATTGAATATGTGACACATTCTTCTTTATTCACCATGCAAATGAGAAGACAACTATTGACTTGTGTATTTCATCCCATTTTTGTACCGCTATAAATACTCCCTCGCAGGAGATGTGTTGCAATAAAAACTACCTAAACTCAAACTCAAACTCAAGTGATGATTGTTTCATTTGGCAGGTGGGTAGAATAAACTAGAGTCTATTATCCTGCAGTCTATAGGGCCACATTCTCTCCTCCCACTTCATCTTATGCAATGCCTCTCATATTTCCGTACCTCACTACACGTATCTACTCAAATCTGCACCCTACAAGATTATCCCTTTTTTCTAGTACAATGTTTAGTTACCTCACTTCTCTCCTCTAAATCAATTCTTCCCACTCCTTGCTATTCCGTCCCTACCTATTCTACTCCCAAATGCACCCTCCTTTGCCTGCATTAGTTATCCTGTAATAGCACCAACGTTGTGCTCGTATGGCCCTTTAGTGGTGGTGAAACTCTCTACTTGTTAATATTTAGGACTCATCTGCATACATGTTGGGAGGAGTGTTTTCCCTGGGGCTCTCTAGTGGAGCTCATGATCTAGTAAGATATTCACCATATGGCTGTTTGCTGAGTCTATTAAAGGGAGACTGCTAGTAACCTTGGTACTAAAATGGTGGAGTATAAATGAACTGTAACATTATAGAGAGGTCATGGAAGAAAATCATGTTTATTTCAACTGGCTTGCTTTCTTACTTTCTTTCTGCCTGTATTGCCTTCTCTTGAGCTTAATCTTTTGATTTTACACCTAATTAGTTTTCAATGAAAGACAACAAACAAGAGTATTAGAAATACGGGTAGGCTAAGGGCCCAGGAAGTAGCAGGTTACTTAAACCTTAGACAAAATGAGGTACCCCTTTTCGGGTTATACAGTGGGTATTTCAGGTGGCTAGTTCTTTCTTTGTCCTGGGAAAGAGCCTGTGCTATCACTACCAATGATAAAAGGTCATTGATCCTTTCCTCCAAATTATTTGCTCCACTTAATACTTTACAGGGCAATGCAATAGACAAAGTCCAGTCAGGTGACAAATGTGTAATATAAATTACCTCAATGTGGTACACATTTGTTATTTTGAAAGAATGAGCACAGATATTATAGTGCAATAAACGATATCAATTAGATATTCTGGATAATAAGTTTTTGGACACTTGGCTACCTACGATCACATAGCACCAAGAAATTTAGTTTTCTGTTGACCTGCTGCAAAATGTGCATCAACCTAAACTTTGATGTATGTACTTAATCTTTATGCCATTCTAATGCATCCTCTAAATCTTTGTTTGATTAGCTGTATATTTCATATTGTGTGCCTACCCATCATCTGCAATTATATCCGCACCTTTGTAGACATGTTCAATGGCAATATTAAATGTATATGTATACTCCTTTTCCATTCATCCGTCCTGTCCTGTACATTGTGGGTGACCCTCATTCGGTTTATGCTATATAATGACAAACACTCTACCTACAACTGCTCCAAAGTAAAGCCATCTTCTTCATCACGATAGTTACAGCTAATGAACTCCCTGCCCACATGTTACTATCCCATATCTTACTCTCCTGTCTCCTGTACAGTTTCCAAGTCCTATCTATCAGCAACTATAGAACACTTTCTGCATGCCATTTTCTTCAATTGTCTGACTGTCTGATCTTTTTCCCAGCCTAACGTTGCATGCGTGTTACAATGTTTCCTATCTGACTGCTTCAGGGCCTGTGATCCTTATTTTACATTCCCTCCCCATCTTATCTTTTTATTGTCTCAATGCAGCCATACACTAGTCAGACATGAAGAGAATCAATGAGGAAATGCAAATACACAAAATTAATGTACATGATACTATATATACTAAAATCTGAGTAAAACGTAGAACACTGAATTATACAATACCAAGTACATGCTACTTTTGGGACATTGCTTATTACACAGAATGAATACATCCTGTGAACAGGATCCTATCAGAAAGTCCAATAAGGCAACCGCTCTCCCAGCAGAAGTCTAGGTCCATACCTCGGCCTTTAGCTGATAACCTGACATCAACATTTGATGTCAATTACTGTTGTCATACAAAGTTTGAATGGAAAATGGATGCTGCTGTCAAACTTGATTTTTCAGTTTCTGGATAATTATTATCACCTTATAATTAGAGGTTAATATGTAGTTCAAGTTTAATGTTAGACAGAAAGGAAAGAAAGCATAACAGAAATGCTCAATTATCAGGTGGGAAAGTCCAAAAGCTGGACAGCTAGGCCCCGCCCAAAGGACCGCCCAAAGATACAAAGATACTATAATGAGCATTAGAAAAACTAAATGTTTGTAATTGAAATGACTCTCATGAATTGAAGTTAAAACATAGTTCATGGCTCCACTAACCTCGGTCCCACTTCCATCCCTATGTTACTTCTCTCTGTCTGCTACTCCTTCTGGAGCCCTACTTAATACCCCCCCCCCCCCACCTCCACATACGTATACACAACACTTTCTAGCACTCAAATTTCAATGTTTCCTTAGTATATCAACACCCCCCATACATATAATTTCTCACATATTTGAACCTCCTTTCTTCCAAATATATGTCACACTTTTGTCACACCCACTTCCTATAGCCACATCTGTCTTCCATCCATTCCCTATCATTCGTTTACTCATGCCATTAGTACTTCACCATCTCAATCTCTATCCCCTTTCCATCCTTCTAATACTTTATTGTAAGCCTTATAATATTGATCATTGGCTATATTGGCTTTATTGGCAACAACCTACCTAACAACCTATATATCTTCCCAGCTTCCTTCACTATAGGACTCGAGTGATAAGATAAATGTATCAGTAGTAGGACTAACCACCCATCCATCCAACAACCCACCCATCCTTTGCCACCCTTCTCCCAAGCTACCACCACTCCCCAGCCATCAAATCTGCTTCATCAGTCCATGCCTAGCTTCACGGGATATGAATCAGACTCATGTTGCCTCAGATGTAGAATATGGATGGTTTCAGATACACATCCAATTAGTGGTACGGAGTATTATGTTTCAAAGAATGTAATTGTGGCAATAAGTGATCGATGGATCAACTCTCCGTTCAATTGCTATGAGATTTTTGTTTAGTTGCGGACCAAACAAAGGTAGACATTAATTTTGCTTCAAAAAGATGTTATCATCATCTCAGGCAGAGTTATTTAAGGCTGGGTCAATATTAGTCATAGAAGCCAGGCAACATTGGGTTTGGCCGTACTTATGTATTCTGTCATTTAGAACCATTTTTCCTTGCCTGTTCACATATTATGAAATAAGGATGTTCTATCTTTCAAACACCTCTGCTTTCTAGATAGGAGAGGATTCTCAAATACAAGTGTTCATTCGAATTGATTAGTGTGAAGCTATTCAGTGAGTAACTGAAATTCAATCGCACCACAAGGAGAGCCAGTCTAGTTAGACGGCATTGTTGTGTCACTTCATGTATGCAAATTGCCTAACAACGGACCATTTAATTGCTGATGCAGCACTGTTGTGAAATTATGATTGGGTAACTAAGCATAAACTCCAAAAGCACCTGCCTATATAGAGCAATGTTGTTACCACCATGGATACAACATGAACCGAGTATTACCATTCTTATTTCCCATTTCGTATAGATTCTTTGTGTTTGCGAGAGTGAGAACTCAGTTGCCTCATCTCAGCAGGATTGTAAGCGCTATAAATTTTCCAAATGAAATTCTTTGGTCAACTATGTGTGCACTTTGCCTCAGAGAAACAGTGCACACTAAAACAATGGACCCATTGGCATTGTGGGGTCTGGAGGCTTTCATGTAAGGTTAACACTTTGAAGTGTCTGGATAATTAACCACTTTCATTTGCTTGAATTTAGGCATTAGACGGCGCCCAAAAGGATAAAGGGACATTTTTATTATTATTATTTTATTGAGATGCGCAATCGTCCCTACAGGACGGTCTTCCGCGCACCATACTGAGTACAATCCTAGTTCATGTATGGTGCTATTGGCGTAGAGATCGAGTGCAAGAGAGTATATGGTTGAGTTCAGTTTCTATAATATTATTGACATTGATAAGTTATGACTATGGTTATGCGGGCATGATATATTACCGGTTTACACTTGTAATAGTAATTATATTAATGTAGGTACATACGGGTCAGTCTTAAAACATGGCACTGGCCAGGCGTGGCGTTATTCCAGTTTGAGCTTAGAGATGGCAGTTTTGAATCTGCTATAGGTGGGCAGTTTCTGTGTTTCTTGGGGCAATTTGTCCCAGATGGACACAGCACGGTAATAGGGTGACCTTTCATAGAATGCAGACTTAGCTCGCCTCTTGGCGAACCTAACTTTTAGATCGCCCCTGGTGCGCACATTAGCTTGAAATAACGCCTCGCCCTTTTTGTACTTCTTCCACATGATACATAGGAGCTGCTTGCTCCTTCTAACAGATAGGGTTTCGACTCCACATTCCCTATGCAGATCAGCATCAGTGAATGAATGTAAAGCATTCCCTCTTGAATATGCTCAGGAATAATTTATGCATTTAATAAAGGAATAATATAATTATAGATCATCCTAGTAGGGAAGCACTTACTGCAAAATTGACATGTTTACAAGCTTCAATTAAAAGATAGAGTCTAGCCTGGCATCTTAATAGCATAGTCCAGCCCTATAATCTCCAACGTAAAACACCTTTGATGTGTTTTTCTCACAGGCTGTAGGATATCTATGGGATGAAGCTGTTTAGTTGCCTTCTTGTAAGTCTCCTTTCATTTGTGGTAATTTTTTTCATGTCATATCAGGCCCATCATTTCATGTGTCTACATTTTACTTATCATGAGTTTCTGAGTACTGCAGTTTACTGAAAATGAATAAATAACCTCTCAATATGCTCCACAAGCAAAGGTTCCCTCAGTACCTTACAAATAGCGTAGATAAAATAGTAATTTCCTTCCAACCCATCACAGCCCTTTCAAACTGGCACTTTAGACCTTTTCAAAACCAACCATACTATTCATTGCCTAACGGAGTAGAAAATCTTTTCACAATTATGTTTTTGAACAGACCTGGCAAGAACACCACTACAGGCTAGGTCTCAGCTTCCAAGGCATGTTGGCTGCACACTGCAAAAGTCAGCGTCATTGTCGCTGAAACCACTCTCACCTGAGCGTCAGGCAGTTCCTGACGTTCAGGTAAGAGTGGTTTTGTGAGGCAAAGAGAAAGGGATAAATATATACTAGCGTCAAGTACTCTTTCTGAAAAAGAGTCTTTATAGGTTCACCTAATTTCGCAATTGGGTTGTCAGCGTCAAATATTGCTAAGTAAGCTGTTGTCTTGACAATACACACTTTCCCCAGGTTTATTTGAAACCGAGTTTATTTGAAACCCAATTAGTAGCACACATTGTTACTGAAGTGGTGAAACTGGTGTGACGACACTTAGCATAGGCACCTGATTTGCATCCAATTGGCATTAGATTGACATCTGATTGGCATCCGAAAGGGTGACACTACTATTATCATTAGGTTTGCCACTAAGATCACGGCAGCACTATAACAGGCCTAGAATGGCATAGCATCCACATATCTCGTCCGATCCAGTCCACTTTCGGATTGGACGAGATTCGTCCATAGGCTTAACATTGTGAACGTTCATCCGATCCGATGGATTTTCCTCAGTGGATTCACCCTTTTTAACCAAATGACACTTATGATGCTCCAAATGATTGTATAATAATTATGCCATTTTCACTTTGATCTGTATCTTCACAAAAGCTAACCACTTGAGACCACTTAGCCCGCCACTTAGCAACATATTAGATCAGTTAAGATTGTTATACGTTTCACACTCTATATTGAATATCAATGATACTGCTCATTGAAGAATTCATTGTGTACACACACAATCCCATGGGACTGTTCACTTCCCTGTTCTCTCAACCCCCTGCTGCGTGCAGGTATTCTGAGTGTAAACCTACATGCATACTTAATCAAATTTTCTCACATACTTCCCATACTGCATTATGTGGTGCATGATCAGGTTCGTGATACGCCTATATCAACTTTCAAGGCAATAATAGGCTTCTGCTATCCCATCTGTAGCCACACCATAACGGCTAGGTGCATGAGGGTGAGAAATAAGAGTCTAAAATCGGCCGACTTAAGGCCAATAGAGAGGTTGCTGATATAGATCAGCTACCTGCTTCAATGTTAAATTTCTGACAAATTTCTTGACCTGTTATTTCACAAAGAATATTTAATCTTAGGACAAACTAGCAGAGCCAAAAATGCGCAATTAGCATTCCAGACTTTGGTTAGCACTCTAAACTATGATTTGTAAAGATATCATTAATATGGCATTTTCTTGAAAAACGTCTGTATCGATTACGAATGATCACACCAATAAAAAATCTAAACTCAAACCCAAACTCAAGGGAGAAGTGTAACAATGGAATCAGGGAATGATATCTGTAGATTAAAAGGATAAGTAGGCCGATCGATATCAATACCAACCTAATACTTGCAGGCCACCATCATCAATGGCCATCTGAAGGCAGCTTTCAATTACAGAAAATAATATTCAGATGTCCAGTGACTGATTACGGTCTCGTTAGAACAATAGATCAAATTATCCTCATTAAAATCTACTTCAATTTGCTTCCTAGATCATCAAGTGTTGAGACAAGCTTACTTGCTCAAAAACAGGATTGTGCCAAGCAGGCATTTTTTCAGCTGTCAATTAGGTGGGTTGGGCTATCCATTCCCATTATACAAGGAAAAACAGTTGCAGTATGTCAGTGTCAACAACAAATTCCCCTTTAGCCTAGCATATTGGCACATTCAATTAACTCTAAATAGGCAATTTAGGTATCTATATCAACTGATCAATTACAGTTATCTTTGAGTGAGTATCCGTCACTTATTGTACTGCTCCTACAATAATGAGTGTAATAATTATCAAGAGTACTATTATGGAAGATATACTTTGGGTTGTCCCTTTTTATAGATAAGGGTGAAATAAGGGCCACATTTAGCTGGTATTCATCTGGCATTCCTTTGACTTTCTCCTGGCCTATAAATGTCATTTGGGTACGATAAAATAAAGCAGTGGGTACTCCTTATATTGAGAGTGAAACATCCTACTCATGTCCATATCCAAACCACATTTCTACAAAATCCAAATCAACCTTTCATCCGATGAGCATTGACTATGTATTTACAAACGTGACCAGGACTGTGGAGAAGAGACATGGCAGGATCCTTTTAGCTACAGTGTATGCTTTGCTATGTGTTAAGGTACATGCATTTGAAGAACATTCACGGACGTGATCTCGACCTGAATGTAGGATGTCAATTTGGTTTCGACATGAAAGTAAGATAATATGAAGTAGATGGAATTGCGCAAGTGTCTTTGTATAAGGGGGTCAAAATTTGTCACCAAAAGTGCCTAACCTTCAGAGGGTGCACGATTTGATATAATGACTCTCACATTTCTCATTGTGTACGAACAGTATTTCATCGGGAAAGGCAGGGGTAATGTTCACAGTATTAGGAATAACTAAAAGTGGGAAGCTACTTCAAAATGCAAGTAGCCCTATTATAATATGAATTATATACTATCATTTATAGCTCCCCTCTCAATGTAGTTATCCAACTCCTTAGAGTTTGATACATAGAGCTAGGTTGGGGGAGTATTGAAAAAGGCTCTGGTCATAAGTTTTCCCTTAAACTCCCCTTCATCAGCCCACCTCCATAAGGCATGTAGGCCACTCAGGTAGGGTGTGATGTGAACTAATCATGAAGGCTGTTATTGTTTTCTGCCAAGGGTTTCTTCAGTCCTCATGGCTGTATAACGTTCACAGTAGCCTACTTTCAGAACTCCTCAGGTTCATTTGATCAATTATTCTAGACAAATGGATGTAATCACGAACGGGTTAGAGTGAAGGAATATTGATGATTGGAATTCTGTTGCTGACCCATTACTCCCTTGATTTCTCAGATGGCTCATATCCACTAGATGCATGTATATCTGCGTATGCCTGTCCTGTTCCTTTTCCTTATATTTGCATGTACTAATTTTATTATGTGAATGTCTATCCAACAAACTTAACATTACAATTGCCTGCAACAATACAATTATTTCAAAAAATTTCAAAATTATTTGAAAACAGCCTCAATAAAAGATAGACCTATAAAATTATGTTATACAAGAGTACTACATACAAATCATGCCATGCACCTTATAAGTTATTAAAGTGGGTATAACCGATTTTTCTTCAAATTCTAGATATTGCTGAAATGTATTCCAAACGCTCTAAAAGTATAGTATTTTGAAAAAAGAGGTCAATTAAATGTCATCATTGGGTGTTCATAGGTCAAAATGGGATACAATATCCCCCAAACATGGGCTTTTCTAGTGTATTTCCAATGGGGGGAATAAAAGCGTGCACGCTTTTTTTCCAAAATCACCATATTTTGGGCAATAAAATCTAATTATAGCAAAACCAGAGGGAATTAGGGGAAATGAAATAGATAGGAAGTCAAGTATATTATTTGTGAGCATTCTGACTTATTGTTAGGGAAATCTATTTTTTGTCCCACACATCGGATATACTAACTTTAAATTAAGTTAGCTGGTGAAGGGATCTACATAATACAATCTTTATTAATAATAATGATTTTTCTACTTTACTTTGTTTCTCGATTTCCTTTTATTCCTGAGGAGCCAAAAAGAGAGTAGTATTCGCAATGATAATTATGTTATTGCTGCTTTACTTTGAATTACTGATATCAATCGGACACAGAATTCATCATTGATGCCATTATGCCTATGCTCAGCCAGAGAAATAAGGACTCAACCCTTAATATAGATGCTATGCACATAATACTCCATGGACCACAGACACGTGGCATACAAATGTAGGTTAGACCACAGGGGAGTAGGAGAAGGATAAATACAAGGTGAACATGCAGTCTTTTGCTTCATGAATACTTTACCGTCAGATTTCCTCAAGCTGCTTCCGGTACCCAAAACCTTCAAGTAAACATGACGTAAATCACTTTCAGGCCCCAACATGTGTACCTAAACTTGCTGTTTCCTTTAACATTTACCTTTTAGTAGTACAGAAGAAAGGCTTTAACCTTTGAAGCAGTTTCCTTTAAGAAAGCACCTTAAAACTAAACGATGTACCCTGACACAGGAGATGCTAGCAATGATGGAACAATTTACAATGCATGAATGTTTTGATTTCAGCAATATAAAGCTTGCTTGATTTGAAGGTGATAGTTTAAGAGTTAGAGGCCAGTAAATAGTATGGTTATTTTCAGTATCTTTTGGCTTTTAAGTTACTTAATGTGATTATTTAAGCGATCTATATTTTGCTCAAATCCGACATTCGTGCAGCGTTAACGAATGGTGCTCTTTGGTTACTCCTTTTACACATATTTATTACATGACGTCAGATGCTGCTAGGTGTCCATCATGTATGCCTAAAGTGACCAGGGGACCTCCAGGACACATACACTCTGTGCTGCATTCTCTGTAGGTATATAACTGTGTATTTTCGCACTCTCGTGTTCCAAGCAAACATCCTCAGCCCCTCTGAACATGTAAAATCTACCTCGCTGTATGTAGCCACCCTACAAAGCATTTATTTTGTACAAGATATTATGTCAGGCTGTCCACCTATATTTGCCTCTCCATTTGCCTCTCCATCTTCTACAAATAATTACCTGTCTGCTACCCATATGCTACTATCTCACCACTTATCTCAGACTGCCCAGAAAGCCCAGGGATCTGAGAAACTCCCTTTTTTCTGCAGCTATAGACCATGCACTCTGCGTGTCATTGTCTTGAAGTGTGTGACTGTTTGATCTTTTTGCCAGTATGTGCTTTCATGCTTGGCAGAGTTCTCTTTTATTAAAATGCTTCAGGGTCTATACTTCCTTTCTTCTCTGTATCTTATTTAAAAATATAGACATATACAACGTAGCACATACGTTCTGTGTAGAAATAGCCACGAATACACTAAGGCCAAATAAAAAAAAGGTTTGTTTCAGGTAACATGGGAAGAAACTCTAGAGTCGTTGGTCAGATTTTCTTTTTTTTTTAACTTTTTTTTTATTAAACTTCCCATCTAAAATCGGCCCAAAAAGTGTAAAAATAGGGAGATTTTTTTCCAAAATGTTGTAAACCTAAAATTTACCCCAAAAAAGTATAAAAATATAAAAATGTCTTCAAAATTGCATAAAAAAACGTAGGGTCGGCCCTGTTTATATAGGGTCGATCGGGTGACCTGAAATAAACCTTTTTTTTTTGGCCTAATACAACAAAAGACTAGGTTTTGACATTCCTCCAGGTATAGTTTTGAAGGTATTATATATGGCTAATGGCCCCCCTGCTAGGCTAGATAGTCTCAAATCACAAGATAGTCTCAAAACACTATAGTTTTGTTTGTATCTCGCTACATTCAGGCTCATTTGTTATCATAGTTTAAATGGTGAAGATTTGAATATAATACCTTATATATATTTATTACGGTTAGGTTGGTTGATTAAGCCTCAGACAGCCAAAGTGTAGCGAAATACTGGTCTGACTATTAATTAAGCAGGCTATATAACAAATCAGTACTGTTAATAATATGTGGCCTAGAATTCGATATTCTATCACCCAGGAAATGTTATCTTCCACTAGAAACGGAGCTTTATTAGATACTGGTAGAGCAGTGGAAGATTGCTAATTACATGTATCTTAATCAGGAACTAAAATGATAAATACCGTAAAACCTCGCGTATAAGCCTAACAGGGGTATAAACCGCACTCCGACTTTGGGTTAATCCTATAAGCCGCACCAGAGATCTGGTTATGGTGACTTTAAGTTTTGTGCCATAGTAGCAACAACTCGCATATAAGCCACACCCTGACCCTGGGCTGATCCTATAAGCCGCACCGCTGATCTGACTGGCTTACTAGCCCCGCCTTTTACGCAAGGTTTTACAGTAGCTTCATAGAGGACGATCACAGTAGATGCTTAGACCATACAGGAGTAGGAGGGGGTCAGCAAATCATTGTGCCTCATAGAGTATGATAATGTAACACTTATTTTATTCTTAAGACTGTTCCAGAAAATTGAGACATGGTACAATAAACTGTTATGAGGACTCCAACGAAACATAATACGTCAAATTAACCATGATAGACATCTTAAAGGTGTCAAGAACTTTGGGTTGCATAACACATTTAGAATAAGAAATATGAAATGCATTAAAGCCAGCTTTGTCTTCCCTCCGCTGGTACATAAATTTACTCAGGGGATCAATAAAACAATGCATGCAGAGCTTGACAGGTCCCTAAAGATGAAAGAGGATACTAGATAAGGGCAGATACTATCCAACGTGTAGTCAGGGCTGTTAGGGTAAAAATAGTTTTGCGGCGGACAAAAGTGTCAAACTTCTTCCATGTATAGGGAAGGGCATACCTTTCAACATTTTCTCTTGCTCCAGAAAAAAATCCTACTGGAACAGCGTTTTTCGGCCATTTTTCAAAATGGCTACCAATGGGGAGGGAAAACCACAAATAAATGGATGCTATGAGCATCTACGTTGAGTAACACCTATCAAAGGTGAAACAAATTAATCCCAATTTATCTTCATATATATAATACGTGACAGAAAGGATGATCCCTGCAGAATAAGAACAGATTTTAGCCACCAGGGGGCGCCACTATGGCCTACAATCAAAGAAATGTTTGCTCTACGGTACTTCTTTCGGTTGAAAACAATGATATAACACAAAATAGTTTTTGGTGAAAAGTCTCTATATTTCCAGTGCAAAAGAATGTTTTAAAGCCTAAATGGGTGTTCTTGTTGCCATGGAAACATGATTTTCATTCCAAATGAAAAAAACAAAGAGCCTAATTGATAAAATGACTATGAGCATTATTATGGTCAATATAGACTAGAATTACCATTCCTAGATCAAATATATGTGACCGTCCAAGGGAAAAGGGGTGCATAAGGCTGGTTTTCCCGTGGACTGTCACATATAACCTAAAGAATGAAAATGTATGATCAGTTTCTAATCATCAATTGTGAGCAGGCAAGCAGAAAGGGGAATCCCCACGGTATAAGTACTTATTTTAGGCACCAGGGGGTGCCACTATGGGCTAAAATTGAAGAAACAGGCTTAGAATTGACCTTGGGTACTTTGTTCTGTAGAATACAGTAGTATTACTCAAAAGATTCCATTTTATAGCTGAAATAAGTGTCCAAGTTGATTTTCATTCCAAATGGAAAAGATAAAGAAGCCCATTGATAGAATGGTTCACGAGGATTACTGTGGTCAAAACAGAATAAGATTCCCAAACCTAGAGCATGATATATAACCCAAAGGCTGATAATTTTCTAATCATCAGAATTATGCTGATTAGCAAGGGATATCTTGGAAACTATGAGACTAAGAAATTATTGGAATTTTGGATAGGGCAATGCCCACTCATATTCTCAAAAACAAGAATGGCTATCTTCTAGTGTAATACATTACTGGAAATCTCATGACATCAATTTTAAGGTTGCCTTTTTTGTTGGGTGACCCTTTTCCCTTGCCTGTTCACAATCAGACTAATTAGATAGAGATATCTATGAGACTCCCGGAGTTACCATACACGTCCATTGCCGGTATGTTGTCACTCACAATTCACTATATGCATCATGCGTAGACACCTTAAAGTAGCGCCTTGAATTTTAATAGGGTATTGGATTGGAGAGGAGGGAGGGTGTATTGAGAAGCAGGCAATCAGGCCTGACCTAGTAATAACCTTCAGTTTCAGAGTGGAACTCGGCAGTGATACAGCCCAGTGAATAGGATGAGGGGTGAGGTAGAGTGGTGTGGCTATTGACTCAGCCTTCAGGTGAGGGTACATCAGGTTCTGTGGCACACAGGTCTTGGCCCAGATGCTGGCTTGGTAAAATGCTTAGTATTGTAGGGGCCGGATTCCGCGTACCCTGGTGGAAAGCCTGAAGGGGTGAAACACCTGGGTAATCCTCCCCCTCTGTACCATACCGATCCAGTAACGTGAGACACGGTCTATCTGATAGGACAAGGGGATGTAGCTCAGTGGTAGAGCAGTCGCTTGGCAAGCGGAAGGCCCTGGCTTCGAGTCCCGGTGTCTCTGAAAACGTAATTTTCGGAGAAACTGTGTCCCTCACAGTATGCTGAAGTAGTGCATCTTAGAAATTGTGAAAACAATGATCGTATCATCTATACTTTTTATGGTTGTAGGAAATCCAATGAATGCTGTCCTTACATGTGACCCACAGTTATCATCTACAAGTGTTAGAACCACTAAACTATCAAATTAAATATTTTAGATCAAGCAAAAGAATATATGTTAACCTGTGTTGGAGGTATGTATTCAAGGATACCTTCTCTTCCTTTGGCAAACAGTTCTTGCTGCATTGATAGATTCCAATGAGCTGCTTTTGTCATACATGATGCTTTCCAAATGTTGGCATACTTGGAATGGCGTAGTTTCAAATGCCTCTCATACTTCACTGTAGCATTTTAATGTTCGGCATGTTCCCTTCTTTTCTTTTTCTGAATAGGGCTGATGAACAGTCACAACCTATGAAGGCATGAAACATTTGGAGGGATTGTGATATTGCTCTTTCTAGTTTCTGGCACAAACTGTATAAGCTATAATAGTGTATGCCCCTGAATCTGTTGTGAAGTTGGACTTCACTTTTGGTATATGACAATCCTCTTTACAAAACAATGAAATACCAGACATTTGTGACTATAGTTTAGGGTCACTGGATATTGGCTCTAGCTAGTTCTGAGCTATGATTTTCTTACATGAAATTATGATAGCCATATCTATCACAGTTGGGCAACACCTGGCTGATAGAAACTGCCCGAGTCCATTAGGTGAGGGTGTAAGAGGGTAGCCATGGATCTTTTTACTTCATGGAGTCATCGAAGAACATTTCAATATTATTTTTGATTGATCACTACCATCGCTGAATATTACCAGACTTCTGCCACAATATGAATTATGTAATGTTGAGAGAATTGGCAGACGGCCCTTATTACCCACATAGCTACAACACAACTTTGCTGCAACACTGAAACTGATGTTGGTGCAGCATTACAACAGTGCCTGCATCACAACAGTGTGGACATGTCACTGCTATAGCACTGCTGTAAGCCATATAGGACAGCAGTAAGCCATATTGTTATATCAATAAGTGCAGGGGTGATAGTGCTACTCCCAGTAGTGTATACTTGCAAGGGAGGAGGGACCAAGAGCAAACATGGAACATTGAGCCAGCTAGACTTAATCTCACTCAGAGACAACTCACTAGGAATCACACAACCTCCCCACCAACCCCCCCCCCCTCCCACCTCAGCCTGGCTTTATCTTGGAAATACATGTACCCTACCCTCTTTGAGCAACAATGGGACCAAGACTCATAAGCACCAACTCTCAAATAAGCACAGGTCTCATGCAAGTGCCAGTTAAATGGTTAAATTGTTAAGCGTACCTGGGCTTATATCCAGGCCACTATGGTATACAAACCCTTTTGACCCTTAACCTAAGTAGAGCGTACGGCAATGATGGGTACTATAGGTAGTAGTAGATCACTAGGTAGTAGTAGAGTCTAGGTAGTAGTAGATACTAGGTAGTAGTAGATACTAGGTAGTAGTAGATACTAGATACCTATGCCTAGTATACAGGATAGTTAATATCAACCAGCCCCAAGTAATAAGTGGATGAAAATGACATCATTTTGATATTGTAATCAAAATTCCTTCCTTTAAAAAAAAAGTTCTTTCAAACATCAATTGTTAGGAATTTCTGTCAATATATGTGCAATAAGGTTATGAAGTTGAAGAATCAGCTGTTTTCCTGACCTAATTGTATGCTCAAAACTTTGGGTTTGATTCATGACACAAAAATATCCTCCTGATCATGGTTGGTTTTAACATCAACCAAGCGACCATCTTGGATTTGGCAGCCATTTTGGATTACATTTTATTCAAATTCATTTAGTTGGGAAACCATACATCATATTTAATACAACTTACGACTTTTCCTGCATTTATCAGCAGTATTTCCATCAATAGTGATCACATTCCCTGTTCAGTCACTTTTTCGGGCGGCCATTTTGAAAAATGGCAAAAAATGCCTGTTCCAGTCATCAGGTTTTTTGGAGCAAGAGATAGAAATGTTCTCCATATTTTTCTCTACCTCTATGCCAAATTTGGCACTTTTGTCCGCCATAAAACTATTCCACCACTTTTTGTCCTTAACAGCCCTGACTAGTGGGTCCGATGTACAAAGGAATGTTTTGATTGAACATAATCATTCTTTTGTGCACACATTTGTCAAATCATGGAAATTACCAGAATACGGGAATAATCCGTTACTGAGATCTAAGAAGGATTTCAAAGGTTCAACACACTTGGAAGGGCAACCTGTTCCATTTGATTTCCTTCCAATATTGCTTGAATATTGGGTAACTGACTGCAGCAACAATATTTGCAAAGGTGAATTAATAATTGTTTTTACTGTGTATCATTGACACATTTGACCAAGACATCTGTCAGTCGAGAAGTTGTTTCTATGGCTGTGGAAATACATTTTAGATAAGGGAAGAGTCGGAAACTTACTTTCAGTGTTCCATCGGACGAGTGAAGCTTTGGTAACATGTATATGTGTTTATGAAGTACTCTGTGGGCCTGCTCACTTAATACGTTAGTACATGTGGTATGCCTCTGCTGGTATCTTCATAGAGAAACCACTCTGAATACCAATGTTCTCTCTTATTGATTAATGTCGAGCTATTTATCAAGCAGCTCAAATCCAATCACACTACGAGGAGAACTACTCCAGTTAGATACCATTGTGATCTCACTAAAGGTCTGAGACTGGAAGAACAAAAGACTCTACTTTGTTAAGGCAGCACTGGTGTGAAAGGAAGATGGAAAGAGCCAACAGAAGGTTCCCACTTCACATGACACAAGACAAATATTACTACGACAGAGAGTCACAATAGGCACAGTGTCTCAATATGTACGTTTTACACTCATTCTGAGTCTGCCTATTTTATAGAGGTATAATTTGCCTGCCTAGTCAACATAATTATTGTCCCTGTTCCCTGTATTAGATTTAAGTTAATGCCATGCCTTGCTGTCAGATCTTGATGATGTGGATAATATTCAGCTCATCACCCCCCCCTCCCCCATGGCAGTCAAATCTACCAGAGGAAAGATAATCTATCTATCACTGATAAATGTAACGCAAGTCATGTAGTAGTGTAATAGCTATATATAATATAATACTTATGTACCTTACTTACTATCCTGCATTGTCATTCTTGTGTACCTATGATAGTGAAGGGAATCACTTGGTGAGGCATAGGCACTTTTTACTGGTTTCAATTAAAAGATAAGGTCTAGGCTGGCATTTTAAGAGCATACTCCCTCTCTTATAATCTCTATATCTAGTAGTGCCTTTGATATGTTTTTCTCAAAGGATGTAGGATATTAATGGAATGAAACTGTTCACTAGCAATGTAGCGCTGCTGATAGGTCCCTTATTCTCCTAGTTATTTCCTTTATGTTATATTCAGACATGCAATTGCAGGTTTTTATGTTAAATATATTGTTATGAATGATATCTGCAGTGATTTAGTGCCATCTCTCATTTTCATTATTTTTATCTAAATAACATTTTATATTCGCAGTGTTGGACATATCCTTTTCCAGTAAATCATCGCCTTATAAATACTATGTCTATGACCAGAAGAATGTTGAAAAGATTCAAGATATCATTGATGAACTTATTGACCATATTAAGATCTATTCTAAATCATAATTGGGATCGGGTAAATCAGATTAGGGCACAAATAACCCTTACTCTCCTAATGGTATAGGTCAATTATAAAATTATGCTTCCCTCCTAAAGAAATAAAAACCTAAGATACAAAATACATAGTACAAAAATAACTGATGTCAATGCCATCTGAGTAATGGCAGCTATAGACTGTACCCGCTAGTGATGGTATAGATGGTTGATGAAATGTGAAAGACTCTTAAATATTTAAATGCTTGTGCGCCGCTGTGTAGACCAGGCTATTATCGATAAATACTCTTGCTGCCACAAATAGGTAGGAAAAATGTTACTAGGCCAAGTGGTAGGCACGAAACACAGCATCTTATGGCAGTTTATCATGGACGTACAGAAAAGGCAGACTATGAGCTAGAAGTAGGATTTAAAATAATGTTTCTACATCTCGCCAAAACTATTATGTTACACATTATTTGACTATGTATACACTTGAGGAATTACATTGTAAGGCCCTTTGGTGAGAGTGCCACTGTGATTGGCTGTTGTTCTGATCCCCATCCTGCATAAGGGATCAGCATTGCATGATAGCGGGGGCCTACTGTCCAATTAGGGAATCTATTGTTAGGGGCCACAGCTGACCTATTGGTTCTAAACAATGGTCTACCTTTGCCTTTCTTACCAGGGTTGGGAGGCTGAATCTCCATTGTATTTTTACTACATCCTATATCTGACCCATATACAAAAGCCATCAGCCTTCCCCCAAGAGGAATGGCCATGTATCATCATCAGGGTTGCAGTGAGGTTCATGCTGATCACTTGGGCTACTGATACAGAGTGATGAATAGAACACTGTATAGTGTGATCGCTAAGGGTCTTCTAAGGGATAAACCACAGTGCAGTAGGGTTAGTGTGGGTGTGTATGGTTTGGTCAGAAGGTAATCCCAGCTCTGCATGGGAACAGGTCCCGGCAACGCTGGCCTCCTAGTACATGGTTATTTCCATGGGCGGCCTCATCACTGAGGACGCCCAGGGTGTGAGCCATAGCAGCGTCCTCATGTATCACTGCCATTCAAAAATTTCTTAGAAAACTTTGTATTTAAGCAAGTTTTTGTCATTTTTAATGCTTGAAACACACATAATGTAAAGAAGAATATGCACTCAATATACCTATGTGTTTTTTAAGCGTTTAAATTGTCCCAAAAATAACCAAAATGACTTTATTGACTAGATAAATTAAGAAATTCGTGAGATGTGGAACTATAAGTCGATTATGATTTTTTTTTGCTAAGTATTAGACAAATTTCACTAGGATGAATTCACAGATGCATATCTCCTCTAGGTGAATCCAGAAGCACTAAGATCTACTCACTGGAGCAACTGAGAAATATTGAGTTTAATAGTGCGACATCTAGATACACTGGGCGGGCCCTGCCCCGGCCCTGGTTGGCGGCATCTAGCCCTGCTGGGCTTATCAGTCAGTGCACCCAGTGCACCCTTTCCCCAATGGACATGCATACATGTATAGCCACATGACAGATTACTTTTACACTCACCTCCATTCATGTAGGCAAATACAAAATACACAAGCTGATACATGAACTTAAATCCTATGGTTAGATGGCCTCCTTTACTCCATGTGTAACGTCCTCCTTTAAATAATCCATGTAAATATTAAACTTCATGTATACATGTCATTGAGACTGTCTCACTACGGTTCCCTGGACTAAACTGAGGAGAATACACTCTCTGCACTTTTCAGGTGTTGTAGCTCAGCCTCCACACCTGAAGGTGTCATGTAACAGTTGATGCTCATCTAAAAAACACTCACCAGTCTCTCAACCTTACGACCTCGATATGGCCCTGTCCCTGACCAAGCTGTGATGCCTAGCGAGAAGGAAAATCAACCGATGCGTGACTGAGCACTGACTACCAGAGGGGTGGGGAGGGGGGGGGGTGCAGTGGCGGTGCACACAGTGAGTGGGGGTTGGGGAGGACGCGGTTCAGAGGGACGGCCCCCGGGAATGAGGACGGACTTTTCAATCCAGGCCGTCCTCTCTTGTAGGCCGTTGCTTAGACCTTGGGAAGGGAGGGTCAGCAAGGTGGGGGATATGTTTCTCTGACCCCTTCCCATGCTAGATTATCTTCCCTCTGGTAAAATGAGTACATAATTACTTAGATGGTTGTCGATCTAACAATGGCAGGAGGGATGCTATTTGTCAAGTTATATCAGCAGTACTTATTAGTGTCTATCTGTTCCCATGCTAATCATACTTTAAAGCAGGGACTATGTTTCATCATGACTAAAAACAATCCTGATATGTAATAAGTCAAGTTCCTTTAATTTATGACACTGCACTGGTACCATTTATATCAGAAGGTAAACTTGGTTGCCCAGTCCAGATAGTGCAATAAATGTTTAATGCCTCCGATAAGAACATTTATTAAATCAGTAATCCAATCTGATCTTTCAAATCCTGATGCAAATTATTTCACATATTTATTGGAGACTATCTATTTCCAGACAGATGTATAGCATTTCTGTTCCTGATGTAAATTTGAGTGTGATACAAACACAACTTGTAATATGGGTATTGCTATTAGTGTACAAGTATTGAGTATTGCAATTATTTTATGTAAGATCATACCATGACATTCCAAGTCACACATGTGACATATTTGTAATGCCTTTAGTAGTAAACAAGATGACTACCTTCAAGGATAAAACTTGGCTTTATGTTAATATCAGATACTAAGCAGACATCCCCCTATATAAGCTCTCACCACTATCCACTCCATCATTGCAGACAAGCTGACACTTCTACCTAAGTCTTATTAATGCTAGCTGAGGCCCTAAAAGGTCCCTAAGTAACTCTGCGCCAGTAGATTGACACCGCAGGTGCAAGATGATACGGATAAGGATTATCTTCCCGAATCAATCTCACCTGAAATGGATACCAGGTTGGATACCTGCACACTTTCATAATGTTGTAGATACAGTGATTCAAGAATAGAGATTTTACTGTAGACTTATTATCTAGATTGTTAGAGTAGAATGATATTAAAGGAGATGCATTGTCTATCTTTATTTATACTTACCATAAACTGATCAAAACATGCCCTTTAATATAATTTGCTATAGTAACTATCAGAATACAAATTTTGTCATCTAAAGGTGCATGTGCTGTATATTTAATCATAATCCATTCATGACTAGATAATTAAAGTTGTAATGCTTATACAAACTAAATTATTTCTAAATCCAATAATCCATCAACTTTGCTTTAAAAAGCAAACTGTTAGATAATGTATATCATGTAATATATCCATGCATATGTGATTCCCCAACATTTTCTCCATGGCATTGTTACAATGGACCCATCGACAACAAAATAAAATCCAAGAAAAAAATCCGAATACTGGGCAGCTAAAGGCAGCTGAGCGGTAGCAGCCGACGCTGGTATGGATGGTTAATGGTTAAAAAAACAGTAAATATTTAAACACATCTCAGCTGATGAATAAACAGGGTTATTATCGATGCTGGTACTGGTACCCTAGTTGACAGCCAAATGTAGGCAAACTAGCACTAGACTTACCAGTAGATCTTTTCAAAACACAAAACATGGACTGTCGGAAGCTGTCATAGGGGCAGCTGAACAGTGAGATTTTTCTGATCGTGACATTGGTATGTTGTTGTTCCATTTTCATCACTAAGAATTATAAGGCTATTACAGTTACCTTGGATAATAGCAGTACATCATGGGGAGAATCCCCAGAATAATATCCCCAAATGTGCTTGAAATCATTGAAAGTATGAGATATTTTAGAGATGATTTAGATTGTGACTTGCATCAAACCTAGATGTTTTGCCTTGGCTTAAGCCTATAGCTGCCTACGATTGTTACCATAGAAGGATACAAATTACTCTAGCTATTGTAATCCTACGTATCTAACCAATATACAAAGCCTACCAAGAAGTTTAGTACCGCCAAGATAGAAGAACATACATGTGTCATCATCAGGGGTGCAGTGAGCTCTGCCAGGTTTGTGATGCGTAGTGATATTTAAAGTGATGAATAGGGGGACTATACAGCAGGACCGTGGAAGCATGTCCAAAGGATAAATCACAATACAGTAGGGTAGTTGTGATTTGGTCATAAAGTAATTCCAGCTCTGCATGATGAAGGAAGGTCAGTGAGGTGGAGGTATATGTCCCCGGAGACCTTTCTCACAGTAACAGGGATAGATCTGTAGGGTTAGGACGAGGGGGTGTATACATCTAGGTCTAGCACTGTATGATTGTGTGCTGTATTCAACCAAATCACCTCAAATTGGGCATCACTGTTGAACCTTGCCATCTGGCTGGTGATTGTTGATCAACCATTTCAAATGGTTAATATCGAGCTGGTTTTTGTTCTGTTAAGAATTTGCATTTTTTGCTTTAACCACTCTACTCCTACCTATTATACAACAAAATTATCACTGTCATGCTGGTATTGATAATCGTCTGTCAATTTAGTTGGAAATGGATATCACCAGCTGATCACAACAGAAACCTTTCAGGCAATGAACTATTCAGATTAAAATACTTATGATAGCAGTTTCGGCATTGTCTGTACAAGGAAAAAAATGCGATGACAAAGTTACCATCATTCTTCCTTTTTTTCAAACGGCACTCAAATGAACATTCCAGAAAACCTTTAACTTAAATACCTTCAAATATGTCATCAGGTATCAAGAAATGAGCATCGCTATGAGGTTCAAATTCAAGAAAAATAATTTCGTGATGAAATATGTAGACTTAGAGTGAGACATGCCATACCACGTACGCTGTATTTCGCAAGTCATCTTGTAAACAATGTTGTCTTCAGTGCCTATGAATCTATGCTAAAATTCCCATTAAGCCTAAAAAGGCATAACGGTAGAATGATGCACATAACTTACCGAAATGCTTTATGGTGCCCAGAGAATGTAACTGACTGCAGGAACAATATTTGCCAAGGTTAATTAATAATTGTTATTACTGTGTATCAATGACACATTTGACCAAGACATCTGTCAGTCGAGAAGTTGTTTCTATGGCTGTGGAAATATGTTTTAGATAAGGGAAGAGTCGGAAACTTACTTTCAGTGTTCCATCAGAGGACTGAAGCTTTGGTAACATGTATATGTGTTCATGAAGTACTGCGGGCCTGCTCACTTAATACGTTAGCACATCTGGTATGCCTCTGCTGGTATCTGTATAAAGAAATCACTCTGAATACCAATGTTCTCTCTTATTGATTAATGTCGAGCTATTCATCAAGCAGCTCAAATCCAATCACACTACGAGGAGAACTACTCCAGTTAGATACCATTGTGATCTTGCTAAAGGTCTGAGACTGGACGAACAAAAGACTCTACTTTGTTAAGGCAGCACTGGTGTGAAAGGAAGATGGAAAGAGCCAACAGAAGGTTCCCACTTCACATGACACAAGACAAATATTAGTACAACAGAGAGTCACAATAGGCACAGTGTCTCAATATGTACGTTTTACACTAATTCTGAGTCTGCCTATTTTATAGAGGTGTAAGGGCAGTGGTTACCGAACCGACCCAGTATCGTACGGCGCTGTAAGATTGTCAGACGGGGAAGTAGCTCAGTGGTAGAGCACTTGGCTCCGGAGTCAGGGGGTCGTGGGTTCGAGTCCCACTTTCTCTAGACGATTTTTCTGCGACCGTTACACTGGTGGAGAAAGCGAGCGCACTCGCTGGTACGGTTGACTTAGACGGTTGGAGCATCCCAACTTGCTGGGGATTGGCCACCTGCTGGCGGTTGGTAGTTGGAGGAGCAGGTAGTGAAGAGTTGGTTCCCAGTATTGGCAGTTGGAGTTCAGCATGGAGTCAATTCAACAAATTGGCTGGATCGGTTCGGCACTGTGAACTTCTATCATTGGCTGCTACGGGGCATGATAGAGGCTGGGGGAGCTGTGTAAGGGCAGTGGTTAGCGAACCGACCCAGTAACGTAAGGCGCTGTTAGATTGTCAGACGGGGAAGTAGCTCAGTGGTAGAGCACTTGGCTCCGGAGTCAGGGGGTCGTGGGTTCGAGTCCCGCTTTCTCCAGACGATTTTTCCGCGACCGTTACAGAGGTATAATTAGCCTGCCTAGTCAACATAATTTTTGTCCCTGTTCCCTGTATTAGATTTAAGTTAGTGCCATGCCTTGCTGTCAGATCTTGATGATGTGTATTATATTCAGCTCATCACCCCCCCCCCCCCCATGGCAGTCAAATCTACCAGAGGAAAGATAATCTATCTATCACTGATAAATGTAACGCAAGTCATGTAGTAGTGTAATAACTATATATAATATAATACTTATATACCTTACTTACTATCCTGCATTGTCATTCTTGTGTACCTATGATAGTGTAGGGAATCGCTTGGTGAGGCATAGGCACTTTTTACTGGTTTCAATTAAAAGATAAGGTCTAGGCTGGCATTTTAAGAGCATACTCCCTCTCTTATAATCTCAATATCTAGTAGTGCCCTTTGATATCCTTTTCCAGTAAATCATCGCCTTATAAATACTATGTCTATGACCGGAAGAATGTTGAAAAGATTCAAGATATCATTGATGAACTTATTGACCATATTAAGATCTATTCTAAATCATAATTGGGATCGGGTAGATCAGATTAGGGCACAAATAACCCTTACTCTCCTAATGGTATAGGTCAATTATAAAATTATGCTTCCCTCCCAAAGAAATAAAAACCTAAGAAACAAAATACATAGTACAAAAATAACTGATGTCAATGCCATCTGAGTAAAGGCAGCTATAGACTGTACCCGCTGGTGATGGTATAGATGGTTGATGAAATGTGAAAGACTCTTAAATATTTAAATGCTCATGGGCCGCTGTGTGGACCAGGCTATTATTGATAAATACTCTTGCTGCCACAAATAGGTAGGAAAAATGTTACTAGGCTAAGTGGTAGGCACATAACACAGCATCTCATGGCAGTTTATCATGGACGTACAGAAAAGGCAGAGCTTGAGCTAGAAGTAGGATTTAAAATAATGTTTCTACATCTCTCCACTACTATTATGTTACACATTATTTGAATATACACTTGAGAACCTACATTGTAAGGCCCTTTGGTGGGAATGCCACTGTAATTGGCTGTTGTTCTGACCCCCATCCTGCATAAGGGATCAGCATTGCATGATAGCGGGGACCTACTGTCCAATTAGGGAATCTATTGTTAGAGGCCACAGCTGACCTATTGGTTCTAAACAACCGTCTATGTTCGCCTTTCTTACCAGGGTTGGGAGGCTCAATCTCCATTGTATTTTTACTACATCCTATATCTGACCCATATACAAAAGCCATCAGCCTTCCCCCAAGAGGAATGGCCATGTATCATCATCAGGGTTGCAGTGAGGTTCATGCTGGGCTACTGATACAGAGTGATGAATAGGACACTGTATAGTGTGATCGCTAAGGGTCTTCTAAGGGATAAATCACAGTGCAGTAGGGTAGGTGTGGGTGTGTACGGTTTGGTCAGAAGGTAATCCCAGCTCTGCATGAGAAGGGAGGGTCAGCAAGGTGGGACAATATGTTTCTCTGGTCCCTTCTCATGCTAGATAATCTTCCTTCTGGTAAAATTAATCAAACAATGGCATATTAGAGGGATGCTATTTGTCTAGTAATATGAACAGTACTTATTCGTGTTTACCAGTTCTCATGATAATTATACTTTGAAGCAAGGACTATATTTTATCATGACTAAAATCAATCCTGATATATAATAAGTCAAGTTACTTTCATTTATGACACTGCACTGATATAATTCATATTGGAAGGTAAACTTGGTTGCCCAGTGCAGATAGTGCAATAAATGATTAATGCCTCTTAGAAGATTATTTATCAAATCAGTAATCCCATCTGGTCTTTCAAATCCTGATGCAAATGATATCGTATATTCATTGGAGACTATCTATTTCCAGACAGATGTATTTCATTTCTGTTCCTGAGGTAGATCTTAGTGTAATACAAACACAATGACCTTGTATGTGATATGAATATTGCTATTAGGGTAAAGTGTCTTTGAGTCGGCCATGTACATTGAGTCAGCCATTTTACATGGGTTTTGGTACCAAATTGAGCCAATAAATAATTATTTTAGTGGATTTAACTTCATTTATATTGATACAATATGGAAAAATGCAGCACATGTTATTTTACCATTTTGGGGAATTCATCTCTAGTCCCCTCCACTGGCTGTCAAAAATACCACATTTTTGGTAATATTATGCAATTTTAGCTGTAATTTTGCTCATTTGCCAGCAACCATGATATTGAGTGCAAGAAATATATGAGGCATTATTTGCAATTGTGTAATTATTGGTCATGGAACACAGTTAACAATGATATGAATTAGTTGATGTCTTATATTCACACTCTGTGTGAGGTCACTCAACAAGAAATAAACCCTGTTCTTGCATTTAGTACAAAAATAGACATTCTAATACATAGCAGGTGACTGATGGTATAGTGTGGCTGACTCAAGGTACCACAGTGGTTGACTCATGGTACTTATGAAGAAAAATCACACCTCTTATGTAGTGGAAGCCTATAAGGCCCCATGGACATAAAAATGAAAATTGTGAATTTATTGGCTTGAAAGTCCAAGACATCAGGATAACTTTCATATCAATTTTTACATGACCCTACATGTTAGCTTAATACAGCAGAGCTTCTATAATAATGCATATGTTTCAAAGAGGTCCAAGTGGCCGACTCATGGTCACTTTACCCTAGTGTACAAGTATTGTATATATCAGTTATTTTATGTAAGATCATACCATGACTTTTCAAGTCACACTTGTAATGTTTTTATATTGTAACAAGATGACTAACTTCAAGGATAAAACTTGGCTTCATGTTAATATCAGATACTAAGCAGACATCCCTCTACATAAGCTCTCACCACTATTCACTCCATCATTACAGACAAGCTGACACTTCTACCTAAGGCTTGTTAATGCTAGCTGAAGCTCTAAAAGGTCCCTAAGTAACTCAGCACCAGCAGATCGACACCCCAGGTGCAAGATGATATCGATAAGGATTATCTTCCCGAATCATTCTCACCTGAAATGGATACCAGGCGGATACCTGTACACTTACATGATGTCGTTGATACGGTGATCCAAAAATAGAGAATTCTGATTTTCCTGTTAAGGTATTATCTAGATTGCTATAACAGGGAAATGTACTATCTATTGTTATCTATACTTATCATCAACTAGTCAAAACATGCCCTTAAATATAATTTGCTATAGTAAATATTAGAATATAAATGTTTTGATTGTCATCTAATAATGCCAGTCAATATCAATGTAACTTTTCAGGGAGCAGCAACTGTAGTGGATGTATACCCTACAGTAATGATATTATCTAATTTGACAGTACAGATTCAATTGCCTACATCTACACAAACTGCACTTTTAGGATTCATGACTATTATAGTTGTGATGGTTATAGAAACAGCATTATTTCTAAATCCAATAATCCATCAACTTTGCCTTAAAAAGCCAAACTGCTAGATAATGTATAACGTGACATATATCCATGCACATGACATTGCAGTTCTCCCACATTTCCTCAGTGGCATTATAACAATGGCCCCATCACCAACAAAATAAAGTCCAGGAAGAAAAATGACAAAACTGGGTGGCTAAAGGCAGCTGAGCGGTAGCAGTCAATGCTGGTAGGGATGGTTAATGGGATGTGAAAGAACAGTAAATATTTAAACACAGCTCGGCTGATGAATAGACAGGGTTATTATCGATGCTGGTAGTGGTACCCTAGTTGACAGCCAAATGTAGGCAAACTAGCACTCGACTTAGCATTGGATCTAGGCAAAACACAAAACGTGGACTGTCGGAAGCTGTCAGAGGGGCAGCTGAACATTGAGATTTTGCTGATATATAGTGACATTGGTATGTTGTTGTACAGTTTTCGTCACTAAGAATTATAAAGCTATCACAGTTACCTAGGAATATACCAGCATCTTAAGGGGGGAAACCCCTAAATAATATCCAACAATTATGCAATTGTGTCAGCTTTTCACTGATTCTGTGGAAAAATGATATAGATTGAGATTTGAATCAAACCTAAATGTTTTGCCTGGCTTTGAGCCTAAAGCTGCCTATGTTACCATGTAAGGATACAGACTACTCTTGTCATTGTAATCCTATGCGCACTACCTAACCAATATACGAAGCCTACCAATAACTTTAGTGCTGCTAGAAGAACATACATGTGTCATCATCAGGGGTGCAGTGAGCTCTGCCAGGCTTGTGATGCGTAGTGATACGAGGTGATGAATAGGGGGACTGTACAGCAGGACTACGGAGGCACATCCAAAGGATAAATCACAATACAGTAGAGGCATTGTGATTTGGTCATAAAGTAATCCCAGCTCTGCATGATGAAGGAGGGCCCCGGAGGAGGGCCAGTGAGGTGGAGGGATGTGTCCCCCTAGACTCTTCTCACGGTAACAGGGATAGATCTGTGGGTAAGGGGGGTATCTAGGTCTAGCACTGTGTGATTGTGTACTGTTTTCAACTAAAGTGGGCATAAAATATGTCACTATTGCTGTATTGCTATCTAGTTGATAAATGTTGATCAACAATTTAAAATGATTAATATCAAGCTAGTTTTTGTTCCATAGAGAAATAATTATCCTTACTTGTAATAAATATGACGTAAATTGCATTCTGCTCTTTGTATTTTTGTTTTAATAATTTGTTTCTCTGCTTCTACCTATTCTAGCAAAGTTATCATAGTCAGGAAACAATTAGAATTGGTATTGATAATCGTCTGTCAATTTAGATGGAAATGGAAATCTCAACAGAAGTCTTTATAAAAAAATTCACATTCAGGTAATGAACTATTCAAAATTAAAATACCGATGCTTTTAGTTTCGGCATTGTCTATGAAAAGAAAAAGCAAGAGATGCCAAAGACACATATCATTCTGCCTTTTTTCATACGGAACTCAAATGAACATTCCCGAAAACCATTACTTAAATACCTTCAAATATGTCATCGGGTATCAAGAAATGAGTATCGCTATGAGGTTCAAATTCAAGAAAAATAATTTTGTGATGAAATAAGTAGACGTAGAGTGAGACATGCCATACCACGTATGCTGTATTTCGCAAATCATCTTGTAAACAATGTTGTCTTCAGTGCCTAAAAATGCATAACGGTAGAATGATGCACCTAACTTACTGAAATGCTTTACGATGCCCAGAGAGGCACCAAGTAGAAGGTTGTGCTAAATGAGCTAATGAAAATTGTCATTAGATCATATTAACCCAAGCATGATAGCATTTGTACAAGAAATGGCTCCTTCTGAATATAGCTAACACAAAATATGTACTTCAGAGTGTTTTACTCGTAACCTGTAGATTTCATGAGCATCTGATAAAAGGAACGCTTTATGTGAGTAATGCAATGGAGTGTATCTGTAATGCCATACATACAAGTTAGCGGTTAGGGATGAATGGTATGAATATGTATGCAGTGGTCATTCGTACCAGAGCATCTGTAATATATATACCATAAAAGCCATGTAAAGCTCTGAGTCTTCGAAGAAGCGCTGGGCTCAAATTATGCGTTTGATATAGAGTTGTAGTGATATAAATTGATATACTAAAAACTGTATAGAAATATGCAGTGGACTCATTTATGTATATGCCAGGAATGAGGTGTCATTGAAATTGATAAGTACATTCGTGCTAACACATGTTATTACCATAAGCTGTCTAGACAGTACTCTTGTTCCCAAATCCTCTGAAGGAAGGCTCTGGTGACAACCAGCATGACCTTAGACTTGCATTTTTGCTGGGTTTAGGCAGTTGCTGTGGCTTGTTTGGAACCAACAAGCAGGAACTAGAAATGGACCCAGAAAGCATGATGGTAAAACTACCCTCATACATTTTGGTTCATGATCCAACCTACCAGCAGGGGTTGCCCAAAGCCAGCAGATTACAACTCCAAGGTCATAGTGGTTGTCACCAGAGCCTTCCTTCGGAACAATCTGGAAACACGAATCTAAACAGGCACTGGAATGAGAATATCTAGACAGCCACTAGTGCTGGGACTTATAATGATGGTCACGTGATTTGGTGATGGGGTGGCATGTCATTAAGTACAGAGAATGTAAATGTGATATACACATGTTCAGGACTGGTCAACACTGTTTTGCCAATTTGATATTATACAGTCATGTATACACTGCCATTACTTTTTCAATTTGATATAAACATCTATACTACTAACATATCAACATCTATTTTAAAATGACTCACTAAGCTGATAAAAGCATAAATACATTGACATAATCTGATAGATTAACTGGCGTAGGCCTGGATAAGACATTAAAATAACAAAATAATAGGCAAATTAAGGTTAAGACAAATATATTATATAGGTCAACTTGGAGTGAGTAGCTTAGGTGGACAATGGTCAAGGTTTGTGTCGGACAACTATTCAGCTGCTGACCAATGCCTCAAAGGTCATAGGGTGCAGCCTGATCTCCTCCCCAAGACTGATTCATGGCCCCTGCCTCCTCTGTCTGTCCCCAGGCTTAACACAGGCCACGGGCACCTGGTGGTCAGCAAAGGCCGCAGGGGGTGAAGATGTGACCTGCAGGTTGTTCTGATGACAATGGCAATTCTGCCCAACATTCTAGTGCGGTGTATGTAGAATGTGAATAGCTGTCTTTTTTGCCCGGCTAACATCAGCTCATTTTTAATGATTTTGGCTAAAATCTGCCTGGACCTTTGAATCTTTTCATTTTGCAACATGACTAGTAGCAGTAGGTGTTGTATGATTGACATATTTTCTCAGTTGTTTCTGGCAATCGCAACTTTTTGCTGTAACTTGACAATTCCCTAATATGCACTGGTCTCTATTCCTTTTACCTGCAATATTGAATAATATGTGTTTCAGTGAATTACGCCAGAAACATACTGTCGATTGCTTGAACTCAGTAATACCAATTGGTGAGGCAAGATCCAAATTCGTCACCAGTCTAGCTGAAGCCCTAGCAGTTCTCTGAGTAACTCAATACACGAAGTGCAAGATGGTATAGATAGGGAATATCGTGTTGTATCAATCTCACTTTTAATGGATATCAGATGGAATAAGGATACTCATCCCCAAACCCAAACTGCAAAGTTGATAGGTGACTTCAGCAGTCGCCTTTAAACGAACTATCAACAATACACTCGTGTTAATATGCAACATGGTCCTCTATACTATTGTAAGGATGCCTGAGGATGTCTCCCAATTTACTCTACTACAATGTTCAGGGAAATTTGCTTTACTACTTTGCATCGGCAATTTTAAACTTCAATTCTACCCAACTATATCTTTATATGGCAAATGCCTGAGATAAATCTCCTCATAAATGTCCTAATTAGACTACTCTTGGTCGAGTTCACCTATGCCCCGAATACCATGCCTATACTATAAATACTACAGACAGTCCTGTAATACGATGCGTGTTGTGGCCAGTGCCTAATAGCTATACATCATTTTCATTAATGCCCGCCGTAACCACCATGTGGCGTGCAGGCTGACCATTAGTAATCTTCAGAGGGCATATTTTATTAACGGGGCTCTGACCCAAGCCCTGGTCAGCCGGTAATTACCCCAAGCCTGCTCATTACCACTGAGCTAATGGGAAATGACCAGTTGAGGCATGCAGTGGGCTACATGGATAGGGAGCTGTTGTTGGGGCCATAAAGGTACAACACTGCCACAGTAATGGTGGAAATGGTATGTGAATGTATGGGGGAAGTATAGGTAATTGTCAGTTTAGGAGATTAGCTGTATTGTATATTGCTTCGGTAAAGAGACTGTTAGAGCTCATTAGAAATCTAGCTGTATCATACATGTATTGGTTAGCTAGAGACTTTGATAATAAGAACTCCTGATTGAAGGTGGGAAGAGATGTACATAAATCATGGTGAAAACAATGTTAGAGTCCACTAAACATTATCCACATGTTTTAGAAAATGATACTAGATATGATGCGATACAATCAATTTTAAAGATGCAATGTGACAGAAAGTAACTATTAAATGGGGCGAATCCAAACCGAAGTCGATGCTTTTCTGATATGCCAGGTTTGGATAGCCTTAGGCCCCTCCTTAAAATCACTCTCCCGATTCTTTACAGATCCTGTTTCTTCTAAGATGGTGTCTAGTATATATAGCTAATCCTGTATATATGCATTTATAGTGTATTAGCACTGTAGGCTTCAAAATGTGCGGAAGAGCATTATTATTAGCTGTTGTTCTGATGAGAACAATGAACCCCCCCTATCAGGTGTATCAGAAATGTCTCAAAATCTGTCATGCTACCAGCTCATGTAGACTCTATATAGGGTCGACCACAAGTCTTTGGCTGCTACTGCAAAGCTTCATTGTAGTCACGCTTGTGGGCCCGAGGTCTGCAACTGTATCTAACTCTAGGTGCATCCCTTTGGCATTGATTTTTCTCACTGATGATTTCTTCACCCGTTTAGTCTCCTTTATACCTGGGTGTAAACTATAGACCACAGAATATGACCGAAACCCAATTCCATTTATATTTCCTATTACACATCAATATGTCACCTGCCATCATAGGCCACACCCCCTCTCACAACACCCACCAATCAGCACCCACCTTCTTTGATCCCCCCTTAAGGGGCGTGGCTTGGGTAGGTTTGATTGACGTGTGCTGTACGGCTAGTAGCACCCTTCATTTCCGGGCTCTGCTGGGGGGCCGAACGTGACCCTCAGCAAAGGTCACCTGGTCTACCCCCCCCCCTCCCTGGTTCTGACCACTTCATTACTAGGCCTCATGAATATACGACCAGTACCGGAGGGGTCTAGTTGGGGTTTTCTGTGGATGGGGATGGGGGAGATGATCATGCAATAGAGTATGAGGGTATGTACTCTTTTGTGAGGGTGTAAAGGACTATACTATATATACCATAGACATGGAGATGGCCATTCTGCATGAAGATGGTTACACTATTGAGAGACCATTTTCTGTGAGAAAGAATTATACTCTAAGATGGTATTTCATAATTCATCAGAAGGAGAAATAACCCGTCCGAAACGTGATAAGATCCACTTCTAAGGGAGAGGCCAATCATTGTTGACATTGTATTGTAATTTGCAAACTATTTTTCACAGTCACCATCTATCGTGAAAATTACTGTATACACTGTGTTTCCAAATACTAGAATTGCCAGAATGCATCGATTGACTTTTTAGAGTTCAGAATCCATTATTTCTTTAGAATGTCTTGGTGATGTACATCTAAAATCTTAATCCTAACTGCATAATGGCAGGGGTCTAGCGAAACAATCAGGGTGTATTCAAAGCTTACCTTTGAGGAAGGCGCGTGGTCATTCTCCTCAACCTATGAACTGGTCAGTGGGTCGGGATCGATGAGGTGGCTGAGCAACCCCTGTTTGCATTGTCAAGGAATGGTTATTTTCAGACCACGTTTCCTCCATTGGCGAGGTATTCACCTATTGTCCCATGTGTGTGCAGGATATCTAATAATCTAGAAATCCAGTGGGTGAATTATTCGCTCCAGTAGCCACCGTTTGCACCCCTGTATACATCCCTCTATGATTACTGTCACCGGAGGCTAGATAGTATCAGCAGAAAACTGACACTTCTGTATGTGACTTTTATATAATGTGTATGTCATTTATGCAGAATTGCAGAAACTGTCCGTACGACTCTGCACACAACCATGCCTGTGCATCGCGATGGTTCTCAGGCCAGGGGGGCGTTCACCAAGAGTAAGTCTTACTTGTCTTTACTTGTGTTCTTACTTTTGTTCTGTGTTGATTGACCTCACTCTCACCTCAGAGCAGTCCCATGCCTTCGATGACCACTGTACTAGACGTGCAAACCACCAGAATACCCACAAGTACCCACAGGTGAGTAGGTAGCCTCAACATGCGAGTCACACACCAGAGTGATTATAGTAAACTACATTTCTAGTTGTCTCTGTGTTTTTAGTAATCCACAGGTTTCACTTTACAATGTCTTTACATTAAACTGTGTATGTGATTATGTGATCAAATATCCTAAAACACATATATTATCCTCACGATACATGTGTAGCTAATTATATTTATATAGGAACTGATCACGACTGATCCAGTGTTCTGCTACCTAGACTAGAGGTCACATTCAAGTGGGTTGTTTACCCGCTTCACCTCTCATATGAATATAAGCAATCAAGTATTGTGTAACTCGATTGGCAGAGGTTAGAGTTGTAGATTGCACACAATAATAGAACAGTGGGGGGCAAACAAAGGCCACGTGGTTGGTACTTAACAGGGTATATGGACCGTATCTCAGACAGTTACACGCACATAAATACATTGTAAATTATAATAATGTCTGATATGTTTTCCTGAATTGATCAGTATTCTCTTAAATGTGAAATATGTGTTCTACTAAAAGTTGCACTCTACTGCAACACATATGCACTAAATAAATTCTAGTTCATACCAATGGTACTATCATGGTGCAGCTACCTAACCACGTGGAGGCCTCTGTTTGCCCCCCACCCAGAACCCTGTGACGTAGTAGCAGAGGAAACTCTAACCTCTGCTATCCCTCCTATTCAATGGACTGAAGGGCATCGAACATGCTGCCCCGAGAGCAACAGTCAGAGTACAGGCATGACAGGTACTCAGCCGTTTATATACTGCGGCCCGGGGTTTAAAATGCAATGTGATACTTGCAGCATCCTACCCATGGTGCAAAGAGAGAATTGTCAATGATGACATACATTCATTTATATCATCAGTATTCTGCTATCATCAAAGTGCCAACATTTCGCTGTTGGGGGAGATTGCCAAGTTCATTGAATGGTTACTTGCGGTAAAGGTTCTCTGCTTACCATTACAATTTCAAAATGTAACTTATTGGTTAACCCAGAAATATCAAGGATTTATTTACGTTTGGTTAAGTTATATAGGGAAACGGATAACTTAATAATGGCCTTTGTTAGCAAATTGTGGTATAAACATAATTTATACTATGAAATGGAGATAGATCAGTTGGCTGGTCAGAACCTGGAGAAGATTTACACCTTATTCAACACAACCAACCCAGTGTGAAATCCAAAGGCGATAAATCATATCGACTAGCGATAAGTGTTGGTATCATTATATCTCCCCATCCCCCTCCAGTACTCTCTGATGCAGCACCAGCCCTGGCCCCCTTTCACTACCCCCCTGGGCATAGGGATCTCCAGGGTGCCAGCAGTATATAAAGACTGGCATATGTTACAGGTCACTGGAGGAAAGGGTGAGCTGCTCTACTGAGTTACTCAATACAAAGTTGGCTGCTGTTGGAGGTGTGGTTCCTTATACTTGAGATGATAACCCTTGTATAAGAGAGAGCTTTGCTGAGGAAGTAATGCCTGCTCAGAATCCTTTAGGCTATTAGATATGTGCTATATATATTTCCCTCATAAGTAATTCTTCTGATAGCGCACTTAAATACATAGTTATATTAGTATTCAAAACTAAACTGTTTATTCAGTATAGAGTATAGATTAATAATCATTCTCAAGAAAATAAACAGTCATTATGAACATATTAAAGCTGGTTATAAGTGTGGATAGCATACATGTGCATGATCTTTCTATTTCTATTTTATTTTAACATAGATCTTCAAGTGAAACTTTGTATATCCAGTGAACACACTATTGAATACACTTGGTGATCTGCGTACTAATTCGTCTTGAGATAACGCTATGATTCACCTCAAGGTTATAAAGGTTATCGGCTTCCCGAGCAGCAACACTTGGAAACATGGGATATGTAATATACACCCATACGTCTTTGTGTTCCCCAAAGGAAGCTAATCATGTATACCATAGGCACCTCACTGTATTATAAATCATCTCTTTTCATTATACACTACCCGTCCTGATTGTACCCCTCAACAATGGCTATGTGGCCACTGCTGTGAAAATATGGACCTTGGCGATGGGGGAAGTGCAGGCCAATCGATTTAGGCTCCACACCAGGTCTCCTGTAGGCCTGACTAGTCTTGTCAATATCAGAAGCCTCTGTAATAAGATCCCATGGGAGTTTTAATGAGTTACAGTGTGTGCTCTTAGACGGCCGGCTCCTGGGGCATTAAACAGCAGTCGACCCAGAAAAGAGAGGGGAAAATCGAACACAGTCAACTCCAAAGATTTCATGAGTGTGCGGTAGTTTCTATGACGTGAAGTAAGAACTGTAAAAACAGGATGGGGTTCATTATAAAAATAGTCTTTAGTTCTCACGTGTTCCGCTGGCATTGCATGTCTCGAGTAAAATCGACTCCACTGGGTGTGGCCATTTTGAAACTCCGCGGCTAGAGAAAGCCTCTGTAGAGTACGATCCAATAGTGTCATTTTCCCTAGTGGCCTGTGTTAAAAAGACCCACGGCTCTTGCTGTTATAGATTTTAAAGAAAACATAAGGAATGAAAAGAGAACATGGTTATGGGTGCCTGAAGATTGCATGTCTTATTTAATAGAAGAACGCTGACCTTAATCTCGCCTTACCAAGAAACCACTTGATCAATTTGACCGTGTTTTGTTCCAACACGTCTAGTGCACTTTACTTTCATTCCTCAATATTCACTTGAAAATGATTTTATGATTAATTATTGATTATGGGCCTGGACCGATTCCGGGAGTGGGAATTCATTAGTTTAAAACCAGATTTAAAGCATGGAAAACTAATTTTATAAAGGAAATGTTCAAAGTTCCGAAAATGACTATGCATGGTAAACTAAAAGGATGTACATATCAGATATGCTGGAAATAGAAACTGAACAAATGAGTCGACATTGACCTCTGAATAATGATACAGGAAGTATTCCACTGACGGAATCGGCCATCATTCTGTCGGTCGGATGAAATCCGTCCATAAATTTAAAATTATAGACTTTTATCGGATGACAAAATTTCAGATATGACACATTTTTCATCAAAGTTCTTCTATCAGTTTGGAATCTAAACTTCCTAAGTCTTTACTTGTATGCAGGTGGCATCAGTTGGGCAGTATATTTTTCGGTATGTTTTTTTTATTGCGGAGTATATGAGGCAAAGAAAGATATCTGATTCAATGTGTGTTCAACAAAGTAATGAAAACAGTGTGTGTTCATCTGCTAGTACATCTAGAGGAAAGAAGTTATAGGAAAATACCATCATTTGAATCAGATTTGAAGGACAGACAACTTAAGACTCACACATCATTCATAGCATATTTTGTTTTAGGGGCTCCACAAATAAACATCCATATTAACACATTTATTTGTTAGCTTTGTATTTCAATTAAAAGTCAAACATGTTAAATTGTAAAACACTTCTCTGACTTTTCATCACTTTTGTCATCTCTGAACTTTCAAACAATACTTCAGCATCGGTTTCAGCTTTTTACACTTTTAAAACCCAGCACTTCAAAAACATGATTATGAATAATTTTTCAGAAATGACAATCCGCAAGCCCAGGAGCAATTCTCACCTTTTGATTTTAACAGTGTCTCCCTTTTTGTAAACAGGGCACTTTGAAAATGAAAACATTGATGAAAAACTAAAGAGTCAAGTCATAAAATGCCAATAATTAAATCTGACGAATAATGATCAATCAAGGGTATCCTCATGATTTATTAGTTTGATTGTGTGAACAACAATGCTGGAAGCAAGATTTACTACTTGTGTACTCAGAAACTGCCAATGATACATATGCGTGCAATAATATTTCAAACATTTTTAATTAAACGAAACCTGAGCCCATATACAGTCTTTCATGGATCCTTCCCTCACCATTCATCTCTCTCTCTCTCTCATATACTTTTCTATCCCACTCCCCCTATTCAGCTTCATCGCATTCATTATTATGGCACTCCTTTCGCATGCACCCCACTACCCCCTCATATAACACACACAGCACAATATCATCCACCAAGACCTTAGGGAATTGTTCCTGGTATCTTTCCCCACCCCCTCTCCTCCCACCAGATCCTCTAGTCCCAGTAGACTATACCCAGCCTCCTCTCTCCCAAACTGCCTTCCCTCCTGGGGCCCCTGCAGGATATGCCATGGAGGAGATCATTGAAGGGGGTTGGAGTTCAGCCTTTACTTCCTCCAGGGAGTTAGGATGTTGAGCTAGAGGATAGGAGAGGGGGAGTAGTGGAATGGGGGAGGAAAAGAAAAATACGGGAGGGTGGAGGTGAGGCCCCCAGAGGCCTCTCAAAGTCTATTGGGTCCGTTTACTGTGAGGTTGGTTGCAATGTGCCAGGAAAACGTTACTGCAATAGCTTCATGTAGGGAGAATGGCGGGTATCATAGTGGTAGAGATGGACTATGGGAGGCATACTAGATTTCAATTTGGTGCAAACAATAAGTAATGATACATAATAACATTTTCTGTGTTATAGCTCACTGTCATAAAAGCATACAAAGTCAGTAGGCTCATTACGATTTGGATGATATATTAGCGATGCATCCTATATTACTATTCTTTTGCCTCTCATTGATATTGGCAATGACAACAATATATTCTAATAGGTATGTTAACCAAACTAGCATTGATATGGGAGGAATGAGGGTTGCAGAAGCTCATACTGGCCCACCCTGGAGAGATGGTATCAACTCTTCATAGCATCCTTGCATGACAAATAGGCAGATAGGCCAGGGTTGTGAGGGTTGCCAGGGGGAAAGAGATTCATAGTCAGTATGAACCAAATGATGCATAGTAATGCTCTTTGAATGATGTATAGCCTGTTATATCTTTATGGTACGATCTATTTTCTCAGCTCATGTAAATTGATATTGACAGCTTTAAGTACCTCATCTATGTGTTCTCCAAACATGTCCTCTCCTGTCCTCCCCTAATTGCATTAAAAACGCCAGCATGATCTGCTCCAGTCTGTGTCAAGCCAACTTGGTATTGGTCTTAAAGAATGCTGTAGGCACCCTGGTTCTCAGACAGGGACTTTAGTCATACATCAATGCTAATGACCAAATAGCTCCCATTAATCATGCATCAACCTCCTAAGGGAAGCGTCATGGGATTATAATTGTGTTGAGGCTGAGCCAGGCCTGACCCAGTGCCTTTGATCACAGGGATGGCCTAGTATTATCTCTAGCACATGTACGCGTAACATATAGGGTACCCTTATAGGTGGTGTATCACTTAATTATCTCCTTCTGAAGGAGGTATCTACACCCTGTTTAACATAGGTAATATGTCTCTGTCACATGCTGACAACCACTTCTATTTTCAAATGTGAAGGGATGTCTGTATATCATTCCTCAGTGGTATAGTGGTGTGTCTGTATGTCATGGCCTGTATGTGGTGATTATCAAGATGCATGTGACACTGAACTCACTTTAAATGTTGTTGATCTCTGGTTCCTTTGAGACCTGTATTGATAATAGATATCATCAACTGGTAGATATGTATTGCTGATGCCTTATCATAGCTAATATCAGACCCTTCTATCAAACCCTCATAATCAAATGTGCATCCATAGGACCTATGGTGACCAGTCGTGGGACTGGTTAACGAGGCTCAGGGGGGTTCCACTGCTAGACCATCTGTGACAAGTACTGAGGGAGGTGGGTCTTTTATACCCTGTCCTACCTACTTCACCTGCCAGATTTCAAACTGAGTTGTGAATCACTCTCCACCAGAGGTCTGGTGGGGAGGTGACTAGTGGGGGCACACAGCTATTGGATTAGTACTGACCCCTGCTCTCCTGGGAGAGTGTGGAGGCCGCTCACCTGGCCAGACCCTGGGGCTGCCCTGGTGTGGACTAATACCTGACCCTTAGTTGTAAATTTTATTTACAGGAGAGTCAAAAAACCTTAAAAAAGGTTCTAGCATGGGTCCAATAGGAACCCAGTGTGTCCCAACAGAATGGTTTCGACATTAGTCTCATCAGTAGCCTTGTGGGAAGGTGTTTTGGTTCAAAAACCAAAACTATGATTTGTGTAGGAACAGAGCCTGTAGACTTGCTCCTAGTCTTGAAAAGTAGAAGATTGGGTCACCCATTCACAGTGTAGGTGTAAAGGGTTGTGACAACTCAGATGATCTGGGGACTACCTTGTAAGGTGTGTCCATAATCGGTGACAGGTATAACTTGTCGGTCCACGGGGAAGTGCTAGTGACACATTCATATGTGTTACTTTTCAGGTAAAATAGTGCTCCACAGGCGAATATTTATTATCCACCGAGGGCCTATTGGTCCAAGGTGGACCATATAAATACCCACATCTTGCGGGTGTTTAATTTTCCCTGAAAAAATTTTTTTTTCAGGGAAAATTAAACACCCGCAAGATGTGGGTATTTATATGGTCCACCTTGGACCAATAGGCCCTCGGTGGATAATAAATATTCGCCTGTGGAGCACTATTTTACCTGAAAAGTAACACATATCCATAGGACCTATGGGTTCACTTAACTATTTAGTAATTAAAAGTCTCATTTGGCTGCATTTTCATTTTATTTATTTTAAGTTTAGTACCCTGAAATAGGTTATGGATTAAATAGTATCTACTGTGGCATCAAAATTAATAATTATCCTTGATATGAAGGGTTTCAATACCCAACCAGCAGTTGGTCATAAGCAGCCCATTTATTCCCATTCACATCAAGAGTCAGCAGAATGGGCCGCATCCAGATGCATAGGAAATAATAGCCTGAAGTTAATAGATAACACTTTTGCTCTAGAAAGCCAATTCAAATCGAGACTTTGCATGAGAGCAATCTATTGATTCTCTGCCTTTTGCTGATAGCAGCCTCTTCACATTTGCTCCCTTCAGGGCTTTCCGCTAGAGATGAACCATCTGAATTTCCATAATGATACATTTATAACAATGGCATCTGGCAGTGAGTTGTCTTAGTTTAGCATCAGCAACAGAAACACTTTTTGGGTCTGCCTGCTAGTGCCCTAATGCACATGGCAACTTCCATGCAATAGTCACATCTCTCAACCCTGACCATTGTTGACCACCAGGTGCCCCTGTACCTGCATTAGCCTTAATCATGGCCAGGGAGGGTGGGGTCAGCCAATCAATCTAAGGAAGGAGATCAGTGTGCACTGTGTGACCTTTGAGTCATTGGTCAGCAGCTGAATAATTATTGTCAGGCACAGGCCTTGACCATTATTCACCATGGCTATTCACCCTTGCATATATCACTTGTTGATTTAACATTAAGTTGGCTATTCATATCGATCAAATCGATGTATTATCCTAGTCCAAACTGGCGTATCCATCCTGTTGCATGTGAAAGTTGAAGTGAGAGGCTATAACCATCCAGATGATAAACAGATGATTTTGGATTAAAAGGAGCACTGATGCGAAGGGGCGATGTTTTCTAGACAACTATTTGTGTAACATGTGGTACATGTAATGTCTCGGCACTGTGTTGTATGCTATTATTTCCAGTTTCAATCTGATTTGGAGTAAAGAACATCCCATCACCCTGATTTTATGCGTAACGTAAAAATATTATTTGAAAAAAAACACTTCCTTCTGCAATTCTGCACAGCAATCAAATTGACATTTACAGTTACTTCTTTAAATGCGATACCCTAGATATACCATAGCAAAATGTAAACTGTTTGCTGACATTGGTTTAATTGCATTTAGCATTGTCACTACTGTTGGGTATGCAACAGTTGTTTTGTGGACTGCAAATGAGTCAGGAGAGTACAACTCTTCCAATGTATAGTTTATGATATAATCTGATAGGTCATATGTGCCGACATTATAGCAAAATGTGCCATATGAGGAAAACAACAATTTGTGACATGTGTTCAGCTATAATTTGGTGGTTTTCATGTTAAAATGTGCCAACAACCAAAGCAATCACAAATGAATTGCATCTCAAACATAAAATGGCAAGGAAATCTTGACATTGAGAATAGACAGTTCCTCCGACTGTCAATAATTATGTGCTATGACAGGATAGTGATAGTTTAAACTTTTTTATGTTAAGCTACCGGAGGAATATAATCTAGTACAAGAATGGGCCAAACTGATACATCCCTCAACCTCACAGTTGACCCTCCCTTCTCATGCACAGCTTGGATTACATCCTGCCAAATCTCATTCACCCACACCTACCCTACTACCCTGATTTATCCCTTAGAAGACCCTTAGTGGCCACACTATACAGTGCCCTATTCATCACTCTGTATCAGTAGGCCACATGAGCCTTAAAGGCCTCATAACAGCCCTGATGGTGATGCATGTACATTCCTTGTGCATCATCGCTGGTGGCCTTCCTATATTTGTCAGATATAGTGTGCAAAAATACAATAGAGGTTCACCCTTTAGCCATGCTAAAAGGCAAAGGTCATCAGCTGATCCTTCTAATGCAGAATAGATGAAGGATGAGAGAGAATAGGAGCAAACTAATCCCACTCCTAGCCAACCCTATATTTTCTGCCTGTGCATTATAAACTGCCATGGGATGCTATTCGATGTGCCTACCACTACGCATAGTACTTCACCATTTCCCAGGCTATTTTTCCTGTCTGTGGCAGCAAGAGCATCAGCTACTAATAGCAGCAGCAATAGCCTACTCTATGCAGCAGGCCTTGAATGTTTAAATATTTATGGGCCTTTCACATCCTATTAACCATCCGTACCATCACTGGCTGGTACCGTCTGTAGCTGCCTTTACTCAGATGGTATTGACATCCGTTATTATTGTATTATATGTGTATATGGTATTTGGGTTTCTATTTGCTTGGGCAAGTGGCATTTGTCATGTATAAACAGGGCCCCGTAGAGAATATCAATGAAACCTCCTATAGTTTGTAGTTAGATTGATAGATGAAATATACTACTGTGTATTGACTTGTGTGGGTTTGCAAGTTGTGTCATGTGTATTGAACATCTGTGTGGTTCCAAACCATTATGTTTCATGTTAGAAAGGTAGAAAGGCCGCACATCTATTGGAGAAGCACTCTTGATCCTGAACCCGCATCAATACTTATAACGTTTTGGTGAAGCTGATCCTTCCAATGTAGAATAAAAAAAAAGTAGCATGCTAGTCCTACTACTAGCCTACACTGTGCTTTATGAACTGCCATGTGATGCTGTGTTTTGTGCCTGCCACTTCACACAATAACCACTTTCCTGTCAATTTCCCTATATCCGTGGCTCAAGAGCATCAGTATTGATAATAGCCTAGTCTATGGGGCATTCTAAGAGATATTTATAGGCCTTTCACCTTCTATCAACCATCCATATCATCAATGGCTGGTAGTACAGTCAATAGCGGCATTTACTCCGAACATCTGTGATTATTTTATCATGTATTTTTGTATCTGGGGTTGTTTGGAAGAACTATCATAAGCAGGGCCCCATGGGAAATATTTAAGGACTATAGTTTAAAGGGTTACATACATGATATTAACCATCCATACCATAAATGGATTCCATGTTAGTGATTAATTTGTTCAGAACATTATTGATCTCAGGGTCTTGATGGGTTCCGGGACTGGCACTCTAATTGGTAACTGCCTAAGGTGAGATGGACATGAGGAGGGAACTCAGTTACAATGTAAATAACACCAGCCTTTAATCATTTTATGTCACACCTATACCAACATTAGAACTAGGCTATACATGTCAGCCAATGAGTATAGCTAAATGAAAAGATGAGCATAATGCCATACGCTTAGACTACATTTATGAGAGCAATGGTTTAGCTTCGAGGTAGGAGCATGATTAAATTTATGTCAAAATGACAAAAAGTAATATCCCTCCATTTGACTGCCCCTCATTTAATATGCAGAGCTGGCATTATACTCTGACTAAATCACACCAACTTACACCTACCATACTGCATTGTGATGTAGATGTATCCTTTGGTGCTTCCATGCTCATGGTTTACAACCCCCTATTCATCACTTCTTTTCACTACGGCCCGTGAGCCCGATAGAGCTCACTGCACCTCTGATGATGATCAATGTATGTTAAAAGTTCTGCCTTGGCAATAATAAAGTACCTTTCAGGATGTGGGTCAAATAGTCCGATAAGATGTGAGGAGCTGAGGACGGTTGTGCAAGGGTTTAAGAAATTGGGGGAGGGGGACTTCAATGACTCCCACATTTGAAAAACGATTATAAACTGTAACTCAAGTTCAGGACAAAAAGCCCTGAAATTAACTGAATCCTCGCTTCCCTGCTTTCCACGCCTACAGGTTCTGAATAATGACAAATAGGATCAGTCATTGATAGAATTGCTAATAAGAGAGGGTATGGATTATTATATAATAGAGCACACACTTATTTGGATTGAGTAAGTAAGGTGATTGAATATTGTATTGTGAAGAAAGAAGTATAGTGTGGACACTACTCCTTGAAATATCTATCAATATTTGATCTTACATTGCATGCCTTTTGAATATAAAAGTAGTCCAGTATTTCTCAAGAATTATGATTTCTTTGTAATTCATCCTGGATTGACCAACTGGATAACACCTAAAAGGGAAAATCTATCCACATGCTGGTACCACTGTATCTACAACATGTAAGTGAACCCGGGTGATTCAACTGGTATCAATTTCAGGTGAAATTGATTAGGGAAGATAATCCTGATCCATATCATCTCACACCTGTGGTGTCAATCTACTGGTGCTGAGTTACTTAAAGAGATTTTAGGGCCTCAGCTAGCGTTAACAAATCTTAGTTAGAAGTGTCAGCTTGTCAGTAGTGATGGAGTAGATAGTGATGTTAGCTTGTCGAGGGAGGGGGTGTCTCATACTAATGTTCATAGGTTTTTGTCTGTAAAGGTATGCGTTTTCCTCTCACTTGCTGCTAAAATCATTATACAAATATTGCCATTGTGAATAAAGAACTTGTGATGTTATGCTACCTAAAATGACTGCTGAGATATTTGCACACTGTTATTAATACTCATTGTATCTCAGCACATGGATCATTGCGTTTGTATCACGTTATGTTCCTTTTCAGGAACAGAAATTCAATATGTCTGTCCAAATAGATAGCATACAGTAGTCATTATATCACCCTGTATTACTGATACTCTCAAATCTCATCATTCACACTACCTGTTTTGGGTGACCAGGCTGTCTGATCCTGCGATTTAGTACATCAAGTAAGGCATGCAGCTCAACTATACCTATGCAATGTCATTGGAAACAAATCGTCCTTATCAAATAAGTGCCCAAGTACATAAGGCTGTGTCTCACCATATCAGGCCAATGTTAACGTCTTTGACCGGGGCCATCTTTGACCTTCTGACAGAAAACGGTTTATTCAAGGCAGGTGAAGATATACGTGGAGAAATAACCACCACCATTTCTTTTAATTCAACCCTATAATCTGAGAAGAACTATTTTTAAGATATTTTCTTATGGTAGCCAGTCAAAGATGGCACCTGGTCAAAGATGAAACCCGGCCAAAGATGGCACCTGGTTAATCACATTCACATTGGCCCGATCTGGTGAGACACAGCCATAAATGTTAAAGGTAATTAAAAAAAAAAAACACGTTCTTACTGCATTGTGATTTATCCTTAGAAGCACCTAAGTGGTCACACTGTACATCATCCTATTCATCCTTCTGTATACTAGGTCACACAAGCTTCATAGACCTCACTACACTCCTTATCATGATACATTCATATCTTTGTTCCACAGTGCAAAAGAAAAGTTCTTAGTGAAAATATATGGGTCAATATAGTGTGTAGGAATACAATGAAGACTTAACGTTAGGACAACGGAGACTTGACGAAAGCAACAAGACAATGTTTCTATCGTGATTCCCTATGGTACTGCAATATCCTGTACAATAATTATATGCTGCTTTTCTCTCAAAAGATGTACCAACCAATGCATTTTTTCCAGTCTGAGAATAAGTCTCAGACTAATAATAAGAAACACATTCATTTTACACTGCCATATGAATGGGTTCTTTAAAATGCAATGCCTTAGTTCATTGTAGCGATGATACACACTATTTCCTTTCATACAGGATAACTGCATTCAATAATGCAACCTTTAGTTACCCATCTTAAATCAGCAATCAATGCTCAAACCCTTTTAGATTTTGATTCTTCATTATGCACAATTACACTGCCACGGTTCCCCTAATCAAATCAATTTCAACTAGAATTGAAGATTTAGCATTTCAGTTCCTAGACAAGGCATGCTATTAAAGGCACTGAGTTACACTCAGGGCCGAAGGCAAGGGTATCTAAGATTCTTTGATACTGTGAACAAGCAATCTTCTACTAATGATTTACAACGTATTAATCACATTTCAATTCATGAACAGAGAAAAGTAACACATTGCAGACATCTCAATTCAGATTACTTTCTATGTCGTGCATTGCGACTATTCTTTTCAAGGTGAAGCCATTTTCTGCAGCTTAGTGACTAAAGTAATTATTGTCGGAATGGCAAGGAAAGGACAATGAACGGATTGTATAGTGAAACACAATGGTGTTTTAGTCATAGAAAGGTCATAGTGCCATATGAGGACATTAAAGCAGAACAATGTAACCTCCAAGGGATGTTTCTAGCTTGAAGAGGTCCTGGAGCTTGAAGGCATTTGTTAATGAAGAAAGATCACATCATAGTTGAAGGAAATCAAATGAAAAAAGGGGTTCTCTCGGCTGTCACAAACCTTTGTAACCCAACTGCTTGTTGTCGTTTATAAATGTTGTTCCTGTTCTTCTATTCATAATTATTAGAATGTAATATATGCCATATGATCACATGCAAGCAGCAGTAGAGTATCCTGACACAGCATAGACGTACTAAGGTATTGGGCACAAGGTGAAATTATTCATATGACAGACTTCTACTTTTCAGACACCACACAATACCAGTGTCTCAGATGACCCATAAATCAATGGAGGCTCATTTTTTATGAAAAAAACAACAACAGGAGGGAGAAAAACTCTCACAACACGAGACCCTGACTCAAAAAGAAACACACATATGAGTGTCAGCCTTACGGTGGCCTTGTCGCCATAAGCACTGAAGAGTGAGCTTCAGGAAGTGCTGGAACTTCATTTAGTACATGGACTCATTCAAAATGGCTTAGAGTCTGGTCATGCTGGATCCTCTTCCAAGAGTCTGGTAAAGCTTCACTCTAATCTAACAAAGACAGCATTAGGCTGACGCCCGTTTTTTCTTCAGTGTAGGCAATCACTGTACTGATTCAACCCTCCGACCCTTGCATACTATTATGGTGATATCAGTTGAAATAGTCGTTTGACTCTGGCTCCTTTGCAACAACTAAAAAACGCTCTATCCAATCTATTTACTCTATCTAGTCCATCTACTTTATCTAGTCTATTCAGTCAATCCGACCTGTTATCCACAAAAGAATTTGTTGTGCATTGTGTACTGCTTGGGATGAGAAAGATTTAATGACAAATATATGAGAACTGTCTGGATTCATCTTGTTCCCTGTGAGAGGAAAGTGAGAGGAGAATATAGCCTTCGGTTCAATTAGGTGAATACTCATACACATCCAGTGTTACCATATTTGTCTTTCGGAACTGAATTTCTTATGTTATCTTTGCATTTCAATTTAAAGTCAAAAGTGTCAACTTGGAAAATACTTTGCTGACTTTCCATCAATTTGTCGCCCCCAAACTTTCAAGTGACTCCCCAGGTTGGGTTTTAACTTTTTACACAGTTTTTAGACAACACTCCAAATACATCATTATGAATAATTATTCAGTAAATGATGATCGGCAAGCCCAAAAAATAATTCTTAAGCTTTCATTTTAATTGTCTTTTCCATTTTGTCTAAAGGACATTTTAACAGGAAAAAAACACGTTATAAACTGTAATGAGAAGTGAAGTGATAACACCATGATTAAATCTTGGGAATTGCCTGCTTACGTTCTGGAATGGCCTATAATCCAATGATCCCCCTTACCTGCTTCACCCTTCCCTCTCCCTCTGTACACCATCCAGCCCTCACTCTATCTCTCACTCCCTACTCTGTCTCTCATGTTTTGGTTTGGAAATAAGATGTGTACAGTCAGTATGGACAAACGGAATGATGCATAAACTGTCAGCACTTAGTGGTGCCATCTTGTTTATGAGCTAAAGTGAATCAATATTGAAATTATGATGTACAAATGTTATCATGAATAACATGATAAATACAGGCAAATACACCTCAAACCAGGCCACACCAATTTAGAAATTTACAGATTTATACACAAACCACGGAAGGCAGTTTGAATAGTTGAGGACCTAGGTTTCAGCTTTAAACAATGTTGTGAGCGCCCTTGTTTCATCATAGATCAGTGCTAATGACTTGATAGTGCACCCTTAGTAATAATTCTACACTACCCTTAGGAAATCTCTATGGGCTTATAATTTTGCTGGGGCTAAGCCATGCCTGACCCAATACCTTTGATAACAGGAATGGTCTAGTACAACATGTATCTCTGACACACATGATGGCATAATGTATGGGGAAGACGAGGCAAATCTCAATACAACTTTTAGAATTTCAAGATAACTAGCACACATCTTAAACTTTAACTTATTATCCTGTCAAACTATTTTCTGCACTATAATGGCCTTCCAAGTATTTTAGACTGATCATTGATTTTATATAAAAGCAAAATTAGGTATTATTCCAAACTAATTGCAGTCCACAGTGTGTTGTAGCTGTTGGAACTGCAGCTAGATGTGAATAACTTAAAAGGCTTACATAGTTATGCCATTAGCATCTCACATAGACATTCTTCATTAAATGTAAAGATGAAAAGCTTCGCATAGCACCTCACCATACCATCCCGCACCACCAACCTGCAAAACATAAATTAATGAGCCATTTATCAACATCGTCATAATGCATCAAACTGGCACAACCAAAAACAGACCCCTCCAACTATCCAGTGGAAGATGTGGAAGCTACTTAATTACAAAGACATAATGTGATACAAGAAGAATAAAAATGACACAATGGCATCAATTAAATTCTCTTGGCTGTACAGATTTTGATATATGAACGATATGGGATGGAATACTACTTGCTCATCTAAGAAATAAACCGATATTTCTCCCGCATGATATGATTTGAAAGGAATTGTCTAATATAGCTAGTTTTACTTAGTGTTGCTGGTACACAGTTCTTTTAGACTGTACTAGTCAGAGTTATGCGTTTGAACTGGACGTTTTCAGCAGATTTCTTTTATAGTTTTTACTCACGACAAAACACAACATGGAAGTAAGGTGTCAAAAGTCGTATATTGGTGCGAGGGGTGCAGAGGTCTTGAAATGTCCCTTATGCACTAAAATATCTAATGTTGTATAAGTGGCTTTCTTCGAAATAACCCCCCCCCCCCCCACTAAATTGAAGAGCGCACCGGCGCTATATTGTAATGGGACAGTGCTGCCCATGTGCAATAACCTCAGATCATCCATCTCCGGTATCTGAGATGATTGAATCAGTTCGTTCAATGCCAAACCAGGTATTAGGTGCAGGGCAGGGTACAACATCTACAACATTAATCTCAGAGCCATAGCTGATATGATTTCAGAGTGTGCAGTATGCAGTTATCTACAATACAGTGTAGTATAATAATAAATACATTTCTACACAATATCTTTTGAAATGAGCCATGACACAGCAATGCTTCATTTTAGCATTTGAACGTATTTCAATGCACTGCTTAACATTGCCTTAGATCTGGGCTCAGTTATTTGGGAAATATGTGAACCTTTTTTTCAATCAGTGCGTCTAAGCGCTTCTCTATAGTTTCTGAAAATTTAAGGATCAAAGCTACACAACCATAAACAGCTTATAAATTCGTACGACATGCTAATAGAATAGACAACTACCACATTCAGATTCATAAGAAATACTATCCTGAAGTTAATGAAAAATGCCATTTCTCAGCAATCCCATGGAAATCCAGACTCTGTAGGCCAGCAATATATTGATTCTGTGCCAACTCTGTCTTAAGCAGATACCACCCTCCTCCTATTTGCATTCATCATTGCTTTTCCATCACAGATAAACTGCAGCCATTAATATGTTCCTAGGTCCCTCACTTTGCCAGCTGTTTGCAATTTCTCAATGAGGCTGAAATGTTTCCGAATTGGCCATATTTAGTCATGACCAAACCTGGCCCCTTATTCAACATTTTGTAGGGCTATGGTTTATAATGCAAATCTAGGAACAAAAAGGTTTCAATGTATAATAAAGTCATGGATCCTGCTGGGATTGAACACTGTTTCTGGGTGTACCAATAACCACATTTGGCAACTTTTGTTAGGTTTCGGCATGACCACATTTGGCATTACCAAAGTTTACCAAAGGTGGCCAAAGGTGACAAGGGTTTGCTGGCTGGGACTACTGTACACATCATTGATCCTATCCTGATCAATACTGCCCCATTATAGATATCTTTCACTGTCATTAACTGTGACCTCAATTGCTTTCCACTGAATACGGATATAGAGTGTTAAGGCAACTCCTTTAATTATGGATCAGTGCTAATGATTTGACAATGTAGGCACATTCATGATTCCACTTTCCTGACAGCGAGACTTCTAACCTTTGAGGGGAGTAGATGAGACTAAAAGAAGATGCATAATTCAATGTGGGTTCAACAGAAAAATTAGAACTGTCTGGGCTCATCCTCAATTATGTACATCTGGAGGAAAATAAGTTATAGGGACAGAGGAAAATTCCTTCATTTGAATCAGAGTCGAGGAGAAAAAAGGATAATGACTCAAACATCATTTGTAGCATTTTTATTTTTAGGGGACCCTCAGTAATAAACATCCATATTGATTGTATACTTCGCAAAGTAACATCACTTTTGTCATCTCCAAACTTTCACACAGTACCTTTTTACAGGGTGTTAAAGACAGCACTTTAAACACATGATTATGAGTAATTCTTCAGTAAATCATGATATGTTAGCCCTGGAGCAATTCTCACCATTTGATTTTAATGGTGTCTCCCCTTTCGTCAACAAGGCATTTAAAAAATAAAGACATTGATGAAAAATATTAAAAAGTAAAGTGATAAAATCCCAACATTTAACTTTGATAAATTGTGATTGACTAAGGTTATCCTCATGAGTTATTAGGTTGCATGTGTTAATAACAATGCTCAAAGGAAAGGCTACAACTTCCTATGTTAACTCTTGAATTGCTCATGATATGCTTTCTATACCACTAAAATCAAATGTGTTTTTACTCACCCAAAACCTGAGCCCATATCTATCCCCTCATCGATCCTTGACTTGTTATTCATCCCCCTTGTCTTACATTCTCTCTTACTCCCCAAACTCAGCTATGTCTCCTCTTGCATGCACCCAACCAACCCCTCATAGACCACACAGAGCACAATATCATCCAGCAAGACCCTGAGGAACCTAATCTCACTCCCCGCCCCTCACCTCCCACCAGCTTCACTGGTCCCATCAGACCATAGCCTACCTCCTCCTTCCCAAAATGCCTGCTCTCTTGGGACCCCTGCAGGATATGCCATGGAGCAGATCATTGAAGGGGGTTGGATTCAGCCTTAATTTCCTCCAGGGAGTTAGGATCTAGAGCTGGAGGGTAAGAGAAGGGAAGTAGTGGAATGGGGGAGGAAAAGAAAAATATGGGTTGGTGGAGGTGAGGCCCCTGAGGACCTCTCAAAGTCTATTGGGTCCATTTACTGTGATCTTGGTTGCAATGTGCCAGGAGGATGCTACTGCAATAGCTTCATGTAGGGAGGACAGGGTTATTATAGTGGTAAAGATGGACTACAGGAGGCATACTAGAATTGGGTGCATACAATAAGTTTGTGATACATAATAACATTTTCTTCATTATGACTTATTGTCATAATAGCAGACTTAAAATATTCTTATAGTCATCTTAACCAAACGAATATCAATATAAGAGAGATGAGGGTTTCAGAAGCCAGGCGTGGCCTACTCTGTAAAGGTGGTTACAACCATTTCTAGTGCTCTCGCATGACAAATAGACAGATAGGCTAGAGTTGGCTGAAAGAGATTCATAGTCAGTATGAACCAAATGATTCATGGCCATACTCTTTGAATGATGTATAGCCTGTTACATCTTTTTGGTCATCCTCTATTTTATCTTTGACTCCACCTTTAATACCTATATGTTATCCAGCCTGGTCCCATCCTTCCCCAAAATTCCTTTAACAAATACCAGCATGATCTGCTCTAGCCTGTGGTGGGCCATCTTGGTATTGGTCTTAAAGATCATTGTAAGCACCCTTTTTCTCATACAGGGACTTTTGTCATACATCAATGCTAATGACCAAATAGTGCACATTAATCATGCACCAATCTCCTCAGGGAAGCTTCATGGAGTTATAATTGTGTTGAGGCTAAGCCAGCCCTGACCCTATGCCTTTGATCACAGCTATGGCCTAGTATTAACATGTGTACACATAACATACAGGGTACCCTTATAATAATGTGGTGTTTCACCTAATTACCTTCTTCTGAAGTAGGCCCCTGTATAACATATCTGGGTAATGTGCCTTACTTACATGCTGACACAACCACTTCTGTTAGAACGTATCATTATCAGTATTGGCACGGTTTAGGAAGCTGAAAAATGGCTACAAGGATTTGAAAACTGCCATAACTAGGACACATTATAAACCCTTGGATCTGAGATTAACACAAAAATCAAAAAATATAATTTAGTCCAATTAAATGTCATATAGTAGTCTGTACATTGAATGCCTGGACAGTTTGCTCCTTGCATCAGGCACGGATAGAAATTAGGGTACAGGTGGTGAGGTATGATTCCTTTTATTCAATCAGAGACTCCCTGGGCATTGTCTTGACCTTTAACTGGACTATGCGAAACGTGTTGCTCCTACAATTTCAACAGCCACACCAACTGCCTAATTCACTCCCTACTATCATGCTAAATGTGCTTATACAAAACACACCATTGGTCAGTTCCCTGCTCTGGTATTCTTGACTTCTTAACCACTCATTTTCCCTAGTCACCTATTACACTCCTCCACAATCAAAGCTGACACTGCACCTTTTTTCCATCCCTGTATACTTCTGCTATACTTCTCATAGATTACCTCTGGACATCTTTTTGTATTCAACTAAGGCATCAAGCAATACTGGCCCACTGTAGCATTTCAATTTCTGTAGTTAGTTCTAAATAGTTTGCCATCAGGATGTGAATGACTCCAGCTCGTCTTAACACCTTACCCTACTTTCCCATCATCATTTTCATGTAAAAAGTCAAATTAATGAAGCAATTACCAGCACCACCATAATTCCTCAAACTGGCACATTCAAAAACAGACCCTAGCTGCTCAGTGGAAGATGTGGAAGATACAATGTGATATAAGAAGAAAATATACCATTCTGACACTATTTAACGTCTGCTTGATGTGCAGATGATTAAGTTAGGAGAGAAGTATATATTTATTTATCTTGAAGTATATGTTCTTAGAAAAATATCTATATTCCACATAAATAAGAGCACATGAGAGAAACCATTTTCAGATGTATTTTATGTTAGGGCTGCTTGTGAGCAGTTTTGCATTGCTGTAATGTTATCAGAGATATCGATTTTAGTTTTTGTCATTCATAGTCACAATACATTGAAAAATGCCCTGGCACAGAAACAAATAATATCGGCAGATAATTATGTGAATGTGGGTCTGGATGGGTTTATTCTGGGAAAATCACATTTACATTCATAACCTGATGTCCACGCCATATCACAGGCATGCTTGGTAGTCTGGGCTTTCTGTCATTGGCTCTTAGTCCACGAGAGTCTGATCAGACATGCAAGAATGATGACAATTAACTGATGTTGTAACATGCATGAGAAATGTATAGAAAATAATAAGATACCGCTCTTATTGTGTGAAGGAAAGAAATAATAGATTTATTTCATTAAATTGAGTGTAAGAGAGATTCCGCCTTTAATTTTGATTGAGATTGACAACACTCTGACAATCATCTTTCACCTGTATCTCAATACTAGTTCAACCCAGAGCTAATGTAGTCCTAGTGCCTTTCACTGCGAACCTTATACATGCATGATAACATAAACATTGTGTGTATGTTTTGATCTGACACTGTAAACTGAATCACCATACACCTGTGCAGTGCTAGATATGGCTATGATAACGAATTATCAGACTTACACAGCTCATGCTGATCCATAGGATCTATGAGTTCACTTTGAATATTTTGTATTTGAAAGTCTCATTATATTTGATAAATTTTATTTGACTTCATTCTTAGTTTAGTAACCTGAAATAAATTATTGGGTAAAAAATATTTACCTTGCCATCAAAATCAAGAGCCAACAGAACAAACTCCATTCAGATGCACTGGAAATAATATTCTGGAGTTAATAGATAACAACAACTTTGCATGAGAGCAATCTATTGATTCACTGCCTTAAGCTGATAACACCCGCTTCATATTTGCTCCCATCAGCACTTTCCATCAGAGATCACCCTTCTGGATGTTCAGAAATATAAATTCAGTTTAGCATCAGCAACAAAAGCAATTATTAGACCCACGTGCTATTGCCGTAATGCCAACTGCAACCTCCAGGTAATGGTCACATATCCCTCCACCCTGACGATGTTGACCACAACATATCCTTGCCATTGTCACTGCCATTTAGGAGACTATGGTAACTGCAGTTACCAGATCATGCCTGAGGGATCCCATTGTAGCATAGAGAGTCAAAAGTGGTGATTACACTGTGTTTATAGCAGCTTCAGTACTGCATAGATGTGCAGTTTCAGCTTTACTATACTATCATTTTGGTCACTAAATATATCATGGAGTTGTCTAGAAAATCAATACAAAGGGGTTTTAGGATCAAGCAGACAATAATAACTGTTTTGGTCTAAAATAACAAGTACTTTGGTAGCTGTATGAGGGTGACTATGGTTACTGTCCGTTTGGACGGGGCCATGTACACCCTGTGACATAGGATGGCTAATAAAGGAACATACCAAGCATGAATTGATGGGGCCGGGACCATGTTATTAGAACGTACTGAATACATAGTCCACCCTTTCCATTGGGTCTGTACCAGGATTATGGTACTGTGTACCATCTTGGGCTGTACCATGATCTTGGTACATCTGGTGTGTTCACTGGACCATGACCCCTGCTTATGCAGGTGAATGGGCCAATTACAGCCCAGTACTCATGTATCTTACCTGTGGTCACTGGACTGTGACTCTTATCTGTGCATGTAATTAGTGGGGTCACTGGGGTCATAGGTGGGACTAGGGAAACCACTCTACTATTTCATACTTATATTTACATTATATGGCTTATTTAATACATTATCAAACATCACTAGGTGAAAACAAAAACATCATTTCATGGGCCTTAATCAATGATTTTATCCTATGGGTTCATTTTTATTAGCAGATTTAACAAAAAATTAGCAAACTGATTTTACTAAACATTTACTGAAGGAAAATATGTAGATAAAGCCATTTCTTAGATAATATTCCGATTTTAGTTATGAAAAAGGGTGCATACATAAATTATAGACCTCTGTTTTCTATGGTGGCTTCAGAATTATGCATTTTGGCATGGAAATATGAGAAAAGTGACAGTAAATCAGTGTACCAAGTTCTTGGTACACCCTGTGTTCTGGGGACTGTCATTCAATCTTAGGGCGTACTAAGAAACTGGTCAGTCTCCAACCTGCTACCAGATCATGTAGAATATATTGACCTTGTTGGATCCACCCTGGTGGGCTTAGCTGGTAAATAGCTTTTGCAAAACAACTGCCACCTGCCGGGATTGTCACAATGCCAGATCCCTTCACCTGAACCTGAAACACACAAGTCAGTGGATGTAAGCAAAAATACTGTCTAAATGACAATATAGCTTTGATGAAAGGCAAGGTGAACAGAAAGATTTGTTAGGGTTACACAGAGTACATCTGCAGTAGATTCAGATTCAGAGTAGCAGTGCTCACATGTACAGTGCAATTGTTGATAGAATAGCCTTCACCTACTCACATATTCATATGAATTCACTAATTTGATATTATCCCTGCCTAGCCTAGTTCATCCACCGTATCTATTCCAATCAATGTCACTGCCAATGCCAATGTAAAGATTCCAGGACATGCACATGGGATCGGAGGTGAAAGGATAAAACAATTAAGCAGATTAATGGAGCCAATGAGCTGAGGGGAATGTCCTTGGAAATCACTGAAACTGTTTGTGTATTTGTATACATGATGTATTGCCACTTTGCCATATGCTATTGTTTCAAATTCTATAATTTGAAGTGAAGATAACCCTAATTCTAATCGTAAAACATATTCCTGAAAACCAGCCCTATCATTCTGCAATTCTGCACAAATAAATTAAAAAGGCATGCACAGGCCTTTCTTTCAATGCAATACCGTATGTGCTTTAACCAAATATGTACAGTTTGCTGACATTGATTTGACTGAATTTAGCATTGCTACTACTATTACGTATGGGACAGTATAGTCTTATGGACTGCAAAGGTATCAGGAGAGAACAGCATATAAAATTGGGTAAGATGACAACAGTTACTGTCTCTGATTCCCCATTTCTGATATCAATATTGATATATTATATGTGCCATCATGTGGCTAAAGGTGACGTATTTGGAAAGCCAAAGTTTAAATAATTATATGTCTGCAGCTTTAATTTGGTGTTTTAAATGTTATAATATACCAACAAGCAAATGATAAATTGCAGGTCAAACACAGGATGATGAGGACATCTGAATGTAAAGAATAGACGGTTCTCTCAACAGAAATCAAAAGGTTAGAGTTAAACTGCTAAGTATCTTAACATTGTGCTATAATATATCAGAGCCAGTTCATACTTTCTTATGTTAGGCTACCAGACGTAGGTAATCTAGGACAAAGAGGGGCCAAACAGCTATATCCCTCCACCTCACTGACCCTCCTTACTCATCCAGAGCTAATCTGCCAAATCACATCCAGCCACACCTACCCTACTGCACTGTGATTTATCCCTTAGAAGACCCTTAGTGGCCACACTATACAGTGTCCAATTCATCACTCTGTATCAGCAGACCACATGAGCCTTAGAGGCCTCACCACAGCCCTGATGATGATGCATGCACATTTGTGGTTCACTGTTGCTGTTGGCCTTCCTATATGGGTCAGATATAGTGTGCAGAAATACAATGGAAATTGGCTCCTCACCCCTGCTAAGAAGCAATAAGTTATCCTGTGGCTTCTGCAATAGGTTCCCTAATTGGATAGTAGTCCCAATCATAGTGCACCGACAAAGCTGATTCTTTCAATGTAGAATTGATGGAGGATGACGAAAATACAGCAGTATACTTATCCTACTACTAGGAAACACTGTGCTTTATAAACTACCACGATTGTGATGCAGTATGTTGTGGCTGCCACTAGGCACAATAACCACTTTCCCGTCAATGTCCACTATATCTGTGGCAGTAAGAGCATCAGTATTGATAACAGCCTAGTCTATGGGGCATTCTTAGATATATATATTTTGTGTATCTCTCTGTATGGAATTCAGAAATACCTGGCTAAAAGTGTGTGTGCACCTTATGTCTTATGTACTGACCATCTGGGTGCAAACTGTCTAAGGTGAGATGGCCATGACGGGGGAAATCAGTAACAATGGTAATAGTGCCAGCTGTTGTGATCATTTCATAGCAAACTGATACCAGCTGAGAACAGGGCTGTGCATGTCAACCATTAACATAATGATCATAATATTATAAGCCTAAAATATAATGGAGCGATGGTTTTGCTATCCTTGGTACCATGACAAAGGGTCTAGGGGGACATATCCCCCCATTAAAATGTCCTTCATTCATTATGCAGCACCGGCATTACATTCTGACTGAATCAGACCAACTCACACAGGTAGCAACTGCATTGTAATTTTGCCCTTGGATGTGCTTCCCTGGTAATGGTATGTACAGATCCCTATTCATCAATATTTGGTTTTGAGTCACACATCAATCTGGAATAATATATGATATAAAACAGAGTTTGAATAAAGACAAATAGGATCAGTCATGGAAATAATAATATTGCAAGACGTACTGTTGGTATTCAGGATACAACACTTATGATGGACTTAAGGTGGGTCGCTACCCTTGGGTCAAAGTCACTGAAAGTTAATAGAATCTTGCAACTTTTTTTTACAGGCAGTTTAAAATATATAAAATCGGAAAATGCAAGAAAAACGGGGGGTCCCGAACTACCTTTTTAGATATAAAATTTTGACAAATTAAAGTACTTAATTTTTTTTTTGAAAATGAGAAAAAATGGGAAAACTTCTATGATTTTTTTTCATATCCAGCATAATACACAGAAATGTACAACCTCACATATGAAACGCTCATATCCTTAGGAGCGCCAGTGCTTTCTGTCATGGGACTGCCAGAACGTACTGATGTGGGGTGTAAAAATGGTGCTCAAAACGCCAGTGTTTTATGTCATGGGGCTACCAGAACGTACTGATGTGGGGTGTAAAAATGGGGCTCCAAACGCCAGTGCTTTCTGTCATGGGGCTGCCAGAACGTATTATGTGTAATGGATTTTTCAAGTATTTGGCTACCATAACGTAACAATGTGTACTCAAAGGCGGATTTTCCTCTTTATTCAATTTAAATTTCCATGTCTAATACACATTAGCCCACTCTGGTGGCTCTAGTTGGAAAACCAAAACGTTTAAAAACGTTTTGGCACTTCTGTCATAAAACATAGTAGAAAATCAATATCTGGTCTGAAATACATTCCAAATACGCATTTGCCCACTCTGGTATCTCTAGTTGAAAAACCAAAACGTTTTAAAACGTTTTGGCACTTCTGTTATGAAACATATTAGATGTACATAATCTGGTCTGATATAGGTTCCAAATACACATGGGTCCACTATGGCAGAATGGTTGCAAAGATAAAACGTTTTGGAACGTTTTGGCACTTCTGTTATAGAACATATTAAATGTAAATAATATGGTCTGATATAGATTCCAAATACGCATGGGTACACTATGGCAGAATGATTGCAAAGATAAAACGTTTTGGAACGTTTTGGTACTTCTGTTATAAAACATATTAAATGTAAATAATATAGCCTGATATAGGTTCCAAATACGCATGGGCACACTATGGCAGAATGGTTGCAAAGATAATACGTTTTGGAACGTTTTGGCACTTCTGTTATAAAACATATTAAATGTAAATAATATGGTCTGATATAGGTTCCAAATACGCATGGGCACACTATGGCAAAATGGTTGCAAAGATAATACGTTTTGGAACGTTTTGGCACTTCTGTTATAAAACATATTAAATGTAAATAATATGGTCTGATATAGGTTCCAAATACGCATGGGCACACTATGGCAGAATGGTTGCAAAGATAATACGTTTTGGAACGTTTTGGCACTTCTGTTATAAAACATATTAAATGTAAATAATATAGTCTGATAAAGGTTCCAAATACGCATGGGTCCACTATGGCAGAATGATTGCAAAGCTAAAACGTTTTAGAACATTTTGGCACTTCTGTTATGAAACATATTAGATGTACATAACCTGGTCTTATAAAGTTAAGGCACATGCATGTCGCCATGACAGACACATGCATATCAACATGGCAGACACATGCATGTCAACATGGCGGACACATGCATGTCAACATGGCAGACACATGCATGTCAACATGACGGACACATACATGTCAACATGACGGACACATGCATGTCAACATGACGGACACATGCATGTCAACATGGCGGACACATGCATGTCAACATGTCAATATGTCAACTAGATGGATAACTGTATGTCAACATGAGGGGGTCTAGATGGGGGGCCCCTCATGTCGCATGTTGAATTTAAGAAATGACTATGTCATGTCACTTAAGATTCCCATGTCCCATGTCGCCCCTAAGAAGAACCTGCCATGTCCCATGTCGATTTTAAGAAATACCCTATGTCATGTCAGTAAAATTGTCTCTCATGTCCCTAAGCTCCATGTCGCATGTCGATTTTAAGAAATGGCCATGTCGCCATGGTGGTGGATGTGAGGACATGGTGGTAGACATGGTGGTAGACATCAGGACATGGTGGTGAAGGTGTGGACATGGTGGTAGACATCAGGACATGGTGGTGAAGGTGTGGACATGGTGGTAGACATCAGGACATGGTGGTGGAGGTGTGGACATGGTGGTAGACATCAGGACATATTGGTGGAGGTGTGGACATGGTGGTAGACATCAGGACATGGTGGTGGAGGTGTGGACATGGTGGTAGACATCAGGACATGGTGGTGGAGGTGTGGGTAGGGGTCGTGAGGATATGGGAGGGGAGGTAGTAGTGGACATGGGGATGTAGTAGTGGACGTGAGGATGTAGTAGTGGATATGAGGATGTAGTATTGGACGTGAGGAGGTAGTAGTGGACGTGAGGAGGTAGTAGTGGACGTGAGGAGGGAGTAGTGGACATGAGGATGTAGTAGTGGACATGAGGATGTAGTAGTGGACATGAGGATGTAGTAGTGGACATGAGGAGGTAGTATTGGACGTGAGGAGGGAGTAGTGGACGTGAGGAGGTAGTATTGGACGTGAGGAGGTAGTAGTGGACGTGAGGAGGTAGTAGTGGACGTGAGGAGGGGGTAGTGGACGTTAGGATGTAGTATTGGACGTGAGGAGGTAGTAGTGGATGTGAGGATGTAGTATTGGATGTGAGGAGGTAGTAGTGGACGTGAGGAGGGAGTAGTGGACATGAGGATGTAGTAGTGGACATGAGGATGTAGTAGTGGACATGAGGATGTAGTAGTGGACATGAGGAGGTAGTATTGGACGTGAGGAGGGAGTAGTGGACGTGAGGAGGTAGTATTGGACGTGAGGAGGTAGTAGTGGACGTGAGGAGGTAGTAGTGGACGTGAGGAGGGAGTAGTGGACATGAGGATGTAGTAGTGGACATGAGGATGTAGTAGTGGACATGAGGATGTAGTAGTGGACATGAGGAGGTAGTATTGGACGTGAGGAGGGAGTAGTGGACGTGAGGAGGTAGTATTGGACGTGAGGAGGTAGTAGTGGACGTGAGGAGGTAGTAGTGGACGTGAGGAGGGAGTAGTGGACATGAGGATGTAGTAGTGGACATGAGGATGTAGTAGTGGACATGAGGATGTAGTAGTGGACATGAGGAGGTAGTATTGGACGTGAGGAGGGAGTAGTGGACGTGAGGAGGTAGTATTGGACGTGAGGAGGTAGTAGTGGACGTGAGGAGGTAGTAGTGGACGTGAGGAGGGGGTAGTGGACGTTAGGATGTAGTATTGGACGTGAGGAGGTAGTAGTGGATGTGAGGATGTAGTATTGGATGTGAGGATGTAGGCGTGGACATGGTGGTGGAGGTGTGGACATGGTGGTGGATGTGTGGACATGGTGTTTGACGTGTGGACATGGTGTTGGACATCAGAACATGGTGATAGATGTGTGGACATGGTGTTGGTAGGTATTCTTTTGTTGCAAGTCAGCCTAATTTCAATGAGTTGATGGGAGTTTCATGTGAATCCATGTTGGTATGTGTCGAAAGGAAATGGCAGGGGTGGTGAGGAAATATTAGGGGCCATAAGAAAATGGTAGGGGTCGTGGGGAAATGGTAGGGGTCGTGGGGAAATGGTAGGGGTCGTGGGGAAATGGTAGGGGTCATGAGGAAATGGTAGGGGTCGTGAGGATATGGGAGGGGATGTAGTAGTGGACATGAGGATGTAGTAGTGGACATGAGGATGTAGTAGTGGACATGAGGATGTAGTAGTGGACATGAGGATGTAGTATGGGAGGTGATGATGTAGTAGTGGATCTGAGGCCGAGTAGTGGATGTGGGGATGTAATATGGGAGGTAAGGATGTAGTATTGGATGTGGGGATGTAGTATGGGAGGTTAGGATGTAGTATTGGATGTGGGGATTTAGCATGGGAGGTAAGGATGTATTATTGGATGTGGGGATGTAGTATGGGAGGTTAGGATGTAGTATTGGATGTGGGGATGTAGTATGGGAGGTTAGGATGTAGTAGTGGATGTGGGGATGTAGTATGGGAGGTTAGGATGTAGTAGTGGATGTGGGGATGTAGTATGGGAGGTTAGGATGTAGTAGTGGATGTGGGGATGTAGTATGGGAGGTTAGGATGTAGTAGTGGATGTGGGGATGTAGTATGGGAGGTTAGGATGTAGTATTGGATGTGGGGATGTAGTATGGGAGGTTAGGATGTAGTAGTGGATGTGGGGATGTAGTATGGGAGGTTAGGATGTAGTAGTGGATGTGGGGATGTAGTATGGGAGGTTAGGATGTAGTAGTGGATGTGGGGATGTAGTATGGGAGGTTAGGATGTAGTAGTGGATGTGGGGATGTAGTATGGGAGGTTAGGATGTAGTATTGGATGTGGGGATGTAGTATGGGAGGTTAGGATGTAGTATTGGATGTGGGGATGTAGTATGGGAGGTTAGGATGTAGTATTGGATGTGGGGATGTAGTATGGGAGGTTAGGATGTAGTATTGGATGTGGGGATGTAGTATGGGAGGTTAGGATGTAGTATTGGATGTGGGGATGTAGTATGGGAGGTTAGGATGTAGTATTGGATGTGGGGATGTAGTATGGGAGGTTAGGATGTAGTATTGGATGTGGGGATGTAGTATGGGAGGTTAGGATGTAGTATTGATGTGAGGATGTAGCAGTGGACATGAGGATGTAGCAGTGGACAGCACGATGTAGTAGTGGAGGTGAGGATTTAGTAGTGGTTAATTTAGCTGGACAAGTGCTGGACAAGTGCAATTGTATCCCATTGAGATTTGACCCCCAGAGCTGCCAAAACGTTTTGAAACGTTTTGGCATAGAATAACTGTAGAGAGCCTCCTGCAAAAAAACGTTCTAAAACGTATTTCATTTAATTAGCAAATAGGTCAATAATTTCCATAAATCATGTCATAATCAACTAATTTGAGCTTGTACACTGTACCAGATGTGTTTTGTTATGCAATGACTGCTTGATTGAACAGGTAAGTTGAATAAAACATTATGTTACATGTTGATGAAAATTATGTGTTTTCTCAAATGTGGACCCATTTAGCTAATCAACGTATTTCATGGCTAATTAATGTATATATGCATCTAAAAGTCGCACACTAAATCCTGTTTAAGATAAAGACAATGTATTTGGACTTCTGAGAAGCCAAATGGTTTCATTCTTAACCTTTTTTTACATATAAATATTTTGTATCAAAATATGGTAAAAGTGCAAAAATCCTTGGCGTTTGGGGCCCTCAAATCCCAAGAAGGCTGGCATTTGGAGGGTCCTTTTTACACCCCACATCAATACGTTCTGGGGCTGCTCTGACAGAAAGCACTGGCATTTGGAGGGCCCATTTTACACCCCACATCAATACGTTCTGGGGGTCCTCTGACAGAAAGCACTGGCGTTTGGAGGGCCGTTTTTACACCCCACATCAATACGCTATGGTTGTGCTAAGGATATATCCCCATTTACTGGAAAAATAATTTGACAATCTTACGCCTTGGTATTCTTGGTCAAAATATGAGGTTTCGGGAAAGAGTACAAAGAAATTGTCGTTGTTTGTAGCCTTAGTGGCTCAAAATAGTATTCAATATTGACAGAATTATTTGAACTCTCTCAGAAAATAGTTGGGATCATTTGTTAACATATGAAATGCATTTTGATAGGGGCTCTTAAACATATGTGACATGTACTGGGAAAGGGGACCTTAGTGCACACGGCACTAAGGGCCTTTTTCGCAGATCATGTCACATATATGTGTAGAAAATAGGCCATGACATACCTATGAAGCTACAAATGTACTAGCTAAATAGTAAATGTCCTCTTGCTCCACTGTAACCTTTCAATCTCCAAACATTAAATGCTGTGCATAACATAAAGCCTAAAATAATTAATCCTACCTCTGGCTGTCAGAGCATCAGCATCGATATTAACTTAGTCTATTCATTGGCCCAGGTATGTTTAGATATTTACTGGTCTTTCACATTCCATTAACAATCCCTACCAGTGTTGTCTGCTACAGCTCAGCTTCATTTAGGCACCCAGTATTGGCATTGTCTCTATCTTCTTGTCTATTTTTTATGGCCATATGGGCCCAAACATGGCATAGTAGTCAACTGTCAGAACTGGTTGTCAGACCTGGTTGTCACAATGACAGAGCAGGTATAGCAAATGTACATATAATTATATGCAATACATAATTACATGGGGTTTGGAAATATTTTCCTACTCTCTTTTTATATGAATACAACATGACAGTTATGAACAGCACGCATACTTATTTGTATACTAAGCATGTAGATGAAGGAATATTGTATTGTGAAAACAGAAATAAGGTGTGGAACTACTCTACTGAAGTACGATAAAAGGTATATTTTGGTTTGGTGATGATAGAAATGTATCAATAATATCTCCCTGTAATAATTATCCTGCTGTGACCAACTGTATCTACAATGTGTAGGTGATCATAGGTATCCCACCTGGTATCCATTTCAGGTGAGATTGATTAGGAAAGATAATCCTTATTCATATCACCTTGCACCTTGGGTGTCGATCAACTGGTGCTGAGTTACTTAGGGACCTTTTAGGGCCTCAGCTAGCATGTATCGGAAAGTTTTTATCTCTAAATCTATTAAATTTTCTCCTTACTTGCTGCTAAGGTCATTAGAAAGATATTGCAGTTAGGATACGGAAAGTTAAGATATGATTTTACCTGAGTAGACTGATATAATATTTGCACTAAGATCTATTTCAGAAACAGAAATGCAATGTATCTGTCTGGAAATAGATAGCATGCAGTAAGGAGAGAATCCTGATTCATATCATTTTGCACCTGGGTGTCAATCTACTAGTGCAGAGTTAATTAGAGAGATTTTAAGGCCTCAGCCAATGCTGACAAGCCTATAAGTGTCAGCTGTCAGCAATGATGGAGGAGATGTGGTGTTGGTTTATATAGGGAGTGATGTCTGTTTGATGTATCATACTAATGTTTCTAGCCAAGTTTTTTTCTCTGAATGTATATATACTATCTCCTTACTTGCTGCTAAGGTCCTTATACAAATATGGCAGTTGTGACCAAGAAAGTTATAATGTTATTTTAGCAGTTGACCAAATCAATATTTGCACACTAAGACCAATACTCAACATCATATCTCATCAAATAGATCATTGCATTTGTATCACGCTGTGATCTATGTCAGAGACAGAAATGTAATGCGTCTGTTTAGAAATACATAGCTCACAACAGTTACACAGTATAATTTGCATTGAGAATTCACTAATTTTATAATAGGCCTACATGTAGCTCGACAAAACCTATGCAGTGTCCTGAAAAACAAATTGTCCTTATTCCATGAGTGATCAGGCATTTGAAAAGGAGTATTTGGCACAGGATTAATAGCTAACATTTGTGTCAAGATCTATAAAATAAGATATGACTGGTGGTTGTGTGGGGATCTCTTTTCAAACATGATTGGGTACTTTGGGTCTATTGACCACTACTGATACAAAAATGGACATTATTAGTGTTTTGGTAACTGTTAAATATGATGTTTCTACCATCATAAACAAGTGTGTTTTAATACCGACATATAATATCATCTGTTTAATATACAAATATTGCTTGCCAATGCTGACCAGGGATATATCATGCAAGTCTGATAGGCAGATTTTGTACCTGATGACATGCCATCCCATCACTAGATGATGTGACCACCTGTACCAGGGCCTGGGGCTTCTGTCTAGACAGAGTGCCCTGCAACGCTCAGGCACAGGGTATATGTGCGGCCCCAATGCAGAGTTAATATAATATCAGTAAGACAAGTTAGCTGTTTCATCTCAGCAGGACAAATATAAAGGGTTTTAATAATTAATAATTTTAGTTGTCATTGTGAAGCACATACCTGTGCATGATAAACAGATAAATGCCCTCATAACTATCTAAAAATGTGCGATGAGTTGTGCCACTAAGAATATTATTCATCAATTAATGCATGTTTCATGGTGAGCAACCAGATGGATGGAAAGGGGCATAGGAAGGGGCGAGAGGGATATAATTATCCTTCCAAGTCACTGACACTCATCATAGTCCTACCGCACTGTATTATCCCTTAGAATTACCTTATCCCTTTGACATTTGCAGTCACACGGCTGTCATACTAGCTGTTACAGTATCCTACCCATCATCCTGGATCAGTAGACCACATGAGCCTCATAGACCTCATTTCACATGCACATCCTTGTTCCACAGTGATAACAAGGTGCCTGCTAGATATGTGGGTTGGTACAGTGTATGGGAAAATAAAGAAGATTGCCTCCCCTCACGTTGACTAGAAGGGCAGCTAGGGACACTGAAAACCTTAGTCATTGATTCTAACTACTTTTCAAGATGACAACCCTAAGTTGTTGATCAGGATATTTGACTAATGTGCACTAACTAGCATTTTATTTTAGTGTGTGAGGAAAACACTTCAGTCTCAGACTTTGTTATAAAACACAATCATAATTATTACACATCCATAGGAATAGGTTCTTCAATAATTAATTGCACAGTTAGTGTCAATTGCATCAAGGTTACACAATCTATTTGCTTTCTTAATTGCATTTGTAACAGGCAGCGGAAAACGTGACAGACCCACGGGGAATCAAACCCCGGCCCCTCCGCTCCGGAGTTGAGAATCCTACCAATACACCACATGGATAGCTGTTTCTCCACCGCTCTGCTGCAGTACTTGAGCTACCACAGGCGGGCAATGCGCTCTCCACGCACGCTGGGGCTGCCCCGAGCAATGCATGCCCGCTATATTACTCCCCTTCAGACTTTTGCTAGGTCCGCTCTTGACCAAGCAGAAGCTGAAACTGCTCGAGTACCAAACCAAGGTTCAGACCATCCTGGTCACAGCACCAGTGTAACAGGCAGCGAAAAAACGTGACAGCCCCACGGGGGATCGAACCAGGCCCCTCCGCTTCGGAGTTGAGAATGCTACCACTACACCACAGGGCTAGCTGCTTTTCCACCGTTCTGCTAGGGTACTGAAGCTACCACAGGCCAACAATGCGCTCTCCACGCACGCTGGGGCTGCCCCGAGCGATACGTGCCCGCTACACATTTATTAATGCAACCCTTAGTTGCCCATTGTAAATCACTCACCAATGCTCCATCCCTTTCAGCTTCTGATTCCTCATTATATTGAATTGCACAATTGCACTGCTATGCTTTTCGTAGAAATAAGATAAAGCACTTCAATTCCTAAATAAAATGTGCTATAAGGGGCAATGAGTTACACTCAAGGCTGAAGGCAGCCATTCAAAATACTGTGAAAAGGAAACCTTATACAGTTACAGTGAACGGATGTGACAGACCTATTTAAGGGAATATGATGGGGAACGTTCACACAATAAATCTTATACCCAGCAAGGTGATGTAAGTATGATTTAAGTTCATCAGAGTGTTTTTATTTACTGGTGTTTTTTTTAAACTATCTGATTTTAACCAATGACACCCTGATATTATTCACTTATCTCTTGCACTAGGTGACGCGATGGAACCATGACCTAAGTTAAGTTTTAGAAACCTCTGTAATTTGATCACACAGAGGTTTAATTGAGATGCAGTGTGTGCTTTTATACAGCAAATAGTGTCAGCCTTGCCAGAGGCCTACGTTAAAAAGACTAAAGGCTTATTGGTACTCTTACTTAAATATAAGCAATGAAAACATCACCTAAACATCAGTGCCCGAGGATTGCATGTGTTATTTAACAAAGGGAAACAGATGTTATCCTTCCTTTACAAAGAAAACTGATCACTTTGAACATATTTTTCATTGCAGAAATTCTGGTGTACTTGTGTTGCTTAATATTTGACAAGGCACTTTTGAATGCCTTTTGAAGCAGACTCCTAAAACATGATGAATAACTTGATACTATATTGGAAATAGGTTACTAAATAAATCAGGTTATTTCAAAGTGTTTACAAAGACACAGCTCCGAATCTTGAACTTATAATGTTGCACAAATAGATGATTGGCAGAGCTTTGAAAGTAAGAAATTCGATACAGGGGAAAAGACACTTAAATCAGACTCAACAATGGAAAGATAATGTTTAAGTTACTCAATAATCTACATCATGTCCCAATGTAAATAGTGTATGGCAATTTAGATGTGATGCTTATATACTAATTACCTTTCCCCCATATTTTTACATTCATTTTTCTCACGGGTGGCTGTTATATATACATGTACCTTGTTTATGACAGACAGCTTTTTCCTCAGGTTCTGTGACTTGACGTTCTAGAGAAAAGAAAGAACTCTAATGGTAGTCTCAACAGATACTAATTATAAGCATAACCATGTCTATATATATACCCAACTAAGATAAATCAAGCTGTATTTTATGGTAACAGTACATCATAGTATAGAATCCCATGAGGTTTTATGCATGATTAAGAGTATTTACCGCTTTAGCAGCAGCAATATGAACTATCTGAATTTATCTTGTTCCCAGACCAAGATTTCAACTGATAGGAAATTGCAGCCTTCTGTTGAATCAGATGACAAATGCAACCCATGCACAGTCATTATTGTTACCATGTTTGTTTTTAAGAACTGTTCACAAATAAAATGTCCGAAATCAATATTTGCCTTGTCACCACCAGCAAATTTCTTATGTTAGCTTTGCATTTCAATTTAAAGTCAAAAGTGTTAACTGGTAAAACACTTCTTTGACCTTCCATCACTTTGTTGTCTCAAAACTTTCAAGTAATTCCTCAGGTCGGGTTACAAGTTTTTACACTGTTTGCACACCACACTCCAAATACATGATTATGAATAATTATTCAGTAAATGATGATCTGAAAGCCTTCGGAACTAATTTGAACTTTTTATTTTAATAGTCTTTCCAATTTTGTCAACAGGAAATTTAAACAGAAACAACTTGCTATACTCGGTAAGGAAGTGATAAAACCCTGGTTAAATCACATGAATTACCTACATCATATCCTTGAGTATCCTCAATTATTCCCATTTTCAGGTTCCCTCTCCCTTATCATTCCATCTACGCTTTTATCACCTTATTCCCCCTTCTATATCTCACCGACCCCTCTGTCTCTCCCTCACTCACTCCCTCCTATCTCCCTCTCTCTCTCTCTCTCTCTCTCTCTCTCTCTCTCTCTCTTCCTCTCTCTCTCTCTCTCTCCCTCTCTCTCCCTCTCTCTCTCCCTCTCTCTCTCCCTCTTTCCCCCTCTTTCTCCATGGTGATAGATATGGATTTTGGAAGGATGCTTTGCAGTCTAATAGTAATCTTTCTTAAAGCACTATCAAAGATGTAAAGAATGAATGTTGCAAAGAGTAGTCTTCCTCAGATGGGTCTTTTCCCTGGTCTGGTCACAGGTATGAAGTCAGAGTTGATTCTATCAATATATATTGAACAAAATTCTGTGCCCATTCAGAGCTTATGAATTTTCACAACGCCATGCTTGTTATCAGATCGATGCGATAAGGTGAAGGTGAATTATATAATATACCTCTGTATCTTTTCCAGGATAACACTTTCAATGCATCTTATAAATTATCAATAGTACGAGATGGATAGGCATCATTGCATAGTTCATATAGTAAAGATGATATATTAACATCACATAGTGGTACAGCGTTTGAATTCTCACAAGAGACCTTATTTGAAACCATCTAATATACAATGTATGGCATATATATGTCCCCTGATATTTGTGCACAAGAATTATCTTACAAAACCTACATCATGGACTTCAGTAGGTTATATTTAACCTAAACTTGTCTTAGTCATGTCCAATAGAATCCCACATCATCACAATGTTTCAACCACTTATACCTAACCCAGGCAGGCTCCTATGGGAGTGCGTAAATCATCTGCCTCCTGCTAGGAGCTTTGGTGGTGCTAAGTATACCGATGTCTTCTCCAGGGTGGAGATCAAACTAAATCCTCAAGGTGGCACCACACTGTGGCTGGTAGAAGTGTTGGAGACATGATGGGGTGCCAAAAAGGAAAAAGGTTTTATTTGTTAGTCAACTGCAATCTATTTATGCTTTCTACAATTAACTTGAAACAGGCTGTTTCAAGTTCATGTTGGGGAATATAAAAACATTTTCAACATGGGGGTCTGATGAACGTTTCAATTCCTACAAATATCGAAAATGTTGTAGTCTGAAAATCGGCTTTATTGATAATATGCTAATACGTCAAGTGTAAAGGTCTAGCAATATGTGTCAATAATACACCAAAATTACTAAGGGAAACTTTAATCCTAATGAGGATGTATGGAATTCAGATGGAGACACACAGACATTCATTTCCCCATTCCCATTAAGGAAAGCAATCTCTAAATTATTGTTTTCTCTAGTGTTTATTAGGAGTTATTATGTTAGCTTTGCAGCACATTACAAAACGTCTATAAAATGAATCACTAGGGGGAGTTTCAGTGTAGTGCCTACCTTTAGATAAATTGTTTACATCTGATTATTTATATTGGAAGTTGGGCAGTACTCAAAGATCAATTTTCATCATTTGATTGTTATGGTAACTCCCTCTTCTTTATCAACAGTACAAAAGCCTTATGAAATGTTAAGGAAATTACATTGAAAAACCTACCGTAATGAAATGAGACCAATTTCCATAGACCACTTGTACCTTCATGATTTATTAAGCTGCTCTAGAATTAGTTTTCCCCTTCAAATCCCTCTGCAAGTCCACATTTATTTGAATGCTTTCTTCCCTCTACGTATTTTAACCTTTCACATGCATGCAATCCACCACCTCTCATACAACATAATACCCTTTACTGTGGCTCTAAATAATTGTTCTTCGTATTTCTCTCCCCTTGCCACATGCCCTAATGCTAATGACTCTAGCTTCCCTTCCTCAGATCCTCATTCCCTTTCAGGAGCTTTAAGGATATACCAAAAAGGATAATCCTTAAGGAGGGTGAAGACCAGCATAAATGCGCTGCCATGATGTAGAGCCAGTGAATTAAAGAGCTGAGAGTGGAGGATGTGATATAAGAAAGGGGTAGTGTAGAGATGAGATCTCAAAGGACACATCAAAACCTGTTGGATCTGTTAACCATGGGCTTTGTTCAAATGTACTGGGAAATAGTGGGGTTGGGCAAAATATATGTCTCGGTACATGAATAATTCAATAGCCCTCCTAGAGAGAATAATTGTTGAACCCATGTTTGTGTGGGGGGTGGGTGATGCAAATCCTTTGCTCAAATCTAATGGCTAACATCTCAAACATATAATATAGAGTGCACTCTTAAAAGCAATAGTGCTTATTTAAATATTGTACATGAATAACTGACAATGAAATCTACACAAATCCTGCTCTAGATCTAAGTACTAAGTATCTGCACAGTTGTCACGCACACAATGTTGGTACGGAGATTGCTAGGGGGCAGGTGGTGAGCAAGGATCCCTTTGATTCAAGCAGGTACTGCTGGGAACAGGACAAACTTGTACTTTCCATTCCTCTACAATCTTCTTGCCTCCTTCCCATATCTGCCTACTATCCTGCTTAGTATTCCCAGGAATTTATAGTCAGCCATTGGTTTGCTACAGTTAAAGTACAAGCCCACTTGTCCTTCAATACTGCCCCTCCGAACACCTCTTCCAAGCATTTATATCAGTCTCCCCCTTTTGTACTGATATTGAAATCCCACACAACTTATATTTTATTTGCTAAAACTCCTCATTGGACACTATTCTTTCACTATTTCTCCTAATCTCAAACATTTTTTGTTGTCTGACTGTATCTCGCTGTATTGCTCAGTTCTAGCTGACATGTAGCACATGCAATGCCCGTACACCTTAAATGCCTACCTATCTAAAGTGTGATTTAGAATGGCCCTCACCTCAGTATGTATAATCAGAAATTATTTGACTTTTACCTTTCTGATGATAACTATGAGGATGGTTTTTCTACTTTGACTTCACATGATAGAATGAATCACTATCTGCACCATCGAAAGTTCCGATCCAATATTTAGGGTTTAAATCAATCTGTATAACCGAAGCCAATGCTCACTGTCTCTTGTTGTCTTTCATTGTGCCCCTCCCTTTCTAGAGCTACTGTTTAAAAAAAATATTATTTGTCTCTCTAACTTTCTTAGTCAACCACGGAAAGCCATACAAAGTAAAGACATAGACACTTAGAGGTGTGGCCCTCCAGACCCCTTCATACCCTATGTATTATGAATTGTTGCTGGGGGTGGGAGGCTTTCACAATCTATTCATAATAGTATAGATTAATGGCTCCTGTTATCGCCACGGGTAGTTGGGCATGAATAGGCTTACTTATTGCCATCCTTCCTTTCATGATAAATATGTACATGAGGAAGGCAATTTATGAAACCAGATCTTGCCCTACAATATAATAACTCTAAATTGTTCTAACATATTAGATATTTTCGGGGATAGATAAAACTTGTTGAGCTGTCGTAAGATAGAACGTCTGAACTTTTTGTTAATAAGTGGACATAATGGTATGGCCTTATAGTATTTTCCCTTAACATCATTCCAATCCTAAATATTGGTAGCCGTGAGGAATATACTGTATCAATGAGAATGTGTTTCCTCATTCTCTTTTTCTTAGTGCTGCTTGTGACCAGGTGACATGTTAGTGATATTCACAGTGCGATTAAACATGCCCTGGTTCAGAAATCATGAAGGTTTTGTAAAGCATTTGCATTTTGTGTCTGCAGGGGGTAATTGTCGACAAAAATGAGAAGTGTAATTGGCATTCAAGACTAGATGCCCAAGGGCAATGTCAAAACCATGCTTGTTTTTAGGGGCCTTTTTAGACCTGGGATAAGCACGCACCAAAAAGGATGTGAGCAAACATGGCAGCAGGAGTGAATAAGAAAGAATGTCATGTATTTAGAGATATTGAGAGACTTTTTGGCAGTTGGGAACTTCAAGTTGTCCCCAAGCTTCATGAGGCCCATGAGACTTAGTTGAAAGGTCAATACCTTAAACGCTATCTAATAACCTAACCACTCCTACTTTTGTACAACTCAGCAATACACATCTTTATCCAAATATGAAATAAACTTTATTCTCAAAGCATAATAACCTCATTTAGCTGTATATATGTATATATGTATATAAATATTTATTTATATGTATATATGTATGTATATGTATATATGTATATATATATTTATATATATATATATATATATATATATATATTTGATTCAAACCAATGTTCTAATTTTTTTTGTAAAAAAACAACATATTCTCTACTTTTCTCGACTGGTGTCAATACAGTGTCCATCTGACAGCATTATACTGCAGTCCCTGAAGAGAAGGTGTAAATCGCCTGTCTGCTGCCAGGGGCTTAAGTGGTGCCAAGTACTTTCGGTGTTTTCTCCAGGGTGGAGATCAAGCTTAATCTTCTAGGTGGTGCCGGGGTGGTGCCTACTGCAGATGGGGTGCCGAATATGAAAGAACTGATAATATATAAAATATTGCAAATATTGGGAGAAGCCATGGAATCTTTCCATGATTTAGGGAATTGGTGATTTTGATATTCACACCTCACTAATCTGGACAACTCTGGTACACAATGTTACACATGACCATTGTTCATACTTACATAAGTGAATATGCATTTGAGCATGAGTATGTCAATGGTTGTTATGATGGTTACATAATATGAATAAAGCAAAATGAAATGCACTCACAAGACAAAACTAAGCAACAGCAGCCTTAAAATGAGCATGAATATCCATGCAGATAATGAAAAGTGCAGAAAGCAAATCTTGGAACTGCCACCATTCATGGGAGCTACATTTTAAAGCTTTACTATTTGATTTTCTGAATGGCACCTTTCACAGATAAGGGTTAGGGTATTATGGAGGTAGAGAATGCCTTTGGTGAATGGTTGTGCTTCGTTTTTAGGTTGTTTTTCCTGCTAGTTTAATAGAGAGGACCAGCATTGTTGATTGTCATGTGATAGCCTGAGGTGACACCGATGTGAGTGAAGTTCCTCTGGACAGGTTTTGTATCATCGAGATCGTGTGGCCTACTGCCCAGTGGGCAAAGAACATTGAATCAACATTGAAAAATGGTTGTCAATGTTGATTCAATGTTGATCTAATGTTGATTCAACGTTGACTTGAATTTTGTGCCCACTGGGTGTAGGGAATAATCTGCTCCCATTATTTAGCCAGGTCTCTGAGAATAGAACCATATTAGGATAATTCTGTAGCAGCCGAATACTGGCACATGCAGATACTATTTGTAACTGTGTTGATGTCCACATAGCCCTCTTTGTTGTAATGGTTGAAAAATGGTAGCAAATTAACAGCCTACTTCTATAATTGTATGTTGAAAGCCATTCCACATCTGACATATCTAATACAATTCCTGATACAATCCCCCCTAGGTCTTAGTCTTGGACTCCAAATATTTATATATCTACTATCACAATTTACCCAAGCCCTGAAGTTGGAGCCAATGCCTGGTGATGTCACCAGTCATGAATTCATTGCTCATCTCTTTATGCCATCTGGACACTGGCCACATTTGGGATCTGACTTATTATTTTTTTGAACACTAATTGTATCACTCAACTACAGGGCTAGACAAATGGAGATGTACTGATGTGACAGCAGGAGAACAAGACCTAGTCAATCATTCATTAATTATGTAAATAGCAATAATGACCACGCAGACTACGTGCATGGTCGAATTGAGTTCCGCTTCCATGGAGGCTAAGTAGGGTAAGTGTGGGTGAGTTTGGATGCCTTAAATCCCATCAGAGATACCCTGGAGGCTGTATTGACCATTGTCCAGACCAGGTTCAATATGTCCCTCCGACCCCTTCTACAGTCTGCCTGTCTCTTTACTCTCCTCCCTACTATTCTATTTGCTATTAAAACTCTTCTTTTGCCATAGCAAGTAATTGGTCCGCTGCTATTCAACTCCTTACCTAGTATATCTATGGATTTGGCTGTGGGGCATAATTAGCCCATACGCTTTTTGTAAACATCCACTCACTTAGAATAAGCTACTTTTTGTGGTTGAAGGTACAACTGATGAAGGCACACCCACCGCCGAAATCTTGTGGTCTCTCTGTGCAAGTACTTTTAAAACAATAAATGGCATGACTGTATATACTTAATAAAAATGTGTTATTATGTAAAACGGGTCAGATGTTTGGTTAATAGTTTCAATTTGGATGAGACATGACCATCCTCCACTATTGGCATAGAACAAGGCAAAATAGGAATCAATTCATTCCGAGATTCACTAGGCCTAGATTCCCCAAAATTGATCCATAGGATACCTTTGAATAATTTACAGTTTATAGGCTCATTCACTTCATTTTCAAGTGTAATGACATGAAATTGATTATTGATTATAGACTCTCTCTTTTTCCATCAACTATCTGTTGGTCTCCCATACAGATAGTTAAACAGTTTCTTCTTGGAGTTATCAATGTAAGTCCAGTATTCCACTGAAATCGGTCAGCCAAGATTCCGTTGTTGAATACAAGTTTACAATAGGCCTGTGTACACTAGCATTACTTTATCAGTTTGGCGTCTGTCAAAACGTAAATTTGAATGCAAATATGAAATATATATTTTGGCTCCCTGTGGACACAGGGCACAGGTGGACGACAAAAATATGGAATGTATAGAAATTATGTTAGCCAGCTTCCTTCAAGATCAAACGACAAAAGACCTTATCTTAAAATCGAACATGACATGTTTGATTTTTTTTATGACAATAAAGGGTGATATACTCGTTTTTCTATTGTAATACCTTGTCCATGTTTGTCCTGGGCAGTCAGGCAGTAATTTATCATGCCCAGTGGAGACAGGATGACTGCAGTTAAAGTGTAATATATGCACACAAACATACGAGTCTCCAATACAACTGTTTTTATCAGACCAGTGTAGGAATGGTGTAGTAATATTATCAGCAGAGCCCGCAGGGATGAGTATGTTTGTGGATTTATTATCATTTGGATATCCAAAATCGGCTTTAAAAGGTTATTCTAGATACAATGGGCGAACTACTTTCCCAGGTGTATAGTCCTATTGTCTTTTTCTGTGTTCATATGCACCCATTAGTCAAACCAGCCCTATGGGTACAGTACTTGATTGGGTGTGATTGTGTCAAGGCAAGTGAGCGTTTATAGGTGGTGCTGGTGGCCTCACACTGCCGTCCCTGTGAGTTTGTTAATTACCCCCCCCCCCCCCACTGCATGTGAAGTCTACACTTGCCCAGTGTTCAATCAGGTGAGGCCATGGGCGACCACTGAATAGCCACTGTGGTACACTACACTGGATACCTGTCCCTATTGTGCATGGACCCCTGTACTTTCCATGCTCGCCACAGTGTTGTAGGTATGCAGGCCATGTGCCTTAAGGAACACCTGACCTTTACCCCGAAGTTTAGCTAAGTAGGTGCCCATGGGTGAGATGGTGTAACTTACCTGGTGTAACCCACCTAGTCGGCTGCTGCAGCTCAGCCATGTGGGTAGTAGGGGCAGTGGCAGTGGGGGGGGGGGGGGGGATGCAGACACATTGGCTTGTCCAGTATGTATATATGTCAATCTCCCCTCCTCTGATTTGCTAATAATTAGGGCGGACTACTTTCCTGCATGGACAGGGTCAATACAGGAATAGTTATTACCACAGTATGCGGCTCCCTCTTTGTTCTAATGTATCAACCTCGCCAAATGATAATAAATCTACATATTACTGCAAGTCAAATAACTGAAATTTTCCACAGTCCTTGTCTTAAAGTGGATACAGAACTTATATTAAACTTATCTTGTCTGACAACGGAATTATCCAAGGTAACAGAATACTCCCTAATTAGAGATATTTAGGAATGTAACTATCAGTATACACTGTTTTACGATTTTGGTCTCTTTTGCGTGATATTGAAAGCAAAATATAAATGAGTTATTTACCCTTGCCCCATCGAGAAATATCTCTGCAATACAGTAACATAAAAAACCCTAATGGACAAAGGCTACGATGAGTATAGAAGTATAAATTGCTTATGGAATACTCTTTTCTTCAGGAGTGCAGTTTTTCTAATTCTCTTTACTGCTTCATGCTTTGGAAGTTAAAATCTTCTTGGAAACTAGTCTCTAATATTGCCTTTTCAATTTGACGATGAACTTTCCATATTCTTTATGATCTAATTGAAACATCTTACATTATTTACATTAACTAGTATTTGAATAGAAAATCTCCACATTCAGATTGTTTGAAAGTAATATCTCAATCTAATGGAAATTCTATTCAAATCCAGACTTTGCAGGAGAGCTATCTATTGATTCTATGCCATCTTTGCTATAAGCCAAAACATCCTTCTCATATTTGAACCGCCTCAGTGCTTTCTATCAGAGATAAACCACCAACATTTCCACAAGAACAACAACTTTTATGCATGGGATTGTTATAGAATAACAGTAGAATATCAATCTTATTCTGAACTTGTCTCTTGGGTACCTGACTTTGCGATTCAATGACCCAGGTTGGCATTAAAACCAGTAAAAGTGAATCTTTAAGAGTTTATACTAGGAGGGAGAAAATCTTAATGTCCTAATGCTAATACATTGGGGACTGCAGTACAGAGGATTGGTTAACCCTTTGAGGACAGCCAAATATTGATACAGCTAGCTGGGAGGGTGAGATTTTTTGCGGGAATTTTCCCTAAGGACTAGAGTTATGATGACTATAGTCGATGCTCGCCCTGCCATGGCATCAACTATAGTCGATGCTCATCCAGCCATGGCATCAACTATAGTTGATGCTCGCCCAGAAAGGGTTAAGTCACAGACCATGGTAAAATCTAACATTTCGCTTCTGTAGTACTTTAGATACCATGGTGAGCGTAGAGTAGGGAATGGAACTCAGGGAATGTTGGATTTGGTTGTGGGAAGACAAATTAAACCCCACATGAGCGAAAAAAATGTTGCAGGATAAACCGTGACCCTGAGAACAGGGATATTTGATGCAAACATCGTTGGTTGCAGAAATCAATCTCAATGAAACCCGGTCAATTGAAACTACATGATTCAATAAATCTGTGAGTGTACAACTGATTTTGAGGAATCATCCAGAAAAGAAGAGTCAGCAAGTAAGAGACAAGGGAGTTGCGATGGAGATGGAAGTAATGGTCACTCTACAACCAATGTCCCTTGGTAGTAAGTTTCATCTATAAACATAGTCACCAAGTGGTCACTGCTGAGATATTATGGAGGCCATACTGTGCCATAGTAAGGTCTAGAGAAACTATTGATCGGCCACCCAGAGATACTACAAAAACAGGGCAACAGTGCTACTGCCTTGTGGGCCAGAAAAGAAAATGTGACAATGATATGTTTTTGTTTTTCATGTAAAGTCAAGATATTTTATTAAGCGATAATGATTATTATAGAGAGTCCTTGGTCTAGGTCTCAATCTAGTAGGACATTGAGCTATCACTGACATCTGTACTTTCTTGCCACAAAAATATTACATTATTGGTGACTCATCTGACCTATATACACATTCAATATCCACCAGAGACGAATGTCGATAATTGACTCATCTCATGTAGGCTCATGTCCAAGCTAATAATACTAACACTAAATGGATCAGGTCGTAAGCATATGTGACATAATTGTAGATAATGTGGGTGGAGGTGCAGGGAAACGAATGAACAAAATCCAAATTGGTCAGAACCACTTCATTACCAATCAAGAGTCATATGTTGACTTTGAATTAAATCTCAGGTGAAATGTTTGGTAGAATGATCTAATTAGTTGTACATAGCTACACTATGATCAATATACGCATGTGAACTCACCCTAACTGTCACCTGCCTTGCCAGCTGCAGTAATACAGTATTGGCAGATATGGGATCAAAAGTGTGGGTAGGACAAGCCTTATCAGGTAAGATCCCTCATGAATATTAAGTATGTCCCTATTTAACCTTATGTTTTCCATGTGAGCATACGTCACTCTATCACTGAACCTTACATAAACAATACAATATAATATCATATTTAAGATAATATGTGTATGTTATAATAGGCAACATGTAGTCGGCTTTCATGTGTATGCCATCGTAGGGTATATCAGCAGGACCCAGACACTGAACAATGCAACAAAGAGTGACAAGGGGAAATTGGAGGACTCAATGTTCTAAAAGTGTTAGGGTACATAATCAATATTGAAATCATGCCCCTACTTAATCTATGTGGTCTTTCAAGTTGTTCTACAGTGCTCCATCACCATAATATCAAATAAATGATACAATAGGTAAAATACACAGTATGATATCATGAGCAACATGGAATCCGCACGCTACTGTCAGCCCTTGTATGGTATATCAGCAGGACCCAGAAACCAAACAATGCAACAAAGAGTGACAAGGGGAAATTGGAAGACTCCGGCTTTTATGGAGTGAGGCCTTGTGCCAGAGCATCCCCTCCCCCCTCCACAACTGAGTAGCTCTGCTCCCCATGTCCACAATATGCAGAGCAGAACATGGCTCATGGACTGAGTGGGTTTCCTTGTCTAATTGATGTGGGGCCCAATTTGGAGCCTGGCAGATGTGGCAAAAGCATGTTTTTTTCCCTCAACCTCTTTATTCTAGTGTGGGGGGCCTTTCCTGGATAAGGCGGCCTGTCAGTCCACACTTAGTAAAGCAGCACAGAGAATCTAGGTGCATTAATCAGCAACTCGGCAGTGCGCCTGGTTGTGCCCTGAATAGGGAGTGAATTGTTTGTGGTGGCTGCTAGAGAAAAGTTAGTTGTACATGGGGGATATTGTTGTATTTCCTGTAGGGATCATATAGTATCATTATATTATAGATAATTTTGATCAGTAGGTTTCAACAGTGCCCCATCAGGCCTGCATGAGGTCTAACACTCTTCTATATCCAGAACTATAAAGTGCAAGAGGACAGTAACCTCTGCATACTTTTATGCAGTATTCAATTTTAGTTTCATTAGTTGTCAATCAGAGCCCAATTACTTAATACTGGATAGGGACCTGACAAAATGACAAGTCATTTAAAATGACAATGCAAATGCATTAGCTGTAATCTACAGACAGAACCTGTATTTTTCAATGAAGCATTTAGACAGTAGAATGGCACCTGATTAAAGGTGCATGTGACACATCAACCATTTACATTACTGGGAATTGTAAGCGAGCTCATTGAACACAAGTAGTGTCTTATTCCTTTGTATATGAAATACGATGCTGACATGTTCTCCATCGATGACACTAAAGGATAAGGTCTCATGTAGACCCTAACCTTACTAGTTGTTTATTACTTGATGCATCTATAGAAATGTCCGTAACAAAATATTTTGCTTTTGAATGAGATACGCTTTGGATGTAATTTTGCAGTGATTCCTATTATTTGTTTTCTAAATTTGCACATTATTATGTGGCTATTTGTTACAACATACATGAGATAAACTGGGGGAGGGGGGTCCCTTTCCATACAGAACATCACATTTAGCAATAATACAACTGATGTTAATTTTCAATTTAATTGTTTATTATACTTCACAAAACATTTGACAATAATATCTAACACAGATATCTACGGTCTACTTAGATATATCCTGGCTTATGAGATTGGGTTGTTGGTCTGTGTCTGTCACAAGGATTAGCTCTAGAATACAGAGGTGGCAGGCCCAGCTGCTCTCTTAGGTGGCTCATTGATGCAATGAGCTACTAAAATTGATTCTTCCTCCTAGCTTATAGAATGCCACCGGCATCAAATAGGCAGGAGCTGCTCAACAGCCCCGTGAACTGCTCAACCTTGCTGAGTTTTAAGCCCCAAGCTACTCACAAATCACACAAACTGCTGAAACTGACATTTCTAATATTGGATTTCTTTTCAATTTACCGGAAGGATGTGATAGGAACTATTGTAACTGATTAAAATGCCATTTATTGTTCCACCAACTCGGGCAGGAATGAGTTGGCAAAAGTTATCTTTTCCACGATTAACAATTGATGTGGAAATGCTCAATGGTCTGATACTTCTACTACCTCAAATATGGGACCAGTCTCTCTAAATGATTAATGAAATGATCACTAGCACCGTCTCTATTTTTCAAAACTTAAATTACCTCAGCAATGGATTTGGTGCATCAATGAGAAATCTTACCCTCAGAGTTTGAAGGGTTAACCTTAAAAACTACACATTTTAAGCTCACGCAGACAATTACATCCATATATTATCAATTAGATTGAAATATCTCACTTTGCACATGTATTGAAAGATATTTCAAGCCCTCTGGTAATGCTGGTTGTAAACCTGTTCTGTGTTTATGTCTGCTTACAAAAAGGGTTCGGAATGTCGCCAGAATAAAGGATGTTTGATAGAAGGGACTATCCATGCAGACCAAAAAGTCCTGCTGCATCCAAGTATTGTGGTCTTGTTTCTCAAAAACTGACCAAAACCACTCAAAAAATGAGGTTTGATGATGTAAAGTATCAATTATTGTGTACCTATCCCTCAATTTGACAGGCACTCCTTCTGTGTATCACTCTACCTATCCTGGTAACTGCGAATCTCCCGGTCTACCTATCCCTTAACTCTTCCTTTACCAATTACGCAATATGCGTAATAGGGGCCGATTTTTGGCCGATTTTGAGCATTCTGTATTTTTCTCAAAAATAGGTTAATCTCTACAATTTTCTGGATTCTCACTATTTGCTATATTGTCTCTAGGGAACCCGGACTATTTGTCTCTGCCTTGAAGTTCCTTTATTTGGCAGCCTTCCCATCCTGGGAGATAATTAATTCGATTTTACCCCGATTTAATGGATTTTTAAGGTAAAAATCAGAATAAAGGCCATTTAATATGATTTTTGTAATAAAAATTCATTTTGGGCAGTTTTTCATGCCAAAAAAGATGGTATCGACAAATGTTATATATTTTGGGGTAATATGGACTAAAATATTGGTTGCCATAGCAACAGATACCCTAAAAATGACGATTTCTGGTAACTGTGGTTGCCATGGTAACCAAATAGAATGTACACATCATGAGAATTCCACATGAAAAATCTAAAAGTACTTAAACCTATCTAGAATATAAAAGTTATTTTGTTAAAATCGGAAAAGCGAATCCTGATATAATCATCGTTTGAAGTTTGGTTACAGATTCATATTCAAATTTATGATTGCAACTTTACTACTCTCATATCTCCCTTATTAAAATAGATACAGGAAATAAGGGCTCTGTCCTTTTCATTAACAACCTTAGCTCAAAATATCACTGCTTCCATTCTAGATGGAATATTGACATGATTAATACAGTTTTGGAAAGCACATGTCAACCACTATGAGGCGAAATTTTACTCAAAACATTCTGGTAAAGGAAGAGTTAAGGTACCTATCCCTTGAAGCAGAACCTTCTATCCAAAAGGTTAGAGGCTAAAGGGAACCCCTCTTCTTGCTATTCTTGTCTACTCTCTGCCTATCCTTCATAGACTCTAAATACGTTTGTATGCTTGTTTGAACCCCAAGGGTTTGGGATTTAAAAAGACTTCCCATCTATCCATGTTTGATAAAACAAATATAAATCTTTTTTACTAGATGCCCATCTGCAAAACATAACATTCCTCATCATGCGCGCTAAACCTTGTACCTATCCTCAATTTTCATATGAACCAGCCTACGTACCCCACACTCTGCCTAATTCTCATATTTAATCAGCACTATCCTTTTTTTTCTATGTCCATCTGCTAAACATAACATGTCTTCTTTTTTATGTATACGTTTATTTACCCCTCATCCAGTCTACCTGTATCCTTCACTGTGCCTGTACTGGCATATCCCTCATGTTTAACCTTCACATCCCTCATACTACACTCATACTACCTATCCCTCTCACTTTTCATTTTCCAAAAAAGAATATCCCTCATGCTCTCTATGACTATCCATTATTGTGCCTATCCCTCATGCTCCCAATAACCTTTCACCCATCTCTCAGCCTCCTGTAAATCATGTCGTGAACATTCCTAAGATCTCCCAGAGTGCCTATTATTGTTTAAATATTAATTGCAAGTACACCAAACATGATCGTTAGCACTGAGCCAATGGTATTAAAATATAGTTGCTTGCAAAAATGAGACTGAATAAAACCTGGCTAACCAATAACGAAAGGTTCAATAGACCTTCGCTCATGTGTGTTTTCATTATGCTAGTCCTACATTATATTGCCTAGATGTTGTCGTTGTGCAGATGGTGCAGGAGGATTGTTGTGCCAGTAGAAGAAAAGAGGATTAGGGGTCAGGTGTGTACGAAAAGGGGAGTATGGGTCACTATTGAGGCACTACATCTCATTTATAAACTCCCCACTTATGTTGTTTCGGCTATTTCTGACCCTTTTCAGGCTTATACTCCTACAGAATAACCAGTTTTGCACCAATTTATTCAAATTTTTGGTATATGTGAAAAAACATCCTGATAATTCGGGAAATCTCTATTTTTTGTGTGTTGGCCCAATATTTTCCGTTTTCTGGCCCTCTAAAGCCCAAAAACCCCTAAAAACATCAAAAACACTAAAAATGACATGTTTTACATGTCTCCCGTGTGTACTTAGGCAGTAACAGCTTATTCCTGATATCATTTTCCAGTAGGTCTATGGTAGAGTCAATTGATTTACTAGGATTTCACTAGATATGTTCCGTATTTTTTTCTCCACAGTCATTTAAGTGTATTTTGTCAGCAAAATATTCAAATGTCATTTCAGGTTGATACCTCTATATAGTAAATAAAGAAGATCCACACAGTCTCTATTGTATCCCAGATTGTGAGGTAACTCTTGTGTCTTCTGCTGGAAAAAGGAAATTTTGAAAAATATCCAATAATCTTGCCTCCAGGAGCATATGTCTATTGGGATACATATTTTCCGTCACGGAGTCACCCGGAATATTCGTCACGGAGTCACCAGCCACCCTGATGAAAATTTAAACCTTCATAGAATTGTTAATACCCAATATATTTAAGTTATCTCTGGTTTTCCTGTGTCCTACCCACTCCCTCTAATGTTCTAATGCAAAAGTCTACCATTGTTATGCTCATTTATACACAGTATAGACCTATACCCGTATAAACCCAGGGCAGGGGGGCGTGGCATCGAACCGCTGGAGGTAGTTCCTCCAGCCCTCCTGGGGGGCGCCAGCGGCGCCCTAGGAGTTCCAGCGGCCGCCGGGAGGTGGCGCCCCGGAGTGACGTCACCCCCAGGCGTGACGTCACCAGCCGCGACGTCGCTTAGCGACTGTTCTATCTGTTGTACGGGGACTAGATAAGGGCACATCCTTTGAACGGTGGTCAGTCGGCCGGTCAATCTCTTTGTGTACACATCTCCCGCAGAATTTTCAAATTTTTAATTTTTGGGGTAAAGTTTTTCTGCTAATATCGAATTATTGGGATATTTATGATATTTATGATATTTGTGATATTTATGATATTTATGATTGATGTTCATATTTATTATTGTATAATACTATTCACTTGTCATCTTAGCTGCTGTGTCTGTTTAGACCTGTGTTAGGCGCTAAAGAATTCTGTTATTGCGATACAGGACCATGGATTGTCCTAGTCTGCTGTGTTATTTATGGTTATTGTTGGTTATTGGTTATTGTCACTAAAAAGATGAGTGTGACTGCTATTTGTAACTGTGATAGTACTTCAGTGTTAATAAAAATATAGGCTGATATTTAGGTACTATATATTTCCACCACACTAATGTCTCGTGTCTTCTCTTATATTAATATTATATTAATTATATTAATAACCTATATACCGGTAACTTATTAATATGGGGATATCCCTAAGTTTCCATGGTAACTTATCTTTCTATTATATAAGCCTAGCCCGAGTGCTGGCAGTAGTCTATATATTATTGTTGTGTGTTCAAATAATATATTCCACCCCACCTAACCCTTTATACAAGAAATAATTTCCGTCACGGAGTCACCCAGGTGACTCCGTGACGTAAAATAGGTTAATAGGGGTACTTTAGGCCTATACTGTGTAAATTCGGTCTAACCAGATATCATGATGCTTCATATTTCTTAAAGTACACATCATCATGACACTGTAGAGTGAATGTAATCAATAATGGGACCATTTTGAGGAAACTAGGATAAAGTTGAGAGCATGTAGCTGAAATGTTCATATTTCTGATAAATGTTCAAAATTCATCGGGCTGTATCTCAAAAACTATTACTCAGAGGATATCCATTCTTGGTATGCTTCAAGATATATGATGGCCCAGCTTGTAAACAAAATGATTAGTTGCTGTGATGTATTTAAAACATAATGTTCATGATCATGGATTTTTCGTCACGGAGTCACCTGAAAAAAGGACAGTAAACTTCACGAGGGGATAAAAACTGAACCGCTAGGGTTAGAAATGTATCAAAAAGTGTTCCAAGGAGCCAAGATATATACCTTTCAATATACTAAACTTGTTTAAACATATTAAGAACTTTCTGATTTGTCCTTCCTCTATCCTAAAACAACATAAGTCAGGAGTTTGAGCCTACAGCTTTAGCTATACATATATATATGTATAGCTAAAGCTGTAGGATGGTTACAAGGGATAGTCCTCAGACTTGTGGACATGATATTATAATCCGTCCTGAAGTTCGGGATTTTCCTTACTGGCTTCTTATCATTTCTAGTAAAGATCTATCATAGGGAGCAGTGCATTTACAGCTCATTCATTATTCATTATAATTAAACTGGTCCTTTGGGTGCTCTCACAGGAGAGTCTAATCCACAGTCAGAATCTACGTAAAAGCAGGTTGAGCATGATGGATAACATGGGTAGAATAGCAGAAGGGAGTGGATGTGGGGTGCTGGGGTGTGGGAGTGATGGTGGTAAAGGTAGACTAGCAGCAGAAAGAAGATGAAGGAGTAGAGTATGGTTAGTAAGGATTTATTGCCAGGAAGGTATTACCATAAGAGATTTATGTGGAAGTAATAGTCTTGTTTTTTGAAAACATAGAGAAGGAAAACATAGTTAGAGCACAAGTCATATTCATTTATGTGTTTTCAGTGGCAACATTTTTCTGAGAATTCAGTATTGCAAATATAGATTTCCAAAGTAGAAATACAATTTTACTAAGGTAGAGGAAAAGGGAAAGTGGTTATCAAAAGTAACACATTTTAACATTTGATCTTAGGAGACACATTTTAAAGAATGCTAACTTGTGAAGAAGGCATTGTTCTGAACATTTTCTCTTTAACACATTACCTTAGCATAATTTGGCAGATGACAAAAATGTCCAGTCAACAGCTGGTCAATGTATGTAATAATAATGCTTTCTCATTTCGTCACATTTAGACGGCATCTAATAGTTTATGTGCCGGGCATGATTTACTACTAGCAAAAGAGATGAATGATGGTCACTTGAAATTGCTATTCAAATTTAGACAAAGGACAAAACCATATTCTAGAAATATTAATGTAGGGCCTACATGGATACTATTTAATCTATGGCATCTTTCAAGTTGTTGTGCAGTATTACATCACCATAATATGACACAAATGATACAATGAGTGAAATACACAGTATGATATTATGATCAGCATGGAGTCAGTACACTATTGTCAGCCACTGTATGGTACATCAACAGGACCCAGACCCCAAACAATGCAACAGAGAGTGACAGGGGGAAATTGGAAGACTCCGGCTTTTATTGAGCAGAGCAGTCCCCCCCCCCCACCACTGAGTGGCTCCCCTCCCCATGTCCACAGTATGCACAGCAGGACATGGCTCATGGACCGAGTAGGTTTCCTTGTCTAATTGATGTGTGGCTCAATTCGGAGCCAGGCAGATGTGGCAGAAGCATGCTCTTTTACCAAGCCCTTTATTCTAGTGTGGGGGCCTTTCCTGGATGAGGCGGCCCGTCAATCTAGAGCAGCAGAGAGAATCTAGGTGCATTATTGGGCAACTCGGCCCCATGCTTGGTTGTGCCAAGAATAGGGGCATTGAGCAAATTACTCAGGGTCTCCTCGAGAAACATTAGTTGTCATGATCAACTTTTTTTCATGTCTTCAATGTATGAATTACAGGGTATCTAGGTGACCTCTCTCAGTTGGGTTTAAGCAATACGTCACTGCACGAGTTTTGGGATTTACAAAATGTAAATTCCAAGTAAACCTCTGTAAACCTCTTTGGGATTCTGTGCAAATATTGTGCCAGAGATTTACACCAATTTACCTGGTATTTACTTCCATCGATATTTACACCAATTTACGCCTGCTGTAATTCCCAAGTAAAAATGGTGTAAATATATGTAATTCTCATTGTAAATCAGTGTACAGAATGTGCCTAAAATTTACACCAATTTACAGGTTTTTACACTTGTTGATATTTACACCAATTTACACCTACTGTAATTCCCAACTAAAAATGGTGTAAATATATGTAATTCTCATTGTAAATCAGTGTACAGAATGTGCTCAAAATTTACACCAATTTACAGGTTTTTACACTTGTTGATATTTACAGCAATTTACGCCTGCTGTAATTCCCAAGTAAAAATAGTGTAAATATATAAAATTCTCATTGTAAATTGCTGTATAGAATGGGCTCAAAACGTAGTCGAAGTTATCAGCCTTTTACATATCATGGTTATAACATCTTCATGATATTGTTCAAACCTGGGCCCATATGCCCTGAAAAATATATGGTTATATTTTCTGACGATAATTGACCATTTAACTGAACTCTCTGGGCTATTTTCCTGAAATAGTCCCATATATAAAAATTGAACCACATCTTTACAAAGAACAAATTAAATAAAACACATTTAAAGACTCATTGAATAATGATTTTATTCACACCATTGACAGATCTATATTACAAGATGATCAATACAACTAAAACAACAATTGTTTCTTCACAATAAGTGAAACAAATAATAAGTCATAGGGAAAAGCTGAAACCACTTGTGAACACTCTTCAGACTTCAACAGCAGCACACAGGCTCAAGTCATAGTGCAATGTCTTCAGACTCAGTCTCTATGAGCTGTTTATATTGTTCTGAAAGTGATTTACGGTAAAGAGTATCAGGTGTCAAATGCTGGTGTCAAATCCAAGACACCCAGTCCATGACTGGTGAGTCCTCTAATGTACGTATTGCTAATACATTTTATACCATTCAGAGCCTAACCATAAGAAAACAGTGGTAAATGACTTAACACATGTACAGAGTTTTTACAGGAACAAACTGTTGAACATAAATGAGGTCATACAAAAGAATTTTGAGAGTGATAATATCATGAAAAGGGCATAGAGCCTAGGCACATTGGTCCATCAGCCTGCACCTTGAATGAACTAAACTCTCAGAAAGTGTGTATAATCAAATGCATAATATATTCAAATCAAAATATTTGTCTAGGTAGTCTTATTTATGAAGCCGAAATTGATCTGGTCTCAAATAATTTGTACCCCCTGAACTAAAGCATTGAAGAGTAAAAAGGCAATCAAAACTAGTGGGAGGGCAGGCTCATCCAGACTGGCTAGAGTAGCTTCAAGTTTTCAGTACCTTATTATTCCAGCAATGCAATATCTATATAAGAGGTGACGTGAAGTTTTGGAGATACTGGATACATGACAATGACACAGCCTGAAACATGTTGCTAAGTGTTTCTATTGTGCCCAGCCAATACTATCATTCAACAAGATAACGTTGCCGTGAACAAACAAAGGAAACACTCTTTCCTTTCACCCTTTCTACAGTCTTTATAGCTTTGCTCTTTATCCTCTGAATTGGAATAAACAGAGCCGATCCTGGGTCTACCTGCATGTCTGACCATGTCTGCACTGGTTTGATATCCCCAATATGCTCTTTCAATCTGTATGACAGGTCCATGTACCAATTTCCCTGAGCTAGTATATGCAATCTTTCTACTTGCTGAATGATAACCTTGTGGAGTAGGTACTTTTGCACCGTCCCTGGTCTTGAAGCTGCAGTCATTTCCCCTGTCTCATATATACGCCCATCCTCATCGCACCAGTGTGCACAAATAAGTGCTGAACGCTTGCTTCTCCCCTTGCATGAGCCAAGAACATGGCCCATAAAGTACAAAGTATTTGTCTCTAGATATGAGGGGCATATCTTGAAGTTATCTACATCATCACAGATACCACCATATATGTACCTGTACATTGCCTTCAAATAGATAAGTTCACTTTCAGTCAATGCATTAGTCTTTTTCCCACTGACTGACTGAGCAAATGAAGATGGCACATACCACTGCTTTTGTCTAATAATGCAAGTTGGATTTGACATAGATATCATGTCTGTGTTAGTTAGAGTTCTGTTCTGACTCAACAGACTCCCCCTTTGCGTACCACAATGCATCTCATTGAAGACCGTTTCCATTTCCTTTGTAAGAGCATCATACCCATCTATGGCCCTAATACTGACATCATTTACAAATCTTTTGAATAATTGAGATTCAATGTTTTTTTTATTCGTAGGATAGTTTCCCAATGTACCATTATACCGCTCAAAGCTGAAAAGCCAGAATCCATAAATTGGACCAAAATCTCTAATACACTCAGCAATATGACAGTGCAGGTGCATGTTTGGTGTCACATATTGGGACCCATACAGTCTTTCAAATTCAGTGCAAAATGATAGCAATAGATTGTCACCAATCCTCACATTGTTTTCAGTGACCACTTTTGTACAAATCCATTTACATGCAAGAACAAATTTCTGCCAACATATCAGATGTGGCTTTGGCAAAATATCTCTAAGAGCATACATTGAGAAGAGTAATGTCCAATTTTTCCACTGATCAGCAGTAAACGAACTAAACCCTGAAGAAATCTTGTGAGGTATATTGCCCAAATCTGTTGGGCATTGAAATGAGTCAACCCTTGATTGTATCTTATCAAATGACTTGTTGGTCAAAATACCTAGTTCTTTCCATATATGCAGTATATGTTTTGCTGTCCCAAGGAAAAGATTGTGCATTGGATCTATGATTGTCATTCTAACAGGGTCAAAGTATGGTAATTGCAGTAGGACAGATTGTCTAGTTCCATATTTAGTCTCAAGTGTCTTTTTTTCATTGCGTGTCTTTGCCTGCCTTATCAAATCTACTTTCTGTCTGTGACTATCATTTGTTCGCTTCACCCAATTTTGACGGTCAAATCCCCCAAATGATTTCTCCCCGACCATTCCGGGAAATACTTTAAGGCACCTATGACAGCCCAGATTTGCCATGTGTCCCAAAAACCCACACACTTTCCTTGCCGCTGGAACATCACACCCGCAGCAGATTAATGCAAGTTTAAACAACAATGGTATTCTTTGGGAAGTGTAACTCAATAAACTAAATCCATCAAACCATGCTGTTAAAAGTTCATCTACCAATGGTTGTAGAAATGATGAAGTAGGTGGCTCTTTCTCAAAATTTGGAATAAGCCCAACAAGGATCACATTTTCCTGTTTAAACCTTTCTTCTACAGGCAGGTTCAATACTACAAGGTATGCTGCACCAACTGAATAATTGACATGTTTGTATGGCTGAAACCAGTCAACGTTTAACATCAAACCATAATTGTTTCTGTGATTTAGAAAGTTGTGTTTAGCCGGATCACTGAACTCTTTCCACATGTTCCCATCATAAACTTCAGTCATCTCTTCTCCCTGTTCCCTTGTCCTCCATAATTCACATTTCTCCTCAAAGCCAGACCGTTGGACAAATTTTCCTAATGCACCTTTTAGAGACTGATAACAGTACTGCTTGAATGGGACAAGTTTTGGTATATCATTTTTATCACGCATAGTAGAAACCTTTAATAAAGGTTCATTGCAAAGACCCCGGAAATGCGGCATAGAATGGTTTGGAAACTCTATGAAAGGACATGATTTGGGCACCTTTTTCCCCTCAATAATCTCAAAGCAATCAGCAAAGTCATAGAGAGATTTGCACTTAACACAAACCACATACCTTTTGTATTTGGTTTGTATGCCAAAATTGGTTCTTAGGTGCTGTATCCCTTTGGGGATTTTGTTGGATATGTACCTGCAAGTGCTTGAGACGTTACCCAAAAGCATGAACATGATGTTCAAGAACTTCAATACCCTATCAAGGGCAACGTCTGTCACACAATATACTGACTGCCACAAGAGAAAAAAAGAACCAAAATACCGTACAAGTACATCGAAATCAGTTTCTAATTCATCATCTGACTCAGAGCTATCATTGGACTCAGTGTCAGACCCATCAGTATCATCTGAGGCACTGTCCTCTTGGACTGCTGGAATGTCAAAGAATACCCTATCTTCTTCTTCAATATTTGCAAACTCCCTCCTGAAGAAATCATGAAGAGGTGGGTCTGTATCCCCAACATCACTGTGGTCTTCTCGCCTTGATTCTGTGATGTCTTCCTCAGATTCGCTTGTGACCACAGGTTTGCAGGAGGCATCACTGATATGCCTAAGGTAATGGCGACTGGAAAAGTTACGTCCACAGTCATAGCATGTTTTTCTCTTGGCCGGTTTTCGCTCCATAGTTTGACCTGAGAGAGATAAGAGAGCATTTGTAGCTAAAATGTATAGCTTGAGCTGGGCTTCATCAATACAGTCATGGGGATGGGCAGGAGGGCTTCAGGTGACTTAGAACACGGGAGGGGGGAGGGAGGGGGTTGGGGATGGGCAGGAGGGCTTTAGCTGACTTAGAACACCGAAGGGGGGAGGGAGGGGGTTGGGGATGGGCAGGAGGGCTTTAGCTGACTTAGAACACGGGAGGGGGGAGGGAGGGGGTTGGGGATGGACAGGAGGGCTTCAGGTGACTCAGAACACGGGAGGGGGGAGGGAGGGGGTTGGGGATGGGCAGGAGGGCTTTAGCTGACTTAGAACACCGAAGGGGGGAGGGAGGGGGTTGGGGATGGGCAGGAGGGCTTTAGCTAACTTAGAACACGGGAGGGGGGAGGGAGGGGGTTTTCTTTTTCTGAAAGCTATATTTTACTTCGTTATAAACAAATATAGAGCACTAGTACTTCATTCTAAGAGAGTTTTCTTACTATAGAAGTGTATAGGATACAGTCATAAACTTGGAAATTAGTTTGTTATAAACAAAATTCGTTATAACAAAGTTTGTTATAACGAACTTTTACTGTAGCAACTCTTATGTGATTTTGTTAAATTAAATGGAAATTAATCAACATTATTTAGTTGACACTAACGGGCACAAACCAAGTAAGAAAGAATGTTAAACTAACATTGATATTATCACCGAGATATAATAAGTTAATATGTCAATGTATTAGGATAATCATCATAATTTTGCCGTTGTTGTTACCCGGTCAGTGCGGGAAGGGTTGGTTCTGCTTCTGCCCTATAGGTGGTGTTTGGTTTCAGTATGTACCAAAACCTTAGATTATTGAATGCAGATACGCCTAAATAACCATCCATTCTTAAATATATGGCTAAAATTTGCATACCAATTGGCAAAGGCTACACAATGATAAAGTACTTATATAATACATAATCATTCTTCCCTTAACGTTGGTATAAGAGAATTTATCATTAGGAAAGGCACTGACTTTCATACTAGATGACAGACATATTATATCCAATTGAAGGTTGATTTTAGGTTGAACATTACTGTATATGTACGTGATGTAAGCAATATAATTATTCAAGACTAAAGAACACTTAAAATATATCAATATCTGTAAGCACTTACTTTAATTGTCTTGGCAAATGGTATGGACGATCCACTAAGAAGAATCTGCTTGATGCCAATACTATCATAGAGGCAAAGTGCGGATACAGTTGTCACAACGAGAAATGTGTGGCAACTAACTGGTGGTGACTGTCTGCTGCCAAGCTATATATACAGGTAGCAGCAGGGGCACCTAGGGGCATGGGGAGGACGTAGGAGCTGTCAGTGTGCTGTTGGTAGTGAGTGGATGCTGCCAGCTCACCTGTCGGAGGTGTGACGGCCGCAGGTAGCCCTGGGGGCGTGGGGAGGGGTGTGGGGGGTGTGGGGGAGGGGGGGTGTGGGGGTGTTTTAGGAACGGAGTGGATGCTGCCAGCTTACCTGTCGGAGGTGTGACGGCCGCAGGTAGCCCCTGGGGGCGTGGGGAGGGGTGTGGGGGGTGTGGGGGTGTTGTAGGAACGGAGTGAATGCTGCCAGCTTACCTGTCGGAGGTGTGGCGGCCGCAGGTAGCCCCTGGGGCGTTCTCAATTTAAGGGTGTAATGGCAGGAAATGCTTGTAACTGAGTCACATGACTGGTCACATGACTAGTCACGTGACCTCATTAACGGTTTTACAAGATGGCTGCCATGCTGGTGCATACAAGAGAACTCTTTTTCTCAGCTATTTTACAACTGCAGGTAATACTGGGATCATAAAGGGAATCTAGTGTGTTTTTATTGAGTATGCAGACTTAATGTTTTTAAAGTGTGTTTTAAATGGGGACAAAACGTTCAAATGGATAGGAATGTGTGGAATTAATCAACACTGTTCATTGCCATTGGAAGTCGATCCATTTTCAAATTGTTTGTATTCCCCTATCCAAATTTAAATACAGCATTCCATAACATGTGGGGGAGGATAACCATGTATCATGTTTGTGCTGTGGTAAATACCTTGGTAGAAAGGGTTTCTGGTCATTTGTACACTGTATCTCAATAATATACAAATCAAATGTAATCATTGGAGGGCCTCTTGCCAAGCTAAAATGGCGGCCATGCTATGTGTAGCCTGTCCAATATTTTAACATTGAGTCACATTGAGTTTGCCTTGTTCCTTATAGATCTGTCCATAATAGAATAGTAACCAGCATTCTTTCTATATGATATACACCGCTGTAACACATATATAAAAAACGGCCAAAGTTGCATTTCCCCTGGACCAGACCTGGTGATACAAATATACTTCTCTCCAACAGTGTTTGGTTACATGAATCCAAATTCTAGATTGACCTTTTAAATTTGAAGTGTAGTGATCTTTAATTACCTGCTAAGACGTCATATCTCTATTGTAAAATACCAATGTTTTTTTGCATATACTGTAATGGCTATGCTTTAATATACAAGTCATAAAATACTAAATTTCCACACCTTCATTCACCCATTACAGTACATTTAGATTTCATTTTGAGACCTGAAAGCAAATTACATATATTGAGTACGAATTTAAGGATTACTGAAAAAGCTGACATTAATTATGATGTTTGCTAATTGTATGATATACTGTTTATCTGGAATATGATTTTTAATTACAGATGGCGAGTGTGAGTGGGCCTGGATCCTGTTCAGAGGGTGATAGTGACTTCGGCCATCTACACCTCAGTAGTGACAGTCAGCAAAGTACTGGCCAACAAAAGCACCACAACAGCCAACCCAACAAGAAAAGCAGCACCATGAACCACCGAAACCTTGGCCTCGGCCGCAAGAGACTTGCCTCTTCTAATGGTAGAGAAAAGGTAAATGACGTAAGGTGTAGCTGTCTTAAAACAATATATAAACTTTGATGCCCTATATGATTATTGTCTACTAAAACTGTATGTCACAATTGATTGAGATCGGCTATTGTTTTCCCATATGGTATATTCATCAAAGTTCGTCACAAAAACCATGAATATGCATTGTCATAATTCTCAGAATATATTATGGAACTAACCACTTGTGGTCTTTAGGGAGCCACAGGGAACAACACCAAGAGTCGGCGGAGCCGTAGTCGTAGCCGCAGCAGTAGCCGCAGTAGTAGCCGCAGCAGCAGCCGTAACCGCAGCCGTAACAGCAACCAGAGCCTCAACCAAAGTGGCAGGAGTCAGGGGTCCGCAGGAAAGGTAATCTAGCTAGCAAATGTTTCTAAATTTTTCTATAGGGTCTGGAAGAAATCTTTTCAATTTGAAATATTTTTGATTGTTTGTGAAATGCCTAAAATGTTTGTTCTTGACATCATTTAATGTCAGACTCTTAAACAATCTGTTTTATTTTCAATAAGTGCACACAGTTGTTGGATTGATGGTACATTTATCAGGTTTTGGGATATTTTCAGAAATAATTAATAGTTAAGAGAATCATTGTATCATTGTATATACCATTGACTCTTGTATATTTATGTGTATTTCATAAATAGAGACCCTATCTTTCTCCTAATTTCAGGGAAGCAACGGAAGTGCCTACAACCGTTACAGCCGCAGTCGCAGCCCAATCCCCGTTCACAGCCCCATTGCCAGCCAAAGCCTCATCCGCAGTTGCACCCCCATCCGCAGTACCAGCAGCAGTAGTCGTAGACAACTGTATCCAAGCAACCAAAACAACATATGCAGCACCAACCAGCCCGGTATCAGTGACAATAGTCTAGGTAAGGCATTGTGGTTTTGTTACACAAAATTACTGCCAGCTTCCATTATTCAAATTAATATCACATCTCATGTCTCATATCACAAACGTTAGAAGTTGATTTGTGGGTTATTCCTAATAGCAAAGTAGTCAACCCTAGACAGTTTGTTGAGGGGTGTTTCCTACACCTCACAGAACAACTGCATTGTATTGGTAATAAATTTCAATAGGCTTGTTCTGATTTTTACTTTGACTTTTGTTGTCCACAGCTGAGGTGTTAAGAGTACTGCAGAGAGTAGAGAGAAATCAGAAAGACATCAAGGAAGCACTCAAGCTACTAGACACCGACAACAGGGCAACAAAGGACAGTCTGAAGGCCCTTTCTGACAACCAGGACATCATCACAGAGAGTGTTGAGGCCCTTGCTGCAGCTAGAGAGAAGGTGAAGAAGACACCAACTACACCCGGTGACAGAATTGTAGTAAGTACTCATCACCTGGAGAGAGACTGACTAGCCATTGGTAGCATATAAATCAAACATCATTATAGCATACAACAATGTATCAGCCCAATATTTATCTCAGGCCTACCAAGTAGTACGATTTTAGCATTTCAATAATGTATTTTAGCATTTCAATAATGTATTGATATCTAATATAGCAGGAACAGTGACAAGTTATTTACTGCGTTCTAATAATCTCTTGCTTTTCTTTACAGAAAGAAGTTCATATTGGTTATGGCCTTGGTGTAAAGAAGGGTCTTGCGTGGTTCTCCGGGAAGTCCAAAAGGTAATACTTTAAGCACTTCAAATATCCAACTAGCATGCCATCCCCTACTGTACCTGTTTTCAGGAAACTACTTAACTACATTTCAATCCTTCCTATAGCAATAGATCCAACTTCATTGTGATAAGTCAGCTTTTGAGTATGACAGTTCCATTTACTAACTCATCAAAAATGATATCTAAAGCCAAGGTTTCTATGCAAATCGATAGGTCAGATTTATAAGTCTCACTGCTCTCTATGAATTATATGTTTTATATTAATCATACTCTATTGATATTAATCATACTCTTTTCTGATAACAGGCTGACTGATGCCGATAACATGCCAATGACGTCCCACATCAAAGACCATTTGCGTTCTGTTGTTGACAATCCTGACAGTCTAGAGGTCTTGCGTAAGTATATTACTATTTCTGATACTGTATTTCCTTGTTTATGAGCGAGGCCCTGAATATAAACCTGGGCAGGAATAAGTATGCTTCTAATAAGATGGGGATACTCAAGAATCCCTTTGTAAAATATAAGCCTGCCCTGTTTTTGTGATTTGAAATATAAATAAAATGCATACTCTAGACGGTTAACACATTGCCATTAAAAGTAAAACGTATCAACTTATTATATAAAAAGGCTGCAGTAATTTCAAGTCTCAAGTTATTATACATGTATCTCACTTTTTCTATTGCAGAAGCTGCAGAAACTTACTTCAAGACCAAATCTTCAAACAGGAACACAGAGCAACATCGGATAAGACAGAAGTTCTACGAGCGCAGAGCTAATGTGAGCATGGTGATGTTTGTGAACATTTGCAAAAGGATTGCTTGCTTAATTTTGTTTCCAATAGCTCATGATCCAAATGTTTAGAGAAAAAAAAAAAAAAAAAAAAAAAAAAAAAAAAAAAATATATATATATATATATATATATATACATAAGGTTCTGTATAATCTTGTGAAGGGCAATGCAAAATTAATAAGGTTGTACATAGAATACTGTGAAAACAGGAAAACAGAAATATTTAGGAACCTCATGTAATTCTATTAGTTTTAATGGGTATTCACCACTGGCCTAAATATACTAACTTTGTGAATAAAAGAACATTTTGATTAAGTGGAGATATTCTTTTCTATTTTCAGAAGGCCAAGCGGAGGTTGAAAGCCCTTGGGAAGAAGACGTCCTACTCTGAGCGTAGGAAGAAGGAGGTGACTGCTGTACTGATTAAGGACTACATGAGTAGCGAAGAAGAAGGCGAGAACTTAGAGATGACCGTTCGGCCGTTGACATGGGAATCAGCTGACTTCAAGAAAGTCAAGGAGCAGCTTGATGCCAAATACTTAGAAATAGCTAATCCACGGACGAAAAAGCAGCTGCTACGCAGGATAGTGGGTGCGCCTTCAGCAAGACCACTGCCAGAATTGTCTGAAGACAATAAGTGGATTGCTAAATGAGACCCTCGTTTACCATGTTTTCAACATCTGTCTACTACTTAACTTCAAAATGATTCATTTCAAACCGTTTTTAGTGAAATCATCTCTATTCATGATGTATTGTGATTTTACTCATTAACAAATAACTTGTGTGTAGAGTGAACAAACCCTCGCTATTAGGGAGATGCTATCTATTTCTTAAATTTCCTAATCCATGGCTGGTTCATGTAAATACCATATAAGGGTAATACCATATTATTCATTCATTATTTATTTCCATAACTCATCAATCATATTTCCCCGTCTGATGTGAGGATAAGAAATGTGATATATTGGTATGTTATCAACATCCTATTGTACATATTGTCATCTGGGCAAAGCTTGTCTTTTATTGCACAAAGTAGAAGTGAGGTACATTTGCTCATTATTTATTATTCATTATCAATAACTTATTTTCAATATGATGTTATTTTCAACACATCTCAATCTGTACCTAATGTATATCGTAATATCAAACAGAATACTTTAGTATACTACCATATGAGAAAGTTGTCAGCTAGTGCTTTCTATGCAACATACCATTGTGATGAATCAATTGCAATGACATTAAAGGCATGTACTAATATAAGTTATTATTCTAGCTGTGCATATGAGAGCATATGATAAAAGTGTTACATTTTGTGTGATGGATTTTTGTTACTGAAATATGAAATAAAGCTGTTATTTATCCTAATGTGTCGTTTTGTGTTTGCTGTTCTAGAGTGGTACAAAGTGGTAAAATGAAAGGTTTAGAATGTTGTAAAATCCATATTTACAGGTAATTACTGGTTTTTACAAGGTGGTAAAATCGAGACTTACAGGCCATTACAAGGATTTACAAAATCGTAAAATCCAAATTTACAGGCAATTACACGATTTTACAAAGTGGTAAAATCGAGACTTACAGGCCATTACAAGGATTTACAAAATCCTAAAATCCAAATTTACAGGCAATTACAAGATTTTACAAAGTGGTAAAATCGAGACTGACATGCCATTACAAGGCTTTACAATTTTGTAAAATCCAAATTTACAGGGAATTATGAGCTTTTACAAAAACATAAAATCCAAATTTACAGGTCTTTACAATGTTGTAAACTTCGAATTTACAGGATATTACGAGGCTTTACTTTATGCGTAAATACAGCCATTACGAGCATTGATCGGAGTGTAAAGCCTCTGTAAAAATCCTTTTTGAACAACTTTACATTTGAGGAAAATCCCATTGTAAATGTCTGTAAATGTCTGTAAAGGTCTGTAAAATCGGCCATTACATCAAATGTAAAACCCATGTAAAACCCAAAGCTCGTGCAGTGTGTTCAATCAGGCCTGCATAAAGTTTGCATCACTGCTTTAGAGCAACTGCATTATAATGATTTTATGACACATAGAGCAAGTATAACATGTTTTATTGTCAATAACAGTTGTTATCATCATATCCAGAAATCCAATGATGCTAAAGTGTATAATTCTTCAGTTGAGCATAACATACTCAAATAATACATACCTCACTATTTGGTCAAAATGTTTAGGGTTCATTAACAGGTCCGGGAAATGGAGGAAAACTCTTCCCAGAGCCGTTATTTACACCAGTGTTAATTTTCACAATGCAGGTAGGTGTGAAAACATTGCAGGGCTAGAATTAGCAACGGTTTTGCTTGTAGCATAAACACTACAGGGCTAAAATTAACAACGGTTTTCTTATAACCCATTTGCTGAATTTTCTATCAATTTGCTGTTAAATGTATATATCCCATAAGATAGATTAGTGTATGCTCTTGAATCATACATGGGGAATAGTGAATCATACATGGGATTGCCATGAAATCACATATAAATAAGCTTTTTCTATAGACTTTCCCTCTGTGCTCCTCCACTTCACCCAGTAGGCAGTGAGCCCTGCAGTGTTTTCACACCTACCTGCGTTGTGAAAATTAACACTGGTGTAAATAACGGCTCTAGGGAGGGTTTTTCTCCATTTCCCGGACCTGATTAAGAGCAGTGTAAACTGCTTAAGACCATTGTTGTAGATACAGTATTATACCATCGAGAATACATTCTTATCTCCAATATCTGGAGAGGTGCTATGGATAAATTTAACTGCCATCAGAATGTAAGTGGGTGAAGAAGATTACAATATGGAGATTAATTTAGGTCCGTGCCTATATCCATAGTGGCATTTGCCTAATTACTTGCTACAGGATAGGGACTTGACAAGATGTAGGAACACAATGCAATTAAATAATGGCCTAGCTGTCACCCACACACACAAGAACACAACAAATCTATTACACTTCATCTACTACCAAGCAGCTTGGCAGTATTTGGCCAATAAGGAATGAATTGATTTGAGGGAGAGGAGTCCCAGTAGAGATGAGCCTCCAAAGAGTAAATTAAACACTGTCCCTGCTTGTTAAGCATCAATATACGTGGTGCCTAATTCCTGTGTACAGTAAATACAAAGTAGATCTCCGAGAGCTCTTTCATTGATGACATAGGAATAATAAGGGCATACTTGTGTGGAATAAATGCTACTGCGTGTCTACTTCTGCATGTATCATTAATTATATACCTCACATAAATTTTCTTTTAGCAGTGCTTGAAAAGCTATATCTGCTGTGTATTCCTTGTGGTTGCTTGCATTTATGGTCTATGACAAACTCATTACTGCCGCTCCTCCGCCATTAGTTTGGTCAAAAAGCATGTAAGCTATGGACTGTTGTGCAGGGGTTTTAAAAAATGGGGGAACATGTAATCCTTCCGCTTTCGAATAAGTTCTAAAAGGTTTGAACTCAAAGTCAGGATAAAAAGGTCAGAAATGGAAAGAATCCTACCCTCCATGATTGCCATTCCCCTGTTCTGTGATCTGTCCTTTCTGAAGACAGACACTCATCTACTGTTTCATACAATGATCCTTCTCCCCTGGCAAAATGGAAATTAGAAAGAATGATAAACGTATCCATTTGAACAGCCCAGCCAAAAACAATTAGTTTTGATTCACTTTAATCTGGAATAATATAATTATGATATAAAACAGAGTTTGAATAAAGACAAATGGGACCCCTGTACAACTGCTAAGTGTATCAACCCTGCTAACTGTAGTAATTACACGTAACGGTCAACCATCCAACTGCTAACTGTATCAAAATATTGTTAAGTGTGTCAACCATACAACTGCTATGTGTAGTAACTCATGCTATCTGTAGTAAAATCAAGAATGTCTGTTATCAGGTGGAGGACTAGTATAGGAGAACAGGACGGCCTGCATTAACAGGCAGCCTGTACTTTCAGGCCGCCCCTATACACTCTCCAATCACAGCAGGCTGATGTACCATGCAGGCAGCCTGGTATAGCAGGCTGCAGCTCAGGCTTTCACACCTTCTCCAACCAGAGCCTCTGCTACATGTGTCTCACATTAGATAAAATACTGATTTAAACTCATAATAACTCAGAAATGCAATGGACCATGCACATAATGCATCTAAAAGTTGGTAGCTGTTATACTCATCTATATACTAGATAGGTGTAAATATTTCGCAAATATCATATAAAAATCGCAGATATGGTTATATAAAAGCTGTAGTAAAATTACAGTGGTGTACTAGAACGGCCCATAATACAGGGTTAATTTCCCTTAATACAGATAGCCCGCTTTTGATACACATAAATCGATACAGTTAGCAGTATTTTGATACAGTAAGCAGTTGGATGGTTGTATGCTAAGTGTAGTTACTACAGTTAGCAGGATTGATACAGTTAGCAGTTGTACAACCCCTCATGGATATGTTGATATTGCAAGACATACTGTTGGTATCCTTGATAAGACTATTATGATGGACTTAAACATAATTATCTGTGTAGAAAATGGGCCATGGCAACCTACAACTAAGCTACAACTGTACTAGCTTAATGGTTAATGTCTTCTTGTTCCACAGTAACCTTTCAACCTCCAAATATTTAATGCTCTACCTACTACTAAGGCAGCCTGACATAATTCACCCTGCCTCTGACTGTCAGAGCATCAGCATCTATAATAACTCAGTCTTTTCATCGGCCCAGGTATGTTTATATATTCACTGGTCTTTCACATTCCATTAACCATCCCTACCAGCGTTGTCTGCTACCGCTTAGCTTCCTTTAGCCACCCAGTATTGGCATTGTAATTTCTTCTTGTTTTTTTTTATGGTGATAGGGGCCCATACATAGTATATTAGCTAATTGTCAGAACTGGTTTTCAGACCTGGTTGTCACAATGACAGAGAAGGTATGGCAAATGTACATTCATGTAATTATGTGCAATACATAATTGGGGTTTGGAAATGATTTCCTACTCTCTTTTTTTTTGGATACAACATGACAGTAATAAATGGAACATTACTATCACAGCACACACACCTATGTGTAGTTGGCAAGGAACATTGTATTGTGAAAACAGAATAAGGTGCCGAAACTACTGCTTGAAATATAAAATATTGCAATAATCTTTTTGAATTATGATTAAATGTATGTTTTGGTTTGGTGATGATAAAAATGTATCAATAAATGATTATACTGGTCTGACAAACTGTATCTACAATGTGTAGGTGAACATAGGTATCACACCTGGTATCCATTTCAGGTGAGATTGATTAGGAAAGATAATCCTTATCTATATCACCTTGCACCTTGGGTGTCGATCTACTGGTGCTGGGTTACTTAGGGACCTTTTAGGGCCTCAGCTAGCATTATCAAACCTGTCGGCAATAATGGAGCAGATGTTGGTGTGAGCTTAGTATAGGGAGGGATTTCTGTATCATGCACAATACCTGCATGTATCGCAAAGTTGTTGTCTCTAAATATATTAAATTTTCTCCTTACTTGCTGCTAAGGTCATTAGAAAGATATTGCAGTTAGGATACGGAAAGTTAAGATATGATTTTACCTGAGTAGACTGATATAATATTTGCACTAAGATCTATTTCAGAAACAGAAATGCAATGTATCGGTCTGGAAAATAGATAGCATACAGTAAGAAGATAATCCTGATTCATATCATCTTGCACCTGGGTATCAATCTACTAGTGCAGAGTTAATTAGATACATTTTAAGTCCTCAGCCAATATTGACAAGCCTATAAGTGTCAGCTGTCAGCAATGATGGAGGAGATGTGGTGTGGGTTTATTTAGGGAGAGATCTCTGTTTGATGTATCAATCTTATGTTTCTAGCCAAAAAGAATTCTCCGAATGTATATATACTATCTCCTTACTTGCTGCTTAGGTCCTTATACAAATATGGCAGTTGTGACCAGGAAAGTTATAATGTTATTTTAGCAGTTGACCAAATTAATATTTGCACACTAAGACCAATACTCAACATCATATCTCATCAAATAGATCATTGCATTTGTGTCACGCTGTGATCTATGTCGGAGACAGAAATGTAATGCATCTGTTTGGAAATAGATAGCTCACAATAGTTACACAGTATAATTTGCATTGAGAATTCACTAATTTTATTATAGGCCTACATGTAGCTCAACAATACCTATGCAGTGTCCTAAAAAACAAATTGTCCTTATTCCATGAGTGGTAAGGCATTTGAAAAGGAGTATTTGGAACAGGATTAAACGCTATCATTTGTGTCAAGATCTATAAAATGAGATATGACTGGTGGTTATGTAAAGATCTCTTTTTGAACATGATTGGGTACTTTTAAGTAAAAAACAAAAAATAGCCATAAATGCACATTTATATCAGTGTAAGTTGTTATAAAATTGTCATTGCCCTCAGTGACAGAAAAAAATATCCAATATTGCATGTTAGATTATTGTGAAACTGTTGCTTAATGATAAAAAAGTAAATGGGAAAATCTGCTGCCGCTTCTTCTAACGCTGCAGTTTCAGTCAAAGTACTCTGGTGCTGACTAAGAGAAACTATAAGGTAGAGATGAGCAACCAAGTGATACAGCTTGAGGACTGGTTTAGCATTCTGTAGTCAATGCTATATTAGTCAATCTTTCTAAATATAATGTCTTATCCCATTTAACATCATCAATACGATCACCTAGGGGTTTTAGTAGACCTGCTACTAACCAGTGATGACAAACATGGCACTTGAATAATTCCTACAATGAGCCACTAGCCTATGTATTTTTCAGTATAAAATATAGAAAATAACGATTAGCAAACTATTTCCTGATTTCAAAATTGATATGCAATATGTTAATCACATAGACCACTACTGATACAAAAATGGACATTATCATTGTTTTGGTAACTGTTAAATATGAGGTTTCTACCATCCTAAACAAGTGTGTTCTAATACAGACATATAATATCATCTGTTAAATATGCAAATATTGCTTGCCAATGCTGACCAGGGATATATCATGAAAGTCTAATAGGCAGCTTTTGTACCTGATGACATGCTATCCCATCACTAGACGATGTGACCACCTGTTCCAGGGCCTGGGGCTTATGTCTAAGCTCAGACACAGGGTACATGTGCGGCCCCAATGCAGAGTCAATATAATATCAGTAATACAAGGTAGCTGTTTCATCTCAGCAGGACAAATGTAAAGGGTTTTAATAATTTATAATTTTAGTTGTCATTGTGCAGCACATACCTGTGCATGATTAATAGATAAATGCCCATATAACTATCTAAGAATGTGTGATGAGCTGTGCCACTAAGAATAATATTCATCAATTAATGCATGTTTCATGGTGAGCAACCAGAGAGATGGGCGGGACATCGGATGGGGCAAGAGCGACATAATTATTCTTCCACGTCACTGGCAACCATCATAGTCCTACCACCCTTAGAATTACATTAGCAGTCACACTACTGTCACACTAGCTGTTATACTATCCTGCCCATCATCCTGGATCAGTAGACCACATGAGCCTTATAGACTTCATTTCACATGCACATCCTTGTTCCACAGTGATAACAAGGTGCCTGCTAGATATGTGGGATAGTACAGTGTATGGGAATATAATGAAGATTGCCCCCCCTCACATTGACTAGAAGGGCTGCTACAGACACTGAAATCTTTAGTCATTGATTCTGACTACTTTGGGTTGTCAAGATGACAACCCTAAGTTGTTGATCATGATATTTGACAAATGTGCACTAAGGCCACTGAAAAAGGTTCTCATCACTGATGACTGAAAAACATGATGAGGGAGGATTTTTTTGGGGGATTTTTTTCAACTCGTGGCTAAAATGTATAGGAAAATACATGTTTTTATTACCAAAATTCACATTCTAGTAGTTAAGACTTTATTGATATCTAAAACTTGGGAAAATGATACAAGACCTAGAGGTCCTGGAGCCCGTGAAAATGGGGGTATGGGTAAGTTGTTTTTATCTTGCTGCATTACTGGCAGTATAAGCTTTAATTTGATACCAGATATCCCCATATTTGTCAATTTCTATCATGTTTTTCATGAAAAATTAGCAAAAAAAAGAAGTTTTCCTCAAAACCTGATTTCTATGATGTGCGTGGTGATGAGAAACCATTCTATTTGTTTGATAGGCCTAACCAATGCATTTCATTTTAGTGTGTGAGGAAAACACTTCAGTCTCAGACTTTGCTATAAAACACAATCATAATTATTACACAGCCATAGGAAAAGGTTCTTCAATAATTAATTGCACAGTTATTATCAACTGCATCAAGGTTACACAATTCATTTGCTTTCTTAATTGCATTCATTAATTCATTGATTCCAGCTAGAATTAAAATAAAGCACTTCAATTCCTGAATAAAATGTGCTATCAGGGGCGATGAGTTACACTCAGGGCTAAAGGCAGGCTTTCCAACATACTGTGAAAAGGCAACTTTTACAGTTACAGTGAACGGATGTGACAGATCTATTTAAGGGAATATGATGGGGAACGTTCACACAATAAATCTTATACCCAGCAATGTGCTGTAAGCATGGTTGAAGAGCCTTAGGATCCATGCTACAATTTAAGTTCATCAGAGTGTTTTTATTTACTGGTGTTTTTTTTAAACTATCTGATTTCAACCAATGACACCCTGATATTATTCACTCATCTCTTAGGCTAGGTGACGCAATGGAACCAAGACTTAAGTTAAGTTTTAGAAACCTCTGTAATTTGATCACACAGATGTTAAATTGAGATGCAGTCTGTGCTTTTATACAACAGATAGTGTCAGCCTTGCCAGAGGCCTAAGTTAAAAAGACTAAAGGCGCTTACTGGTACTCTTACTCAAATATAAGCAATGAAAACATCACCTGAACATCAGTGCCCAAGGATTGCATGTGTTATTTAACAAAGGGACACCGACGTTATCCTCCCTTTACTAAGAAAATGTATCACTATGAACATGGTTTTCATTGCAGGAATTCTAGTGTACTTGTGTTGCTTAATATTTGACAAGGCACTTTTGAATGCCTTTTGAAGCAGACTCCTAAAACATAATCGATAACTTGATACTATAATGGAAATAGGTTACTAAATAAATCAGGTTATTCCAAAGTGTTTTTTAAGACACAGCACTGATTCTTAAACTTATCATGTTGCACAAATAAATGATTGGCAGAGCTTTGAAAGTAGGAAATTCGATACAGGGAAAAAACACTTAAATCAGACATCACAATGGAAAGATAATGTTTAGGTTACTCAATAATCTACATCATCTCCCAATGTAAATAGTGCATGGCAATTTAGATGTTAGGCTTATATACTTATCACCTTTCCCCCATATTTCTACATTCATTTTTCTCACGGGTTGCTGTTATATATGTACCTTGTATATGACCGACAGCTTTTTCCTCGGGTTCTGTGACTTGACATTTTAGAGAAAAAAAAAGAACGATAATGGTAGTCTCAACAGATACTAATTATAAGCATAACCATATCTATATATATACCAAACTAAAATAAATCAAGCTGTATTTTATGGTAACAGTATATCATAGTACAAAATCCCATGACGTTTTATGCATGATTAAGAATATTTACTTATTTAGCGGCAGCAATATGAATTATCTGAATTTATCTTGTTCCTGGACCAAGATTTCGACTGATAGGAAATTGCAGCCTTCTGTTGAATCATATGACAACCCAAACACAGTTATTGTTACCATATTTGTTTTTAGGAACTGTTCACAAATAAAATGCCCAAAATCAATATTTGCCTTGTCAGTACCAGCAAATTTCTTATGTTAGCTTTGCATTTCAATTCAAAGTCAAAAGTGTTAACTTGTAAAACTCTTCTTTGACCTTCCATCACTTTGTAGTCTCAAAAATTTCAAGTAATTCCTCAGGTCGGGTTACAAGTTTTTACACTGTTTGCACACCACACTCGAAATACATGATTAGGAATAATTATTCAGTAAATGATGATCTGAAAGCCTGGGAACTAATTTGAACTTTTTATTTTAATGGTCTTTCCCATTTTGTCAACAGGAAATTTAAACAGAAACAACATGCTATACTTGATAAGGAAGTGATAAAACCCTTGTTAGATCTCATGAATTACGGACATCATATCCTTGCATATCCTCAATTATTCCCATTTTCAGGTTCCCTATCCCTTATCATTTGATCTATGCATTATTGCATTATTCCACCTTCTATATCTTGCCGACCTCTCTGTCTCTCCCTCGCTCCCTCCTATCTCTCTGTCTCTGTCTCTCTGTCTCTCTTTATGTCTCTCTCTCTCTGTCTCTCTCTCTGTCTCCCTCTCTCCCCCTCTTTCTCCATGGTGATAGATATGGATTATGGAATGATGCTTTGCAGTCTAATAGTTATCTTTCTTTAAGCACTATCAAAGATGTAAAGAATGAATGTTGCAAAGAGTAGTCTTCCTCAGATGGGTCTTTTCCCTGATCTGGTCACAGTTATGAAGTCAGAGTTGATTCAATCAATATATATTGAACAGAATTTTGTGCCGATTCAGAGCTCAGAAATTTTCACAATGCCATGCTTGTAATCAGATCTATGCTAAAAGGTGAAGGCCAAAATTATATATATAATATACCACTGTATCTTTTCGAGGACAACACCTTCCTTGCATCTTATAAATTATCAATAGTACTAGATGGATAGGCATCATTGCATAGTTCATATAGTGAAGATGATATATTAACATCACATAGTGGTATAGCGTTTGAATTCTCACAACAGACCTTATTTGAGACCGTCCAATAGACTCCCACATCATCACAATGTTTCAACTACTTATACCTTACCCAGGCAGGCTCGTATGGGAGTGTGTACATCATCTGCCTCCTGCTAGGGGCTTTGGTTGTGCTAAGTATTCCGATGTCTTCTCCAGGGTAGAGATCAAACTAAATCCTCAAGGTGGCACCACACTGTGTCTGGTAGAAGTGTTTGAGACATCATGGGGTGCCGAAAAGGAAAAAGGTTATATTTTGTTAGTCAACTGCAATCTATTTATGCTTTCTACAATGAACTTGAAACAGTCCATTTCAAGTTCATGTTGAGGAATATAAAAACATTTTCAACATTCGATTTTGATTTTGATAGATATCAAAAATGTTGTAGTCTGAAAATCCGCCTTATTGATAAGGTGTTAATACGTCAAGTGTAAAGGTCTAGCAATATGTGTCAATAATTCAACAAAATTACTCAGGGAAACTTAAATCCTAATGAGGATGTATGGAAATCACACAGACATTCATTTCCCCATTCCCATTAAGAGAAGCAATCTCCAAATTATTGTATTCTCTAGTGTTTGCAAAAGAGTTATTTTGTTAGCTTTGCATTTCAATAAAGTTGAAAGTTGAATTGCAAAAGCACTTCTCCAGCCTTTCAGCATATTGTCACCAAAAACTTCTAAATGAATCACTAAGGACAGTTTTAGTGTTGTGCCTACCTTAAAATAAATTGTTTATGTATGATTGTTGTTGGGAGCTAGATTGTTGTTGATGGAAGTTGGGCAGCACTTAAAGATCAATTTTCATTATTTGATTGTTATGGTAACTCCCTCTTTATCAACAGTACAATTCACTGATAACACCCTTATGAAATGCTAAGAAAATTAAATTGAAAAACCTACCGTGATGAAATGAGACCGATTTCCATGGACTACTTGTACCTTCATGATTTATTAAGCTGCTCTAGATTTGGCTGTCCCCGTCAACTTCCTCTGCAAGTTCACAATTATTTCAATGCTGTCCTTCCCCTACTTACTCTAATTTCTTCCTTGCATGCAATCCACAACCTCTCATACAACATAATACCCTTTACCGAAGCCCTAAATAATTGTTCCTTGTATTTCTCTGCCCTTGCCATGTGCCCTAGTGCTACCATCCAGGCACATTAGACTCTAGCTTCCTCTGGCCAGATCCTCATTCCCTCTTGGTCGCTTTCAGGATATGCCAAAGAGGATGATCCTTAAGGAGGGTACAGGCCAGCATAGTAAATTTATGCTCTTGCATGATGTAGAGGCAGGGAATTAAAGAGGTGGGAGTGGAGGATATAATATAAGAAAGGAGTACCATAGAGGTGAGGTCTCAAAGGAACCATCAAAGTCTATTGGATGTGTTTACTACAGGCTTGGTTGAAATATACTGGGAAATAGTGGGCAGATACTTGGGGGTGGGTTATAAGTTATGCAGGATATGGGGTTGGGCAAAGTATTATGTCTCTGTACATAAATAATTCAGCAACCCTAGAACTGTGGAGCCTATGTTTGGGTTAGTGGTGGGTAATGCAAATCCTTTGCTCAAATCTAATGCTCAAATTTCAGATACATATTATAGAGGGCACTCTTAAAATCAATAGTCCTTTTTGAAATATTATAAATGAATAACTGACAATGAAATTTACAACAAATCCTGCTCTAGATCCAAGTACTAAATATCAGCGCAGTTGTCACACACACAATGTGGGGATGGAGATTGCTAGGGGGCAGGTGGTGAGTTAGGATCCCTTAAATTCAATCAGGGAGCGCTGGGAGGCTGCATTGCCCATTGCCCAGAACAGGCCAAATGTGTACCTTCCTGCCTCTACATTCTCCCTGCCTCCTTCCCATATCTGCCTACTATCCTGCTTAGTATTCCCAGGAATTTTCATGGTTAGTCATTGGTTTCCTACAGTTGAACATACAAGCACACTTGTCTTTCAATACTGCCACTATTTGCTTAAACTCCTTATTATGATCGACTGCTAATCTCAACCTTGTTTGTTGTCTGACTGCATCTCATTAGCTGCGACTCCACTACCTGATTTCCTCATCTGATCGGATCTATTCTCACAAATCGGACCCAAACAGATGCAAATATAATATAAAGTCAGCATCTGTTTGGGTCTGGTTTGTGAGAATAGGTCTGATCAGACATGGAAATCGGGTAGCGAAGATCCAGCTATTGTATTACTCAGTCCTGGTGCATATGCAGCATATCAAATGCCTGTACTTCTTAGATGCCCTACCTATCTAGAGTGGGTGTAGATTGGCTCTTCTCATCTCATCAGTCTCATCTTAGTATGATAATTGTGAGGATGGTATTTCTACTTTGACTCCACCTGATTGAATCACTATCAGCACCATTGAAAGCACCGAGCTAATATTTAAGATGGAAATCAATCTGTATAACTGAAGCCAATGCTCACTGTCTCTTATTGTGTCTCTTCTTTTCTCATTCTCTACTGTTTGTTAATTTATTTTCTCTCTCTAACTTTCCTTTCCACCAAGGGAAGCCAAGTAATTAAGAACGTATACTACTAGAGGTGTGACCCTCCAGCCCCTTCATATCCCTGAGGTATATGTGTTAAACATTGCTTGCGGTGGGATGCTTTCACAATCTATTAATGGCTCCTGCTATCGCCACAGTCAGTTGGGCATGTATGGGCTTACTTATTGCCATCCTTCCTTTTTAGATAAATGTGTACATGAGGAAGGCAATTTGTGAAACCAGATCTAGCCCTACAATATAAAAAATCTAAATTGTTCTAACATATTAGATGTTTTTGGTGATGGAAAAAACTTGTTGAGCTGTCGTGAGATAGAAGGGCTGAATGTTTCGTTTATAAGTGGACATACTGCTATGGCCTTATAGTACCTTTACTTTATATAATTTCATGGTGGCCATAAGGATTTTACTATATCGATGAAAATGATTGGGTTCCCTCGTCCGCGCATGAAAACCATGTGCATAGATCTCCATTTCAGACATTTTCTTTATGTTGCTGGTGACAAGGTGACATGTAAGTGATATTCACAGTGCTATAAAACATGCCCTGGTTCAGGAATTATGAAGTTTTTGTAAAGCATTTGCATTTTGTGTCTGCAGGGGGTAATTGTGGACAAAGAAATGAAGTGTCATTGGCATTTAAGACTTCGTGCCCCAGGGCAATGTCACAACCATGCTTGTTTTTGAGGTATTTTTAGACCTCGAATAAGCACACACCAAAAAGGATGTGAGCAAACATGCCAGTAGGAGTGAAAAAAAAGAATGTCACATGTATTGAGAGACTTTTGTCAGTTGGGAACTTCAAGTGGGCCCCATAATTATATTTTATGTGCATTCAACTTTATCGTTTTGACTGTTAGATGCCTCTGAGGGTCCCACTTTCAACTTCTGGGAGAAAACTTGAAAAAAGAATGTCAGGAGACGTATTCAAAGACTCAGATGAAAGGTCTATACCATTTCAACGCTGTTTAATAAACTAACCCATACTACTTTTGTACAACTGAGCAATACACTTAATTATTCAAATATGAAAAAAACCTAATGCTCAAAGTATAATGACCTCATTTAGCTATGAACAGATATAAATATCTGATTCAAAACTATGTTCTGATCTTATTTAAAAGAAAACTCTCTACTTTTCTTGACTAGTACCAATACAGTGTCCATCTGAGAGCATCATACTGCGGTCCCTGAAGAGAAGGTGTAAATTGCCTGTCTGTTGTCAAGGGCTTTGGGGTTGCCATGTACTTCCGGTGTCTTCTCCAGGGTGGAGATCAAGCTTGATCTTCTAGGTGACGCCGGTATGGTGCCTACTGCAGATGGGTTGCTGAATATGAAAGAACTAATAGCTTATGAAATATTGCAAATGTTTGGAGAAGCCATGACATTTTTCTATGATTTAGGGAAATGGTTATTTTGTTAAATTTGATATTCACACCATACTACTGTGGTACACAATGGTATACACTACCATTTTTCATACTTACATAAGTGAATATGCATTTGAGCATGAGTATGTCCATAGTTGTTATGATGGTCACAAAATAAGCAACGGCAGCCTTAAAAAGAGCATGAACATCCATGCAGAAAACGAAAAGTGCAGAAAGCAAATCTTGGGACTGCCGCCATTCATGGGAGCTACATTTTAAAGCTTTACTATTTGATTTCCTGAATGGCACCTTTCACAGATAAGGGTTAGGGTATTATGGAGGTAGCTAATGCCTTTAGCGAATGGTTGTGCTTCGTTTTTAGGTTGTTTTTCCTGCTAGTTTGAGAGAGGACCAGTATTGTTGATTTTCAAGTGATATACTGAGGTGACACCGATGTGAGTAATGTTCCTCTGAACAGGTATTGTATCATCCAGATCGTGTGGCCTACTGTAGGGAATAATCTGCTCCCATTGCTGAGGGGCATGGGGCTTTTAAGAACCAGCTGGAAGGCATAGCCAGTGTAATTAGGTACCATATGCTATGTTGTGGTGTGTGGAATATACTATATGGCTATATTTAGCCAGGTCTCTGAGAATAGAACCATATTATGATAATTCTGGAGCGGTCGGATACTGGCACATGCAGATAATAGTTGCTGCTGTGTTGATGTCCACATAGCCCTCTTTGTTGTAAAGGTTGAGAAAATGGAAGCAAATTAACAGCCGATGTTTATAATTGTATGTTGAAAGCCACTCCACATCTGACATGTCTCATACAATTCCTGATACAATCCCCCTAGGTCTTAGTCTTGGACCCCAAATATTTATATATCTACTATCGAAATTTACCCAAGCCCTGAAGTTGTAGCCAAAGCCTGGTGATGTCATTAGTCATGAACTCATTGCTCATCTCTATATGCCATCTGGACACTGGCCATATAAAATTTGTGATCTGACTTACTGTTTTGAACACTAATTTGATTACTCAACTACAGGGCTAGACATATGGAGACTTAATGATGTGACAGCAGGAGAACAAGTCAATCATTTATTGATTCTGTACACAGCAATAATGACCTTGCAGACTATATGCATGGTCGATTTGAGTTCCGCTTCTATGTAGGCTAAGTAGGGTTGAGTGTGAGTGAGTTTGGATGCCTTAAATCCTATCAGAGATGCCCTGGAGGCTGTATTGACCATTGTCCAGACCAGGTTCAATATGTCCCTCCTACCCCTTCTACAGTCTGCCTGTCTCCTTACTCTCCTCCCTACTATTCTGTTTGCTATTAGAACTCTTCTTTTGCCATAGCAAGTAATCGGTCCGCTGCTATTCAACTCCTTACCTAGTATACCTATGGATTTGGCTGTGGGGCATGATTAACCCCTAAGCTTTTTGTAAACAGCCACTCTTTTAAGATAAGCTGCTTTTTGTGGTTGAAGGTACAACTGATGAAGGCACACCTACCGCCAAAATATTGTGGTTTCACTGTTCAAGTACTTTAAAAACAATAAATGGCATGACTGTAAACTTAATAAAAATGTGCTATTATGTATAAGGGTCAGATGTTTGGTAAATAGTTTCAATTTGGATGAGCCATGATCATCCTCCACTATCAACATAAAACGAGGCGAAATAGGAATTGATTCATTCTGAGATTTACTTGGCCTAGATTCCCCACAATTGATCTATAGGGTACCTATGAATAATTCACAATTTATAGGCTTATTTCACTTCATTTTCAAGTGTAATGGCATGAAATTGCTTATTGATTATAGACTCTCTCTTTTTCCATTAACTATCTGTTGGTCTCTCATAGTTTTGACTCAATGCTTCTTGGTTTCTTCTTGGAGTTATCAATATAGATCCAGTATTCCACTGAAATTGGTCAGCCGAGATTGCGTTGTTGAATAAAAGTTTACAATAGGCCTGTGTACACTAGCAATACTTTATCAGGCAGTTTGGCGTCTGTCAAAACGTATATTTGAATGTAAATATGAAATACATATTTTGGCTCCCTGTGGACACAGGTGGACGACAAAAATATGAAATGTATAGAAATTATGTAAGCCAGCTTCCTTCAAGATCAAACGACAAAAGACCTTATCTTAAAATAGAACATGTTTGATTTTTATTGTCACGATAAATGGTGATATGCTTTTTTTCTATAATAATACCTTGTCCATGTTTGTCCTGGGCAGTCAGGCAGTAATTTATCATGCCCAGTGGAGACAGGATAACTGTAGTTAAAGTGAAATATATCTATGTACATATTACTAGACGTCAAATAACTGAAATTTTCCCCAGTCCTTGTCGTAAAGTGGACACATACCTAATATTTAACTTATGTACAAATCTTGTCCGACAACGGAATCAGCCCAGGTAACAGAATACTCCCTAACTAGAGATATGTAAGAATGTAACTATCAGTATAATATACTGTTGTACAATTCCAGTCTGTTTTGTGTAATACTGAAAGCAAAAATATAGGACTTATTTACCCTTGCCCCACCGAGAAATATCTCTGCAATACAGTAACATAATATCCATCATGTACAAAGGCTACGATGAGATTAGAAATATAAATTGCTTAAGGAATAATCTTTTCTTCAGGAGTGCAGTTTCTCTAATTCTCTTTACTGCTTTGCATCGTGCTTTGAAAGTTAAAAACTTCTTTTGAAACTTGTCTCGGATATTGCCTTTCCAATTTGACAATGAAATTTCCATATTCTTTATGATCTAATTGAAACCTCTGACAGATTTACATTGACTAGTAGCTGAATAGAAAATCTCCACACTCAGATTGTTTGGAAGTAATATCTCAAGCTAATAGAAATTCTCTTAAAATCCAGACTTTGCAGGAGAGCTATCTATTGATTCTATGCCATCTTTGCTATAAGCCAAAACATCCTTCTCGTATTTGAACCGCCTCAGTGCTTTCCATCAGAGATAAACCACCAAAATCTCCAACAAAAGAACAAAAATCTTAATGCCTTGGATTGTTGTAGAATAACAGGAGAATTATTTTGGACTTGTCTCTTGGGTTCCCTGACTTTGCGACTCAATGACCCAGGTTGGCATTAAAAGCAGTAAAAGCAAATCTTTAAGAGTTTATACTTGGAATGAGAAAATCTTTATGTCCTAATGCTAATATGTTGGGGACTGCAGCACAGAGGATTGGGTCACAGACCAGGGTAAAATCAAACATTCCGCTTCAGTAGCACTTTAGATACCATGATGAGCAAAGAGTAGGGAATGGAACTCTGGGAATGTTGGATTCGGTTGTAGAAAGATAAACTTGACGCCACATGAGCAAAAAAAATGTTGCAGGGTAAATCTGACTGTGAGAACAAGTATATATCCTGCAAACATAGTTGGTTGCTGAAATAAATCTGAATGAAACCTGGCCAATTAAAACTGCATGATTCCATAGATCTGTGAGTGTACAACTGATTGAGGAATCATCAAGAAAAGAATAGTCGGTAAGTTAGTGACAAGGGAGTTGGGGGTGGTAATGGAGAGGGAGGTGATGGTCACTCTATAACCACTGTCCCTTGGTAGTAAAGTCCCATTTATGAACAAAGTCCCCAAGTGGTCACTGGTGAGATATACTGCAGGCCATACTGTGCCATAGTAAGGTCTTGAGAAACTATTGATCGGCCACCCAGAACAATAGGGCGACAGTACTACGGCCTTGTGGGCCAAAAATGATACATGTGACAATGATATGATTTTGTTTCTCAGGTATATATATTCAAGAATATTTTACAAAGCAATAATTATAGAGAGTTCTAGGTATAGGTCTCGAGCTAGTAGGACATTATTCTATCACTAACATCTGTACTATATTGCCACACAAACCACATTATGTTGAGTAACCATATCGGTGACTTATCTTACCTATATATACATTGAATCTCCGACAGAGATGAATGTCCATAATTCACTCATGTCTGCTCATGTCCAAGCTAATAATACTCGCGTTAACCCTTTCCCTGCTGATACTGCATATATGTTTAATGGCATTTTTTTGCAGATCGTGTCAGATGTGGAAAATGGGGAGGGTGTGCAGGGAAACAAATAAACAAAAATCCAAATAGGTCACTTCATTACCCACCAGGAGCCATATCTTGGCTTTGACTGAAATCTCCGGAAAATTGGTCGGTAGAATGTTAAATAAGTTATACATAGCTACAATTAGGTCAACATGCATGTGAACTCACCCTAACTCTCCCCTAACTTGCCAGATGCAGTAATACAGTGTCAGCAGATCTGGGATCACAGGTGTGCGAAGGATAGGACCTATCAGGAAAAGTCCATTATGAATATAAAGTATGTACCTATTTAACCCTGGGTTTTCCATGTGAGTGTGAGTCACTCGATCACTGAACTTTACATAAACAAGAGATTAAAAGATTAATGTATGTTGTTATAGGCAACATATAGTCGGCTTTCTTGTGTGAGCCATTGTATGTTATATCAGCAGGACCAATACACTAAACAATGCAACAAAGAGTGATAAGGGGAAATTGGAAGACTCCGGCCTTTTATTTAGCAAGGCCTTGTGCCGGAGCATCTTCCCCCATCACTGAGTTGCACCCCCCAATGTCCATCATTTGCACAGCAGAACATGGCTCATGGACTGAGTGGGTTTCCTTGTCTAATTGATGTGGGGCCAGGCAGATGTGGCAGAAGCATGTTTTTTTTCCCTAAGCCTCTTCACTCTAGTATGGGGGCTTTTCCTGGATAAGGCGGCCTGTCAAACCACACTTAGCAAAGCAGCACAGAGAATAGAGGTGCATTATTGAGCAACTGTGCAGTGTGCCTGGTTGTGCCCTGAATAGGGAGTGAATTGTGTGTAGTGGTTGCTAGGGAAACATTAGTTGAACAGGGGCGATATTCTTGTATTTACTGTAGGGACTAGAGTATATAGCTAATTTTGATAGGTAGGTTTTCACAGTGCCTGCATGAGGTCTAACACACTTCTATATCCAGAACTATATAATGCAAGAGGACAGTAACATCTGCATACTTTTATACAGTATTCTATTTTAGTTTCATTTATTGTCAATCAGAGCCCAATTACTTACTACTGGATACTGGATACTACCTGACAAAATGACAAGTCACTTAAAATGACGAGGCAAATGCATTAGCTGTATGCACAGGCAGAACCTGTATTTTTCAATGCAGCAATTAGACAGCCAATGGCACCTGCAGCTGGTTAAAGGTGTATGTCACACATCAAATATGTACATTTCTGGGACAAGCGAACTCATTTACCATAAGTAGTGTCCTTTTTATTTTTTTAAATATTTCAATGAAATACGACAGTCCCATTGGCTTAATCAAAGAAGGCCGTATTGCACCCCCCATGAAATAACCCATGGCCGTATTTCATGGCCCTGTGACGTCATACGGCATAGAAAAAATGGTATTTTAACCCCTCAATCCCCTACAGGTCCTAATAATTCAATTTGAATCGAAAAAGATAAAAAATAAACACAAAGGCATACTCGTTTTTGGTCTATTGAACGTTTATCTCACTTGTTGACCCTCGGGCTGCATTTCATTTGGCATGCGGCCTCGTGAAATATGGCCCAAGGGTCAACCAATGAAATAAGCATCTAACAGACCAAAAACTAGTGCACCCTTGTCGATGTATATCAAATAAATCCTGACATGTTCTTTCATTGATGACACTAAGGAGTAGCTGTTTATTACTTAATACATGCATCATTAAAAATGTCTGTTACAAAGAGTCTGGTTCCGAAACGCAATGAGCGCCATTGAGAAAAAATGACACCACGTTTTGACAAAGGTGTATCGGGCAGGAATAGGTAAAGGACATTTTGAAACATTTTTTCTTCAGTCAGTAGTCTTGATGCAATATCCTGGCATAACGGAGTGAATTGTAGGTCTGTGTCTGTCCAAAGGATAAGCTCTAGAATACAAAGGTGGCAGGCCCAGCTGCTCTTTTAGGTGGCTCATTGATGCAAAGAGCTAGTAAAATTGATTTCTTTCATGTCTTCCCCCTAGCTCATAGCTTGCCACCGGCACCAAATAGGCAGGAGCTACTCGACAGCCTCCCGAACTGCTCAACCTGACTGAGAATCAAGCCCCAAGCTACTCACAAATCACACAAACTGCTGAAACTGACATTTCTCATATTGGATTTCTTTTCAATTTACCAGAAGGATGTGATAGGAACTATTGTAACTGATTAAAATGTCATTCATTGTTTCACCAGCTCAGGCAGGAATGAGTTGGCCAAAAATTATCTTTTCCAAGATTTACTATTGATGTTGAAATGCGCAATGGTCTGATACTTCTATTACCTCAAAGATGAGATCTATTCTAATGAAGCCTTTGGGACCAGTCTCTGTGAATGAATAATGAAACCATTACTAGCACCGTCTCTAATTTTAAAACTAAACTCAGAAAACAACAGTATCTTACCTCACCTTTGAATTTGGTGCATCAATGAGAAATCTTACCCGCTTGGTTAATGATTGTGATATTCTCAATTGATAACACTGTCATGTTGAAAAGGATGTGCTGTAAGTTTTTACCAATTGATATTTTCAGCACATCCTCAATCTCACAGTTTAAACGGTTAACATTAAAAACTTCACTTTTTAATGCTCATCTAGAAAATAACATCTGTATGTCATTGATTCCATTTAAATATAACACTTTGTACATGTATTGTAAGATATTTTTAAGCCCTCTCGGAATAGTGGTTTTTAATTGTCTTGTCCTGTGTTAATGCGTGCTTACAAAAAGGGTTCAGAATGTACCCAGAAGTAAGGTGTTTGGGGTGTTTATAGAATAAACCAATCCGAAATTCGCCTATTACCTAGCCTACCTATCCCTCATTGTAACTATCCACCATGTTTATTGAAAAGAAATATCCATCTTTTTAACTATGCCCATCTGCTATACATAACAATCCTCACCATGTCCACTACAGTTTGTACCTATTCTCAATTTTCTCATGATCCAGCCTACCCATAGCACACTCAGCCTGTTCCTCGTGTTTGATCAGTACAATCCGTCTTTTTTTAAATTTGTCCATCTGCTAAACTCAACATGTCTTCCTTTTATGTATAAGTTCATTTGACTTTTACCCAGTCTACTTATATATCCTTCATTGTGCGTATACTGGCATATTCCTCATGTTTAACCTATACACATCCCTCATACTACACGCATACTACCTATCCCTCTCAATCTTTATCTTCCCAAATACCTATCCCTCATGCTCCCTATGACTATCCCTTATTCCTCCTTTCCCTCATGCTCCCTATAACCTTTTATATGGATCCATCTCTCAGCCTTCCTGCTTATCAATGTATCTAAAGTATGCTGACCATTCCTTAGTCAACATACCCCTAAGGTACCTAGCCCATAGTGCACATTCACATGTACCTCCCTCTCCCTATTATTCATGTTTCATATCATTCAGTCTACCCATCTCTCAGATTGCCTTTCACTGTTTTAACACACACTAGGACAAAAAAATACACCAAACATGATTGTTAACACTGCACAATGTAAATTGTAATGAAATATATATTTATACTGATGTGTGCTAGTCCTATATTGTATTGACTAGACGCTGTGGTCGTGCAAATGATGTACCAGCATTGTTGTGCCAGTAGAAGAAAAGATGTGTGAGATTAGGGTGGGAGTGTATGGAACGGGGAGTATGGGTCACTATCGAGGTACTGTCCCTTGATACTAGATCTCATCTATAAACATAGCAACCAAATGGTCACCAGAGTATATTGGAGGTCATGGTGTGCCATGATAAGGTCTACAGAAGCTATTGGCCTGCTGCCAAGAACTACTTGTCAATTGAATAAGACAAATGTGACCAATTATATTGTTATGTTTCTCAAATAATTGTGGACAGTCGAGGGAAAAGGGTCCTCCAAAGTAAAAACCTAATAATAAAATTGATGTCATCAGCTTTCCAGTGATATCTTTTATAAGCAGGTACCACTTCTAGTTTTTGAGTACTGGCTCTCTGAATATGGGTGGTCACTGTCCAATCTTAAATGCCAATAAGCTCTATCTTCCTTTGTTTTAGAGATATTCCTATCTAATTAGCATAATTATGCTAATTACCAAATATCCAAACTTTTTCAAACAATTGGTCACAGCTTTTGATCTAAAAATGGTATTTACATTCTGTTTTCAGCATAGAAATTGTTTTGGGGCCTTCTTTCATTCAATATTTTAAAATTTTCGATTTGGAACGAAAATCATGTTTCCATGGCAACCAATGTGCGCAAAAACACCAATTTAGGCCCAAAAACGTTCTTTTCCATTCCAAATATGGAATGTTTTCACCAAAAATGGTATCTTCTAACGTGGCCTATCATATTCTACATAAAAAAGTAGTATAGACAGGTTTTTGCTATATCTTGGTCCTTTTTGGCTTTATGGAGCCCCCTGGTGGCCAAAGTTGGTACTAAAAATCCCCCGCGGAGGTCCCTTTTCCCTTGTTGATCCACATTATGTTTCTCAAATAATTAAGTAAACATGTAGATTGAGGTACTATAATTTTACACATCTATACACTGTCCTTAGAACTCAAACATTTAACATATACATAATAATATTATATGCTAACCTTACCTACACACTTAACTTATACACCCATTAAATCGTTATGCCTCAAGTTGCATCACCCCAACCATATATATACATGAATTTAACCCAATTCAAAGCAGATACGATTAAATTCTTTGTTGATAGCTTCCTCATCTTACAGTACTTATGATGGTTTATTCAAAACTATTTTGTATATATAGAGTCTCTTATTTGCAGTCCTGGTGTCTATTATGTATATATAGAGTGTCTTATTTGCAGTCCTGGTGGTACATACATACATGCTGATATAAACACTCCTGATTACAGAATCCCTCCAAGTTCCTGATATGCTCCACCAAAACCCTCCCCTGTCCCTTCGTCAGCCTGTCTCCACCACCTCTATTATTACAGGGCTCTTCTGAAAGCACCAGATAGGCAGAGACCCTTAGGGGGATGTGTTAATCAACTGCTGTCTGCTGCCGGGGGTTTCGGTGGCACCAAACGTTTTCAATATCTTTTCCAGTCTGGAGAAGAGAGTTGTGCTAAAGTTGGTATGAGTGGTGGTTGTGGTATGAAGGGTTAATCTGTAACATTTTAAACAAGGTTTGCTCTGAAATCCTAAGTTCCACCTAACTGGTCCAGAGAGCCATATAATTGTCCACGGGGATATGTTTTTTGGACAAGGAGAAGTTTATTGTTGAAGATGATCCTCAAAATTATCGCTACTCTAGTCCTTTGATCTTATTTTGTGTGTACTTGCCACAACTATTCTAAGTGTGATTTAGAGGAAAGCACAGAAAACACTGCAAAATATGGATAGCTAAGACACAAACATAATGTAATCACCAGGTAATTACCAACAAAAATAAAGGCAAAAATATGAAATATCAGAAACGGAACATGAAGAATACAATGATATGTTTTAGCAGTGCCCATTCCTGTGATTTTGAGGGCATAGCTTTACATGTCCTTAGATGTTCTTAACCATATTTAGTAGAATAGATAAAGCAGTGATTTTGACCAACATTGGCACTTGTGGCGGCAAGCATGCAAATTTGCCCCTAAGGGTATTTTAAAGTGCTGAATCCATTTCTAAGTGGAGACATCATATTTGAGAAGTGTTTCTACTTGAAATATGCATTTGAAATAAAAAAGTAGAAAATGACTATTTTAATCACATAAAATTTGATATAATTCTGATAGTTCAGGAAAAAGGGGTACACATACATAAAACGACTGCTGCCCACCCATGTTAATCATATAGAATTCAAATTAGCAATGACTCTCTTTCTGACGCTCTCTATGAATGGAGTCAGTGCCTGACTCCCTTTAGAAAGGGAGCTATGTGCCTCTCTTATGTGGGCCCTGGTTTTGCCTTCAACATGCCTCCACAATTACTGCTACCCACCAATGTTTATTATATAGAGTCCAAATCAGCATTGACTCTCTTTCTGACACTTTTTCTGACTCTCTTTATGAATGGAGTCAGTGCTTGACTCCCTATAGAAATTGAGCTATGTGTCTCTCTTATGTGAGCCCTGGTTTTAACTCCAGATTACTGCTATCCATCCATGTTAATCATATCATAGAGTCCAAATCAGCAATGAATCTCTTTTTGACTCTCTTTCCGAATGCAGTCAGTGCCTGACTCCCTTTAGAAATTGAGCTCCCATATGACTCCCATATGCAAGCCCTGGTTTTAACTCAAAAACTATTGCTATCCATCCAAGTTAATGATATAGAGTCAAAATTAGCAATGATTCTCTTTCTGACTCTTTCTGTATGGAGTCAGCACCTGACTCCCTTTAGAAAGGGATCTTTGTGACCCTCATTTGTGAGCCCTGGTTTTGCCTACAATCTATATATAATTACCTCCCTCCTTATGACTACCCTATACTACAACTGCCCTGCATTACGACCATAATATCTGGAAAGTACAAACCAGTTTTCTCTTAGTTTAAATGCAAAATAAACTCCCCTTATTGTGGCCACCCCTCTAATGCGGCAACATCTCCCTGCATACACTGATTGTAGAGTCCCAAAGGACAGTTTGCTCCCTCTAAGTAGGCAGTTCGGCGACCAGATACTTTGCCCTCTCCCTAACTGTCATATTGCAAAAATGGTCTGTTTCTGTATTGTTTTCTCGGTTATATTAGGTTTATCAGGATGGGCCTACATTGTCGGAAAGATGACACATTCCTCTTCTAGGACGGATATGACATTTATGTTATTTGGATATAATTTATAAGAGATCACATACTTCACATATTGGTTATACTGAAAATGTCGGTGATGTGGGCTGGGGACCATGACTCTGAGGGCATACACTGTGTGCGGTTTTAGACCCTATTCTTTTTTTTATTAAACTTATAATTTAGCATGGTGGCTATAATCATGTCATACACATGGAATGTAGCTCCTGGTACATGAGTATCAATATTCTCACAGCAGTCAGTATGAGTTCATACAAATTTAATGATAATTGATTATTTAAGATTTGAGGTCTGAGTACGTAACAAAAAATACAGCAAGATTTCAAAAATGAATTTTAATTGCAGGGATTTTGAAAGGAGTTTTGCCAATGGGACAATGGCGCAGTCCTTAGCAAGAACAATGAGCCATTTTGAAAATGAATGGGCCATCATAGTGCCTATAGTGAAACATTGTAAATTTCCTAGAAACTGAAGTAGATGTTCTCATGCATGTTTTCTGGTTTCCCAATATTCCTATTTTATATTCGATCAGGCCCTTGCTCAATGAGAATGTGAGGAAACCTAATATATGGTCAATGTCTTTTCAATGTATTTATTTATGATCTAAAAGCAGAACATATTTAGAGAGGGGGCAACAAAAATCCAGAGGGCTATCTTCCCTCTTAATCAGATTTCCTTTTATCCTGGGACAATTTAATGACCTCCCTGCATTAACCCAGTTTAGATGAATTGTCACCCCTACATGTGTCAGTGATCACCACTGCAGTTCAATAAAACTGTAGAGGTTTAGATATGTACCTACATATCTTAATCTCCATTAATAACTACTGAAAATACAATTTTACATATAATAACTTTATTAATGCCAATAATTAGGGTGTCACTATTAGTATGGACACTAGTATACTAGTTCTATTAGTATGGACACTTGTATTAACAATAGAAAATAGTAGGTCGGTCATATTTTTATCATCAGCCCAATCCATAATATTTTCTCATTTCTGTGCCATCTAGAGCAGAAATAGACAAAGGTATAGCACACTGTGTTTATAGCCAAACTAAGGGGAAACGCCAGTCTAAAACTTATGATTAAAACCCTTTAAGAGCCGCTGCTGCCTCTGGGCAGCATCGAAAATACCCTTGAAAAACCGCAAAAAAAATACAGCTCCTGCTATGAAACAAAGAATACAAACTTTTGAATCAATCCAAAAATATTTAACATTAATACTACGTCCCCTTGCCAAAAAGGTGTAAATTATGTCTCCAATACAATTATTTCACTCCTTAGCCACTATCCCAGGGAGCACATACTTGCAAAGTTGCATATTCCCATGGCATAGGGCCGGTGGTTTAGTCCCAAATGACATGTTTCAAGGTCAGCAGGGAAAGGGTTAACATGGGTGGGTAACACTAAATTTGGAGGCATTTTGGAGGCAAAACCAGGGCTCATATATGGGGCTCAAATAGATCCCTTTCTAAAGGGAGTCAGGTACTGACTCCATCCAGTAAGAGAGTCATTGCTGATTTGGACTCTATATGATTAACATGAGTGGATAGCAGGAATTTTGGAGTTAAAACCAGGGCTTGCATAATAGAGTCACTTAGCTCAATTTCTAAAGGGAGTCAAGCACTGACTCCATTCAGAAAGAGAGTCAGAAAGATATTCATTGCTGATTTGGACTCTATATATTTAACATGGAAGGGTAGCAGTAATTGTGGAGGCATGTTGGAGGCAAAACGGGGGCTCACATAAGGGAGTCACATAGCTCCCTTTCTAAAGGGAGTCAGGCACTGACTCCATTCAGAAAGGGAGTCAGGAAAAGAGTCATTGCTAATTTGGATTCTATATAATTATCATGGGTGGATAGCAGTAGTTTTATGTGTGTGTACCCCTTTTTCCTGTTCTGTTAGAATCATATCAAATTTAATGTGATTTAAAAAAATCCTTTTCTACTTTTTTATTTCAAAGCGATTTTTTAAGTAGAAACACTTTTCAAAAATGTTGTCTCCACTTCGAAATGGATTCAGCACATTGAGAAGGCCTGACAGGCCGATTTTCATGCTTGCCGCCGGAAGTGCCAATGTTTATGCACTATCTACTGCACTAATTTGAATAACACTTAATCAAAGTAATGAACTTGCTCGTATTGCTTGATTTTCATAATCATTTAGATTAATTATCTCATTCAATACTTTTTTTCTTCTGGAATTACTAGCATTACAATCCTGTGTGGAAATATCATAGCACAGCCAGCCAGCAGCATAATCCTTTCCAATCACTTATATCGTCTGCGTTCAGAAATTACATATGCATGACTGAAGCTGTAAGATAGTTACAAAGCATAATTTGCAGACTTGTGGACATAATATTATAATCCGTCTAGATAAAATCAGCCGAAACTAGGGATTTTTTTACTGGTTTCTAATAGTTTCTAGTATAGATTTATCATAGGGAGCACTGTATTTGCTGCTCATTCATTATTTATTATAATTATACTGGTCCATTGGGTGCTCTCACAGTAGAGTCTAATCCACACTCAGGATCTACCTAAGAGCAGGTTGAGCATGATGGATAACATGGGTAGAATAGCAGAAGGGAGTGGATGTGGGGTACTGGGGTGTGGGAGTGCTTGTGGTTAAGGTACACTAGCAGCAGGGTTAAAGAAGATGAAGGAGTTGAGTATGGTTAGCAAAGATTTATTGCTAGGAAGGTATTGCAATTGAGCAGAGATTTTTATGAAAGTAATAATCCTGTTTTGAAAACAAGAAGGAATTACATAGTTGGAGCACATAATATAATTATGTGTTTTTGAGCGCCAACATTTTTCTGTGACTTCAATATATGGATGGCAAATATAGATTTCCAAAGTGGAAATACTATACGAATTTACTAAGGTAGAAGAATATAGGAAGTGGATTTAAAAGAAACACATTTTAACATTTGATGTAGGGAGACACACTGATGAATGCTAACTTGTTGTGAAGAAGACATTTTCTCTTTGATGCATTAATACCTTAACATCATTTGGCAGATAGCAAAAATGTCAATATATGCTTTCTCTTTTGGTCACACTTAGAAGGCATCTAGTAGTTAATGTGCCAGGCACAATTTGTTACTAGCAAAAGAGACGAATAATGGTCACTTGAAATTGGTATTCAAGTATACTCATAAGACAAAACCACGATCTAGAAGTGTTAAGGTACGTCATCAATATTGAAATCATGCCCCTACTTAATCTTTGTGGTCTTTCAAGTTGTTCTACAGTACTCCATCACCATAATATGAAATAAATGATACAATAGGTAAAATACACAGTATGATATCATGAGCAACATGGAGTCGGCTCAGCAGGACCCAGAGACCAAACAATGCAACAAAGAGTGACAAGGGGAAATTGGAGGACTCCGGCTTTTATTGAGCGAGGTCTAGTGCCAGAGCATCCCCTCCCCCCTCCACAACTGAGTAGCTCTGCGCTCCATGTCCACAGTATGCAGAGCAGAACATGGCTCATGGACTGAGTGGTTTTCCTTGTCTAATTGATGCGGGGCCCAATTTGGAGCCAGGCAGATGTGGCAGAAGCATGCTTTTTATTACCAAGCCCTTTATTCTAGTGTGGGGGGCCTTTCCTGGATGAGTTGGACCATCAATCCAGAGCAGCACAAAGAATCTAGGTGCATTATTGAGCAACTCTACAGCGTGCTCGGTTGTGCCCAGAATAGGGGCATTGAGCGAATAATACCGTGCCTGCTAGAGAAACCTTAGTTGTACATTACCCACATCAACTTTCTGTATTCAATGTATGAATTACGTGGTATTTAGGTGACCCCCTCAATAGGGTTTTCATAGAGTGTTCCATCAAGCATGCATAAGGTTTATATCACTGCTCTAGAGCAGCAGCATATGCTTAATTTATATGAGACATAGGGCAAGAATAACATCTTTTGCTGTCTATAAAAGTAATTGTTATCATATCTATAATGCAAAAGTGTATAATTCTATAGTTGATCCTAAAATACTTATAGAAGACATACCTCAGTATTTGGTCAACATGTTTAGTGTTCATCAAGAGCAGTGTACACTGCTGAAGACAATTGCTGTAGATAGAATAGTATACCATTGACAGTGCATTCTAATCTTCAATATCTGGAGAGGTGCTATGGATAGATCTAACTGCCATCAGGATGTAAGTGGATGAAGAAGATTACAATATGGAGATTAATTCATGTCCATGCCTATATCCATAGTGGCATTTGCCTAATTACTCGCTACAGGATATGGACTTGACAAGATGTAGGAACACAACGCAATTAAAGAATGTCCTAGCTGTCACCCACAGACACAAGAACACAACAAATCTCTAACAATTCATCTACAACCGAGCAGCTTGGCAGTACAATAAGGAATGAATTGATTTGGGTGAGAGGACTCCCAGTGGAGATTATATGAGCCTGAAAAGAGTAAATTAAACACTGTTCCTACTTGTTAAGCATCAATATAAGTAATGTCTAATTCCTGTGTACATTAGATATAAAATAGATCCTGGAGAGCTCTTTCAATTGATGGCATTGGAATAATAAGGGCCTACTGTGTCTGGATGTATCATTAATCATATCCCTCACATAAACTTCTCTCCCAGTAGTGCTTGAAAAGCTATAATTATCTGCGGTGTGTTTCTTGTGCCTGCTGGTATTTGTGGTCTATTATAAACCGTTTTCCATCGCTCCTCCACCATTCGTTTGGTAAAATAATATGTAACCTTGGTATCATCCTTTATCATAACCTCCCACCATTGCAAAGATGGACCAGGATTAACTAATCGACACTACGCAGACATGGCTATATTATATAACATAATTATCACCCTAATTATGTGACATGTACTAGGAAAAGTTTACTTAATGCACCTTGAACTAAGGTCCCTTTTTGCAGATGGTGTCACATATATCTTTTTATAATATGATATTGGCATCTCAAAGCTTATAACGCACAATAGAATTGATTCAATGACCTGACATAGCTCTGCTTGTGTCTAGCTCATCCTGCTCTTGAATACAGAGGTGGCAGGCCCAGCTGCTCATTTAGGTTGCACATTGATGGCCGCAATATGCAATGAGCTACTAAAATTGATTTCCTTTCTCGTCTTCTCCCCTGGTGCGTGGAATGCCACCGGCACCAAATAGACAAGGGGTGCTCAGCAGGCTTGTGAACTGCTCAACCTTGCTGAATGCCAGGCCCCAGGCTACTCACAAATCAAACAAACTACTGAACTTGATATTTCTCATATTGGATTCGTTTTCAATTCACCCAGCAGGACGTGATAATAGCTCCTTAAAACATCATTTACTGCTTGATCGGATGAGACAGGGATGAGTTGGCAAAAATTCTCATTTCCTAGATTTACCATTGACGTGGCAATGCTCAAGGGTCTAAGATTTCTATTACCTCAAAGATGCTATTAATTTTCTCCGAGCCTTCAGGATCATTCTCTGGATAGGAATAATTAAATAATCACTGGCATCATTGCCATCTTCAAAACTACTCTGAGACATTTTCGATATCGACAAAATCTTGCTTAATTAACATGTGAAATTCTAGCCGCAACTTAATGTGATATTCCAATATATTCAATTGTAAGCCTGTTTCGTTATAAAAAATACTCAGTTTTATCCATCAGCATTTTCTCATTGACAATTCTTAAAAATGAAAATGTGAACATTAACTACAAAGAGCCGATACTTATACACTCATGGAAACAACTACATCTGTATCATATTAAACTTCTGGAAATACAACTTGTTGAATTCGTAAGATATTTTAAACCTTCTGCAATGCAAGTTGCAACCTTTCTTGCTCACATCCCAAGGTGTGATTCACAAAAGGGGTTTTATAGAAAGTCTCCAAAAGCAACGTAAGTTAGCCAACAAGTGAGCGTTGGCTATGGAGAGGACCAGTACATCAGAATCAATATCGAATGCTTCATGTTCAGGCAGATAAAAAGTAAAAGCCTAGGGCCTGCTGGAAATCCAAAGGCAAAATAATATTTCAGAAATCTTCTTCACCTCCTCTACTTTTATGTCATCAAATGCATTGTCACTATATTTTAACCTTCCCCACCAAATCAGAAAATATGAACAGCTCAGAGGATTATAAGCTGGATCAGTCTACATGAGCCACACATTACAACGATGGTGTTTTGAATCGGCCCACTCAACAATCTACCAGAACTATGTCATCTCCAATGCCTATTCAAACAATAAAAACTAGAGGCTGAATTTTGACCTAAGTGTACCTTCAGCCTGTAACTCCTAAGGTGACATCCACTGTAGTACCATCATCTCCAGATTCCACTTCTCTTAATCCCACTTCCATGCCACTTCCTTAAGAGTCTCCACAACATGCCCGCCACTCCTTGTCTGCCACTGTAGTTTCTATTCCCCATAGTGAGTAAGGCAGCATACCAACATAATTGCCAAATGTGTTATCATTTCCTTTTGTAAATTAATACTAAGTTTTCAAAATGTGTAACGAATGGCCAGCAAGTTACATTTACGAGCACATGAATGCCTTGATATATCACTTGTACTAAAAAAAACTGGCCCAAAGTGGCTTGTCATTACATTTCTTCCTGCCTAGCTGTTTATCATTTAAGCGTTGAAATCAGATAAATTAAAGAAATGCTGGAGGTATTCAACAGATTAAAGAAACTGATCTACTCTGACACATCCAAGGCCTCTCACAAGGTACACAAACTGCTTAACCTTACATTACTCATCTAGGATTTCTTTGCAATTCACTCAACATGATTTGATAATTTCATACATTTGTTGTATAATTTCAGATTGGATGGAATGAGTTAGCCACTTCAATCTCTTGCTTAATGAAGCCATGAACTCAATATCTAGAAGATGTTATGGAAACTAAGATCGTTCATCATAAGCCAGTTAAACCCTATGGGGCTTCAGCCGTCTGTGAGGACACTTTACCTCAAATATTATGCTGCCTTCCCAATGTTATTCATCATTATTCATATAGTTGTAGATCTGACACAAACTGACAAACAAGGTCAAATTCAGTAATGTAGTTTTATTTCTGATTTTTAGGCATGTAGTTTCACATGATTCTTGTATCGACGTTTCGGTCTTAGTTGACCTTCTTCAGGATATGCATGTATATAATTATTTTGTTACTGAGGTACATTTAAAGAGCAGATTTGTACAGGTAACCATGGTAACGGCAGTAAATGGCAGTTAATATTTTCTGGCTTCTCATTGGTCAAGGTCCAACGTTGATTTAATTGTGGGTATAATTTTAAACCCTTAGTATAATTGGTGGGTATAATTTTTAACCCTTAAAGAATTTTTAAATGTAACGTTTGAATTAGATTTAACATTTTTAACGAGCAAATAGAAAATTTTTGATGCATACATGTGTGGTGGTTCGTAATTAACTCTAGGTTAAAGAACAACGATCACGGCAGTTTCCAGGTGCGAGAATATATCTATCTTTATTCACAAGAATAATAACTCTAGTTCCTTTACTAGGGAACGATCAGTGTAGAATGAATACACACAGGTAAATCAGGTTTCTCTATAAATAGAGGAAACGGTCAGTATACAACTCTTAGCATACAACTCTGTCCGCACGGTTGGACATGTGAAGTCTCTCGTCAGTCGGGCCTGCACTGACTGCCGTCCCAGGTAAACACACGGGTCTTATATAACACCGGCTCTTAGATCACGTGGCCAGGTGGGTGGGTCGGCCGCCCACCTGAGAGCGGCACACGGTCACCTGAAGAGGACCTGCGCCCTCTCCCGGGAACTGTGTGCACTAGCTCCAGGTGGAGAAGCCGAGTAAACAGACGTTACCCGGAAATACCGTGTATGAGATTAATATGTAATATCATGCCCCTACACTACCCCCCCTAGACAAAACTAGGTGGTAACGAATATATATACTGTTTTCCTAGTACATAGAAAACCTTTTAGAACAACGACTTTATAGTTATTGTCTATACAGTAACTAGGGGCGTAACATATTAACACGACACACTACACAAGCGAGATCATAAAACTCAATATAAATATGGCATTACACTGTAATAGCAACCATAATAGATGATTTAGGTATGTTTTATGACAAGTGAATATAATATCATACATACAATCGAACGGCTTGACACATTTCGATATGACTTCCTTATGAAGTTTCCTTACTCGGTTATAAAAAAATGCGCGTGGGGTGTGTATATATTTAAGTTGAACAGAAAAGTTATTAAAAAACCAGTCCTGATAAGGACTCACAACCACCAGCGTCTTACATTGATTTGTGATTTAATGAAAACATTCACACAATGGATAACAGTAACCACAGCCTTTGTTTTAAGCCGGGTAATCCGATTATATAACCGGAGTATTAATATCTCTCGCAACATACAACAGAGTCAACACACACGACAATACCTGGCGGTATATTTAGTATATACACATAGCCTTAACGACTTCATATAAACACTACGGGTAACCACGTTTCCTAGCTTATCAGATCATACAATCTTCATATGTAGCATATTATGAAACCTGATTCATAAGGTAAATATGAGAATACCTTATTGGAACACCTGAGGTGATATGTATCACATAATAATGATATATTTTATATATTAAAAACGTTTTAATGAGTAACCTGGCAGTGTACCCGGAAACCCTTACAATTAAATATAGCTTACTGGTGATCTAGTTGTGGTCAAGGTGCTCTCCGCTTCTAATAGACGAATGAGTGAGGTGCTCTCCTCTTCTTAATACTGTTTCTTGGATAAATATCACCCGAAGGTAAGTTCATAAGTATACAGCTCGATAAGTATCCCGTCCTCGCTCCAGTAAAGTTCATGACATATATAACTATAATCCGGCTGGAAACCACGAGTACTGTCCGTTTAACACGTAATCCTAGCTCCAGGAATGTTCATGAAATATATAAGTAGAACTGGAACCACGAGCATTGTCTGTTTGACACGTAATCCTTTGGACGGGAACAGTTTATAACTCAGCATAATAGTATCAGGAACACATCATGGTAACGTATCCCAGAAGTTATTTTCAGGGACGTTAGTTTGGTAGCTTCCCGGTGGAGTCCTGATTCCCCATCGGTAGGCTATAGTTGAGAGTTGAGTAGTTAGGTAAGTCCAGAGCTTCCACGGAAGGTTCCCCCCGCGTTGATCCATATGCATCTAAAAAGATGCCCCTCCCCTCAAAAAGGGAAACCCCGTCATAAACAATTTATGACGTCAGATTAAATGAAAGAACAATTAATCTATCCGGAAACTATTATAGTTCCCTCCTCTATTCCTAAAAAAATTAGAAATAGACTCAGAACCTTCTATTAGTCTTTTTAACCTAAAGGTTCATCTCTTGCCCTCATTAAAGCAAGCGCGTGCTCAGCTGTGCCATCCCAGGTATCGATAGTCACGCCGAACACCCCGTAAAATTTTACGTTCATGTCCTGTAACCGTTTGGTTAACTTCTCGTTCTCTTGCTGAACGAACCCTGCGGCGGCTTCAGCGGTCTTTTGGCCTGAAGCAGCTTCCCTTGACTTTTTAGCCAAGTAGTCAGCATTGCCAACAGCGACCAATGCTTTCTCCTCCCGATGGGCAATCTTTAAGCCATGCGTGAACAGGCCTAACATCTTGGTGTTATATTCCACCGCCAGCTCGCGTTGGGACTCCTGGAATTCTGTTACAATCCTTTGTCCCACTTCGCAGCTCGCCTTCTCTTCCCTAGAGAAGTAGTTGACTATCGGGACGTATTTTAACTTTACGCCACCGGTAGTTTCAGTGCGGGAGGTGCCCGCGACTGGCTGGATGACAACCGGATCCTGGGTTACAGGAATCACGGGTTTAACATCCGCTTGCGGCGCTTTCGCAACCGCTGCAGCCTTTGGGACAGTTATGCCCCGAGGCGTCACCACTGAGATTAGTGATTTTGGCTCCGTTTTCACGGTCAAGCCCTGCATGTCCCGAGTTGGGGTAGTGGGCGACCGGACGTCCCTGGGAGTTAGCTTTGCAGTTGTCCCCAGATGGTACGTCAAAGGCAGGGAAGCCTTTGTTCTGGCAGCCGGTTCTTTAGGCCGGGCACCTCCACAGTCAGGTTGACTGGTGGCACTGTCTGAACTGCTCAGACGTCTGGAACGGTAATCCATGTTAGTCGCCGCCGCTTGACCACCGGAATCACGTTTCCGATCTTTCCGGTCTGTAAACAGCGGGTCTGGATACTCGCGATAATAGTCGCGACCTTCCGGGGCATGATAAATCCCATAGTAGGAATTATCGAGATCCTCCAAATTGGATCCGGCATGTCTCCGTTTTGGTCCAGGTGAGACCGCAGGAGATCGAGAGCGGTCGCGGGCGGACCGGCTCTTCCCCCGGGAACTACCCCGGGTTTCCGGCTGACGGAAACTACCGCCACCTCTGCGGGAAGTACGGGTAGTGCATAACACCGTATACTCCTCGTCATTCATGGCGAACTTATGTCGTCCGTCCACTCTGGCAATCCTGGCTTTGAACTTCCCATCTGCGACCTCGCAGTAGAAGGGAGTTGCCGGCCGGATCTTAGCCTTTTGTTCCTCCGTGAGTGACTTGTACTGATCACATACGGCGTCATGTAGCGCATTCACACGATTGCGAGCTACACTGATTCCCATGTTATGGCAATCCTTCATGTGGCGCATAAGCTCACCTCTCCGGGGTTCTAAACACCCGTTACATAGTTGGGATTCCCTACCTACTGTGATATCACAGTGGTACACCACACAGTGGTGCATGTGATTTTCACAGAGGTGACGCAGAAACCGTTGCTTTGTTACAAACACGGTTCTGTCTGTGCCAATCGTGTTTACACATGTAGCGAATGGGCACCAATTCCTTTCCCGCTGGCTGTACCAGCGGTTAACCGCAAAAAGAAGTTTTTCCTTCTGCTCCTTACTGTAGTAAGTGTCTGGCAGGATCCTGAGTTGATCTAGCCACTGCTGATAGAAAGCAGACGGAGGACGGTCCCGGGGGGTATTCCGGATCCAATCCTCATCGTCACTTTGACCTTTACAGTTGGTCGCAGGTGGACATCCGAAATTGGTGGGACCAATCGGACACTGTTCCCATGAATTGGGAATAAACACGCGGAACTTATTGTTCGCGTTCTGCCAGACTCGCCTCATCACGTCATTAGGCGGGATGGGGTCCTCTGGGGCATTTCCTGGTTCCTCAGCGTTAGCCGGAACCTCTCCCTCTTCCGGATCCGAATGAGCCGGACTACGGAGAGGGCTGAGACGTGCTGGATTAAATACCAGCGCAGCCGCCACGGCGGCCGCTGCTCCCGCGGCGGCGGTCATGTCTGCCACAAGGGCCGGGGTGGTGGTGGTGGTGTTGGAGGGTTCCGGAGTATTGGCTTCGTTTATGTCCATCGCCTCATCCGTTACCTCCTCAGCCCCGGGAATAACGGGCTGTCCTCCGGAAGGTTGTTCCGGTAATCCCTCTGCTAATACAGAGTCCGGCAAGTTAGCTAATCTTGCCTTCTCGTTCCGGCGAGCCTGACGTCCTCTCTCCTGGACAAACTCGTCCGACTGGTTGCTGTCGGCAGAGCTTGACCGGTTTGAGGCCCCCCTCTCACCTTTACTGCCGCGCCCCCTAGGTGTGGCTTTCAGCGCTTTTACTCGCGCCTTCTCCTCCGCACTGGAAGATCTGGTTCGTACTGTACGAACCGCCTCATCAACCAAACAAGATATGGCAATATCTCGTTTGACGTGGTGAGAATCCATGTAGTCTTCTATAGTGGCTACATCCAGGACATACGAAACTACCCCCTGCGTATTAGCGGCAGCAATCTCGTACTCCTTCCGGGTTTTAGGCTCTCGGAGTTTCCCGATTCGCGCCCGGTATCTGTTGACACCAGTCAACAACATCCCGGCAACTCCACAATTCGGGTCCAAAGACAGAATTGGGAGTGCGGGCATTAAGCGGTCTATGTCCGCGATATGTAAATCGAAGACAGCTCGTCGTAAGCAGTAGCATACGCGCAGTCCTTTCTGGAGTGCCTCCCAGTACACAAACCAGTCCGGGGGCATCTCCTCCTGCTCCTCCACTAACAGGAAGAGCAATATGGCCTGGCTCGTGAGTGAGTCAATCCGGCGGGGAGCTCCCTCCGCCGTGAGCCTTAGCACGTCCTCGTGCAGTTCTACTTCACGTCCGTCGTAATTGGACATGAAGCCTCCCAGGGTTGGTACGGCCGGGCGGGGTTTTTCAACGTCCGTCGGCGGTTTCCCATGGTACAATAGACCCTGATCCTGATACTCAGCTTCACCGGTATCAGCGCGACCGTCAGCAGGGCTGATGGCCTCAATGTCTAGACCTTCCAAGTAATTGGCGGCGACATTAGCAGGGCGAAGCGGTGACTGAGAGTCAGCGTCGACGTCCATTATCTCCCCTTGTTCCAGGAAATCCAGAGATTCCTGGTCCACGAGGTCAGGTTGATTAACAACCACATTTCCTCCGCTAGCGGAGTCGCCCTCTTGAAGAGGGTCCACCTGTTGGTGGTCTGTCTCGGAAGACATGTTGTTGTGTCACACTCAAGAAAAGTGTTTGTTGATGGATTTATAGGGGATCCACCTCCCCACAGCGACAGTGGTCGTATCCGAGCTCTCACGTCTGCTCTGGACCGCCTCTCAACCCCAACTGGCGATTCCCGCCGCTCCGCGGGCCTTATATAAGGCGCGCCACCGCGCATGCGCAACCCCGCGCGTCCCGTGACCCAGTTCCTTGGAACCAGGTCACCGCGCGTTTTAATTGTAAACAGGTACCCTTATTCCACGTGTTAATCCTTACGCTCTGTCAACTCGTCGAGAGTATCAATGAAATATATATGAATGGCATAATAAAGCACATTCACCGGATTATCCGTCCATCACCCATGGGATCCTTGACAGGGGGACTATCACGATCATTCCGACCGTACTTACTTCCACACATAACTGATTACAACATTTAAATATTTAACAAGATTACAGGACACCACACTCGTTGTGTACCGGCTTAGGTTATACCGTCCCTGGCTAGTAACCGGGGACTGCGTCTTATGTTTTTAGGCATAACATTAGACCTGGTTCTAGGACACGCCTTTTCCAGAGTGGATTTAGCCCTAACCACACTCTTCCGGGTCCTTTTCCCTTCAGCCAGCGAGACTTTATTAGCCGCCTTCTTCCCGGATCTTTTTGGGATGACGGGCTTCTGCACCATTAGTTTCCGGGAGACCTCCTTCCGCGGCCTTCCGCGTTTCCGGGGAGGTTCCTTCACTAATTTCCGCTGTTCACTTTCCTCTATCAAAGTATCAACTTCCAACTCATACGAGTCCAGGGACAAATCTCTCCCCTTCCACTCTCTTAGTCGAGCTACATTAGATTTATACATCTTTCCTTGTAATGAACGTATCACTACAGTACTGTCACTTACTATGCGGGTAACCACAAAGGGCCCGTCCTAATTACTAGCAAGTTTCAGAGTCGATAACGGCTCATGTAATCTTACTACCTGATCACCGACTTTGAATCGTCGCGGCTTAAGGCCTAGATCATAGCCGGTCTTCTGCCAGGTAGCATTCTTCTGCAGTTCAGTTCTCACCAATTCATAAGCATATTTGAATTGATCTCTTAATGACTCCACAAACATCACATGGCAGGGGGTTTCCGGGTTCATTCCGACCACCCCGAATACCAGATCAGCGGGCATTATCAAATCCTCCCCGAAAACTAATAGATTCGGGGAACAGGAAGTACTAGAATGGACAGTGCTATTATATGCATGGCATACATAATCACACTGCTCATCCCAGTCATCCATTCTATCATTCACCAGGGATTTCAAAACCTGAATCAATGTACGATTGAATCTCTCAACCATTCCATCACTTTGTGGTCGATAGGGATTTGTTCTCGTCTTACAAATCGCCAGTCGGTGACACATTTCCTGCCAAAGATCAGATTCAAATTCCCGACCTTGGTCACTATGCATCATTAGGGGAACCCCAAGATGCAATACCCAACCTGTAACAAAAGCTTTTGCACAGGTTGCTGCTTTGTGATCCGCTAATGGAAACACTCTCGTATACTTAGTATAATAGTCAGTGACGACCATCATACAAGTATTACCATCAGGGGTAGTTTTAAACCCACTGATAATATCTATGGCGACTCGCGCAAATCTTACACCAAACAACTCCTGGGACAAAGGCATTTTACCCATCCCAGGCCCAGGTTTGTTTTTACAACAATCCGGGCAAGTAGCAACCCATCTTAATAGATCACTACTCATCCCTGGCCAGTAATATCTCCTTTTCAGACGTTCCAGGGAACGTTTTTTTCCGAAATGCCCACTGGTCAGGTGTCCATGGCAATAATACATAACATCCCTCCTCATACCGGAAGGTATTACCACTTGCCGGATTCTCCTACCGGATGAATTAATCTTCCACCGGTAGATGATTCCGCTCTGGACCTCTAGCTCTGCCCATTGAGCTATTAGTCGTCTCATTTCCCGATTCTCCAGGGAAATCTCAGGCCGCGGGGGCCGTATCTTCCTAGGTAACAATACCAACAACCGGCTAAGGTTAGGATCCTTTTCCTGGAATTTCCGGATGGTTCCCATGGACCACTCCAGAACCCCAGTTCCCTTGATCTCAAAGGGAATCCTTGCTCCGGCTATGACAGCTTCATGCTGACCACAGTCATCACAGTTGGTGTTTTCGCACTTCCTGATAGGACGTCGGGAAAGTGCATCAGCATTTACATGCTTTACCCCAGCTCTATGCTGGATCTGACTTTGCTCCAAACCGAACTCGGAAAGGTGTGCTAGCCAACGTCCAATCATTCCTTCCGCATCTTTGAAATTCAATAACCATCTCAAAGAGGAATGATCTGTTCTTAGCGTAAAATCGGACCCCCAAAGGAAATGTTTGAACTTTTTAGTATAAACTATCACAGCCAACAATTCCCTTTTAGTGGTACAATAATTACGCTGGGTCTTACTCATAGTATTACTAGCAAAGGCAATGGGAACCTCCACTCCGCCTTGGACTTGACTGAGGGCGGCCCCAATACTCTCATTGCTAGCATCGGTATCCAATACAAAGTGACCATCCGGGGTAGGATACTTCAACACCGGGGTCTCTACAAACAACTTTTTTATTGCTAAGAAAGCTGTGTCCTGTTCCCTCCCCCATGGGAACTCCTCCTTCCTACTTCCGGGTGTCCAGTGTGACAAACACTGGATCGGATAGGCTACCCGGGAATACCCCGGCAGGAAATCCCTATAGTATGAGCAGAATCCTAGAAAGGATCGCACATCTTTAGGACCCCTGGGGACTTCCCATTCAGTTACACTCCTGATCTTTTCCGGATCCGCCTTAACCCCCTCGGTGGAAATAATCCGCCCTAGGTAGTTAATATCCTTCTTAAACAGATTGCATTTCTTTGGTTTCAATTTGAGACCGTTAGACATGATTCGGTTTAAGACTTCCTCTAAATTACTTAAACAATCCGCAAAGGTCTTTCCAAACACAATTACGTCATCCAGGTAAACTAGACATTTCCGCCATAATAAATCACTTAACAGCGTCTCCATCATGGCTTCAAAGGTGGCCGGCGCGTTACATAACCCGAACGGCATTACCTTATATTCAAACAACCCAATATGGCTAGAAAACGCGGTTTTCTCCATATCTTCAGGCTTCATGCCTACTTGCCAATACCCGGACTGTAAATCCAGGGTACAAAACCATTCATTCCCTCCCAGGGAATCAATCGTCTCATCTATCCTAGGAAGAGGATAGGAGTTCTTCTTAGTCAACCCATTCAGTTTCCGGTAATCAATACAGAACCGTATGCTACCGTCCTTCTTGGTTACCATACACACAGGGGAGGACCAAGGGCTCATGCTGGGAACAATAACATTATCCTTCAGCATTTTCGCTATCTCTTCCTCAGCTACAATCTTCTTCTTGAGGGGTAATCTCCTATAAGGAATCTTAAAAGCGGGGTTATCCCCGGTTTTAATTTCATGCAATACCTTATTGGTTCTCCCCAGGGGTTCCCCTGGGGCGGCAAAAGCTTGCCTGCATCTCTTCAGCATAGCTTTTAGGGCTTCCTGATCATTCTCATCCGTTATGGACGATCCTGTTAACAACTTAGTTAACTCTTCATGCAATTCCTCTTCCCCTCCTTCTTCTAACCTCAGGTCTTGGTGGCTACCGGTGACTGCCTCCGCAAGTATCACTTTCCCAACTTCAGTGCCTTTCTCAAGATATACTGTGGAGTTTCCGGGGTTGGAAATGGGTGTCACTGTCCATCTGGAATTCCCTACTAGGGTATCCGCAGATTCCAATCCCTTCCGGGATAATACAGCCATATCCGGCTCGATTACTGCTAATCCTTTCTGGATTAGCCTCCCTGAACTGACTAACACGTCACAGGTCATTCCCGGGGGAATCTTCACAGTCTGTGCCACACTAGCGACACTACTTATCACTCTCAACTTACAGAGTACGGTCATATCATACGGGTATTCAATTTTCAACTTCCCACTTTTCGGATTCAAAGTCGCACCGAAAAGCGCCGCAAAATCCAAACCAAGAATACCATCATCTTCAATCTCAGCTATGGTCGGGGCCCAAACAAATTCTTTCCCGGCCACAGAGATTATCAGAAAAGTCCGTCCAAATGTCCTCATTCTGGTACCATCGGCCGTACATGCGTTTACCCTCATTGTGAGGTTCTCACACATATTCGGCAATAAGCTGATGAATCTCTTAGAGACCATGGAGTGGCTAGCTCCAGTATCCATAAGAAACTCCCCAGTCTTTCCTTGTACAGAACAGGAAACGTACCACCTCTTCCCATCAGTTACTGAGGGATTCCTAGTAAACCGGTGAAGGTCACTATCAGTGCCCAGGTCGAATCCACATCCTTTCAGGTGTTCCAGACAAGGATGGCCCGGGGGAAGCCTGGTTCCTCCAACCTTAACCAACTCTTTGGTTATTGACTCCTCTAAACTGGCACTAGGTTTCCCATACGCGCACCCCTGGGCGCCTGTTGTACCAGTCTCCCCAGCCTCATGGTTTCCGGGATGTACGGTCCCATCTCCCTTCTTGCTGGACGCATTCACTGCTAATGAATCTTCACCGCCAACGTCGGTGATAATCTGACATATTTCCTCAGGGGTTACCGTCCTGCCATCCCCGGTAACCCCCTCTAATTTCCCGAAACCTCACTTCTTAAAACAGGTTTCTCGGCTTTGCATTCAGATGCAAAGTGCCCTTTGACTTGACATCTGTAACACTGGACAGTGTTACGATCGACCCTAGGGCGGCGCCTGGTTTGATTATCAAACACCTCGTTCATGCGTTTAATCATGGACTCCATTAAGGTATTTAATGAGTTTCCTGACGCATTTGTTTTATCCGGAGTGGTCGTCTCCGGGGTCTGGGTTTTCTGACTGGGTACAGTCTGAGGTTCCCGAGTGTCGGGTTTCCGGGTGGTTTCCGAATAACCTTTGTTACTAGGAAGTTTCCCGGAAGCTGGGGTTGAGTTAGATTTCTGTCGACCCTTGAATTTAAGGGCGTCTACTCTCTCCTCCCCTTCAGATTCTTCCGCAGAAGAATCGTCTCCATCTAAGGAATGTTCAATTCCAGAGACGCGCTGCCCCCTATTAGCGGGTATCATACCAGCCAACAGTATCTTCTTTTTGTCATGTTGATCAATCGCCATGAACAAATCTGCTAAGGAAGACCCAGCTTCCCAAGCTCTACCACAAACTTTAGCATGTTCAGGATCACTCAATCCACTAATAAATCTTACAAATAGGGATTCTATGTAATATTCAGCATCCCTACTCCATTCTGGCCTAGCCTGCCGCAATAATCGCTGCAATTCTAGCCCAAAAATTTTAGCAGATTCCTTAGGTTTCTGCGTTCTTCTCTGAAACAGAGTCCAGTGATCTACTGTCACCATTTTCCCAAAAGTATAACAAGCTAATACTTCCAACTGGTCGTATGTAGCTTCGGGCCCGTAAGTGTCCCTCCATTCTTCAACCACTATCTTACCCGGGCCGTCACTCAACCATATCACAAAAGCTCCCAAGGATTCCTCCTTGTTCCAGCAATTGTACTTACAATCATCTAGAAGTGATTGATATTCTTCCTTCCAGGGTCGTACACCCCTGTAAGGCTTAGTCACACGTGCAGTTCTTTTAGCGGCATAATTAGAATGCACTAATTGACCCGACATGCGTCTACTCCAAGCCAGTAGGTCTGTACCGTCTTGACCTCGGCTAGAGCAATCTAGTCCCAAATTACCTATGGCGGGGTCTCGATTATGTAATCGGTGCTCCGCCGGGGTCATTGTGACTCGCCGGTTCAAAGGAACCTTTCTCTTGGGTACATCTTCAGATGATTTATCTGATTCAGATTCTGAACCCTCATCAAAGCGTGGGCCTTGATAGCCTGACAATCCCTTAGTGTTTTTATGCACCGGGTTTGACCTTCCCTTTGTTCCCAGTTGGCTCCCCTTATTCGTCCTATCCCTCGGCCTAATCTCAGGATCTTTATTGACTCCCGAGTGTGTTTCCGTGGCCGGAGGTGGGTACGAATAAGTTGCATCTGGGCAATACCTATAATTACCCTTGCTATCATAACCTCCCGGATTCCCATATAGAGCCGGGTCGTCTCCCGCGAAGGGGTTCAATGAGCCATAACTATGATTCACCACTTCATCTCGAAATTTATTTTTATAATGTCGAGACACTTCCTCCTCTGGAGACATTTCCCTGTTAACCGGACCAATTCTGGCATGATTAACTGGTTCCCATCCAAGAGAGCGCCCGGTAACATTCACTCTCCTTGAATCTTTCTCTCTGTTCTTATACACAGAGTCTTCCACATTCCTCAATCCATTATCATTAATAAATGGATCGAATTGAGGTAATGCTTCCTCCTTACCAGTAGTAGGAGTACTATCCGGAACAGTTTCCGGCCTGCCAGCTGGAAGTTGTTCCTCCCCCTGCTGTTCCATTGCCTTCAACAATTCACCCCGCAGGAGAGTTTTCCTAGCTTCAAGGGAACAGACAGCTTCCACCTCAGCTTTCCGTTTCCTCTCTAACTCTTCCGTTTCTTCCAGGATTTGCATCCTGGTGGATTCGTTATCCTTGACCAACTGGTCTCTGCCCTTCTCGAGCTCTTCTGTCCCCTTTTTCAAGGCATACCATTCTCTAGAGTATTTTTTTAACTCCCTCTCATACCTCTCCTTAAGAGATTCGGAATGTTCATTCTCCTTCTGGTTCTCAGCAATCTTTGCCTGAATCTTTTGGTATTCATGCGATTCCTGAGCAACCTTCTTTTTCATATACCGGTTGTCCTCTATCAACCGTTCTCTCTCTTCTATCAGAGTTCCTTTTACCCTCTGATTCTCAGAGAGGATCTCGTCCCTTTCTTTTACCAGGGAAGTCAATTCATCAGTCAATGCAGCATACTGATCTTCCATTGACTGCTTGTCCAATCGGACATTTTCCCAGTAGAGGTCATCCTCTTCCCGAGCCAAACGCTCGTCATATTCCCTCTGGAATCTCTCATCCCCTACATAGGGTTCTACCCAGGAAAGATCCTGCAACTTCCTCTTCTTCTGTCCTGGCTTCAAGCCCTCTCCAGGGTCCATCCCTGGCACCTCCAGGCGAGTTGATTCCAACTCCCCTTCACTCAGCTCTGGGCCAGAGCCGCCCAGGCTACCACCGGTAGCCATTGTCCGTCCACTGAAGGACTGTCTGTCCAATCAAGGACTTCCTGTTCAGTATAACCCGAACATATTCTCGAACAACTAGCTTGTTCTGCTACCTTTGCTGCTACTGGTCACGGCACCAGTGTGGTGGTTCGTAATTAACTCTAGGTTAAAGAACAACGATCACGGCAGTTTCCAGGTGCGAGAATATATCTATCTTTATTCACAAGAATAATAACTCTAGTTCCTTTACTAGGGAACGATCAGTGTAGAATGAATACACACAGGTAAATCAGGTTTCTCTATAAATAGAGGAAACGGTCAGTATACAACTCTTAGCATACAACTCTGTCCGCACGGTTGGACATGTGAAGTCTCTCGTCAGTCGGGCCTGCACTGACTGCCGTCCCAGGTAAACACACGGGTCTTATATAACACCGGCTCTTAGATCACGTGGCCAGGTGGGTGGGTCGGCCGCCCACCTGAGAGCGGCACACGGTCACCTGAAGAGGACCTGCGCCCTCTCCCGGGAACTGTGTGCACTAGCTCCAGGTGGAGAAGCCGAGTAAACAGACGTTACCCGGAAATACCGTGTATGAGATTAATATGTAATATCATGCCCCTACACATGTATGAGATATTTATTGGGCATTCTGCCCCAGTATTCCCTGTCTGATCATTTCTGTTTTCATAGCTTTAGCTACCTTTACATTTAGTTTTCTTGCTAGGTAATAGAAATCTCTAATTATTTCAGAGCTGCTGATCATTTTTTCTTCTTCATCACTTGAGTGGTCCTGTTGGGGTCCATTTTGTTGGGGCTTACCAGCCTGGTAGGCCCTTGGTGCTGAGTGATGTTTGCCTTGTTGGTGTCGGTAGTGTTGGTCACGTCTGTCGTGACGGCCACGGCGGTCGTAGCTGTGAGGACCGTCATGTCTGTCTCGGCTGCCGTGTCTGTCTCTGGGATGGCCCCAAGACAGTCGTGATCTGTCAAATCTTTCGTCGTTTTCATGCTTTTTTGTTGCAGGTCTTTTTGCAGGGTTGTATGGTTCGCTCAAGGGGCTTATTTCCCTTTTTCTTTTTGGGGCCTTTTCTTCCTCGATTTTGGTGTCGATTTCTTCAGTTTTCTTCTCTTCAGTGATTTTTACCGTAGATTTTATTTTTGTGGTAGGTTCATCATCCGTTGTTTCTTCGTCGGAGAAGTCTGTGTCGCTCAGAGATAGTTGTACCCCTAGGGGGGTTCCAGGGTCTTCTTTTTCACTGTTGTCTCCAAATAGGGCCTCCATGGTGGGCATGGATTCCCTTGGTTTCTTGTTGTCGTTGTTGCTCTCTTGTTGGTTTTTGTTGTTGGGCGACGTAGTTGTTGTTGTTGGGACGTATTTTTTGGAACTTGTAGTTGATTTGTTGTCATCAGTGTCTTTTTCATCCTCCAGGGCCTTCAGGCGTTCCTTTAGTATTCTGTTTAGAGGGGTAGGCCTAGTGGGCTTACGGTAGCAGGGGTCATTGGGGTCATTCTCCGGGCTGATCAATTTCAAGGACTTTGGAATGGTTCGTTGTTTGTTCTTGATTTTATTTGTGATGTTCGTCAGACGTTGATCGTTTGATGTTGATGTGTTGGTTGTTGTGGTTGTTGCTGTTGTTGTTGCCCTTGTTGTTTGGCTCTCTGTTTTTGGGATGAGTGGAGCTTGGATGTTGACACACTGTCCGTCCTGGAGGGTAGGCTCTGGAAAGTGGATCAGGTTTTGTGGTAATTCGAAATTTCATTTTGGGTATGTCAAGGGGGTTGAATTTTGCTTTTATGTGTTGTATAGTAGTTTGTTTCGTGGCCTTATAGTAGTTGTTTTTGATAATGACCATTATTGAATCAGAATCATGGGCATAGACTTGTCCATGAGTGCTATTTTGATGTCTTTTGAGGTTGAAAAGAGTGGTGAGTAGTTTATTGCAAAAGCAGCATTTGAACTTACGTTCAACTTTGTGATTTGGGTGTTTCTTTTTCATGTGATTGATCTTGGCAGTTGTTTTAGACGATATCCATTCGCAGCAGATGCTGCATTGGGTAACCCCATCCATGATGGTTGTTCAATTGGTTTCTTTCGTCGTGTTTTGTAGTTTTTTCTGCTTTTGTTGTTGGTCTGACGAGACGTTGTCGGTTGTGATTTGTGACGTTGTCGGTCTGTTCTATTTATAGCGTTTGGTTGCTATGTGTTGTTATGGTAACGAAATCTCCTCAGGCGCGCATGTGCGAGTTTTGATGTGATCCAACATTGCGGATGGTGTTTGGATTCTTCTCGTTCGCGGTAAGTTGAAAATAGTTTTTGGGGGATATTATCCAAAATGTTATTTGTGCGGCCTTTATTTATAGTCAGATCGTTGCTGCTGTGATGTGTTGTCGGTCTGATTTCTTATTTAGACTGGTAGTTGGTTTTGTGTCGCGCCATCGTTGTTTTTAGTGCGTGGTGGTCCGCCTGCATCCAAATTGTGGTTGTTCCCACTCGCTGTTGTCGGTCTGGGTTGGTTTGTGGTTGGTTCAGATTCATCTTTGTCTCCTCCTAGTTTTCTGTTTTTACGGTCTTGAAGCGTGATTTGTAGATTAATTTTCTGCTCTTTGATGAGTTGGTTGATGTAGTTTATCATCTCAGGGTTACATTTGTTATTGATTGTTGTCCCGGTGTTGTTTATTTGTTCCTGGATGTTTGTAGTTCGCCCTGAGTAGTATTTAAAGAGCAGTTCTGTCAATTTCTTGCTAAATTTAAGATGTGCTTGTTCCCACTGGATCTTGAAGTCCAATCTTCTTCTGGGATTTGTGGAGCAATCTTTGTTTGTAGTCCCTTTGGGACTATATCTTGGTCTATGCACTGGTGCAAGTAGTCTGCATGGTGGTTAGCCTTGTTTAGGTTTAGCTCTAGCTTGCGTAATTGTTTGTAGTAGGGGACTGCCTCTGAGGGGATTCGTAGTTTGTTGTTGTTGTCTTAGAGTTGGTTTGTAGTTGGTGTTTGGTTGTTTTCCATTTTCCGGTAGTTTGTCTTGGTGTTGTTTAAAGGATGTATGTAGTTGAACTTTAGTGAATCAGGATCCTTTTCTGGATTCAGGACCAAACGGGTAGCAGGTTACAGGGTAGGAAATAATTAAATGGCCCAACTGAGTCTAGAGATGTTTTAGACCTTGAGTGCAGGATCTTATTAAGATGCCATGCCAGTGTGTAGTTAGAAATGCATATAGTTGTAGATCTGACACAAACTGACAAACAAGGTCAAATTCAGTAATGTAGTTTTATTTCTGATTTTTAGGCATGTAGTTTCACATGATTCTTGTATCGACGTTTCGGTCTTAGTTGACCTTCTTCAGGATATGCATGTATATTATTATTTTGTTACTGAGGTACATTTAAAGAGCAGATTTGTACAGGTAACCATGGTAACGGCAGTAAATGGCAGTTAATATTTTCTGGCTTCTCATTGGTCGAGGTCCAACGTTGATTTAATTGTGGGTATAATTTTAAACCCTTAGTATAATTGGTGGGTATAATTTTTAACCCTTAAAGAATTTTTAAATGTAATTAGATTTAACATTTTTAACGAGCAAATAGAACATTTTTTCATCATTATTCTTTTTATTAGGTGTGTCAATGGACATCATACATCAAAATCACAAAACAATAATGCTTACTAGGTTTTACCCTTGAATACACTTATAACTTCTGCATGCTAGAAGCTCTTGTTATGTAGATGAAAATGTAAAATCCATAGCAATTAAAACAGCTTGCCATACACGGTATGTCCATGATGTATTGACTTTTTATAGTAGGTCACCTCTACTCGATCCCTCTGCCAGTCTTGAACCTCAACAATGTCCCTCCTTCCTTCCATGTTATGGCAATTCCCTTGCATGTAACCAACCACTCCTTATACTACCCTCGTGTACACAATATCATCCACCGAGGCCCTGGAGAATTGTTCCTTGTATCTATCCTCCCTTGCCATGTGCTCTAGTGCCGCCATCTAGTCCCATTAGACTTAAGCCCCCTCTGCTCGGAACTGCCTTCTCTCTTGGGACCCCTTCAGGATATGTCAATGAGGGTATCATTGAGGAAGGGGGGGGGGGCTTAACGTTCTCCTCATGATGCAGAGCTGGGGAGCTAGGAAAGAGGAAGGTGAGCATGTAATGTATGAAAGACATACGGTGGAGGAGAGGTCTAAAGGGACCTCTCAATTTCTATTGGGCCTGTTTACCATGGAAATAAACTAGAAAAAAACGGGCTTAGATGTAGGTTCCAAGTCATGCAGGAAATGAGGTTTGGAAAAGTATACCTGGTAAATGTACCAATAGCATTGTAGTATTTAATAATAGTACTGGTTTGCTTACAAATTTTTAGGTAAATGTATCTCATAATCTTGTAGAAGAGAACCCGTTCTTTGAGTGCTATATTCATGCTTATACTATTTTCATATATATATATTTACTATCATCTCCCATTATTCTTTTAGTCTTATGCTTAGTTTTCAGCTCGTACCAGTTGAAATACTTCCTCTAGCCTCACCTTATCATCATTGTATAAACGGTTGTAAATGCAAAAATATCAGCCTAGCTTTAAAAGTAAAACACTTTAAAAAACGAAAAAGTATTATAGATGATATCTTCTCTGATGGGTCAGTCGAGGATCAATAATTGTTTCACCAATCACATTATTTATCAAACTTAATCAAAAGTCAGAATGTTTCTTTTTGCAAATGTACATTCAAGAAAATGTGTATATGAAGCCCTATGTGGTTTGAGACTTGAAATGGAATGGTTCTCAGGTTCTGTGACCATCATGTCTGCTGCAATAGGTTTCAAGCACTGGGACACGCAGACGTCCTATCATCTAACACATTTATTTATCTAAGCTTTGAAATACCAAAGTATGAAGAATGAGACAACACAGCTAAGTATTTTGGAACTATGCTTGAAAGAATATGGAGTATTCAGACGCCAAGCACGGCACATACTTTTGAAACAGATCTGTCCAAGTAGTATTATTCAAGTTGGCAATTAAGCCATAGTGTTCCATATACATGTATGCATAATACATTACATTCAATTTTATGAAAGCATAGTGTCATCAACTTTGAGTCACCTCAGGTGCTTCTCACTGAGAATTCTAGTAGTACATTATTTGAGGCAACTCCTTTGATTATTATTATGTGCTAATCACCTGATAGTGTGGCCACATTAGTAATGCAATACCCTCTTAGGGAGGAATAAAAGGATTCTCCTTTTTTTGGCCCAAACTGTAGTGCTGTTTCTAAAATCTCGGGGCATCAAAACGGTCTAACAAACATAAAATTATGCAGTGCGATCTAAGCATACTCTTTTATCAAATAGTGTTTGTAATGGTTTTGGATAATGCATCAATACTGTAAAACATATCAGGACAACATTAATAATGAAACTCGTACAGTCTGCACGTATGCAGCTCTAGACCTAAAACAATCTGTATAGTTCCCACGTGCACTAGGTGGAGTGGGTGGTGAGTTGGGATACCTCAAATTCAATCAGGGATGACCAGAAGGCAGCAATGCCCATTGTCAATACCATATGTTCTAGGGTGTCCCTTCCAACCCTCTACAGTCTGCCTGCCTCCTTTCCACACCTGCCTGCTATTCTGCATACAATTACCATTCATTCCCATAGTCTGCCATTGCTCTCTACCACAATTGGCCTCCCCAACAAAAAGAATAAACACATACACACACCACCTCCTATCTCTCAGCTCTCCCCTTCTTTGCTGCTCATATTTCTACTTACCATTGATATTCCACATATTGAACCTCAATATTAGACCTTTTTCGTTATCTCTGCCAACATATGTCTTTCTTTTCTACGTCTCATTGGCTCTTGGAGTCCTATGTCAAACACATGTGCATTTCATACTGTCCCTATCTAGAGAGGGAGTTAAATTAACTCTTACTTTAGTAAATGATCAATAGTAGGATTTCTTGATTGACTTTACGTGATAAATATGATCCCCACCAACATCTAGGATGTAAATCAACATAATAGAGCGCTAGCTTATGAACTCCCGTTCAATCTCTCTCACTAACTGTCATTGGAAGTCATTGTACCATTAGCAGATTAGTATTTGCCTACTCCTCTCTAAATTCAACTGTTTCTTTACTTATGTATTGTTCCGATGTACTTGCCCACCGCTGAAAGCACTACTGGCAACCCATGGCATAACAAATTAGAGGCGCAGCTTAGAATGCCATCGTATCCCCGGTTAAGGTATTAGGTGCATTTGCTGAGATAGGCTAGTAACACAATCTATTCATGGTAGCATGAATAAATGTCACCTGTTAGCATGCCAGTAGGTCAGACCCTATATGGGCTTGCTTATGGCTATCCCTACTCTGTAACAAATGTGTACATTAGGGAGATTGTGGTCACCAGATCTAGTAAAAATCCATGTTAGTAATATATTGGATTTTGTAGCTGGAGGAAGCTAGTTCAACCTTTTTAAGGTAGAACCTCTAAATCTTTCGTCAGTGGATATTAAAACTGAATAATGTTAAAGATAAGTATCTATATGACATCATTGTTGACCTACGCAAAATACAATCAATATAAAAATGACCTGATAGGAATATATATAGTGCTATCTGGTTTTGAGCTATCCTTACGAACATTCCCTTCCCTGCAAAGCAAACACTAACTAACAACAAAACTTAACAAAACAATACAACTTTTTAACTAAAGTATATAACATGGATCGTATGTTTATAACCCTATTAGCGTAATGGATTATAACCAGATGGAACTAGACTAAACCTCTTACATAGTTATGCCATTAGCAATACACAGAATCATTTTTTATCAAATGTAAAGATATCCAGTATTTTCTGAATACCTCTCCTGACCACCTGCTCCACAAGAAATTATGGTATCGGCGTAATAGAAATGTTCTCAACGTCACAAATAGCACATGTCCAGCTGTCCACAAAAAGATGTGGAAGCTACCTAATTGGCAAGAGGTTGCTTGGTGTAAGAAAAAAAACAATAATTACTGCTACATTTACATATATAATTATGTAGAGGATAATTTTCTTAGTCATATTCCCCCAGGAGGGGGGGGGGAGCCCACTCGTTCCCATCCTTTATTTTTACATGCATTATGATACTCTGGATCTATTTGCCTGCTTCTGTCTTGCAGACATTCAAATCAGGATAATCAAAATGAGTGCCCGTTGGCAGTCAAGGTGATGCATAGTGCAGGAGTAAGCATCTAGGCAACTTTGACAGTATCACTGAAAATTAAGTTCTGTCTGAGACCTATTCCCACGTCAATTGTACATTGCGTTTTCTATTTAAACAATAAAATATATTTGGTGAACAGGAATTATCGTTAGAATTGCATGTGGTCTCCCAACTTTAACTATTAGTCTCACAAACACCTACCTCCCATCTCCACCACTGCTATTATGGGGTCCCTCTGAAAGCACACGATACGGCAGACCCCTCGGGGAAGGTGTAAATCGCCTGTCTGCTGTCAGGGGCTTTGGTGGTGCCAAGTACTTTCGGTGTCTTCTCCAGGGTGGAGATCAAGCTTAATCTTCTAGGTGGTGCCGGGGTGTTGCCAACTGCAGTGTTGCTGGTTGTGAATAGCTGATGGCATGCCGTTTCTGAAAGATTTTCAATAAATGGAACCTTGCACTTTGCCAGCATCAGGAAAACATACTAAAAGCATTGCTATAAACATAGTATTGTGATTCTTAATGTATGGCCTACTACTGTCAATTAGCTTTTAGTAAATGTTAGAACCATATCATATTTCGAGAATAGGGCACAGTCAAATAGAATTTTACAATGTTTTCAATGGGGGAATTATAGTGAGCACAAATTACTAGATTGAGCCACAATCGGATGATTAGCCAAATTATAAGCTAAATCCTTGGGAAATGGGGTTAAATGAACTAGGTAGCACATGACGTATAGCCATAAGGAACGGTCTGGTTCATTTTAAACTTAATTGATTTTTGAGTCCTAATCACCTGACCATGTCACTTTAAAGCTGCAGAAAACTAGAAAACAAATTGGCATTTATGATGATTGTAGATTATAGGCAATTTAATTTTATGATACAACTGTGGCCAAGGTCTGAGCTTGGACTTGATTCACAACTGTGTAAAGTGCACAAAGGGTAAAGACACAAAATAAGCTGTGAAAGGAAGGGTGAGTGACCAAAGTGACATAGTGTTATTAGACAGCGGGAGATGGAAGAGTGGGGCTGCTTGTAGCATATCGTATACAGTAAGTGTTGGGTAGGTCATTATCCTAACACCATGACCCTTGGATATTTAGACTAGACATAGAGAGGGCTATACATTAACAGCTCTCAGTACTATGAGGCGGAAATTCTGATATCTATGCCAATCACAAAACAATAATCAGCTATAGAAAAGACGATGAACAAATACAAGCATCATTTATAAAAATATTATGAAGGACAGAAGCATTTCTATATCATAATGCATAATAATTCAAAAAACCCTGAGGGATATTTTTTAAGGGAGAAAAATTCAATCGGAGACACCCTCAAGGCTGCACTGACTTTTGCTCAGGCCAGGTCCAATGTGTCCCTCCTTCAAGGGTTTATTCATTATAAGCTGTAAATGTTTACGTGAATGTCAGGACGTAACCAATATTATATTGCTCGTCCAGTTCCTAAAACAATACTTGGAAAAAGGTTGCTGACCTCCAACACATCCCATCACTATTGAGCTCACTCCTGAAGGTGTCACCCAGTAATTGAGGGAGGTAGCCAGCTCACACCACCCCTATCCCCTAACACTGTCTGGCCCAGTTTGTCACTTGCCCATGGGTATATCTTATATCTCAACACCACTGGCACGATAAGACGAGACACCCGGTGTACCAAGGGTGCAAAGCGGAAGACTTAGACACAGAGGTGAGAGCCTGCTGAGAACATGGAGAGACATCTGAGACACTGGGAATTCCTGTACAATAGTTTGAAAGCTAAAATATCACTTCACATGCAAAGTTCCAAATAAATTATTACACAGGTTGCCTTAGCATGTTGCCCCTAGCACAGTATCAATGACGGAAGCTTCAGCATGATGGAAAATATGTGAAGAAAAGCAGAAGGCAGAAAATAGCTTCCATGGCAGGTGTCTGGGTGTGGGGTGGTGGTAAGAGTGAATTAGCAGCTGGAGATGAAAGAATACAGTGCTGGTAGTAAGGATTTAAAGCCAGAAAGAGTGGACTGACATTCAAAAGGTGAAAAGAACATTTAACATACTAGTTTAAATAGCTCCTTTGTGTTTATTGTTTACCTTTATTGATTTATAATAAGTAAACTGACTATTGTGGAATACTGATGTGTGGTATTAAAATAGAGCAAGACATTAATATAATATTGATATGATATGACAGGAGCCAAGGTCTCCCCTACAGACTTCCTTTACTTTAAAAAAAATGGATTGAGCACCTCATGTTGGTGCTTTACCTGAATTAAAACATTGATTTTATACCAAAACAAATGCAATATTGATATCTGCTAGGTACTTATAAGTCAAAAGAGAAAATTAAATGTTGATTAGAGTTAATTTTTGAACTAATTATAAAGACCTTGTAGTCACACGTATACACCTCTTTTACCCTGTGTGGCTAAGTCATTGTAGTATCACTGAAATATCAAAGGAATAACATATTTTATATGTTATATGTCAGTAATGCAGTGTTATGTTAGATCAATAGAACCCATGCACCCAACATTGCAACAGAGAGTGACAAGGGGAAACTGGAAGACCCCGGCTTTCATTGAGCGAGGCCTTGTGCCAGAGCAGCTTCCCTCACCACTGAGCTACTCCCCTCCCCATGTCCACAGTATGCACAGCAGAACATGGCTCACGGACTGAGTGGGTTTCCTTGTCTAATTGATGTGGGGCCCAATTTGGAGTCAGGCAGATGTGGCAGAAGCATGGACCTTTTTGCCAAACCCATTATTCTAGTGCGGGGGCCTCCCTGGATATGGCCACCCCCTCAGTCTACACTTAGCAGAGAGGCACAAAGAATCTAAGTGGTTTATTGAGCTACTCAACTGTGTACTGGGTTCTACCCTAAATAGGGACATTGAGTGAAATGTGTGTAGTGGCTGCTATGCTACTATGTTTATCAAGGCTTTTCTGAAAAGAAGATTATAATACAATCTCAATGTTATGATGTTATAAGAAAATATGAGCAGGACCCACATAATTATATAATAAACAATGCAATAGTGAAAAGCAAGGGGAGCAGCTTTTGTTGTTGTAGGCCGTGTTACAAAGCAGATAACCTACCACTGAGCTGTACCCCTGTCCTGGTCTACTGTATGCCCAATACAATGCTGCTTATGGACTGAGTGGGTTGCCTTGTATAATTGATGTAGGAGACTCACATGCATCCAAGCAGGGGTATACTCTATGTCTTTCCTGCCTTCATTTTAGTTTCGGGGGCATTCGTGAATTAGACACATGCATTATTGAGCAACTGGAATCTGTCTCGCCTACTTTACAGTGATACATGGCATGATCAAAAGAATATACTTTAGCTGTCATCAACAAGTAAAGGGTGATAATATTTGCCATAGTCCCAAATGACACAAACTGTGCTAAACCTGGCATTTCTCATATTGTATGCTTTTAACTCAACAAGATGTGCACTGCATTCAGCTGAAATCCCCATATCAATTAAGTTTTGGGATAATGTTTGATAAAACAAAAAGGATGTGTGTTATGTTTTACCTCAAAAATTATTCCTACACGCCCTCAGCTCCTATATTTTAACATAACAGAGTAATTTTTTTCTGTATGCAAACATCAACCTTAAAATCATTGGCTAAACTGCTAGTAAACTGAAGTTGAAATTCTCTTTTCAATTATCAGCGGTGATGTTAACCTTGCCACCACAGATAGATTTTAGACTTCATGTTTTGTTCACTTATTGAATCGGTTTTGAATACACACAGAACAATATGAAGCAAAGTGGAAAATTCACATCTGTAATTTCCAAACCTGTAAGAAGTTGTAAAGCCATTAGTTTTGCCAAACATGATGGCATCTTTAGAATAATATACAGAAGTATGGCACAGTTGTAAGGACCACTCTCAGAAGCAATACATGTGTGTCTTGCAACTCCCAACTTAACAGCGGTCGCAATGTAGACAAAGGTGCATTGCAGGCGGATCGAGATGCAAATTCAGGCTAATGTAGGAGGGAGAGGGTCATCTATGCTAGGACCTGTATCTTACTAGGAGGGTCTTAAGACTAGTGAATCAAATACTAGACAATCAAAAATGGTATTAGTACTGATGACGCATAAGACAATAGCAACTCAGTTCTTGTTCTTTATTATTTTCTTCCTGATCTCCTTCTTTTGGCTTTACTCTATCTAAACAAAATTTGCCACAGCCAATATGCCTCGCCCATGTTGTCCTATATCTTACTATAGTATACATTACTAAAGTCTATTATAAAAGTACTATATATTATAGTACTCCCCCATACACATACTTCAGGTTCAGTTTGGAAATATATCTTAATATACACTGTTCAAATTGGTCGATAAACGTGTGTCAACTAGATGGGAGAATTCCAATTATCAATGGAGAATGAAAAGCACTGCTTTTTAAATTAAAATGTCAAATTGCGAATGCAGTACTTCATTGGACTCCCTTTCCTCAGTGTATATTAGGTTTCCCACCTAACTCTACCATTTGATTGTAAAACGTAATGTATTCCTATATTGTAAACTACTTGTAAACTTGTGTGCTACACTCAATGTTTTCAATTGATGCATAAACTACAAAAGTTATGCTCAGACCTAGACAGGAGGGTCTATTTTTGTTAAATCCCTTCTCTGATTGACCCCCCTTCCCAGCAGGTATATGATAACACTCAAGGCGCCTAAATGGCCTTTACTCTGATAAAGAGATCCAACCCTTGCTTGAATGCCAACATTCATGCAATGCAGGTTTCGTGACAGAATAATCCCACTGCCACTGATCTGCTCCATCGAGCCTATCTACAGTGCAGCAGACAAAACCTTTTATAGGCCAATGGACTGACTGGATCTCCTTTTCTAATTGATGAAGAGCACATGTGATACTAGTATGAGTCTAGCGTCTTACTATGCAAAAAAGGGCACAATTTGCCCAAATTTCAGCTCGAACGTTTTTCACAGATTTTTCAGATATTTTAACCCTTCTTGGGGGAGGGGTGTGTCAAATTTTGGCGTCTCTGCACCTAATTTCATCTCCTCCCCCTGCTTAAAAAAATGTGCACTCCCTTATCTAGTCCTAGGGCTCTCTTCCATGGCATTGATAATAAGAATATGTATATGACATTTTCCAAACATCTCTATGTCAAATTAGTGAATAAACTTATGCAGATAAAGCGTGATATGTCTGGGAATCATGACATTGTATACCATTCCTGGAAAGAGTACGCCTTTGAAATTCATTTTTGCTATTTGTGACTGATGAGGTGCTGGTATTGATGACTGAGGACGTGTTTCCGACCAGACTAATGGAGTCTAATAGCATGACAAACATGATATTATTATCATGCATATTATGAGCTGAAATTATTTAGCTTATTTCTCTCCATATCAACAGTCTAAAAGCTCTCTCCTCATCATGCAGACAGTCAACAGATCCATCCAAAGCGAAGGTATGGAAGGTCCAGCCTCAAATTAAGTATAATTAAAGAAGATATTTTTGAGTGAGATATTTTTCCGAGTCAATTTGTGTGCTGAATTCCATGAAGTACAGCAATTATAGATAATTAGATAACTTTTACCTGTGTTTTTACCTATAGCAGTTGCATGCAATGTGTAAATAACTACTTTCATTCTACAAAGTGACAGGCTATGGTCAAGCTTTCAAGATACATTTGCCATGTACCATATTATCAGACGGGCATTGTGACACCATGAGGCTGTTTTTCCCCATTGGTTTTGGGGTCCGTATGTGTCATACGGGGGTCCCGGCATCCCATACGGGCAAAAAGTGTTTTTCCTCATCGGATGCGGACATTTTTTACCAAAAAGCAAAATCCCGTATCCTATACGGAATCCCGTATACGCATACGGGAAAATAGCGTTTTTCCTCATCGGATACGGGATTATTTTTCCACATCCTGTCCGTATAATTCTCCTCAATTCCTGAGCCATCAGAGCAGCATTAATTCAAAAAAAGTGGCCCGTATGCTGCATGCGGGTACTTCAAGTCCCGCATAGGTAATACAGTACCCGCATGCGGTGTAGGTATGTTGCATGACCTTCACCATGGCCCACTCTCTGCTTTCCCACCAAAAAGTCAACATGGTGTGGGGGTGGACGCAGAAGGAGAAGAGGGAATACTTTCAGAGAGTGGACCCCTTCAGCAGGTATTCCGAAAAGAAGTTCATAGCCCGGTACAGGCTTAGTAAAGATGTCTGCCGGATTCTGGTGAAGAGCTACGTCGCCACCCGCTCAAAGAAGATTCTGCGTGGTAAACATGCAGTCCCACACAGCCTTAGGGTATGTATACATGTTGTACTCCTGTACCACTGCTACCACTGTTATTCTGTATATACTGTATTTTATACCCCACACCTCCCATATCTCAATCATATTGAGTACAGAGACAAAGAGTTGTATAGAGTACCATGTTCATCTTCTTTTCTATACATTTATATCAACCTACACTGTTTAACCTGCCTACCTTAATTTTATTCTACCCTAATTGGCCTATACCTTTATTTCAGTTCCTGACAGCTTTGCATTATTTCGCAACGGGTGCAACGTACCTCATCATAGGTGATTGCCATGGGGTGTCCAAGTCGGTTGTGTGTAAATCGGTGCAACAGGTCAGCGATTTTTTCCACAACAACATACAGGACTACATCCAATGGCCGGACAGTAAAACGGAAAAGACGATCAAGGCGTTACCCTTCTACCTGAAAACCAAAGAGCCAAGGTGCTTTGGTTTGGTTGATGGCACCCACGTCCCCATCGGTTGCCCTAAAGGACTGGTGAAGGACGAAAACCAGTACTTCTGCTACAAGGGGTACTACTCCATCAACGCAATGGTAAATTTAAATTCAATATAGTCCTAACACACATATTCTATCTTGTTTTTTCCCTCTTCATAAGAAATATAATAATTGACTTCTTATTATATTATCCGACATTATAGGACATATAACTTGTCATCTTTTATGGTAAAGTTTTCCAAAGCAACAGCACATAACGTCTTAACAAATATTTTATTTTTTATATCTTTTATCTCTACAGATCGTGGGCGACTATGACGGGATGATCATGCATGTCAACGCAGCCAATCCAGGAACATGTAACGACATCTATGTAATGAACGGCAGTCAGCTTAAATACCTCGGGGACCGTGGTGACTTGAAAGGTTTCTACCTGCTTGGAGATTCTGGGTAGGTATATTTTTCAACAGGCAGTATTTCAATCAATACATTCTGTTCCCCACATGTCTGTCCTTACAATATAAAGTTTCAATTTTTCCACATAATATATGTCACATCGCGTTTTCCACAAAATAAACCAATGTACTTTTTCCCTTCTGCTAAGCAGGAAAAGCAGCTGAAAAAACTATATGACATACCTGAAAGTGATGGTCTACTTTATGCTACCTTTATATTTTCAGATATGTTCTGACTGATTACATTCTGACCCCGGTCAGGGTGGAGAGTACTCAGGCGGAGGCCAACTACAACAAGTGGCACCGTAAGAAGAGGTCCCTGATTGAACGGATCATAGGACAGGTGAAGCAGAGATTAAGGTAACTTCAAGCTCTTTGCACAATACCTTAAATACAGTAACACAACAATGTAAACAGTAACATGCACAAATTTGTCACAGCACCAACTTTGTATGAAGTATGTTAACACAACATTTCACTTCTATACATGAGACATATGACAGTATAAATTTCCCCATATTGGTGTAGGAATGAACATATTTGGATATAGCTTTACAAAAAATATCACCTAATTTCAGATGCATGGACAGTAGTGGAGGGTATCTCATGCACGATCCTGTGCGGGCAGCCCGGATCATAGAAACCTGCTGCTGCCTCCATAACTGTGCTAAGCTCGGTAAAGTCAAGCTGTTGAAGGACAATCCCCGGGCTGAGGACCGTTACAAGAAGAAACAGGCTGCTGCTGTCCAACCCGCAAACCTGGGACGCAAACCTACTGGCTTGTTCACACACATGAGGAAGAGCTTCATTCAGACCCATTTCCAGAACGACCACCTGGAGAAGAAGGATAAATAATCCCTCCATATGAACTATGATCTACACCCATATTCTGATATGTCTGTTATATGTACATAAATATAATAAAATAACATAATACCGGTATTTTTTGGGGGGAATGTAGTATTATACCATACAATAGACAGCCGCTACCCTTGCTACACATTGTATCAGTTTTTAGCACCAACATGGATGCAGTGACTTATCCGTATAAGAACGCTAATGTAATACTAATGTATAAAGTAAAATATAAGTATACATTTCCGTGCAATGTCTGATAAGTGTACATAGAAATACATTAAAATCTAGAAACATGCCAGGGATAAACAACACCTGCACACATATGGAATGATATATTTAAAAACAGTACCCTGATTCAAGTTTTCACGGTTTAAAGTTGAACTGTATAATACAACCGGAGATGTAATGAAACATGAACACTTTTACATTCATATATCTGTACCACATGGCCATATACATGTTTAAGTCTTGGGTTTACTTTTGAGCCGGAGAGATCGTTTCAGCTTGGGTTTGTTAGGACTACCGGGATCATCCCCCTGCTCGCTACCGTTAGACTGCACCTCCTGCACGTCCAATTGGTCTTGTAGTATCACACACTCCTCTCCCCCGAGCACAGAGAAATTAGGCAGGCCATCCGTTGCTGGCGGGTGCTGAAGAATAGCTGAATAAAATGAGAAACATAGCATGTTCCATCAACTATTTAAATGTTATATTTTCTACCGTGACATATATTTATGCATTACAATATGAAGTAGCAATACATTATCTTGTTTCACAGCATTTCTCATACAGATGGAATGTGTTACATTTTTCTGTTCTTTAGCACTGTTTAATTTTATATGTAATGGGACAACATATATTTTAAATTACCTGCTCCATTGAGGACATATTTGAGCTGCCCATCCACCTGGATGTATGTGCCATTAGGAGAATGGACTGGGGACTTCATGCAGTAAGCTGCCTCCTCCTGACCTGGAAACATCAAACAAAATATAAATGAATTTTTTTAACAAGAAAAAACTAATTCTTTCTGACATAAAAAAGAGAGATGTTGTGTTGCAGGATAAATACTTTTTTTTTAAAGCAAGGGTTAAAATAATATAATATAGTAACATCCCTTAATGACACGTAAAAGACAGGGAGGAGTAATATCTACCTTTGGGTGGTTCCTGATGTGTCAGGTAGGTAGAAGTGGTAGGCTGTTCCTCTATATTGTGACACACAGCATCGTCTTGTTCTACGTCGGGCAGCTGCGACTCCTTCTGCTCTTCCCCCGGTTTTTCTTCCTCCTCCCCCGCTTTGTCCACTTCAGCTTTATCCTGCGCCATTCCGGATGCACCAGCCACCGGGACATCCTGAACTCCTGCAAGCACAGAAATAGCGGTATTTCTATTTTAAAAAATGTGGCGGAAGCGCGGTGGGACAGGACATTTGTTACATGGTATCTTTATGATTTGAAAAATATAAGGCACATAATTGTTTTCCTTGTACATTGATTTTATTTTACCATATAAAAGAACAAATTAGCTGAACACAATTCATATCCCGTATGTTATTCAGAGATATAAAAATTGAGTAACCTGGGTTGGAGGCCAGAAGGGGAATTATGTTCCGCTCGATTATAAGTTGTTGAGACAAAGACAAGGTCTCCATGTTTGTGACCAATGTGGATATGACGCTGTCTGCTTTATGCATCACTGCTTGCAGTTTCTGATGATTACGTCCTAAAACGCTAACTAACTTAGTCATGCCCGTCAAATTCTCGGCAACTTGGACTATCCCTGTAGACAATGTAGTCTGGGCTTCTGCTACTGATCGCGTGTTGGTAGTCAGCATGTTACTGAACGAGTCCATATTTTTCATTACAGCCAAGTTCTTTTTCAGTATGTGGTCTACAACTTTTTCATCCACCAATGCGATCCCAGACATAGATTCCTCATGTTTTTCTGTGCAAGTTTTAATGCATTGTTCCAGTTTGAGTTCATATGATTCATAGCGGTCTCCCATACGTTTTGTGGCTGTAGCGATGGCCATTTCCACTTCGGCCTGCTTCTCCAGTGCCTTTTTGCTGGAGTTAGCCATTACATGCATGTTTTCCTGTAGTGTAGTGGCCATGTGGTTAGCAAATTCTGTTATTTTGGATGTCAGGGTATCGAACGCTGAGAAGTCAGGAACAGGTTCCCTTCTTCTTTTCTTGAAAACAGGGGATTGGAATATGTCCTCATCCGGGGGTGAAAGCGGGGGAATGTGTAATTTCTGTCTTCTCACGGGGGGGGGGGGGGGGGGGGTTAGGAAGGGGGGAGCATTCCCGTATAGGGGATATTTTGGTGGGTGTGCTAGTGGTGAATATATGAGTTTCCTCCTCTTCCTCTGTTTGGTGTGGTATTTTCTTCACAGGGGTGTGAGGTTTACTTTGTTCTGCTTTGCTTTCCTTCAGCATTTCCTCCACCTGTATAGCATTCCCGTATAGGGGATATTTTGGTGGGTGTGCTAGTGGTGAATATATGAGTTTCCTCCTCTTCCTCTGTTTGGTGTGGTATTTTCTTCACAGGGGTGTGAGGTTTACTTTGTTCTGCTTTGCTTTCCTTCAGCATTTCCTCCACCTGCTGCTTAGTATACCTTCTCGGTCCGGGTGGCTGAATACGGGTCGCAGCTTCCTTTACTTCAGAGGTTTCTCTTGTTCTTTTTTTTGGCTTTTCAGTAACTCCTGTACCTCCTGTTCTGTATAAGTGCTAGAACGGGGTTCATTTGATGAGGGTTCAGGTTTTTTCTCTTCCGGTTTGTTATCCTTAAGGAATTCATGCACCTGCTGTTCTGTGTACATAGTCGGCCTGGGTGGCGGCATGTGGGAGGTATCCTATTTGGGCTGACTTCTCTGCTGTAGCAGTAGTTCTTCTACCTCCTCTGCTGAGTACATGGTACGGCCCGTCTTGACTACAGGGGTGGGAGGAGGGGTTTCTTGTTCTATGCTGTCTTTCAGGAAATCCTGTACTTCTTCCTCTGTGTATAGAGAAGTGGTGGCAGGAGCAGCTTTCTTCCTCTTTTGTATCAACTCTTGTACCTCATGTTCGCTGTACAACTTGTCTTTTTTGCTGGAGTTGGTTGAACTCTGAGTACTGGGTAGAACAAGGGGTTTATGTTTAGTTGAAAACAATTACACCTTTTTGGAGTGGAGCATTGGGTACTTTTATCTTGTCCACGGCCAACATGGCAGCAGATACGGCAGCGGCAGTGGGGTGTTCTGCTGGATGTACCACGTTGCGAGCAGCTTTCAGTTTCTGATGTTGTGAGGAGACACGCCTCAGAAGTTGAGCCCTAGTAAAACCTTCAAAAGGGACCGGGGCGCTGGACTCCTCGTCTGAGTCACTGGGTGGTGCATCCTGTACCTGCACCTCTTCTCTCTTCTTCCTCCCGAACTATCTCACCCTCCTCCGTTTCTAAGTAAGTGCCATCTTGCTCGTAGTCCCGCATGTCCTCCGGCCTTTCCTCTGTCACCGGTACTACAAAAAAAAAACACCAAAAAAACACTGTATACCATACACATGTGAAATGTATACACTGCCCACACATATGTGGGGGAAATGTGGCCTACTTCATATATGTGGGACATCCCAAAGAAAGTAGATATTTATACATGTTATACTGTCCCTATGTAAAAAAAATTTTGCAACAAAATGGACGCTGCTTACTTCCATCTATGCTGATCAGCAGCTCTCTTTCCTGTACAGCCGCCATGCTGGCACTGGGCATGGCGATGTTGGCGTAATCCTCCTTTTCCGGCCGCTCTGGGTCGTAGCAAGACCATTTCCTATCAGGCCGGCCCCCACCCTTCACATCGGGTGGCTGCATTCCGTCTATACCTGTTGTATGGAAGCAGGTATTACACAGGTGTGGAAATAATTTTTAAAAAAAGAAGCAAGATATCAGTACTGTTCCACATGTGGGGTATGATAATGTATACTATTTATTATCTCCTGTTTCAGTATGGCTCATAGTACGTTCACAAATGATTACTTTTTTTATGTTCCTTTATCAGTATGTCAGAGGAAGGACAGGGATAATTTTACTTACCCAGCACTAAGTCTACTCCGGAGTAGTCACACGCCGCCTGCTCCAGGTCATCAAGAAAATCTTTCGCATCCCTGCGACCGGAACCGGTGGGGTACTTTGAATCAATTTTCTGCCTCTGTTAAAAAAAAGGGAAAGCACATGAATTTAAAATATGGATCACAAAGTAAAATCCTGTCTTGTACTATATTACAGTGTGTACCAAATACTTTCTTTGTTCAGGAAACAGGAAGCAGAATATAATTTTTCCATCTTCTTGGTAAGTTATTGGGTAGAATTTATATTGCTTCATTTTTTGATATATCGTCACCTCAGTGGAGAAAGGTCGTAACTGAAAATGTTTTCAACTCAGTGGAGAAAGGTCGTAACTGCTTTGTCTTGATCATGTGACCATAAATACCATTTAATATGACTATTGTAGAATATAATTTTGCTAGATATAATCTAGAGGTATGGAACCAGTTTGTAGATTAAGTTGAAATGACATGCCTTCAATATTTCATGAATGAGAGAATTCCAAATACACCTAATTTTCTAAAAGTGGAAATCTCTGAAAAAAAGAGATTTTCACTTACGACCTTTCTCCACTGAGGTGACGATATGGTCTATACAATATATGAATCACAATGTTGATTTGGTGTTACAGCATAATAAAAACAAAATAAACTTCTGAAAAAAGCGGAGGAATATACTTACTTTCCGTTTTGCCTGCTGGCAGTAGTAGCCCAGTTTGTCCTCCACCTGCAGTACTGTCCTCGCCCTCAGTCCCACTGAGGAGACATAATCTGGCAAAAAAATGTATATGCTATACTTCATGACATACAGCAGGAGAGAGTTTTTTCATAACGTAACAACAGGTAGTAATACAGTGTTGCATACTGTGTTATGTATGGCAGAGTGGCATGTTTTGTTTCATCTGTACATGTTAATTTGCAACAGAATACACTGTGTTTGGCAGAAACATTTATAGGATATAAATATAATTAAAAATAATTCTTACCTGTCAGCTCTTTCCAGGCTAGCTCTTTCATGGTTGCCCCACTGGTGGCGTCTTTAAACTTGCCCCGCAGCACCGGCTTCAGATGGTTGGCACCAAGAATTAGTGCCTCGAGCTCGTCAGCCCGCCAATGGGCGCCCTTTACTGTACAGGGATTTCGGGTGGAGTCCCTAGACATACTAAGGCTGAGTTCACTGGGATAACCCCGTAAGATCTGTCCCACATATTGTTTTTTCGTTAGTTTTGATTTGGCCCTGGCTGATGGCTTCTTAGCACTTTTTGCGGTGGAACTAGATGTATCAGGTGTATACGTAGGATCGCGCTTCCTGTCGTCCTTGGGTATCTGTTTCTGCTTTTTATGTGGGGGGGGTCACCGGTGTTGGTATGGTGCTCACTGGACGGGGCTTTTCCCTTTTGGCACACTTCTGATCTCCTCATTTCGGCCAACATTTTTTCCATGTACCCAATCATCTGGGACCCCCCCATGCCTGGAAAACTGCTTGGGAACAACTGCTCCAACCCCTGGTGCCCTTCCTCCACCTCATCTTCCGATTCTTCGGATGCATCTGGTCGGGGTTTCTGAAAAATTGAATGTGATCCCATGATAAAATAAGGAAAAAATGCAACGTCAGGGAGCTGGATATGCTGCCATGACACCCCCCCCCCGTATAGCTAAGGTACTTCATTTGCCCATACAACAATATTGAAATAAACAACACATAGCGTGTACACCTTCTGAACAAAAATTCACGATAGCATTTGCATTGAAATAAAGCGAAACAGTACATGAACACTGACACATCGGTCACCGCGGGAGCAGGGACCGGTGAAAAGAAGAGAAAATTGAATGAAAATAGCATCATGCATGACAGAACGGATCGACATAGATTAGTATGTGTAGCATTATACCATAATGCATCATATGACATGCTGTCCTTACCTTTTTAGTGGCTTTTGGCATCGTTTTCCTATACTTGTTGTCGTTTGGTAAAGTTTGGTAGCAGTCGGCAGATTGCAAATGGCGGATTCCGGAAGTGACGTCAGACAGGGAATTCCCTAGGGGTATACCCGTTTTCCTCAGTAGCTTCCCGCTTTCAATGTCGCATAGTCCCTTATGGGTACGAATACGGGCAGACCAATACGGTATCCCGCATTGGTAACCCGTAAGCAGCGAAAAAAATTTCAATTCCGTGTACACATATGGTCGTCATACGGAGGGGGAAAAAAGTAAGTTTTTCGTCTTCCCAATGCGGGTCCCGTATACGGTCCGCATTTTGTGTCCGTATTTGTTCCGTATTGGACCAATGGGGAAAAACACCCTCCATATGAACAGAAGAATATTTTAGCTTATGATATCTCATTTTAAAGATCTCAATAGGAACTTAAATTATCAATTTCCCCCTCGGTACCCTTTTTCACCCTCCTGGTCACACTTTGAATTTACTATAATGTACTGCTACAATGTATGTACAGAATCATGTCTGTATTCCTGCTCCAATTGTCAAAGATGACTTTAATAATGATTCCTTGCTCTTTCATACACCATTTAGTTCCGTATTGGACCAATGGGGAAAAACACCCTCCATATGAACAGAAGAATATTTTAGCTTATGATATCTCATTTTAAAGATCTCAATAGGAACTTAAATTATCAATTTCCCCCTCGGTACCCTTTTTCACCCTCCTGGTCACACTTTGAATTTACTATAATGTACTGCTACAATGTATGTACAGAATCATGTCTGTATTCCTGCTCCAATTGTCAAAGATGACTTTAATAATGATTCCTTGCTCTTTCATACACCATTTAGGGCCGAGTCATTTATTCCCAGCTAGTCGGGAACGGGGGGGGAGGCTTGGTAGATATAGGGGGTGTCATAATAGAAAACAGGCCCTCAGTAGAGAGGAGCCAAAACTGAAAAAGCTCCATTCGGGGGGATCATAATGAAATATGTGACCATGCGTAATTCCACAAGTGCATGCAATTTGTTTCTTTTTTTGGGGGTCATTCCTCAAAATCCGAAACAGGGTCGGAAAAATTGCAGTTTTGGGAAAATTCAAACATAGACCAAGAAAATACTATGATGGAGCCCTGTTTACTGGTTTAGACATAGGGTTGTTATGTTGGATCCTCCCATATAACTATCCTCATGCTAGCTGTTATGTCTTCACTTTCAGATGTTATTAAATGAAGTCATATGGCATTCATTAAATTTGCCAGAACATCATTTTCTTATGATAAGTGGATGTCTATAAGAGGGAATATTAGGATTGATGGCAAATAGAAAGGGCAATCTGGTGAATTGAAGCAACTGTTTTTGTCAATACATTCTTATTAGACATTGTCCGATGACTCACTGCAGGATTGGGCCTTGACAGAGTGTGGGGATTAAGGCCAATTAAGGGAAGTCTTACCTGTCATCCACAGAGGCATAGAATACAGATGACTCCATTTCTTTTCTAACTACGTTCAAGGAGCTCTGTAGGAGACAACCATGGGAAATACACTAATTTGAAGACAGCAAAATCCCAATAGGAAATAGAATGTTCTAGATGTTCCTCTCATTTAGCATCAATGGTAAGTGCTGAAATTCCCTACTGATGTAATAGAAACCAGCTGAATGATGCCATTAAATGAAAAGGGCACATAAAAAATGATCTCCTCCAAAACCCAGAGACAAGGAGTAATGGTTGTTTTGCTGAAAAAGCATTCTACAAGAATGTATATAAAGTACCCCTCTATATGTGGCTAAGCCCTTATATTATAGGGACTTATACAGTGATTGGTAGCTCGCCTCCTTTCAAAGAATATACTTCCCCTGCACATGGTGTGTGGTGGTGTTATTCAACATGATAGCATTATAAATGTTACAGTACTGCATAAGTGTATCTCCAGCTACATGACATAGTTGATGAGTCAGAGGTGTTCCGTGATGGCCACAAAATGAAATAAGTGACTTCAAGCAGGCAGGGTACTCCATAGCATTGGTACTCTCCCTAATTATCCCAAGAGGCTAGCCGGAGCTACTCTCAGATCAAAAGACCTACAAAAATTGACAATTCCCTTATTGGAATACCTTTTCATTCGATCTTGATCGTTTAGACAGTGAAAACGATGAGGCAACCTTTTTGAGTTATCCCTTATTGTTTCATCAGATGAGCAAGGAATGAGGTGGATTAAACAGTTTTTACAAATCTTGTAGAAATGCTCAAGGCTCTGATAATTATCTCCATTACCTCAAGTCGGTAACTACACACAAAATATTGAAATACTTTCTCTCATTATTTTACCTTTAGACTAGAATTCGATCCAGTACAATATTGCCAATAATTTAAACATTGTCTGACTGACCTTGATCATGTCTAAGTTCATTGCTACATTGCTGATTTCACTCAAATTTCTTTTTCGTTCAAGCAGGGGGGGGGGGGGTGATAAATCTACTTTTCTTTGGGGACAGGCTCAAACTATGCATTTAGGTCCAAAAACACAGAAATCACTTTTTTTTTTCGGACCCGCCTGACCCCCCCGTACATAGGGTCCGAAGATAGGCCAAATAGTGAGAAAACAGCCAAAATTCAGGCTTTCAGATTCCTTCTCAAATTTCATCATGTCTTCATGCAAATGGTCAGAAACCTTCATATGGGACCCAAAGTGACCATTTAAAGTCATACTGTTGTGATTACAGAGGTGTTACCCCCTCTGAAGAGGTGGTTCGTTCTTGATAAAATACCGATAAATCAGCTTTTTTGAAGACTTTGCTCCCATACAATCAGGTCCATATACTGCCATAAAAGAGATCATCAGGACACCTAATCAGGCAGATTAAACCCTTCTGGAGGCCCCCCCCTTTCTGTTAACTCCCCCCCTATTACCCCCCCCCCCCCCCTGCACCAATAGCCATCAGGTAACTCCCCCCCCCCCCCCCTTCGCCTCCATATTACCCTATATTGAAATAATGCAGTGTCAGACAGTTTGAACCTTTCTGGAGGGCTCCCTGTTCCTGTTAACTACCCCCTATGACCTACCCCCCCCCCCCATTCCCACCCTTACCCTGAACTAATAACCATGAAATAACCCCCCCCCCCCTCCTCCATATTACACAGTACAGCAGAATGATGGGATCTTTTAACACTCTTAAGCCTGTCTATGGAGTAAGACAGTGCTGCAGTTTAAAGAGGGGTATGGGGCATGTATATGGTATTATAGCATTATGTATAATTAGTGTAACAACATGAAGCAGTGATCTTGACTATGAATACGTGTCGGCTCAAACCTCTGACCTATGTTGTTTTAGCTATTTCTGGCCCTTTTCAGGCTTATAGCTTTACAGAATAACCAGTTTTGCACCAATTTTTTCAAAAATTTGGTATATGTGAGAAAACATCCTAAGAATTCGGGAATTTCTTTTTTTTTTGTGTATTGGCCCAATATTTTCAGTTTTTGGCCCCTCCAAAGGCCCAAAACCTCCAAAAAACGACAAAAACCCTTAAAATGACATGTTTTACATGTCTCCCATGTCTCCTGAGACAGTAATAGCCTATCCCTAATATCATTTTCTATTAGGTCTATGGTATAGTCAATAGATTCACAAGGTTTTCACCATATATGTACCATATTTTTTTCTCCATAGGCTTTTAAGTGTGTATTGTCAGCACAATTTTCAAAAGTCTTTTCTTTTTGATAGATCTATACAGTATATAAAGAAGATCCACACATTATTCAGTGTAGGCCAGATTGAACGGTAACTATTTGGTCTTATGCTGGAAAAAAAAAAATTTGGAAAAATTCCAATAATCTAGGCAATAGGAGCAAATGTGTGTATCGATACATAATTTATGTCTCGGAATCACCCTCGCCGTTTTACTGTCTCATAGGCCGTAGTATTACTTGATATCTAATTCTTCTTCCCATATGCTCTACTGGTGCCAGGGGAGTAAGTTAGAATAGGGTTGGTTGGTCGGGCTGGTCGATGTGTATTGCTTTCGCACTGTAACAAGGTGTGAGCGCCTCGGGGTGATTCCGAGACATAAAATAGCGGTTCGAACGCGCCAAACTAGGAGGCGCCTAAGTCGAACGGGGACGCTGTCCTACATACGGGAACTTGCCAGTCGGCCATATTGGATGCTTCTCTTCTGCAGAAGACAACAACACTGAGGAGGATCTTTCAATTTTCGCCGAAAAAGGGCCTAAAAGGTGAGGGATCGGAAAAATTTCCAACGTGTATTGATAGAATATGGTCTGTACCCCCCCTACATGTACTTTCTGATACTTCAAATGACTTTTATTCGCTGTAAAACACTTATTTACCACCTCGTTCGGCGAGATTTCGCCCGGGCGCCATGCAGTTAGCGTCTGTATGGAGGCTGGCAGACCGGTGGGTGATTCCGAGACATAAATTAATGGCGAGTGAAAATTTCGCCTAACCTTTGTTTAATATCGGTGCATTGGTAAATATGTACCCAGAAACGATTGATTTTATGCTACTACGTTAGTGTGTGGTGTTATGTTGATATCCTTCATGTATTGGTCTATATTTTCGGCCAAGAAACGAAAAAAAATTCAAATTGTACTCGCAAATTCCGATGGAAATTCTCGAAATACAATACAAATACCTTTAGATTTGCTATTATTTGTACTTGCGAGTGTACCTGCACCTCCCCCCGATCGTTTTAGTATGTTTTAATAGAGTTTCCATCACATTTGTGGACATGGTGAGCAGTTTAGTAGAGCCACTACGGGTGCCGGGGTGGTGGGTGATTCCGAGACATAAATTAGCGGCGAGTGAAAATTTCACCTTACCTTTGTTTAATATCCTTGCATTGGTAAATATGTACCTGAAACAATTGATTATATGCTACTACGTTACTGTGTGGTGTTTGGTTGATATCCTTCATGTATTTGTCTATATATTAGGCCCAGAAACGAACAATTTACCTAAATAATTCACAAATTTTGTCGGGAATTCTTGAAATACCATACAAATACCTTTAGATTTGCTATTTTTTGTGCTTGAGAGGGTACCCACACATCCCCCCGATCATTTTAGTGTGTTATAAGAAAGAATAGATCACTTTTGTGTACATGGTGAGCGGTTTAGTGGGAAGACCTTATTTTCGGTCTCGGAATCACCCTCGCGGGCGACGAAACCTTAAAACTCGTGCACGCTTCTTAATATCTAATATATTTCAATTATTTCGGCTTGCCCTGTGTCATACCAGCCCTACCTAGTGTACTATACTCTAATTCTGATGTTTCCTACCTTATTTTGTGGATTTATACAACTTTTATTTTTTGTCTCGGAATCACCCGCTCATGTTTTCCCCCCATGAAACATACTTACACTCCTTCAATCGTTCCCATATTTTAACTCAGTATGCCCCCATAGTACTAGCATCTACCCAAACAGTCATTTACTTAATACTTGGAACTTTTTTTTGGCCCTACCTGGTGGTATCACCTTTTGGGCTTGATATGCATGTATGTGGCATGATTACTCTCCTGACCACTAACCACCACAGCCCGAATGTGTTTTCTTAGTTACTTTGTTACACTATGCTAACTGTCAACCGTTTTTTATTAAAAGATGCCAGGAAGAGGGCGCGGGAGACCGCCCCTGCCACCAGAGGAGAGGAAGCCGCGCTCCGTCACCAAGGCGGACTGGAGGCGCAAGAGCCAAGCCGACAAAGGCCTCAAACAGTTCAATGACGACGAGGTAGCAAGGAAGGCGGCAGCGAAGGAAAAGGTAAGAATTTACAGATTATCATGACATTATATTAAAAAAAATATTATATTTAAAAATACAATGATCCATAGCCCGTAATGCCTTGTGTTAAAAGCTTTTCAAACAGTCAACAATATGGAGTCCTTCATTCTATAATTCACCTTAATTTTATAATTCACATTCACTGTTAAAACAGTACTGAGGCTACTAAAATAGGTTTGATACTGTGCAATACTGAATTTTATTATTTCTTTTTAAGTGGTTGGAGGATGCAAGCGTGCAGGATGTGGCAGACCAGAAGGCCGTGCACGCCAGGCAGTCACGGGAGAGCAAGGCCCGTGTGAAGGCCCGTAAGGCTGCGGCCGCCGCACTCGCTGCCGATGCACCTGCTGCCGACCCTGCACCTGCCGCTGACCATGTACCTGCCGCTGACCCTACACCCGCAGCCCCCGTGCCAGGCAAGGGCAAGGGGAGGGGCAAGGCTTCCGGCCCCATGCAGGTGGTGCTATTTGGTGTAAGTCTTACATTTCTTATTGTAAAGTCAATACTGGTTTTATCAACCTTTTAATTACATGTAATTTCATTTAGTAAAGTTACTATGAATAGAGGGGAAACTGTTTTATCAACATACAAGTTTCAAATGTGAGACCATAACAATACTGCAGTATAATTGAGCCTTTTCCCATGATAAATTATTTGGATTTTTCTACTTTACAGCGGACACCGGGGAGGAAGGTGACAGCCACCACCACCGCGTCTGCCACCACCACCGCACCCTCGGCCCCCACCACCGCACCCTCGGGGTCCAAGCGGTCTAGCACCACTGCGCCCGACACCACCACGGCACCCTCGGCACCCAAGCGATCCCGCTCGGTTGACCTGGCTCTGGTGTCCGCTGTGGTAAGTCTTAGTCGCTATTGTTGAATATTGATACTTTGATTAAACCTTTACTCTCTTAAGTAAAAAGAGTCTGCTAGGCATGTAAAAAGAGTCGGCTAGACATGTAAAAAGAGTCTGCTAGACATAAACAAGTCTATAAAGATGCACATAGAATCAGAGTGTTACCATAGATGTCAGTACATAGAAAAATGCTCATTTCTCTTCATCTAATATCCCCTCTTACCTATTTTCAGACTGCTCGCGTGACGGCCAAGGTGGGCGCCCCGGCAAAGCCAGCCCTGCGGAAGGCGGCCCCGACCAAGGCTCGCGCGGCCAAGGCGGCCCCGACCCCGGCAGGACCCACCAAGTCGGCTCCGACCCCGGCAGGCCCCACCAAGGTGGCCCCGACCAAGGCTGGCGCGGCCAAAGCGGCCCCGGCCCCGGCAGGACCCACCAAGGCGGCCCCTGCCCCCAAGCGCCGGAGGCTGGAAGTACCTGACTTCACCTCTGTCGTAAGTCAGATTCTAATGATATAAAAGTTAATATATGTTATTGTTGGATACTATTTCTTTGTAGTGCTTTAACCTTATCCCCGTAAAGTAAAAAGCGAAAGTACAAAGTAAAAAAGTGATAGACATGGACATACAAGTTACTAACCAACACATAGGTTCTTTATCCAGTTGATCTCATATTCCCTCTTACCTGTTTCCAGACTACTCGCGTCACCACCGCCTCCACGTCGGCTGCCCCTGCCTCCCCGTTGGCTGCCCCTGCCTCCCCGTTGGCTGGCGTGGCCACCTCGTCGGCTGCCGTCGCCTCCTCCTCCACCACGACGTGTACGAGCCTGGGCCCGAGTGGGCTACGCCCTCGGAGGCTAGCCCCTTTGACCGCTCGTCGGTCCGGCCGGGCCCAGGCTCGGGAACGGTCGCCGTCTCCGTTCGCCTCCACGGAGGAGGAGGACTTAGACCCTGACGAGGAGGTCACTTAGCACGTCAGCATCGTGCGGGAGCAGAGGTAAGGGTCACTTTTTACTCTAATTTTGTAAAACTTTATAACCTCTTAAGGGTGACATAATGCATGATGCACCAATGCAGCATCAGCAAGTGACTTCCCGGGTGTGTATCATCTTCAAGTGACAGACATACTTAAAGCCTTAATGCATTGAAACAAGAATGTGTAGCCATTATATATTGTGTATTTCATTGTCCTACTTTAGTTTAATTGTATAATTCATGAGATTATTGTCATTGACTTTTGATCTACAGGAAGGTTGTCCGTAAGGACATACACCGTGTGGCGCCAGATTAACGTAATTGTATATCAATATTAAGCTAGTTTAGAGTTGTATGTTGTCTGTTTAGCTGCCTGTTTAGTTCCTTCCTGTCCTGCTTTTTATAGTTGCCATTGCCTGATTTTTTGCTTTATTTCATGCTTTTTGAAATTTATTGGAATTGCAATTTGATTTTGATTTTGAACCCTCACACTTCCCCCTGTAGAATTAATCCCAACCTTTGTGTTCATGATACATGAATGCCATGTGAACATATGCTAGAGGTATTAGCAATAGAATCACTAGCTTATTAATTGTGGTGTATGTGTAATTACACTTATCATAAATCTGATTCCCTGTTTTAATGCCTATCCATTCTCTTTGTTTAAAGCACTGCCACTCCCCGTCAGACCGCTGCAGACTACAGGCACCGCCCCCGGAAAACGGACCCGACTACCCCCTACACCACCACCACCACGGCGTCGACCCCGGAGCCGGCCTCTTGGTCGACACCGGGGCCGACAGACTACAGGCACCGCCCCCGGACCACCGAACAGGCTACCCCCTACAGGACCACCACGCCGTCGACAAAGCACCGTCCACTGATCATCCGGCCGATCCTCACCGCAACGATCCCAGAGCTAGACTGCGGGTCACCACCGGACACCTCTCCCCCGTACCAGCCACCCAAGAGGACCCCTCTTGAGTCCCGGTTGTACAAGCAGGGCACGGCCTTAAGGAAAACGGAACTGGAACTTACTGACACCATTAAGTCCCTAGAGGCAGAGGTAGCGACCCTTAGTCGCAGGATGTGCATCCCACCTACCGTGCCTGTTCCCACACACACCCTGTACACCGGAGACCGTGAGGGCGGTCCAGTACCAGCGCGGGTGGCCACACCCACACCTGAGGGCGGTGAGCTACCAGCGCGTGTGCCCACACCCAACCCTGACACCGGAGACCGTGAAGGCGGTCCGGTGCCAGCGCGGGTGGCCACACCCACACCTGAGGGCGGTGAGGTACCAGCACGTGTGCCCACACCCAACCCTGACACCGGAGACCGTGAAGGCGGTCCGGTGCCAGCGCGGGTGGCCACACCCACACCTGAGGGCGGTGAGGTACCAGCACGTGTGCCCACACCCAACCCTGACACCGGAGACCGTGAAGGCAGTCCGGTGCCAGCGCGGGTGGCCACACCCACACCTGAGGGCGGTGAGGTACCAGCACGTGTGCCCACACCCAACCCTGACACCGGAGACCGTGAAGGCGGTCCGGTGCCAGCGCGAGTGCCCGCACCCCCTAAGCACACTGTCCCTGCTGTTCCGCGCCCTGTGGCCACCACCAGTCGTCGCGCCCAGGCAGCGGAAAAAGCACAAGACTACCTCTTGGAGGCCTTTCGTGCGCTGCCCTCAAAGTCTCGCATCGAGCTGGGGATGCTGTGTGTATCGCCCCGGAAGATGAAGCGTATGAAGATAACATCTGCAGTCGCTTCGTTGCTTCAGGTGGACTACCGCACCCTTCAGCGTCGTCGAGCCCTGGTGACCCCGAGGATGCGGAAGTCAGAGGACAGGGGAGCTAGTGTCATAGAGTTTTTGTGTGACCCTGAAAATTCCACCACTATGCCTGGAAAGAGGGACTGTGTAACATGTGAGGAGATTGTCCCCGACGGTGAAGGTGGGGAGAAGAAGGTGAAGGTGAAGAAACAGAAGGTCATCCTTAATGACTTTCTCTCTGTCCTGCACTGCCTCTACTTGGCCGAGTTCCCCCAGTTCGGCTGCAGTCTCTCTTTCTTCACCAAGCAAGTGAGAAAGCAGAAGTGGCTACAGCTGGTGTCCATGCAGAACTCTGAGGTGTGCCTCTGTGTGAAGCACGAGAATTTCACACTGAGGCTCCGTGCTGCCGGCATCAACACTCAGGCGGACTCCCTGGTGCGCGCCACTGCAGTCGCTGACTTCGAGGCTGGACTCCGTGCATCCCGTCTGCCTGCGGTCGTTGTCGTAAAGACCTGGCAGAACGTGGATGTCCCCTACGGAGTCCCGGAGGCGGGGAAGACCACCAAGAAGCTCCGCCTCAGGGACTCGGTCAAGGACAGGGAGGCATTCATCAAGAGCCTCTGCGAGGAGTTCCTCACCATCTGGGACCACTCGGAGAGGGCAAGGCAACAACACCGTGCGGTCCGTGAGCTGAGGCTACTGATGCCGGAGGACGAGGTCACCATCCAAATGGACTTCGCCGAGAACTGGATGATCTCGTTCTTCGGTGAGCCAATGGCAGTGTTCTACGCGAAGGACCCCATCACCATCCACCCGGTTGTCATCCACTACCGGAAGGGGGACGAGGTAGAGCACTCCAGCATCGCCATCTGCACGGACCACCGCAAGCATGACGCGAGCTGCATCCTTGCCTTTCTCCGAGATATCCTTCTCCATGCCAGGAAACTGGTTCCTGGGTTGAAGGTGGTGCACTACGTGACAGACTCACCATCTTCCCAGTACAGGAACATCTCCATGTTCTCCCTGCTGTCTAAGCACCCCGAGCTGTTCCTCCTCATCGCCACCTGGACCTACTACGAGGCCGGCCACGGCAAGGGCCCCTGCGATGGCATTGGGGGTGAGGTCAAGCGCTTCGCAGACTTCTGTGTCAAGATGAAGAAGTTGATCGAAAACGCAGAACAGCTGGTGAAGAGGGGTAATGCCAAAGGTGGCAAAATCCTCTACATCCACGTCCCCGAGGAGGATGTGGAGGCAGCCCGCCTCACCCTTCCCCAGCTTGTTGCCCCCAAGAGCCTCGAGGGTACCATGAAGGTCCACGCCGTGGTCCCCGTCGTCGAAGGCAAGTCGGTCGCTGTGCGTGAAACCTCCTGCTTCAAGGAGTGCTGCTGGCAGGACGGTGTGTCTGTCCGCGGATGTGACGGCTGGACCGTCCACAAGCTCTTCAAGCAGACCAGCGACGAGCAGAACACCATCCAGCTCCGCAAGAGTTCCCGGGGGGCACGCAACCCTGCACTCCGCGCAAAGAGGCTGGCTGACTACGCAAGCTACGACCAGCGGGCAGCTGCAGCCAAGAAGGTGATGGCGGCCAAGGCTGCCTTCATCGCTGCAGCCCGCGTCGCAGGTCAGGTGAAGCTTGCCAAGTCTGCCCAGCAGAAGCGCAAGTGCACCACACAGGACACCGCTCCAGCCGCCAAGCGTACCCGGTCGGCTCCCAGCGGTCCTCGTGCTCCCCGTGCTCCACGTGCTCCTCGAGATGCCCTGCCTGCCGCTGCACCTCTTGTCAAGCGCAACGATCCTACGGCTACACAGTATGCACTGGGTGACTTTGTTGCCGCTGAGTACAACCAGGAGTGGAAGATTGGCAAAATCATCACCAAGAACCACCCTGAGTACTCAGTGGACTTCATGACAACAGCCCCAGCTGTAGTCAACGGATTCACCTGGCCCGTCAACAAGGACATCTGTCCCATCGGGTACGGGAGTATCCTGATGAGTGTCCCTCAGCCTCGCTACGTCAGGGTCTTCAAGAAGGTGCCCACCTTCGAGCTGGAGGAGAACATCGTTGACACCGTCAAGCGCTTGGCAAGAGCAAACCTGAACTGGTAAATTGATATGGACTGCCCACTGACAATGAACACTGAACACTGGACACGCCGATTCCCGCGACGCACAAACCCGTCGGGACGGTATCGTTGGGCTGATGTGCTTTCCGGCCCGGAAGTGGAAGGACCCCCTCACCAGGACGCACGAATTCCTTGGCTCCCTGAGGTCTGCGTAGTGGACCCGTGTGTTCTGTACATGTAGAGATAACTGGGGGGAGGGGTTGGAAAGATAATGGTTGAGATTGGGGGGTGCTTTAAGTGTAATGTTACCCGACGGGTGATTCCGAGACATAAATTAGAGACTTATTAGAAAGGATAGCATGCCCAATAGAACTATGGGGTTGTCTTTGTAACTGTTTATATTAATAGTAAACATGTTAACCTTATGCTACACAGGTATTTTAGTGCAGCTATGATGATATTATTTTTGTATCTGGTCGCGTAATCTCAGGAAACTTGCAAAATTTTGTGAAATTATTTTTATAAGACATGGTTCATATAGAAATAGGGTGCCAACTGATGTTAAATGTACCCAGAACTCAGCCAACACATGTTTTATACATATAGAGTTAGTTTGGAGAGGCTGTGTGAAGTTTAGTTGAGACGAGAGCACTCTATGTATAACCCGAGCGGTCGGCAGAAATCGGGTGATTCCGAGACATTAAATATGTATTGGAGTGATACTTTAGGCCAGTACTGTGCATAGTAAGTATAGCCAGAGGTCTTAATGCTTTGGGTATATCAAAGTAGACATACTGAGGACATTGTAGAGTGATTATGGGGACTAATCTATTCATTTTGATGAAAATATAGTAAAGTTGGGAGTATGTGACGGACATTTTCTTAATTTTGGTTAATATTCAAAATTGATTGGGCTATATTTCAAAAAGTATTTGTCTGATGATATTCATTCTTGGCATGCTTTAAGATACATGTCGTACCAGCTTGTGTACCAAATTTGGAGTTGCTATGATGTATTTAAGACCTAAAAGTATGTCACCCTGTATTTAATGTCTCGGAATCACCCGATACACGGACGATAAACTTCGCGACGCGATAAAAACTGAACCGCTAGGGTTAGAAGCGTATCACAAAGTGTTCTGAGGAGCCAAGATATATACCTTTCAATGTAATAAACTTGTTTAAACATATTAAGAACTTTCTGATTTGTCCTTCCTCTATCCTAAAACAACATAAGTCAGAGGTTTGAGCCACGTGTACATGGGGTGGGGTACTAGGCATATAATGAAGAGGGGTGTTGTGACTATTGGTAGGGTAACTCAAAATGAATATAGAGGCCTTTGAAAAGGTATTATCTATCTGATCTAAACTCATTTTGATATGTTGACAATTCAAATATATTGAAGCAAAGGCCTGCAAAACAGCTCATGTAACTCCATTACATCAAGGATGATGCACTTCCCAAATTTGGGTTATATTCATGCAATCACAAGAATATTACTTTAAATTGTCTCTTTGGGTCCCTTAGCAGTTTTCTGTTAAGGTGCTGAAGCCATTCAAATAATATTATGATGAATAAATTATAAGAGGTCTGATGGTTGAAGTGCTTAGATGGGCTGAGGTAGCCCACCTCTTAGGTCTGTATAGGGTAAGGGAGGGAGGTCTGGGTCCCCTCCATACCCCCTACCCCTCTTTTAAACACACCACTGTCTCATAAGACAGGCTAAGGTGTATGTTAATGCCTATTAATGTAAACATTCTGGGTACAGTGTAATATGGAGATGACGGGGCAGGGGGGAGGAGTTATCTGATGGCTATTGGTGCATGCTGGCGGGGGGGGGGGATGGGGGTTAGGGGTCATAGGGGGTAGTTAACAGAAAGAGGGGGCCCTCCAGAAGGGTTCATGATGATGTTTTATGGCAATATAGGGACCTGATTGAATGGGAACAAATGCCTTCAAAAAAGCTGATTTATCGGTATTTTACCATGGACAAACCAACTCTCCAGAGGGGGAAACACCCCAATAATCACAACAATATGACTTTAAATGGTCTCTATGGGTCCCAAATGAAGGTTTCTGACCATTTTCATGAAGTCATGGTGAGGTTTGAGTAGGAATCTGAAAGCCTGAATTTTGGCTGTTTTCTCACTATTTGGCCGACCTTCGGACCCCATGTACGGGGGGGTCATGGGGGTCCGAAATATGTGATTTCCCGAGTTTTGGGTCCCAAATGCATAGTTTGAGCCTGTCCCTGAAACCGTACGACAAAATCAGCTATTTAACACCCCCCTCTAGTTCAAGGTTGCTAAATCTGTAGCTCTTGCGTTCTTGTGATTTGAGCATCAGACAAAAGCTTACTGTGACATGACAAAAATGGTAGAAAATTTATTATATATAACATAAAAAAATGACATTGGATTATATTTTCTATCCCAACAATGTAATTTTGAGGAGCACATTCTGTTGCGATGGTACTTCCTTTATAGGTACGGATTGATTAGGAAGTTTTTTTTCTATCCATTGCTGGAGATACGCCCATAAAAATTGTGTTAATGCACTGGGAGGAGGATAATATGGGGAAGTAAATGTACATCAACATGCAATACTAACAGCTCAAAGATTATTTAATAGAGGTAGGTGATTGCAGAATTGAAAATGAAGGTATTATATTTGGGCAATGATTTGTCAGCCAAATGTGCCTTGCCATATTTGCTAATGATTATGCAGGAAATGTAGAGATTGCAAACATATTGGGTTTAATTACCTTCTACTGTGGCTGTACACAGAAAAGCCAAACGCTCCAGTGCTTAGTATATATAGTGGCTATCCCAGGTTGGCTATAGGGACATTGGTGAGGCATGACTTAGTGCTAATAAAAACAACATATATGACTAATGCCTTACTCAAAAGGACTAATACTCATTGAAAAGGTGAAGACTAAGGTTAGTTGGTAAGTTCTGACTACCCTTGACAGCACTAACTAACCTAGGTTGGTTGTACAGCGGGAGCCAGAATATGACTAATTAGGTAAGGTACTATTGACTGATTTTTTAAATGGTATTGACTAAGCTCTGGAACGTAAAGATTATCAGTATAGGCTTACAGTTACAGCCAACATTCAGTATACCCTTAAGACTTAGTGAACCTGTTCCAGGCATCAAACCATTCAAACCATGGCTACAAAGAGGAACGATGTACAGTTTCCTTAACAGTAACACATGTTTGGCCAATTGCAACTAGCAGGCAAGATACACATCAAAGGCTATGTGCACTAAAGCCAACCTAATTAATTCAATAGGTTACCATAGGGATGAGATGGTGGCTACCCAGGGGCAACAGGACAAGTATCAGGTGTGGAGAGGGAGAGAGGCAGAAGGGGGAGTGATGATGGTAGCCAGAGAGATGTGTTAGGGATAATACGATTCTCACAGGGTCACAATTAGGGAGTGGTCAGTGTCTAACAAGATTGAAAATTTTTGCTCACTCGCCCTCACCCTTTGAGTTAAAAAAATGCACATACCTCTTGACTCAAAATGGATGATATCATTTTTCGAGACCCCCCATCTTGAGAAGTCAAATTTTTTGAACTACTGCCCAAAAAATTAACATCCAAGCCCCTTCTTTTTGGATGATGACCTCCCTTAGAGACACATTCCTTAATCCTTTAGCTGCTGACACAGAAGTTCACCCAAATCCTTGAATATGGGCATTTCCAACTGCTATTACTACAAAAAACGGGTGTTTTCCATCTCATATCAAATTAGGCCCAAATCTACCATGGTGACAGTAAAATGTGGATATTTTAGAATGTGGGCTGAAAGAAATCTATTTATCTATAAGCTGTAAAAAAGATATGCTAATCGGAAAAAAAATTCTCCGGAAAAAGATATTTTAGTATTTTTCAAAATCATGCCAAATGGCATCACCCGTATTTGGATGGATGATGCCAATTGGCATCACCCGTTTTTTGGTGGATGATGCCAATTGGCGGGAACAATACCCGGCAGATGGTCGCGGTCAAAACCCGGTGCAAGGACAATACCCAGCAGATGGTCTCGGTCAAAAACTGGTGCACGGACATTACACGGTAATTAGTCAAGGTCTAATCCCGGCGCTGTCAAAACCCGGTGTGCAGTCAAAACCCGATGCGCAGTCAAAACCCGGCACAACACACACCCTACACATGCACACAGGGCTGCAGTGTGTTGAGGGGGGGGGGGTTCTTAGTCAGCCTGGTCTTGTCGACCTGTAGACTACACATGTGTGTTATGGTTGGACAGAGTCAACTATTTATTATATAAAAAGAGTTGAGGGAAGGAAGGCCTATTGGTCCTTCCTAGTTGACATGGGGAACGGTTTTGACACTTGTCTCATCAGGAGTCTTGTGGTAGGTAGAAAGGGGTAGTCTGGTAAGTATTGGTTTTACAAAAAAGCAAAGCTACCCTGTGCATGGAGCTAGTCTATACAGGATAGACTTGCTCCCCACTCTTTATCCTTGGAGTTGGGGAACCCTTCTAAAAGTCGCTATTTAGGACAGTGGGAGGGACACGGGACACAGTGCTGTTACCAACCCCAAAGTGTTGGGATGGGTGGTGCTAAACCCATTTTAAAGAAAATGGGTAGGTAACTTGTCCCGGTAGTATGGGAGAGGCATTAGTAAATAACTGATTAATTCAAAATTTTTTACACCTATGAGCCAGAGTCAACATTTTAATAATATGATACACGATACAGGGGACTATATAATAAGCATAAATTTATATGTCTTCACAGCTTGAACTTGAAAATTGAATTTGAGACTGCACACAATAAAAGTTGTTCCAGTTGGTACAGTGATATAATACATCCCTATAAATGTGCATAAAAACGATATTGCCTCTGGCTTTTTAACATTGTGATCTTAGCATACTGCACATATTCCTGCCGGTAGATAATACCATTTCTCCTAACAATCCATTAAATGATACAGATATTGCATGCAAAGAATGTGTCTGTGTGCAGTATATGCTGCACATACTATACCAGGTAAGGCAGAGGTGACGGCTTATTTGCTGCTCAGGCAGTGCCACAATATGCAATGCGCTACCATTATTCTTTCTTCTACCCCTGGTGCATTGACAACATGTGGTTGCAAATGGGCAGGAGGTAATCTATGAACTGCTTAAGTGTGCTCATAGGAAATCCCGAAGATGCTCACAAATCTCACCAACTGCTAAAACTGACAGTTCCCATATTGGATTTCCTTTCAATTCCCTCTGCACACTGTGTAAAATAAAATCGGGGAGACCATTCCAATGTCTTAAATTATTCCTTATTGTTTTCTCAGATGAGACAGGAATGAGTAAACTGAAAAGGTTCATTAACTATTCATGTAGAAATGTTCAAGTCTCTGACATTCTCATTATATCAAAGTAGGTGTTTATTTTGAGGAAATGTTCAAAACCAATTTCGGAGAGGGAAAACTAAAAGAATCATTAATTTCACTGGAACCATCCTTGATATAAATATTATTCTAGAGAATAAAATTTGTACTGACCTCATGTAGCCATTTTCACAGAAACATTATAGCACTTAAAACTTATCTTATCTTTGTTAACATCGTTATTATTTAGACAAGTTGTGGAAATGACACATATTATCTGATTTTTTGACATCCAGCAATGTGATGGTCCACATGAGATAGGATCACTGGTCACATATGATCGGTATGATTAAAATTCTTGGCGCTAAAATTCGCCCATAAGCATAAAGTGCAAAAACATGCCGGACAGAGGATAAATCAAGGAAAATGGTACAATCAGTAAATCAGGTTCTGTTTTTGAAATACACTTTTGATATTCTCACCAATATACCTTACATGTCGAAAAAGGTATTTCACCTTACACAGCCTAAACATTGATTTCTCTTGCATTTGCACATGAACTATTAGCCATGTCCTTATCGCTACCTCATACATACCTCATTAGGGAGAGAAAGCTGCCTTCACTGTAAATTAAAAGGCAGCAAATAAAGATGCTGCAGCACAGACGTGAGGCCTCCTCCAGGGAGGTGGGGTACTTGTATGGGCTGGATCAATGCCTGGCCCAGTGGGAGCATTAGAGCATTGTTATCAAGGGTTTAGCTCTTGATTCCCTGACCTGAATCCCTGTATCTGCTCCTGCTCCTATTAGTGTTGTTGAGTTGGTTTTATTGAAGGGGAGCAGAGAAGGGACATTCTGTTGCTAGTTCTTATAAGACTGAGCAGTGAAAAGGTGGTCCTTGGATATGGACGACTCTTGGCTTGTTCCTATATAAGAGTGTACAGGGGTATAGGAAACTAGTGGATTTAAGTTTGATATGCAGTAACATGGCATATGTAATCTTACCCCCACTCCTCACCTCTCCCCTTTGCCATAGACAGGGACTGTAGGCAGTCTAGGTGTATACAAAAGGAGTGAAATAGTTGGAGCATCCTGAGGAAGAGTATGTCAACTTCTCCCTGTCACTGTAATGAATCTTCATTTAGGGGGATTTATTGTTCAACAGCAATAAATCTATGCAGGGAAATACCTCACTGCCTACTACCCGGCTACACTCCTTCCCTCTCATTATGATTTATTACCGATATCATATCCTCCCTTATTACTGTCCTCATTATTCATCAAACAATGGTGCATGTGATGAGGTCACACTTGGCATGAATCTCAGGTACATGGCTTCAATCTTGATGCTCTGACATTTTGATGTCAATGCAAAGGCCATGCATGAGGGACATGCTATAACCTATTATTTTGTGGTTCTTTGATGTACACTATTGCACAAATATTAACCTTGTTGGAACATGCAATGTGTATGGGCATTGTGATTACGTTAAAAATATGTTACTTTTATCCAAACTGTAAAATAAGTAAGCTCAAAACGCTCATTACCTATTCTACCCAGGGAGCCAAAGCCCCATATGAAGGGTCCTGGGTGTTGGTCTTGCTGTAAAAGGTTGTGGTGTTTTTTCAATGAGTAGGACCCATAACAAGTTGATTCTACCTGGACAACCTTTCTGGAAATCCACACAGAAGATATGGCGGCCATTTTGAATTTGCGGATGGAGTGATATTTGAGATATCATTGAAATATATAAAGGTGTCTATCTCTGCTTCTAATCAGTCTATAAACACAATCTTAGACTCAAAATATACATTTCTGATGCCAAGGAATTGAATGAACCACTTTTTGGAATGATGTGGGCAGCCATTTTGAATTTATAATGAGGTTACTTGTGAGAAATGCACCATTTTCCATTCATTTCGGAGATCAAAAGCCTGTCTTTGCTTCTAATCAACTTAGAAACACAGTTTTAGATTCCATATATATACTCCAGAAGTCAGTGAACTCATGGTGTCATTCCCAAGTAGGTTAGAGGAAGCCATTTTGAATTTATAATGAGCTCAGTGATAAAATTCAGGCTCGATTCTTTGGGAGCTCTGCTCTAAATGTGATAATTACTTCAGGGATACCATTAAAAATTCAAACTGTGCATTGAGAATATGTTTTTATCAAATGGAAATATAATTAATCCTGATTGAACAACATGGGAGATGAAGAGGCACCCTCAATGTATAACAGATTTGTACAATTTGGGGACATTACAGTCGGTGATACTGATGGGAAACACAAAGGTGTGTTACCTGCGATGATTACCTGCATATAATCTCAATATCAGGAAGACAAGCTTCACTTGAATCACGACAATATGCCTGCTGCTCTCAATTATAAGCCTTGTGTCACCACAACTAACAGTGTACTGAAGAAGACCCTTCAACTGTGACATCATGAAGCTAATAGACCAGGGATCCATCATTGATCAACAAAGCATTAGTAGTGATCAAAAATCACAAGATCAATCCCTTTCAAACAGAGCCATCTGAACTTGTCAACATTGCCACCAGTGATAGCAATCACTGAGAAGTTTCCTGACAAGGGTAAAATAATTTGGTTATGAAGGTTTTGGAGAATTGTCTATAAATAGAGGGATCAACCCTTTGTAATATTCTCAAATGTCCATTATTGTAGTCAGTATACAGGGGGAGTATAGAGTGGTTCATTAATAACATGTGGTTCAACGCGTGAGAAGGTACCTTTTCATGTACCTGGTCACATATGCTGGGGGGGGGGGGGGGGGCAGCACCATAGGCATTGTCCACTCCAGTGCATGCCAATGAATTTGTAATAGATAACCCATTGTTTTAGTGTGGTAATGAACAGAATTGGTAGCTGTGGAATAATGATAGGTGTTCTTGAACATGTCACACTCTTACAGGCGATCTGAAATGATTGCCCATGGTGGTCGAGTGGACACTTAAAATTGGTTGGCATCCATTGATGTGCAAAACATGAATTGCTTTCTTTAAAGATCAAATGATTAACATATTGTACAGAGAAGAGAGTTGATGATTTTTCAAAATGCTATGAATGTGTGGTGATGTACCATCATATATCCTTATACTAAACCTCCTTCAAGTACTGCCAGCCCGGCCTGGCTAAGGCTCAACCTGGCTTGCATTACCCGGTTGCAGTTCCTGCCTGGATACGTCACCCGGCCCGGCTGTCTATCTGGCCTGGACGCAATTCTAACTGCCCAGTTTCACCTCATTGCCTGGCCCGGGTGAACCCCATCCAGCCCAGACAACCAGAGGCAGGCCACAGCCGGTCACAGGCAGTTCCCACTAGGAGCTCAGACTATAAGGATACTCACTGAGGACCTCTTAGCTCTTGCTGCTACAACACTCCCGCAGACAGGACTTACACTGCTCCTCACATGGATCATCCACCCACAGGGTTGAAGCACCTGGTCCAGGGGTGCCAGAACACCTGGCTGAAGTCCACAGAAAACACTGAGTGTGGCTCTGATCATTTTGACAATGAATCCTTGTCTACTTCACCAACATCCTGAATAAAGAAGGCTCTTTACACTGTACAGCCACCTATCTCAGTTCCCTGGGAGAATAGCTGGAAGTCATAGGATCATTACAGTTGTAAGTAGTCAGATACTTGGATGGTGCCCACACAGACCCTAGTCCTAGCCTACCCCAAGTATACGGATCAATACAAATACAATTCTCTGTTAAGCCTTATGGATTAGAAAATGCTTAGTTAGGCCACCTTTTTTTGATAACTTGGATTACGGGCTTGTGCTTCCAAATTTTTGGAAGGGCAGAGGCAAAAAAAAAAAAAAAAAAGCTGCCCTACGGGCCGCACCAGATCACAAAATTTCCCGAAGGGCAGAGGCAAAAAAAGAAAAAAAAAAAAAAGGCATGGAAAATCTCATTTCTAGGCAATCTAATGAAGATACATTGAGAATTGCCCCCAATCTGAAAGGCCTCGCTCTACCTTTTGCTGGTCAACATGTACTTTTTTTTTTTTTTGGTAAAAATTCTCAAAAAATCTCGGAGGGGAAAGGTAAAAAAAAACAAAAAAACTTTTTTTTTTTTTGCAAAATGCCAAAAATCTCGGCGGCGGATCCGTAATCCAAGTTATCAAAAAAAAACGGCCTTAAGGAGCTGAAATAAGTTTCTCACTGACAAAGGATCATTGAAAATCTTCCTGCAACAGTAGATGATTTTGAAAAACATTTGAAGAGGATTGTGCTTGGCTACTATTATTTCCAAATCAACACATTTTTTTTTTTTTTTTTTTTCTTTTTTGAAATGAACCTCATTTCCTTTATTGAAATGGTTTTCCGGTCCAAGTTTTTGCGTCGGTACAGGGTTTTGTATGATATGGCATTTTGTATAGTACTTACAGTAATACAGTTTTGCTTACATATGAAATAAAGGCATTATTACTAAGCATGATTTGATATGTCTTATTACATATGTTTAGTATTCATCTCCAAGAGATGGTATGTGGGTTATCTATTTGTTATTCTTCTATTTATAGGTAAATTTAGCACCTCCTCGAGATGATATATTTATTCTATCATAATATTAGACATAGAGGGAGTCTCCTCATAAAGAATTGTTTGCCCATACATAGGTACTAAAAGAGTGGGACCTCCTAGAGATCACATAAGTTGAGTATAATGGGAACCTCAGCGACATTTTTGCTGCAAAGTAGGCAGTCTATAACCGAACAAGAATTTCAGGTGAGAGTGGAATGGAAATCTGAGCACGATCACAATTCTCCTGTTTGGTTCTAACCATAGAAGCAACTTTATTAATGATGTCAACTCAGTCTACTAAAGCAATGCAATACTAACTCAGTGAACAGCTAAAGTTATCAAGGGAGATCTAAGCCACCTGTGTGTTCTGCACAGGTCTAGACGAGTCTGCCTGCTATTCTGCTACCTCCTGCTATCAAAATACAGAAAGTAGAGATCAGCTGATCAATAACACCAGGGGAGACAAATTTTGTTTGTTAGCCACATTGAATAGCAACAGAAGAAGGTATAGTGAAATGGTTTGTTATCCATAATTATAGTTAACCAAAGGGATGTCAGCATGAGACTTTGGGCCAGTCCTATAAGCTGCAGTGGCAGCCTGACTCACGGTTTCTATGCTTTTCACGTTAATCTGCATGGTCAGACCCAGGTACTGGAACAACAAGGTACATGTTAATATGAGATATGCATTATGTTACCCATATGTTCCAACTTGAGCTGGAAGCTAAATTAACTGTATTACTGAGACTATTTTGATGCTATAAAAAACGGTCCCCACTAACTCACCACTGGAGGGTATGATCACTGATCAAATGAGAATAATCAGTACACAGTACTTTTCCCCTCCAATTTTCTGTCCTAAACATTTGCAGCGACTTTAAAGGATGGCTGGACATTTTAAGCTGACAATTCTGTGAAGATTATAGTGGTAAATTATAAACAGAGACATGATATAAGACCATCACAGTTGTCTGCAAGAAACATGTTTCCTTTTGTAGGTTGACCTCATTAGATATTCAAAATGGCTGTCCTAGCCTTCCAAGGGATGCAAGTATTTGATAAAAATATATTCTCAATGCATAGTTTGAATTTTTAATGGTATCTCTCAATTAATAATCACATTTAGAGCATAGCTCCCAAAGAATCGAGCCCGATTTTTATCACTGAGCTCATTATAAATTCAAAATGGCTTCCTCTAACCTACTTGGGAATGACACCAATGAGTTCACTGACTTCTGGAGTATATATATGGAATCTAAAACTGTGTTTCTAAGTTGATCAGAAGCAAAGATAGGCTTTTGATCTCCGAAATGAATGGAAAATGGTGCATTTCTCACAAGTAACCTCATTATAAATTCAAAATGGCTACCTACATCATTCCAAAAAGTGGTTCATTCAATTCCTTGGCATCAGAAATGTATATTTTGAGTCTAACATTGTGTTTCTAAACTGATTAGAAGCAGAGATAGACACCTTTATATAGTTTAGTAATATCTCAAATATCGCTCCACCCGCAAATCCAAAATGGCCGCCATATCTTCTGTGTGGTTTTCCAGAAAGGTTGTCCAGGTAGAATCAACTTGTTTTGGGTCCTACTCATCGAAAAAACACAACAACCTTTTACAGCAAGACCAACACCCTTGACCCCCCTTGGCTCCCTGGGTATTCATGTAGATATGCTCGAGACTCTGAGATTCTCATAAGTTTGAAGTAGGTTTCTATTCTAAGGAAGCTTTTAGAACTAACCAAAGAATAAAAACAGGAACAATTGATTATTCTAGAATCATTCATAATGTGAAGACCATTTTCGAAACTGAGAATTGGTATGGCCTCGTGCAGCGACAGATACATTATCACATTGACAAGTATTCTTGACCTTAACTAACATTTAGAGAGCCATGGAAATCTGCTATTATGACAGGATGCACCGTAGAAGTTTCTATTCAGTGTGACAATTTTTGTCTTTGAAACTGCTCGAAGTCATGGATAGTTTGAAATCAGCTTGAAATGATGGATGGTCACAATAAAAAGAATAGGATATAATTTCTCCGTTCATTACCACAAATAGGTTTGGAGAGCTCCCTCAGGTCAGATACCTATTTCAAAGTTATTAACATCCGCCCTCGAGTCTCCACATGAATAACTAGAAATTCAAACGCAATCTATTAAGTAATTGTCAGTTCTAGCAATTTGTGCAGGTGTTTGTGTAGTTAAGTGTTGCAAATTTTTAGTGGGTGTTGAGCACACCCAGCCAATTTCAAGCTGCTTGTATACAATGTGCCAAAGCCGTCAATGAAAATATCATAGTCATCATTCAAGAGCTTAAGGGGTCGTTATAGGCAGGATCCACTGACACAGTTGAGCACGCATAGCTTAAAAGGAATGTATCAAACCTGTACATGTTGTATAATGTTTTAACCATATATGATACCTTTATCAAATTCCTTCCTTTTTGGGGGGATTTAATGGCTGTGGAATGTGAATATAACAAAAACGTTCGTTTTTAGCTTCTTTTCCTTAGGTGCCTTACATATTAATGCCCATAATCTCAATATTATATAGGGCTGGCCATCTGTCCCGGTCCCACTTGGAATGCCGGTGTACGGGTAGCAAGAATGGTGTCTTTGCAGTTTCACTGTTCCCTGCCCCAGCCACCTCCAGTACACAAACAGCTGGTACATCAGGAAGAGGGGAGGCCTGCACAGACCTGAGGCCTCCTCCAGGGAGGTGGGGTACTTGTATGGGCTGGATCAATGCCTGGCCCAGTGGGAGCATTAGAGCATTGTTATCAAGGGTTTAGCTGTTGATTCCCTGACCTGAATCCCTGCATCTGCCCCTGCTGCTGCTGCCTGTGTTGGTGTTAGAAGGAGAATTATTGAAGAGGAGCAGAGGAGGTGCATTCAGAGCTCTCTAAAGACTGTGTAGGCAGAAGGTAGTCTTAATATATTGTAAATCTTGGAAGTTCTCCAAGTAGGCTACTAAGAGCATAAAGAAGATGGTGAAATAGATATGTTCAAGCTTGATAAACTTCAACATGCAATGTGTAGTTGTTAGGAGTATTGAGATAGTTAAGCCTCTGGACCTTAATTTGCAAGGTAGACACATTAAAGAGAGTCAGATACCTGTATTACTTTCTGTCAAGGGTGATAGGTTGATTGGAAAGACAACTATTACGCTCAACATTTTCCTGTTGGTGTAGTGTTGTTCTTGACTAGGATTTGGGCTATTACAACTCAAGCATGAGAGAGGAAATAATTATAATCATTTTTGATCTCATAAGCTGTTAAACACAGAAAGAATATCAGGGTCAAATAAATACCTTTAGAAATCTGTGTGCAAAAAAGCTTACAGACCACCTCCATTTACTGCAATCAATACCTGTTAGCCTTAGCTCACCTTCTCCAGGCATTACGTTACAATCAAACCATGCGTTCAAAGAGGGAAGATCTAGAATTTCCTGGGCTGCAACATGTGTTGGACAAATAACAACTAGCAGGCGAGGTCCACATCAAAGGCCATGTGCACTAAAGCCTCACCATAGCCAATTCAATAGGTTACTGTGGGAGGCAGATGCCTGGCTTTTGCAGGACCAGCATGATGAAGGTGGGGGTGTGGAGAGGGGCAGATGGGTGGGTGTTGATGGTAACCAGAGAGTTGCAGTAGGGATAGAAGCTAACAAGATTCTCACAGAATCAGCACTGACTCAATACGAATTAATTCCAGGTCAATGGTGCAGGCAATACTTGCTGTAGGGTATATTGGAAAATTGATGTCAAGAATCAAATAGACATGGTCAGAGTTGGTCTGGAATTGAACTCATGGTATTACTCATAGACTGCCTACCATGTATACCAGAGAAATGTGTTAGGATTTGTGTAGATGGTATATGATATGACAATGCTTTTAATGATAGCTTAAAAGTTCTACAAACCCGTAATTTAAAGTTATCCCCGCAAGTTATGTATATTAGACATAGTGTGGATATCATCAACCAGATGATTCTAATCAGTGCAAACTCCATTACCCCTGGTACCAAGGGAACAGATGTAAATGAACCACAATACGGCCTCATGTGATGTACCTTCATGAACCATAACCTTCTCAACTTTCTTCTCCACTTGCAGTCTATTTTTAGGTCTGAAGTTCGCAAACTTACACTTCTAGGCTATATCTGAGATATGATTATCCAAATCAGTTCTAATTTGTTGGTATGGTTAAACCCTAATCTAATTAGTCAGTCTATGAGTTCAAACTATATGATAATAAACTTGTTAATAGGGTTATCATACATCAGTTACTGTTCCAGAACTTAGGTCTAAGCTGGGTCATATGTTTGCTAATCGAACACGTCACGATGAGAGAACTCCCATCATACATACAAGTTCCTGTACACTGGTTCCAAACTACCAGCAGGGATGACCCAAACCAAGCAAAATCCAAGTACTGGTCATGGTGATTGTTACCAGAGCCAAAGGAAGGCTCTGAGAACAAGAGTAGGTCATTTGAACCAGTATTGTATGTCCTTGAATATATCCCCAGCCTATGTTTTAGTCATTGGTACATTTGTAGAAGGTGCCACCCCATATCCAATATAATATATTATGATTATGTCATATGAAATAGCCTAAATAGTTCAATCATGACAGTAGCATCTTAAGGGAGTGGTCATTTTTTAACAACAGGGGGGGGTTGGTGGATTTGGGGGGGGGACCAAAAAAATTTGGACCCCTTGCAGGGGGGGGACCAAAAAAATTTGGACCCCTCTTGAGGGGGGGACCAAAAAAATTACACCCCTTTTTAGAGGAAAAGCCAGCACATTACTATAGCTCAAAGGGGTCGCCGCGCTTAATTTCAACCTGCCTGGAGGGGGGGACGGAAAAAATTTCGACCCCTCTCGCGGGGGGGACCAAAAAAATTCCGACCCGCTCGCGCGAAAATCCACCGACCCCCCCCTGTTGTTAAAAAATGACCACTCCCTAAGATGCCTGTAAAACCCCATGGTACTTTATCTTTCCTACCTTCTACCCCTGCTGGGCCTGAACCAGGCCTGCCACGTTTGGTGAGATTTGTTGGCAGGAGGGCCACATTTATGTGTGAATCTATTATGGACTGGAGGAGAGGGGTAGGTGCATGAGGTGTAGCATGAAGGAGGTGGTGAAGAAAGGGAAATGACGTGATAGGAGGGATTTGGCCCTGCTTGCACTAGTCACACACGTAAACAACTAATAGACAATTTCAGGATCACGGGACTTAGGGAAGGGGCTTATTGAGCGGCATGCTATGGATAATTGGGAAAGCGTGCGCATGGTAAATAACATAGCATACTTCAATGGATGTCGATACAGTGATGCTAGTAATTGCAAATACACATACATGCCTTAATTATCTTGAAAAAGTAAGAGCATATAGAGGCTACAGTAAGCCTCTACATTATCTCCATTCAGGGATATAGGATACCCCATTAAAGGTTTGCAAAAACAAAATCGCCTACAACCTTTGGATATACAATTTGAACTGCATGCAATTAGCCCTAGGCTTTAGGTATAATGTCATGTCCCCGTAAGACCCTTTCATGATACAGCATTGCATGCAACCGTGGCTAAATACCCAGTGGCCCTCGCATGATTATCTATTTTTATTCTCTTCCTTTCAATTGCTTTGATAAATGGTATCCATATCATCAGCTAGTAGATGCATTTGATGTAGTGTGTTTTATCAAAAGGTGCGTTGCCTTAGGTTAATTGCTCTACATAACAAGTTGCTTTGGTAAGTGGATGGATCTGTACTCAAATGACATGTTTAGCACTACAGGTATACACACACATACTACTAAAGCCAACTAATTACGGCTTCTCCCTTTAGCATGCAAGATTATGGGGCATTGATGAATACGTGATTATTCAACCTATAATCTATGTCCTATTTGCCAATATATATTGAAGATTTCCTTTTTTGGAGTGTTGTTCATAGTCTTGATGTTGAAAGAATGAATTCAAGTTTGGTCATTACAGATTCCACCCGGTGTATAGATAAGGAGGGAGGTAGGCTGGGTATTGAAGTTTATTTGTAGTAGAGTATAAAATTTGGGGTTGTATTCAGAAGAGACAACCTTTTAATAACATAATAAAGAGTACATATATAAAATACATGTTAAGACATTGTATATAAGAAAATTGATTGCTGATGTGATAAAATAGGTAAATGAAGACATGTATGATTGACTAGATATATGGTTCATGATTTGATGATATGATAATACAATGAATAATGTAGAGGGTGTTGAGCATCTGTGAAATACCTATTTAAGGTGTGGGTGGGTTGGACAAAAAGAACTAGTGGTGGTGACGGCGGGTAGCCTCAGAGTGAGGGTTGGTGGTAGGAAAGGGGTTGTGAGGTGAGGTGGGCAGTGAGAGGAGGATCGTGTCTGCAATGACGTTTCTTACCACACATATTGGCAATGAACTTCAATTGATACCATTCAGTTTAACCTTATCTTGATGTATTGTTTTGTATAAGAGTATGATGGTTGTAGTGCACCTGCATTTATCTTGTTTAGCCGGTTTAGACTTGCTAGCTCATATAAAAATGTATTCAATCTTGGGCAGCTAGCAACATGCCTTTTGAATTTCAGATGCATGGACATCAAAAGAATGTTGAATATATGCCATATCTTTATGTATTTAAAAGCAAAAGGGAAACATTGTGAACTTCCATTCATTCGTAAATCATGTATCACAAATATCATTAGTACTATTTAGTTCATATTAAGATAACGGGCTGGGATTATATTTCATGGTCTATTCAGGACAAAAAAAAATACTATAATGACGGCCCCTCTCACATACATAATTATATGTGTTCAGGTAAACTACACGCATCATATCACGTTACACCATAAGTCAATTTATAGAAAAAAGTCTGCATCATCTAGAAAGTAGGATAAAAACCTTTATGCAATTACCATTTGACGATGGCGCACACTATCCGATTAATAATGATAAGATAAATGAGTTTTCTCTGTACAAAGGCATGACAAAAATACTGTTCCAGGTAGATTATGAAACTAATTGGAGAGGTAAGCAGTATTTGCAATCATATAACATAGGCCTCGCTAGTATATGGTTTCTCCAGATCTCATTAATGAATCTATTTTTTGAGGAGTTTATTGTTTAATAGCCTTAGGTTAAAGTTATATCATCCCTCTTTGCCTCCTACCCTCATTATCTCTATATCATAATCTTTTATTCCCTACATCAGCCTGTCAAACAGCGTCACATGTGAGGAGGTCACATAAGGCATGTATCTGAAGAAGAAACTTGGATCCTGTGACCGGAAGCTACGTCAGAAGATGTGACGTGTTGCCAGTCGTGACATGGCAGCTGATGGAATGAGAGGCCCTTATGTTCCTTGTGGTCTGACATTTTGACATTCACGCAAAGGTCATGCATATAATATATAGGGACTAAATTTGGGTCTCAAATATACATAATACAAAATGAACTTTCTTGGGAACACTCCATGTGTATATCATTTCATATATCAAAACAACATAAAATCGTAATATGATCCAAAACCGTCTTAATCATTTCGACAAGTATGGCTACACAATAGGCTAATTAACCAAAACATACCCCTGATCAGTGATTACTATGACATGCAATAAGCTACTAAAATGGACTTTCTACTACCCCTTTCTCTTCTATCCTTTCCATGGTAAACGGAAAACCCTCAGCTACGCACAAATCAAACAAACTTGCTAAAACTGACAATTCCTGTGTTGGATGGCCTTTTGAAAAATTTGTCCCAAATAATATGTAAGATATGATCAGGGACGCTGTGGCAACTTCCCTCATTGTTTCCTCTGATGGAACTAGATTGGATTTGCTGAAAAGTTCAATTATAAGATTCAATATTGATGTGATAATGCCTTAGGCTCTTGGATGCTTATAACATTGCAGTAGATATCTTTTAAGTGGATGCCCTCAAACCCTATTCCTGAGTAGGCATATAGAAATAGCTATTCATTTTATTGCCAGCATCCTTGATTTGAATTTTCTAAGGCCTTAAGCAGCTTCTAATATATTGTCACATTGACAATGAACTCTATTTGGTAATACAGTAAAACCTAGTTATTATGAACACCTTATAACCAGCAAGATCAATTCGTTATAAACGAATTTCGTAGTAACCAAATTCAGCATTTGTAGGTAAAATTAGGCTACAATGAGCGTGAATACAATGAGCACTGGCTTGCATTTGTGTAATGTTCTCCTATAAATTTCTAAAATAGTAAATTTAAATTTTGTTAGAACGAGCTATGTTTTCCCTACACTTGCTTATATTATAACAAGGTAGTTATTGGACATCTATAGAGGATGAACGCTAAATAAAATTATGTGCACCTCCCCCCAGTTCAACTTCAACCTCCCCCTGCCCCCCCCCCTCACAGGTCCGTACCTACACCCCTGTCCCGGCCATATCAAAGGATAGAGGCCCCCTCACACAGCCCCCGCCTCCCCCCTCGCAGGTCCGTACCTACACCCCTGTCCCAGCAATATCAAAGGATAGAGACCCCCTCACATGCCCCCCCCCCCCCTCACAGGTCCGTACCTACACCCCTGTCCCGGCCATATCAAAGGATAGAAGCCCCGTCACACAGCCCCCGCCTCCCCCTGCCTCCCCTGCCCCCTCAAAGGTACCTACACCCCTGTCCCAGCAATATCAGAGGATAGAGGCCCCCTCACAAGCCCCCCCCCCCTCACAGGTCCGTACCTACACCCCTGTCCCGGCCATATCAAAGGACAGAGGGCCCCTCACACACATGAATTATACTTTTGATAGACATATTTTACTTTGTTATAAACAAATTTATAGCAGTAGTACTTCGTTATAAAGGAGAGGAATGTACTGGAGACATTGAGATCCTTGCCAATTTGTTCGTTATAAACAAAATTCCTTGTAACTGAGTTTGTAATAACGAAGTTTTACTGTATCTGGTCAATCTGCATAGCATAATTTAGATCAGCCTTTGACCATTTAGGAAATGGCTACAAGTTTTATTCATAGGGGATTGTCCTAAAAGTATGGCACGTTCAGTGTTATGCTATGGATTGAGGCCAAAGAAGAAGGGGTTCATTCCATACCGTAATGCACCCATAGGCCTTCAATAACATATTATTTAGCAAGGTTTTCCCCTTTCATGTGTTAGGGAATAAATTCTTTAAAATCATATTTAATCTTTAGAGTAAAATACTGATTTTAGAGTAATTTAAATGTCTGTATCAGTTTGGTGTGAAGTTTAATACCTTAATCCATGCTTTATAATTATTTCAAAGTCTCACTCCTCCTGCACAAGTACACAAGTACTTAAATAAATGGTACAGCATCAATGGAGAAGGTTTGCCGTTGCTGAAGCCTGTGATCCCCCCTGGTACCTTTTAAGGGCTGGATCAATGCCCTGCATAGTCTGAACTAGCATTGTTACCACAGGCTTTAGCTGTTGCTTCCCTGACCTGGACCTGGTATCTGCCTCTCCTGCTGAAATTGGTGCTCGGGGGATAGGGCCTGTTTCTTGTTCTCTTAAGACAGGTTTTTTAGCAAATAGTTTCAAAATATTCTTGAAAGTATTAGAGCTCTAGAAAATTCTTACAGGGTTGAACGTTGCTAGTCTCCACTTAAATATGTGTCACTGCCTACATCAGAAACTGCAGTATTGGGATGTAATGTTTTTTGGCAGCAAGAAGTAACTGACAAACAGCAACTAGCAACAGGCAGCCAGCAAACAGTAACTGGCATCCTCAACTGCAAAGTCATAACTAGTAGGAGAACTAGTATAGAATTAATATGACTATGGTAAACAAAACATTAAGGAATATTGCCTTAGGCCCAAAAAAAAAAGGTGTGTTTCAGGCAACATAGTCACAAAATTTAGGGTAGGTAGGTCGGACTTTTTTGATTTTTTTTTTTTTTTTTAATGTTGGAGACCTGTACCTAGAATGAGTCGCGGACTGCCATATCGACTTGCGAGTCATCAAGACGACTCACCGATTCTTACTTTAGCTAGGAATATCATGAAATTATTGGACATTTTTGTTAATAAGCAATTTCCTGAGGCTGGACAGTTAATTAGGCATGTGATCTGTTCTTCCTGACCAAAAAATTGCTAAAATTTCCTAAAAAAATATGAATATTTTGAAAAAAAAAAAAATTCTCCAAATTCGGAAAAAAAATGCTAGGGTCGGCCCTTATTTGAAACTAGGGTCGGGTTGCCTTAAACACACCTTTTATTTTTTTTGGCCTTATTATAATGCATGAGGAATAGCACCGATCAACAGAACATGGTGATCAGATGTACCCAGAGGTGATCTGTGTTTATCACACTAACTACAAAGCTTACAACCGTGAACTCCACTCTCGAACATTTAAACCTTACCTCACTCACCTTAGACACGACAAACAAAGCTTACAGAGAAGGAAGACCTAGAATTTCCTCAGAAGCAAGACATGTGGGACAAATCACAACTGGCAGGCAAGATACACATCAAAGGCCATATGCACTAAAGCCACCCTAGCCAATTCAATAGGTTACCACAGGAAGCAGGTGCCTAGCCCACCCCAGGCCATGGGAATGAATGGTGTGGGTGTGGAGAGGGGCAGATGGGGGATGTTGATGGTAACCAGAGTGGTGTGTTAGGGACAGAAGGATAACAAGATTCTCACAGAGTCAGCTTGCAGTGACCTTGTCAGTGACCTTTGTCAGTGACCTGTCAGTTGGAATCAACTACTATTCTTGACCACTGGCCTTGGTGCATTATTTAATCAAGGAAAAGGAAAGCACTTTAAATGCCTGGTTGAATTACCAAAATGGTTTGAAGATCAAGAGCCAATGCAAAAACAATGCAGTAGAAGATACACCATAATTATCATACTATGACATGTGATATGTAATATGCAGTACGATATATAAAGTACATGTATTCAGCTTAATTATCAATCAATTGATCCCTCTTACTTACATAAAAGGACACAGATGTATAACAAACATTTCAATTTACTTTAGTGAATACTAGTTACAATTCCAGCAGGCCTCTGAACTTTAACTGTAAGTCCCTGACATGTTGGACAAAAAGGCCTCCCTTCCTTCATCCTCACCTTGTGTTCCCCACCTTTATTATCACAAGGCCCTTCTGCAAGCACCAGATACATACAGCCTCCAAACCGTGAGTGTAAATCAACTACTGTCTGCTCCCCAGTGCTCCCAGGGGCTTTGGTGGCTCCAACTACCTCAGGTATCTTCTCCAGGCTGAAGATCCAGTTTAATCCTTCAGATGGCACCTAGATGGTGCCAACATCGGTGCTGATGATGGTGGAGATACTGAAGCAGGAGGGTTTGGAGGTGTGGAGGTGGTACTGATTGTGATGTCACCAAAGGTCTTTGTGATAGATTGTGTTTATCATTTTGCTGTTGATGATGATGGTGGGTTGATTCTCTCATGTGACACTCTGAGTTACTTTTACGAATGCTAGAACTATAGTTCTAGCGTTGCCTACCCCAGTAAACAAATAACGTTATACACCATTTTATAACCTTATATAACGTTATATGTCAACGTTTTTCTAAGGCTCCTTAGTATGACATAATGTTATGTAAAATTTAAAACGTTATTTTGACGTAAAATAACGTTTTTTTGTTAGCTTGGACTGTTGTACATTACGACTGTTTACATTATTATGTTTAGAAGACTAGGTTATTCCAGGTGATGTTTCTAACCTATTTCATGAACATACCCTTGTATGTAAGGATGTGCTTTTATCCAGCAAGGCCTTGTGCTAGAGCAGCTCCCCCCATCACTAAGTTGCTCCCCTCCCCATGTCCACAGTATGCACAGTAGAACATGGCTCATGGTGCTTAGCCTATATATATTTTGCTCTTCCATTTTTTAGATACTGGTCACTGACCCTCAACTTGCTCCAACATTTCCCATCACTATTGGGCTCGCTCCTGAAGGTATCACCCCAGTAATAGAGGGAGGTAGGCAGCTTACATCACCCAAATCCCCCCGACACTGTCTGGCCAAGTTTGTCACTTGCCCATGGGTATATCATAGCTCAACACCACTGGCACAATAAAACTAGACACCCAGTGCACCAAGGGTGCGAAGGGGAAGACCTGAAGGAAGGGTGTTGGAACTTCGACACAGAGGTGAAAGCCTGTTGAGAACATGGAGAGACAACTTCCTTATAATGGACAATCTTTTGAAACTTGAATATCATTTCACAAAAACTAGGAGGGACAAGGGAAAGTGAGCGCACCTGCTCACGGATACAAAATTCAAAAATTGATACATAATGCATTAGCACAATGGCCTTAGCACTGTATCAATAAGGACAGCTTGATGGACAACATGGGTAGAAAAACAGAAGAGATTGCATGGCAGGTGTCTGTGACAGGGGTGGTGGTAAGGGTAAATAAGCAGCTTGGTTGAAGAAGATGAAAGAATATAGTGCAGCTAGTAAGGATATAAAGCTTTTTGATGGAGTAATTTCACACATTGAATGTTGCCCACATTTCATAAAGCTCTGTTGAATGGAACAGTCGTTCAAAAGGTGAGGAGAACATTCAAAAGACTAGTTTAGATACTTCTTTTGTGTTTATTCTTTACCTTTATTGATTTATAATAAGTAAACTGACTACTGTTGAACACTGAAGTTGGTAATTCCATAGAGCAGAACAATACCAATGTGAATTGACAGGACCCAAGGCCTCTGTCACATTGACGCTAAGTGAAATGGATTATCAAGAGCCATTCATTCTGATAGTTTCCTGCCGAAGAAAAAATAGATAAACTTAATATTGAAATCTGCCAGGTATTAATAAGGCAAAAGAGATACTCAAAGGTACATTAGAGTTGATATCTGAACTGATTCTGAGGGCATAACCTTGTAAACAGTCAATCTTACACCAAGCTTCCTCACCTTGTTGCTAAGAATCAGTGAAATATCAAAGGATCATAACAATAAGCAACATTCAGTAAATGCACTGCTGTCAGTAATGCAATGATACATACATCAAGAGGACTCATGGACCCAATAATACAATAAAGAGTGACAAGGGGAAATTGGAAGACTCAGGCTTTTATCCAGCGAGGCCTTGTGCTAGAGCAGCTCCCCCCATCACTGAGTTGCTCCCCTCCCCATGTCCACAGTATGCACAGCAGAACATGGCTCATGGACTGAGTGGGTTTCCTTGTCTAATTGATGTGGGGCCCACTTTGGAACCAGGCAGATGTGGCAAAAGCATGGACCTTTTTCTTCAACCCCATTATTCTAGTGCGGGGGCCTCCCTGGATACCCCCCCCCCCCCCCCCGCAGTCTACACTTAACAGAGAGGCACAGAGAATCTAACTGGTTTATTGAGCTACTCAACTGTGTGCTGGGTTCTATCCTGAATAGGGACATTGAGTGAAATGTGTGTAGTGGCTACTAGAGACATATTAGTTGCACATGACCAACATTGTTCATTGTGTGAACTGCAGGATTGTAGTTACCCTCTCTCATTAGGCTTTCACAGTGCCCTATCAGGCATAGCCAATTTTTACATGGGCATGGTGGTCATTAGAAAACTTGGTATTTTGTTTCTGCTTATATTTATAATGGTTGTTGCCTAAGTACTCACTACATAGTAGGGACTTGACAAGATGTAGGGAATCAAGGTATGCTAGGCACAGTATGTTTTTGAATGTTGTTGCTAGGCTGTTAATGCCATTCTAATGCTCGTTGCTAGGCACAGAATGTTTTTGAATGTCATGGATAGGCAACATATTGATTTAAAACAAATGTAATAAGTATCATGGGTATCCTTGGGTCTGCATACTCGGATAAGCTGTATCTAAAGCTGTCTAAGGCCTACTCTGCGTGCTTGTTGCTAGGCATGGATTTTTTGTCAAATGTGGTTGCTAGGCAATATATCAACTCATGCACAATTAAAAACATACCTTCACAATAGAGAATAACACCAGTGCCATACTTGAAGACAGTTTACTGAGGTAATTGCATCATTTTATATGCATCCATATCATTGCCACATGAAAAAATTTGAATAATGAACTCCCCATAAAATGTTGATGTCCTATGTGCCTACCGTCCTTTTAAAAGGACGGTCCATAAATCAGAGGCCATGAGCGCAAATTTCCCAATTTTGCTAAAAATGCCCAAAAAACATCAATTTAACACAGGAAAAAAAATGTTGTTATAAAAAGAGCACTATTTCCCTCCTTAGGCATATCTGTCTTAATTGTCATCAACAGACAGGACTCTTACTGCAATCCATACATAACCAAGCAACTCTGCAGCACAGGGCCCATATGGACTGAATTATTTTAAGGGAGAGTCCTATACATTTAAGAGCCATTGAAAGAGTAAAACAAACACTGTCTCATTTCACAACCCCACACATTTTGCATTTATAAGATCTTGAAGATCATTGAATACACTAACAAAGAAAATTCAAGTGAGAGACAAACCCTAATCTACTTGTGTCATCAACTATATTTTGCACTAGGACTTTCCCTAGAGCAGTGCTTCATCTGCTGTGTACACTATCATCCTTCTTTTGGAACAATCACATTAATTTTTGATGCAACTTAGCAGTGTTTCTTTCTTGCTGTATTGTGAATTGCTTTGTTCCTTACATTTGTTTTTTATGCCCTCACTGCTGTAGTTGCACCGTAAAGATTATCACGTTAATATTAGGCATGAGAGGCATAATCGAATGCCTCATTGCGATATGCAACTACGATCCATGAGAAAATGTAATCCAGGATTGTTACAGAGAAATTCTGACAACAGGCTTAATATGTGTATTTCTAATCACCACAACATGGGTGTTTATACTATCCTTACTAGTTCCTAGGGTCTCAAAAAGGGAAATTATATATTTTTTACTTTTAATATACCAAAGGCTTCAATTTTGATTATGTAATTAATGAGATCTAACACATTTAGGTATGTTTTATAGTGATAGCTTCCAATAAATTCTCCTTATCGGACCAAGCTGCCGTCTGATAGGCTAACATTTAACTGTACAATTACAAGTTCTTCTCCGCATTGCAGTCTAAAAAATTGATTTCAACTCCTGTTAGTGAAGTGGGAAAGTTATAAATTATGTCCTGTTACCATAAAGTCTTGGTATCTTAGGAATCTATTTCAAAGCTCTCTTGTTCAATGCAGTATCTCAATTTGTGTGTTTAAGATCTGCAACATTCACATACTAATTGATGTCCTTATTATAACCTGATACATTTTAGATTATGCAGCATAGAGCAGCTTTTATGTCTGTTTATTGTATTACATTAGTATATTAGAATCTGTTACCTAGCATGCACATAGCAGTTATTAGTATTGATTAGTATTGACCCATACAAAGCTGGCAGGGCAGGCTGATCACCAGCTGCTCACACAGCTGGCTCATCCAGGGGAACAATATGCAAAGAACCCACTAAAATAGATTTCCTTCACATCTTCCTCCTTGTGGTTGGAATGCCACCGGTACCAATTAGGCAGTAGGTGCTCAACAGCCCTGTGAAATACTCAACTTTACTGAAAGGAAGGCCCCGAGCTATTTAGAAGTCACACAAACTGTTGGACCTTGTATCGGATTCATCAAGCAGGATGTGATGGGTACTATTGTGCCTCCTTAAAATGACAATGTATTGCTCGATCAGGAGAGACAGGAATCGGTTGGAAAAAAATCTCATTCCAAAGATTAACTATTGATGTTGAAATGCTTAAGAGTCTAATACTTCTATTACCTCATACACAATACCATCTATGCTGAGGAGGTCTTTAGGACCATAGTCTAAAGACAAAATTGAGACTTACTTACTAAACCAAATGTGTGGTACATCAACAAAATGTTCTATCCAGCTGATTCATGTGACATCCCCAAATAGACATATATCCTGTATGCATTTCCATTTCATAATGAGGAGGATGTGCACTAATGTTTACCTCGAAAACATTTCTGGATGTGCACAACTGTTAACATATCAAATGTAAACAAAAGATACAAAATGCCCGTAAACCTACACACATGTGGACAATCAGAAACATATTACACAAATTAAACTGAGATAGGGCACAGTGTATTGTAAACTATTTTAAAAGCTCTGTGATTGGGAGTTTCAACATCTGTGTTTGTGCTTACAAAGACAATGATCTAGAACATTCTCCGAACTATTTTTTGCAGGACCCACGTTGGACAAGATCCTAACTATAGCATAAGATGCATATCAAGGACAATTCACATAAAAGCTACTGCGGCTAGGTCAACAGGTTACAACATCAGCGGGGGGGGGGGGAGACACTTAGGGGCTGGGGGACATTTAGAGACTGGGGGTTGTAGGTGGGACGTGGAAATGAGCCAGATGGTATTTTATTAAAGATTGAAGGCAAAGAAATGGTTAGGACACAATACAATCTTGTTTTGCTCATGTTCATGCAGATAATACACCAAAACCTAGAACCAGTCTAATGTTGAAACTATAGTAAAGCTGTATGATAATGTTACATTCAATTGAATGAAAGAAAAAGTTATAAACTGCATAAGTGTACGCCACACTATACTGCCATGTTGTTTAGAGTCACTGACCCAACAACGTATTGTAAGCTCACCCCAAATGCCCTCTCCTCCCAATTCCTATCCAAATAAGAAAAAACTAGGAATCATGGATTCCAACCTAAGTGCATCTTGAGGCAGTACCTCCTAAGGCAACATAGACTGTAGTGCCATCATCTCCACATCCCACTTCCCTAACACTCACTCAATGCCACTCACTCAATGTAGCCTCTTAGAGTGTCCCCATTCCTACCTTGCCATGGCTCCTAACTACTTCAGTTTCTAGAACTCAGAGCAAGAGCAATGCAGTATGCCAACACTCAAAGGTACTTGTCGTGTAAATAGATTTATGACTGTCAAATGGATGGGAGATTTCCGATTCAAAGCTACACTTCGGGCTGTAATTAATCCACTTCCTCACTGTTTGTTTCCATGACTTAACATTGAAATGCAGACTAAATGTCAATAATGTACAATGCAAGGAGTGTTGACAATAAAAGGAAAATCTCCTTTCCAAACAAACATAGTTTAAGTTCCTGTAACCTTCAAGGATGACAAAATGCTTTACATACCAAATGCACTCATATAGATAAGAGGCATGATGCACCAATGCAGTGCCATCAAAATGACCCCTTGTCATTGTGTTAATTCATTGTAACTACATAGCATGCCATCCTCCAGGAAGTCTTATCCATAATTATGTTCATTCAGGCTTTTTTGAAAGGAAGATTATAATAAACTATCACAATGGTATGATGTTGAAAGAAAAACAATATGAGCAGGACCCACATAATAAACAATGCAATAGTGATTAGCAAGGGGAAATTTGAACACTCCAGCTTTTGTTGATGTAGGCCGTGTTACAGAGCAAATGACCTACCACTGAGCTGTACCCCTGTCTTCATCTACAGTATGCCCAGTACAATGTTGCTTATGGACTGAGTGGGTTGCCTTGTATAATTGATGTAGGAGACTCACATGCATCCAAGCTGAGGTATACATCTATGCCTTTCCTGCCTTCATCTTAGTTTGGGGGGCATTCGTGAATAAGATAACTGCATTATTGAGCAACTCAATTCTGTCTTGCCTATTTTACAGTGATACATGGCATGATCAAAAGAATAAATGTATGTGTGTTGTACAACTCACAACTCCACCACACCTAGACAAAGGTGTACTACAGGCAGATTGGGAAGCAAACTCAGGCTTTTTCAGGCTTCTCCTTCCGTTTATCTGAGCAGGACGTAATCATTGCTTTCCTCATGTGCACTCCATCTAAACAATATTTTTCCTCAACCAATATCACTTTCCCATGGTGTACTATATTTTACTATACATAACTATAGTTTATCATAAGCATACTATATTATAGTATTCCCCCATACACACACTCCAGGTTCAGTTAGGAAATATCATCTTGATACACTGCTCAAACAGGCCCATAAATGTTGTCAGTTGCGTGTGCAAATTCCAATTATCAATAGAGAATGAAAAGCACTGCTTTTGAAATTAAAATGTCAAATTGCGATTGCAGTACTTCATTGGACTCCTTTTTATAAGGTTTTCCACCTAACTGTATCGTTTGATTGTCAAACATAATGTATTCCTGTGTTGTAAATCTGTGTATTGAACTAGACTAGGTGTTTTCAATTGATGCAAAAACCACAAAAATTATACTCAGACCTAGACAAGAGGGTCTATTTTTTTTTGTTAAATCCCTCCTCTGTTTGATTCCCCCTCCCTCCCCAAATGCAGAATAACACTCAAGACGATTAAATGGCATTTACTCGGATAAAAAGATCAAACTATTGCTTAAATGCAAATATTCATGTAATACAGGTTTTATCACTTGAGCTGCTCCCTCAAGTCACTATATACCTCGTCTAAATGACGTAGCAGGTTGCCAAAGTAATGTAAATCCAGTGCGCGCAAAACGTGGATATCAAGTGTGTTTTGTCACTGCCAGTGAGCTCCCTAAAGTCTATCTACAGTAGACACCACCTTTTATGGGCAACTGGACTGAATGGATCTCCTTTACTAATTGATGTAGAGCACATGTGAGGGCCATGAAAGAAACATTGAGAGTATTTTTTCCATCCCCCTTTAGTCTAGTGTGCAGTGCCCTTCCCTGCAAAGTGCTTCAGTCTAAACTTAGCAGCACCGTTCAGAGAGTCTAGGTCGATTATTGAGCAACTGGGCTGTGACTTGACGAGACACATGTAGTGAATTATGTATATTAGCTGTTCTATCTACAGTACGGCCAGCCCCTCTTAGACTGATGCAGGATTTCAGAGCATGTCTTAATAGGTCTGCATGTGTGCAAATTCAGGAAAGTGAAGGAGGGAGGGGGTCAGCTGAATCCACTGAGGTAAATCCGTTGGATCGGACGAGTTTGGTCCATAGGTTTAGCAATATTTAGCTTATTTCTCTCCATATCAACAGTCTAAAAGCTCTCTCCTCACAATGCAGACAGTCAACAGATCCACCCAAAGCGAATGTCTGGAAAGTAGTCACTCAAATTAAGTATAATTAAAAAAGATATAGGGGTGTCATAATAGAAAACAGGACCTTGGCGGGATAGGGAAAACTGGAAAAGCCTCCATGCTAGGGGGTCATAATAAAATATGCGACCATGCCTGATTCCACAGGTGTAAGCGATTTCTTTTTTTTTTTGGGGGGGGGGGTCTTTTCTTAAAATCAGAATGAAGTGTGGGGGGGGGGAGGAGATAACTTTATCCTAAATGGTAGGGTGGGGTCAGAAAACAATTGCAGTTTTGGAAAAATCCACCAAGCCCCCCCCCCCCAGCTCATAATAAATGATTCGGCCCTACACTATACCATAATGCAACTAACCTGTAAGTCAACCCCCTGAAGAAAAGACCATGATGGAGCCCTGTTTACTGGTTTAGACATAGGGTTGTCGTGTTGGATCCTCCCACATAAATATCCTCATGTTTGCTGTTTGCCTTCATATGGGATTGATTAAATTTGCCAGAACATTATTTCCCTATGATTAGTGGATGTCTAAGAGAGAGACTATTAGGAAATGATGGCAAATAGAAAGGACAGTCTGGCTTCTATTAGTGACTTGAAGCAACTGTTTTTGTCTATATATTCTTATTAGACATTGTCCGATTACTCACTGCAGGATGGGGCCATGACAGAGTGTGGGGATTTTGCCAATTAAGGGAAGTCTTACCTGTCATCCACAGAAACATAAAATAGAGATGACGCCATTTCGTCCTATCTAGGTTCAAGGAGCTCTGTAGGAGACAATTATGGGAAATGAACTAATTTGAAGACAGCAAATCCCAATAGGAAATAGATGAGCCTTACTTCTAGATGTTCCTCTTATTAAATCTTAGCATCAATGGTAAGTGCTGAAATTCCCTACTGATGTAATAGAAACCAGCTGTCTGAGTGATGCCATGAAATGAAAAGGGCACATACTAAATGATCTCCTTAAAATCACAGAGACAATGAGTAATGGTTATTTTGCTGAGAAAGCATTTTACAAGAGTTTATGTAAAGTACCCCTCTATATGTGGCTAAGCCCTTATGCTATAGGGACTTACACGGGTGATGGGTAGCTCGGCTCCCTTCAAAGAGTATAATTCCCATGCACATGGTGTGTGATGGTGTTATTTGATATGATATAGCATCATAAATGTCACAGTACTGCATAAGTGTATCTATGTGCTACATGTATAGTTGCTGAGTCAGAGGTGTTCCGTGATGGCAATAAAATGAAATAAGTGGCTTCAAGCAGGTAGGGGTGCTGGATAGCAGTGGTACTCTACCTAACTGTCCCAAAAGGCTAGCCGGAGCTACTCTTAAATCAGAAAACCTTCCAAAATTGACTATTCCCTTATTGGAATACTTTTTGATTTGTTCTTAACCGTTTAGGCGGTGAAAACGAGGAGGCAACCCAAACTTCTTGAGCTATCCCTCATTGTTTCATCAGATGAGGAAGGAATAAGTGGATGTAAAAGTTTTTACAAAATGGAAAGGCTCCAGGCTCTGATAATTATCTCCAGTACATCAAGTCGGCAACCACGCACAAAATATTGAAATACTTTTTAAAAGCCTTTTCTCATTATTTTACCTATAGACCTGAATTCGAACCATTAAACTATTGCCAATAATTAAAACATTGATTGCCTGACCTCACATTTCTTTTTCATTCAAGTTTGCTAAAATATGTAGCTCCAGAAATCACATCTAGCATTCTTGTGCTTTGATTTGAGACATTCACTAACCCTGACATTACATAATTATAGTTAGTATATATACAAACATAAAAATATGACATCAGATTATTCTCTATCCATTAATGTAATTTAGAGGAGCACATTCTGTTGCAATCAAGGTATTTCCTTTAAAGAGGGAGGGATTGATTAGGAAGTATTTTTCATCCATTACTCGAGTTACTCCAAGTAGACCCTGAACAAATGTGTTAATGCACTAGGAGGGGGATAATATGGGCAAGTAAATCAGCATGCAATACTAACAGCTCAAAACGTATCTATTAGAGGTAGGTGATTGCAGAATTGAAGATGAATGTATTATATTTGGACAATGATTTGTCAGCCAAATCAAGGAAATGCACCTTGGCATATTTATAAATGATTATGAAGAAAATGTAGGATGTTTCTGAAGGCCAAATAATGTCCCCGAGACTACAAATACTAGTTTCAATTACTGTGGCAGTACACAGAAAACCTAAATGCTGCAGCCATTGGTCTCTAGTGGCTATTCCAGGTTGGCCATAAAGGCATTGGTCAGACATGGCCAAGTGCTAATCAAAACTCGAAACATGACTAACCCTTATTCAAAAGGACTTATACTCATTGAAATGGAGAAGCCTAAGGTGTGTTGGTCAGTACTGACCCCCCTTGACAGTATAAACCCCTTCACCACTGTATTTCCTGTAACTCAATGCAATTTTGTGCAATATATTGGCTTACCGTGTGGAAGGAGTTAACCAACCTAAGTTGGTCGTAAGGGATCCAGAAAATGACCAAGGTACTATTGACTGATTGTCAGCCCTGCAGGGTAAAGATTATCAGTATAGGCTTACAGTTACAGCCACCATTTAGTACAACCATGAGACTTAGTTCACCTCCTCCAGGCACCAAAATGTAACCCAACATTCAAACCATCCCTGCAAACAAGATCTCGGGCAGAACTCGTGCGGTTCTTGAGTCACAACTTGGGATCCCTGGGAGAATTGTGCACGTATCTGGCACGAGAATATGTGAACAGCTTTTGACTGTGTCATATTCTGTGGAGTTCCACGTTATTTATATCAAACAGAACTTGGGAATTGAACGTTCGCAACTGAGTAGAATCCGGGTAGGTCACAATGACACAAGAAAGGCACGAGATATTCCCAAGAATTGTGAACATGTCCTTAGTACAATCAGAACTTGGGAATTGAACGTTCGCAACTGGGTAGAATCCGGGTAGGTCACAATGACACAAGAAAGGCACGGGAATTGAACGTTCACAACTGGGTAGAATTCTACCCAGTTGCGAACGTTCAATTCCCAAGTTTTGATTGTAATAAGGATGTGTTCACAATTCTTGGGAATATCTCGTGCCTTTCTTGTGTCATTGCAACCTACCCGGATTCTACCCAGTTGTGAACGTTCAATTCCCGTACCTTTCTTGTGTCATTGTGACCTACCCGGATTCTACCCATTTGCGAACGTTCAATTCCCAAGTTCTGTTTGGAGGGATGGCTACAAAGAGGAACAATGTACTGTTTCCTCAACAGCAAGACATGTTTGGCAAATCTCAACTAGCAGGCAAGATACACATCAAAGGCTATGTGCACTAAAACCTTCCAAGCCAATTCAAAAGTTTACTATGGGATTGAGATGGTGGATGCCTAGGGGCAAGGGGACAAAGGTCAGGGTGTGGAGAGGGAGAGGGGCAGATGGAAGTGATGATGGTAACCAGAGAGATGTGTTAGGGATAACACAATTCTCACAGGGTCACAATTAGGCAGTGGTTATTATCTAACAAGATTGTAAATTTTTGCTCACTCACCCTCACCCTTTGAGTTAAAAAACACACATACCTCTTGACTTAAAATGGATGAAATGTTTTTTTTTGGAACCCCCCATCTTGAGAAGTCAACATAATTATTTGAACCACTCCCCCAAAAAATTATCTCCAACCCCCTTCTTTTTAAATAGTGACCACTACCTTAGAGACTCATTCCTTAAAATGAGAATATCTGTCATATTATGCCTATAAATTCACCCATATCCGATCCATTATCAACCAATCAGGTATGAGCTAGAGTTCATATTCTCTGCAATATGATACATGATACAGTGGACTATATAATAAACATTTATACGTATATACAGCTTGAACTTGAAAATTGAAATTTGAAACTGCACACAATAAAAGTTGTCCCAATCTGAACAGTAATATAATATATCCCTATAAATGTCCACAATATTGCCTCTACCTTTTTAACATTGTCATCTTAGTAGACTGCAAATGAAAACAATAATGCCTCTGGCCTTTTAACATAGATTTCTTAGCCGACTGCAAATATTCCTGCCGGTAGATAATACCATAACTTCTTACAAACCATTTAATGATACACATATTGCATGCAAAGAATGTGTCTGCATGGAGTGTATGCCGCTCATACTATACCTGGTATGGCATAGGTGACTGCTTAGTTGCTGCACGGGCAGTGCCACAATATGCAATACACCATCATTATTCTTTCTTTTACCCCTAGTGCATTGACAACATGTGGTTGTGAATGGGCAGGAGGTACTCCATGAACTGCTTAAGTGTGCTCACAGGAAATCCAGAAGATGCTCACAAATCACACCAACTGCTAAAACTGACAATTCCCATATTGGATTCTCTTTCAATTCCCTCTGCACACTGTGTAAGATAAAATCTGGGAGACCATTCCAATGTCCTTCCTTATTGTTTTCTCAGATGAGACAGCTATGTGTAAGCTGAAAAGGTGCATCAACTAGCTCCCCGGCTACTACTCTTTGCTGCTCCGGTATCGGAACCTGAGCAGTAATTTCACAACTCTTGTTATGATTAACACTGATCCTGCAGTCCGAAAGGCTAACCTAATCAAGGTCCAAAGTTTCCTGGATGAGTTAAAAGGTATTACACTAGTAAGCTGCAATGCACGTAGTTTAAATAGAAAAAACTTGGTGATGTTAAACTCAGCTTGGACTGTGATATTCTCTGTATATGCGAGTCGTGGGCTCTTGATGGTACAGACGATGCTCTATTTCACTCGGGGGATAAACGTATATTTAGAAATGACAGGCCTGATAGAGCGGGCGGAGGACTCCTAACGTATGTCGGTGATTTTTTCCGCCCTTACTGCCAGTCTGTCCCAGCCCTGGAGCTAATGGAGGACAACATTGAAGTACAGGCTTTGAAATTTGAAAAACCTACAGACCGTAATTTTATAGTCCTAAATGTATACCGGCCTCCTAATAATGAGCATGGTGATTTCTTTGATAAGCTTACTGCTATCATAGGAAAGATAGACAGGGAGCACTATGAGCTATGGTTAATGGGTGACATGAATGCAAACACACGGGAGAGAAACTCCGGCCCCGCTATTGGTCTATTTGATCTATGTAGAGAAAATAGCATTAAAAGATATATAGAAGATGTAACGCGCCCTAATGAAAACAATGTTAGCGGAGGCACTTGTATCGATCACATAATAACCGATTGTGACATAGTCAGTCACAGTGGAGTGCTAGATTGTCTTATCTCGGATCATTATCCTGTTTATGCTTGTCGTAAAAAAGGCAAAGAGACCCGTACTCCCTTAAGCTTTACTGGGAGGTCCTATCGTAAATATGACCGTGATGATTTTGTAGAATATCTGTCGTGTCTTAATTGGGCCGACTTTCATTCATCGCGTAACCCAAATCAACAATGGCTCTTCATTTATGACGCGATTATTGTTTATTTAGACATATATTGCCCTGTAAAAACCATGACCATCAAAAAACAGTCCGATCCGTGGGTCACTCCAGAAACCATTGAGCTCATCAATGACAGGTCTAACATGTTAACAGAACAGCGCTTGACTAATGACCGAGTGCTACTCAAACAACTCAGAAAGATTAAGAACAGAATACAGCGCCAGCTTGAGAATGCGGAGGGGGATTATGTTATTACAGTTTTAGAACGTTCAGAAGGGGATCCCTCGAAATTCTGAAGGGAGGTTAATGCCTTAGTTAACCCTGTCACAAAAAACTTAATTATCCAACTAGTAAATGACCTCACGGGAGAAATTATCCCAGTCGAGGAGACTGCAGATTATATAAACAATTATTTCGCTAACATTGGGACAGATCTGTTCAGCAAACTGCCACATACAGGTCTTTTAATACCTGACCCGGTGCTAGATGACCCCATAGATGAAGACGACCTAGACATAGCCGAGCTCATTAATCACGACCTGGTATTATCCCTCATCAAAAAGATAAACGTTGATAAGTCTTGTGGTCTTGACAGAGTCAACACCAGAGTTCTAAAAGATGCAATGTTGTTCTTGTCTGAGGAGATGACCACCATTTTCAGAAATTCTCTCAACGAGGGCATTTTTCCGGAATCCTGGTCATGTGGTTTACTAGTACCCATCCCAAAAAAGGGTATGTGAACAGCTTTTGACTGTGTCATATTCTGTGGAGTTCCACGTTATTTATATCAAACAGAACTCGGGAATTGAACGTTCGCAACTGAGTAGAATCCGGGTAGGTCACAATGACACAAGAAAGGCACGAGATATTCCCAAGAATTGTGAACATGTCCTTAGTACAATCAGAACTTGGGAATTGAACGTTCGCAACTGGGTAGAATCCGGGTAGGTCACAATGACACAAGAAAGGCACGGGAATTGAACGTTCACAACTGGGTAGAATTCTACCCAGTTGCGAACGTTCAATTCCCAAGTTTTGATTGTAATAAGGATGTGTTCACAATTCTTGGGAATATCTCGTGCCTTTCTTGTGTCATTGCGACCTACCCGGATTCTACCCAGTTGTGAACGTTCAATTCCCGTACCTTTCTTGTGTCATTGTGACCTACCCGGATTCTACCCATTTGCGAACGTTCAATTCCCAAGTTCTGTTTGGAGGGATGGCTACAAAGAGGAACAATGTACTGTTTCCTCAACAGCAAGACATGTTTGGCAAATCTCAACTAGCAGGCAAGATACACATCAAAGGCTATGTGCACTAAAACCTTCCAAGCCAATTCAAAAGTTTACTATGGGATTGAGATGGTGGATGCCTAGGGGCAAGGGGACAAAGGTCAGGGTGTGGAGAGGGAGAGGGGCAGATGGAAGTGATGATGGTAACCAGAGAGATGTGTTAGGGATAACACAATTCTCACAGGGTCACAATTAGGCAGTGGTTATTATCTAACAAGATTGTAAATTTTTGCTCACTCACCCTCACCCTTTGAGTTAAAAAACACACATACCTCTTGACTTAAAATGGATGAAATGTTTTTTTTTGGAACCCCCCATCTTGAGAAGTCAACATAATTATTTGAACCACTCCCCCAAAAAATTATCTCCAACCCCCTTCTTTTTAAATAGTGACCACTACCTTAGAGACTCATTCCTTAAAATGAGAATATCTGTCATATTATGCCTATAAATTCACCCATATCCGATCCATTATCAACCAATCAGGTATGAGCTAGAGTTCATATTCTCTGCAATATGATACATGATACAGTGGACTATATAATAAACATTTATACGTATATACAGCTTGAACTTGAAAATTGAAATTTGAAACTGCACACAATAAAAGTTGTCCCAATCTGAACAGTAATATAATATATCCCTATAAATGTCCACAATATTGCCTCTACCTTTTTAACATTGTCATCTTAGTAGACTGCAAATGAAAACAATAATGCCTCTGGCCTTTTAACATAGATTTCTTAGCCGACTGCAAATATTCCTGCCGGTAGATAATACCATAACTTCTTACAAACCATTTAATGATACACATATTGCATGCAAAGAATGTGTCTGCATGGAGTGTATGCCGCTCATACTATACCTGGTATGGCATAGGTGACTGCTTAGTTGCTGCTCGGGCAGTGCCACAATATGCAATACACCATCATTATTCTTTCTTTTACCCCTAGTGCATTGACAACATGTGGTTGTGAATGGGCAGGAGGTACTCCATGAACTGCTTAAGTGTGCTCACAGGAAATCCAGAAGATGCTCACAAATCACACCAACTGCTAAAACTGACAATTCCCATATTGGATTCTCTTTCAATTCCCTCTGCACACTGTGTAAGATAAAATCTGGGAGACCATTCCAATGTCCTTCCTTATTGTTTTCTCAGATGAGACAGCTATGTGTAAGCTGAAAAGGTGCATCAACTAGCTCCCCGGCTACTACTCTTTGCTGCTCCGGTATCGGAACCTGAGCAGTAATTTCACAACTCTTGTTATGATTAACACTGATCCTGCAGTCCGAAAGGCTAACCTAATCAAGGTCCAAAGTTTCCTGGATGAGTTAAAAGGTATTACACTAGTAAGCTGCAATGCACGTAGTTTAAATAGAAAAAACTTGGTGATGTTAAACTCAGCTTGGACTGTGATATTCTCTGTATATGCGAGTCGTGGGCTCTTGATGGTACAGACGATGCTCTATTTCACTCGGGGGATAAACGTATATTTAGAAATGACAGGCCTGATAGAGCGGGCGGAGGACTCCTAACGTATGTCGGTGATTTTTTCCGCCCTTACTGCCAGTCTGTCCCAGCCCTGGAGCTAATGGAGGACAACATTGAAGTACAGGCTTTGAAATTTGAAAAACCTACAGACCGTAATTTTATAGTCCTAAATGTATACCGGCCTCCTAATAATGAGCATGGTGATTTCTTTGATAAGCTTACTGCTATCATAGGAAAGATAGACAGGGAGCACTATGAGCTATGGTTAATGGGTGACATGAATGCAAACACACGGGAGAGAAACTCCGGCCCCGCTATTGGTCTATTTGATCTATGTAGAGAAAATAGCATTAAAAGATATATAGAAGATGTAACGCGCCCTAATGAAAACAATGTTAGCGGAGGCACTTGTATCGATCACATAATAACCGATTGTGACATAGTCAGTCACAGTGGAGTGCTAGATTGTCTTATCTCGGATCATTATCCTGTTTATGCTTGTCGTAAAAAAGGCAAAGAGACCCGTACTCCCTTAAGCTTTACTGGGAGGTCCTATCGTAAATATGACCGTGATGATTTTGTAGAATATCTGTCGTGTCTTAATTGGGCCGACTTTCATTCATCGCGTAACCCAAATCAACAATGGCTCTTCATTTATGACGCGATTATTGTTTATTTAGACATATATTGCCCTGTAAAAACCATGACCATCAAAAAACAGTCCGATCCGTGGGTCACTCCAGAAACCATTGAGCTCATCAATGACAGGTCTAACATGTTAACAGAACAGGGCTTGACTAATGACCGAGTGCTACTCAAACAACTCAGAAAGATTAAGAACAGAATACAGCGCCAGCTTGAGAATGCGGAGGGGGATTATGTTATTACAGTTTTAGAACGTTCAGAAGGGGATCCCTCGAAATTCTGAAGGGAGGTTAATGCCTTAGTTAACCCTGTCACAAAAAACTTAATTATCCAACTAGTAAATGACCTCACGGGAGAAATTATCCCAGTCGAGGAGACTGCAGATTATATAAACAATTATTTCGCTAACATTGGGACAGATCTGTTCAGCAAACTGCCACATACAGGTCTTTTAATACCTGACCCGGTGCTAGATGACCCCATAGATGAAGACGACCTAGACATAGCCGAGCTCATTAATCACGACCTGGTATTATCCCTCATCAAAAAGATAAACGTTGATAAGTCTTGTGGTCTTGACAGAGTCAACACCAGAGTTCTAAAAGATGCAATGTTGTTCTTGTCTGAGGAGATGACCACCATTTTCAGAAATTTTCTCAACGAGGGCATTTTTCCGGAATCCTGGTCATGTGGTTTACTAGTACCCATCCCAAAAAAGGGTAACCTTAACTTGATTAAGAACTGGCGCCCCATCACCTTGCTACCTCTCCCAGGCAAGCTTTTGGAGAAGATCATACACAAAGTTTTATCGGACTACCTTGAAAATGAGTCTATTTTAAATAGTGCTCAGTTTGGTTTCCGTAAGAACCGAGGCACCAGGGATGCCATTTTTAATGTAGTCAAAGATCTTTTTGAAGCCAGGGATGATAGTATGGTGACAGCGGCATGTTACATAGATTTTTGTAAAGCCTTTGATAGTGTACACCATCCCACTCTGATCAACAAAATTCGCAGCCTAAACATACACCGAAAATTGAAGAAATGGCTTATGGAATACCTGGCGCACCGCTCTCATTGCACAATAGCGAATGGAGTAAGATCCTCTAGCTCACCTGTAAGCTTTGGAGTCCCCCAGGGTTCCATTTTAGGTCCCTTGCTCTTTTTCTTGTTTATAAACGACCTGCCCGACTCTATCCTAAATTGTAAATATACCTTATATGCTGATGATGTTGTCATATATGTGAGTGCAAAGGATCATCGTGATGCGTGTAGACTATTACAGGAAGATGTTGATAGGGTTGGTATGTGGTGCCTACGAAATGGCATGACTGTAAATACACAGAAAAGTATGTGCATGTTTTTTGGCTCAGATAGTAAGTAACATGGAATAGGGGACCCCGTCATTACCCTGTTAGGCAATCAATTGCCGACGTGTGACTCATATCCCTACCTAGGCGTTGAACTAGACAAGAAATTAAGTCTGACCCCGCACATCAATAAGGTTAAGAAAAGTTTAGGAAGCAAAGTGTATAAATTAAGCAAATTACGTAACAATATGACAAAAAAGATTAGCCTGGAAATATACAGGGTAATGATAGCACCCACCCTAGACTATTGCTCCTTTTATATTGGCAGCGCTCATGTAGGTGAGCTCACAAAATTGCGAACTGGCGTACGAACTCTCAGTGTAATAGACTTGCACAAAGAGGCAAATATGGAGTTGCTCGAGCGCAGCAGAAAGGTCCAGCTTTTAATGATTATGTGGAAGAAAGCAAATAATGGTGAGGCTGAGGAGCAACGGAATGTGCGCACCAGAGGGGATTTAAAAATAAAGTTTAGAAAAAGGAGGGCAAAAACCAGTTTTTATCAGAAATCCCCTTACTATAGGGGTGTAAGTCTCTGGGACACACTAGACAAGGATATACAGCGCCTTAACACTAAAGACACCTTCAAAGTTAAGATTGACTCGCTTCCTCTGATAATTCCTCCACACCAGTAAGCAGCATCTGAAACATGATCCACTGTCAGCTGATGGCCTCCTATTGCATAAATTATCATAAATTTCCACTTTTGTTGTCGCATGATAATCAGTATTATTCAAACCCCACCAAGTCATTATGAATCGCGAATGTTCAGCTCCGAGTGCGGTACCCAAAGATGATTGTGAGGACCCTCTCGTGTGCGCCGAAAAACATTCCTTTGGAACGACGCGTACCAATAAATATCTATCTATAACTATTCATCTGAGATTCTCATTATATCAAAGTAGGTGTTTATTTTGTGGAAATGTTCAAAACCAATCTCGAAGAACGAAAACAGAAATATTCATTAATATCACTGGAACCATCCTTGATGTAAATATTGATTACTTGCAGTGACCTCATGCAGCCATTGTCTCTGAGATATTATCACACTGATAACAAATAATCATTCCAGCTTTCTTAACATCATTTTCAATTTGACAAATTGTTAAAATGACATGTACTACAGAATCATTGGACATACAGCAATAAGATGCCACACACACGATGAGGTCACGGGCCCCAGAGATTTGAATCAGTAGATTGAAATAGTTGATGCTAAACTTTGCACATCAGCATACACAGCATATACATGCATAAATCAAGGATAATTGTACCATCAGTTAATGAGTTAAAATCTGTAAAGGATTCTTTAACTGGCCTCTTCAATGCATCTAAGGGTAAATTGAACAGGCTATAAAGGGTTGTTTGCACATAGTCATGTAAATGATTGCCCTTTTGGCTGGTGCCTATTTTATGGCATGTAATATTGTTAGGGTTCCTTAAGTCTGGAGTAGAGTAACTTTTTTTTTGTGAATCGAGTTCATTCTTAGATGCTTAGAGACATTGCATTGCTTTGGACAAATGAATATACAATATCCTTAACAAAGGGTTCAATGCAGGATGAACTTAATGTGAGGTAACATGTCATAGCATCTTTCAAGTTTCACTTACCTGTACTCAAGCCCCAGTGTCATCCACAAACAGCTGGTACAGGAGCAAGAGGGGAGGCCTGCACAGACCTGAGGCCTCCTCCAGGGAGGTGGGGTACTTGCATGGGCTGGATCAATGCCTAGCCCAGTGGGAGCATTAGAGCATTGTTATCAAGGGATTAGCTGTTGATTCCATGACCTGAATCCCTGTATCTGCCCCTGCTCCTACTAGTGTTGTTCTGTTGGTGTTAGAAGAGGAATAGTTTAAACCCTGGGCCGTGTTATATATAGAGCTGAGCACCTGTCATGCCTGCACTCAAACAGTTGGTGCTGGGGCAGCAGGCTCTATGCCTTTCAGGGAGCAGAGAAGGGACATATTGTTGCTAGTTATCTAAACTGAGCAGTCAGAATGTAGTCCTCGGATATCTAAAGTCATGGAATCGCTGTGGGCCTGCTCCTATAAGAGTGTACAGGAGTTTAGGAAACGAATGTGTTTAAGGTTGATATATGGTAACATGGAATAAGTGATTGTTTTAGTGTATACAATAGGTGTGAAATAGTTGCAGTGGACTAACATAACTAGCACACCGAGGAAGAGTATGTCAATTTCTCCTTGTCTCTGTAATGAATCTTCATTTTTTGGGGATTTATTGTACAAAAGCAAGTCCAACGAGGGAAATACCTCACAGCGTATTCCCTGCTATACTCCTTCCCTCCCTCCATCATTCATTTCCTATATCATCTCCTCGCTTATTACAGTCCTCATTATCCATCAAACAATGGCGCATGTGATGAGGTCACACTTGGCATGAATCTCAGGGAGATAGCTTCCATCCTGTGACTGGATGTGATGTCTGCAGATGTGGCATGTTGTCAGTAATGACGTGACAGCTGATCCTCTGACATTTTGATGATAATGCAAAGGCCATGCATGACGGGACTGCTATTACATATTTTTTTGTGGTTCTTTGATATACACTATTACACAATTATTAACCTTGTTGGAACATGCAATTTGTATGGGCATTGCCATGTCGTTAAAAATATGTTACTTTTATCCAAACTCTAGATACAGTTTATATTATTCCAAAGCATCAACATCCATTCCATGACTTCAAACCAAATTGAATATCCAGGTTTTCTACATGTTCCTACCCTGTGTTTGATACCAGATCAATATTTTGCCTTTTGCCCAGACAAAAGTGTCTCACATACCTATCTATTAGATAACGTTATTGATGTACCACTAGATATTTTCAACACAAATATAAAGAATTCATCAATGCATATTGAATAACCAATAGGTCACTACAATGCTAGATACATTGATATTCCATATGGAGCACATACATCATAAATTCACCTTGATGTAAGGGAATACCCTAATGCCAGGTATATCCATGAATTCCAATTAATAATTGTCTATCTTTTATTACATGGCTGAAACTTTGACTTAGCTTCACAGCTAAATGGCCTGTGAAGAGATTACAGCTTCAAATAGGCAGGATGTACTACATAAACTACTCAAGTGTGCTCAGAGGTAATTCCTGTAATGCTTATAAAACACATGACAGGAGGTACTAACGGTAGACATTTCCTTTTCAGTGTGACAATGATACTCTTTGGAGCTGCCCGAAGTCACAGAGAGTTTAAATCAGCTTGAAATGATGGATGGTAACAATTGAATGAATAAGATATAATTTCTCGGTTCATAATCAGAAATAAGTATTGAGAGCTCCCTTAGGCCAGATATGCATTTCTAGTAATTAACATCTCCTAGCCTCGAGAATCTCCACATGAATGATTAGAAATTCAAACACTATCTAGTAAAGTGGGTGTTGAGCACATCCAGCCATTTTCAAGCTGCTTGTATACAATGCCCTAAAGCGAACATGGCAACAGACAGCAGGAAATGCATTGTAGTACCTTATAGTTTCAAGGATATCGTAGTAATTGCGAATTGAATTAACTGAATTAACTGAATAAGATAATCAATCCAAAATCAGTTGAAATATTCCTGCAAGTTTGGTGTGAATTGTTTTTGCACTTATGTTAATTATTAGCTGCCTACATATCAAATACCCACAATATTTACACGATATATAGGGTCAAGTACTTGTACCGATCCCACTCCTACTGTTGGTGTAGGGGTATCAAGAGTTGGGTCTTAACAGTTTCACTATTCCCTGCCCCAGCCACCTCCAGTACACAAACAGCTGGTACAGCAGAAAGAGTGGAGGCCTGCACAGACCTGAGGCCTCCTCCAGGGAGGTGGGGTACTTGTATGGGCTGGATCAATGCCTGGCCCAGTGGGAGCATTAGAGCATTGTTATCAAGGGTTTAGCTGTTGATTCCCTGACCTTAATCCCTGTATCTGCCCCTGCTGCTGCTGCTGGTGTTGTTGGTGCTAGAAGGAGAATTATTGAAGAGCAGCAGAGGAGGTGCATTCAGGGCTCTCTGAAGACTGCAGGCAGAAGGCGGTCTTAGGATATTGTAAATCTTGGACGTGCTCCAAGTAGGCTACTAAGAACATAAAGAAGATGGTGAAATGAACCTCCTCAAGATTGATATACTTCAACATGCAATGTGCTTGTTAGGAGTATTGAGATCAAAGTTGGGCCTCCGCACCTTTGCAGGTTAGACATATTAAAGGGAGTCAGATACCTGCATTACTTTCTGCCAAGCTGGGTGGCTAAGTGAAATCAGTTATTACGATTACAAGGGTGTTAGGTTGATTGGAAAGGCAACTCAAACGCTCAACGTGGGATGAGACAATTGCCTGTTGTTGTAGTGTTATTCTTGACAAGGATTTGGGCTAATAGAACGTGAGCATGAAAGAGGAAATAATCATATTGGAATTCATAAGCAGTAAAACACAGACTGGATATCAGGATAAAATGAAAACCTTTAAAAATCTGCGTTCAAAAATGCTTACAGACTAACTCCATTAACTGCAATCAATACCTGTTAGCCTTAGCTCACCTTCTCCTGGCATTACATTACAATCAAACTATACATACAAAGAGGGAAGATCTAGAATTTCCTGGGCTGCAACATGTGTTGGACAAATCACAACTAGCAGGCGAGGTCCACATCAAAGGCCATGTGCACTAAAGCCTCACCATAGCCAATTCAATAGGTTACTGTGGGAGGCAGAAGCCTTTCCCAGGGGCTAGACGATGAAGGTGGGGGTGTGGAGAGGGGCAGATGGGCGGGTGTTGATGGTAACCAGAGAGTTGTGGTTGGGATAGAAGCTAATATGATTCTCACAGAGTCAGCACTGACTCAATACGAATTAATTCCAGGTCAATGGTGCAGGCAATACTTTTTGTAGGGCATATTGGAAAATTGATGTCAAGAATCAAATAGACAAGGTCAGAGTTTGTCTGGAATTGAACCAATGATTTTACTCATTTGAACCAGCACTGTATGTCCTTGAACATATCCCCAGCCTATGTATTAGTCATTGATACATTTGTAGAAGGTGCCACCCCATATTCAATCTATGTCATATGAAATAGCCTAAATAGTTCAATCATGACAGTAACATCTTAAGATCCCTGTAATACCCCATGGTACTTTATCATTCCTACCCTCTACCCCTGCTAGGCCTGAACCCGGCCTGCCTCGCTGGGTGAGATTTGTTGGCAGGAGGACCAGATTTATGTGTGAATCTGCTGTGGACTGGAGGAGAGGGCTAGGTGCATGAAGGAGGTGGTGAAGAAAGGGAAATGATGTGATAAGAGGAATTTGGCCCTGCTTGCACTACTCACACACATAAACAACTAATAGACAAATTCAGGATCACACTACTTAAGGTAGGGGCTTATTCAGCGGCATGCTATGGATAATTAGGAAAATGTGCCCATGGTGAATAACACAGCATACCTCAATAGATGTCGCTACAGTGATGCCTTCATTTTTTTGGAAAAGTAAGTGCATACAGAGGCATAAGCTCCTACATTATTGTATCTCCATTCAGTGATATAGGATACCCCATTAAAAGTTCACAAAAACAAATTCGCCTACAGGATTTGGATATACAATCTGAACTGCATGCAATTAGCTCTAGGCTTTTGGTAATGTTATGTCCCCGTAAGACCCTTTAATGATACAGCATTGCATGCAACCTTGGCTAAATTCCCGATGGCCCTAGCATGGTTATCTATTTTTTCTCTCTTCCTTTCAATTGCTTTGATAAATGGTATCCATTTTATTAGCTAGCAGATACATTTGATGTAGTGTGTTTAATCAAAAGGTGCCTTGCCTTAGGTTTATTGCTTTACATAACAAGCAGCTTTGGTAAGTGCATGAACAGTGGCGGATCCAGGATTTTTCAGATGGGGGGGGAGCAAACCTGGCCAACCATGGAATGACTGTCTGCTCCCGCGCACAGCGCAAGCAGGCTGCAGCTCAAGCAAAGCACAGTGGCCATACTTTTGGGGGGGGGGGAGGGGTTGGCGGCATGCCCCCCCCCTAAAAGAATATGGTCTAGACTTCAAATGGTGGCTTCTCATACATTTTGGGACACAATATTTTAAGACTCAGGTCTGTGTCTATATCAGGCCTGGACAATCCGGGACATTTACCATTACAGGTATATTAGCCTACAGGGGAGTTTCTTCCAGCAAGGGCAAATCTCCCCTTACTTAGTGCAGCCCCCAGGTCGGCCTCCTGCCCTTATCTCTGTATAGATAAGGGCCGCCGGGAGAGATAAGGGCCGCCGCCGGTCCGCCCCACCAAGGGGGAATCTCCCAGTGCAGTATCTTATACAGGTGTGATGGTATGGGAGGGGTAAGGGGTGAGGGGGTTCCACATATAAATGTACCTTATTTCGGCTATATTCTGTCATTCAAATCAATATATTTCACACAATACAAAACCGAAATACAAGCCCATTCACATATACCAAGATAAACACATTGTCTACCTGCACATGGGTTAATCAATTTCAGCAAATAATGTTTAGACATCAGTCAATTTGGTTTACTGAATTGCATTTATATTAACCCGAGATCAAGGGGAGAAACCCCCTCATTCTCTTTTTTCCCTGCACGGTATGAATGCCAGGATTTACCCAGCCTGTATATGGTATAGTCCCTTTCTCTCTTTTCCCCCTCTTTTCTCCTCTATTCTTCTTCTTTTTTTCTTCTTTTTTTTTGGTGGGGGCCCAAGGCCCGTCGGGCCACCCCCCTGAATCCGCCAATGATGGATCTGTACCCAAATGACATGTTAATCACTACAGGTATACACATACATACTACTAAAGCCAACTAATCACAGCATCTCTTTTTAGCATGTAAGAGTAGGAGGCATAAATGAATGCATGATTATTCACCCTATAATGAATGTCCTATCTGCCTATACATGGAGATTTCCTGTTTAGGAGTCTTGCTCATAGTTATGCTGTTAGATAATGAAATCATTTCATTAAACTCACATTTACGCAATTAATACCATTTAGTAGAACCTCATCTTGATGACTAATTATGGTGTAGTATTATCTGCATCTATATGTTGAGGTATAATAAACCCACTATATCACATTACACCATAAGTCATATTTGTATCAAAAAAGTCTGCATCATGTATGTATGTAAATTCCTTTATTTAGACTGATAATGGGTAGGCATAACATACTGCCTGTAATTGGTCCATTCCAGTTGATGGTTTATATGCTGACAAAATGACTTAATCCAGCTACGGGCCTTTCAGCCTCTCCTTATATCTAATAGAGAAAGAAAAGTGGTTTAGTACAATTGTAAAAGGACTTTTGTTATTGTCCTTATGGTATAATTATGGTACTGGCTGAGCCTCAGCCAAGATCATATACTAGGGCAAGGTGTTGGCCCCAGTATAGGATCAGAAAGTAGGATAAAAAGCTTCATGGAACTACCATTTAACTATGGCACACTCTATCCGATTAACAATGATAAGATAAATAAGTTTTCTCTGTACAAAGAAAGGCATGACAAAAATACTGTTCCAGGTCGATTATGAAATTAATAGGAGAGGTCAGCATCATTTGCAATCACAAAACATAGGCTTTGATATTAAGTGGTTTCTCCAGATTTCATTAAGGAATCTTTTTTAGGAGTTTATTGTATAACAGCCATAGGTTAAAGTTATATTATCCCTCTCTCCCTCCTACTATTATTCTCTCTGTATCTTCATCCTTTATTCCCTACATCAGCCTCTCCCTCATTTGTGTCCTCATTATCTGTCAAACAGCAACACATGTGAGGAGGTCACACTAGGCATGTATCAGAAGAAGATAGCTCGGATCCCGTGACCGGAAGCTACGTCAGAAGATGTGACGTGTTGCCAGTCGTGACATGGCAGCTGATGGAATGAGAGGCCCTTGTATTCCTTGTGGTCTGACATTCTGACATTCATGCAAAGGTCATGCATATAATATATAGGGACGACAACTTGGGTCTCAAATATACATAATACAAATTTAACTTTCTTGGGAACATTCCATGTGTTTAGGCATATCATTTCATATATCAAAACAACATAAAATCGTGATATGACCCACAAGGGAAAACAGAAGATCAGGGTTTTATCTAGATTGTAAGCAGCTCCATTCAAACAGTGCAAAAGCTCCATTTTTGTTTTTGTTATTTCAACTTTCATGGCAAAATCTGATCTGTTGTTTTCCTTGTTAATGAACATTCAGTTGGTGTTGCTTGTCGATGCAATAGTCGATGGTTACATGTGCAGTGTGATGTCCTCAACCTGTGTGTGCCCCAACAATCATATCTGCCATCCCTTTCTCCAGAATACCATTTATGATGTATCACTATTGCCTTTACAGAACATACCTGCTTAGATTGTCATTTTTATCAAGTTTGATTGTCAGTTCCTCCAGGTAAAATCAGTCCAGTATCATGCACGAAATATTATATAAAGCATCAGGACCACAGGTTCACATTGAAGTTATTGACAAACCATCATGTCAGGTATAATTTTTAATTCATATTATTAATCAGCAAAGATTCCTGAACAGCATGAGAGCTCCTGAAGGGGGAGGTGAGGAGAGGACATCCTGCCATCATAGGTGCTAGGAACCTTATAAGATCTGACATAAGCCACTTTTTGATTGTAGCTTTGATAAGTTATTTCAATTCAGTATTGGGGAAGGTTTTCTTATTTGCTGTGTTATGTAAGACTGCCTCCAATAATGTTTTCATATTTCGGCCCAGGCCTTTACCTTTTCATCTCTCAATCAACGTCCTGAAATCCTCTGAGAAAAAGACACTGAATAAAAGACATGAATAAAAAAAGTACTTTCAAATACTAGCAAAAAATTACTAGGATGCATAACTGAGTATCATTACTGGCTTTGAATCACCGTCCTTTTTCTGATTGAAAGTGGAATTGCAAAACCGTCTCAATCATTTCGACAACTATGGCTGCTACACAATAGGCCAATTAGCCCAAACATATGCCTGTATATTGTATAAAATTATTGTAGCACATTGTTGTGGCTGCACGCCATATTATCATGAGCTGCAAATAAAAACAAACTAGTAAGCTAGAGGTGAATGAACCCTAGCTGATCAGTGATAACTATGACATGCAATGAAAAAATTGTCCCAAACAATATGTAAGATATGATCAGGGAATCTGTGGCAGTGCCCCTCATTGTTTCCTCTGATGGAACTGGATTGGATTCACTGAAAAAGTTCAATTATAAAATTCAATATTGATGTGTAAATGCCTTAGGCTCTTGGATGCTTATAATACTGCAGTAGATATCCATTAAGTGGATGCCCTCAAAACCTATTCCTGAGTATGCATAAAAAAATAACTATTCATTTCATTGCCAGCATCCTTGATTTGAACTTGCTGAGACATTAAGCAGCTTCTAATACATTGTCATATTAACAATATAAACTCTATCAGGTAATGTCTGGTCAATCTGCATAGCATAGATTAGATCAGCCTTTGACTATTCAGGCAATGGCTACAATGTTTATTCATATGGGGTCGTCCTAAAAATATGACACTTCAGTGTTATGCTATCAATTCTTTAGAACTATATGTAATCTTTAGAATACTGATTTAAGAGTAATTCAAATGTCTATATTATTTGGTGTAAAGTTTAATACCTTAATCCATGCTTTATAATTATATCAAAGTCTTACCCTCACCTGCACTAGCGTCTACCCATACACAAATACTTAGATAAGTGGCACAGCATCAATGGAGAAGGTCTGCCCTTGCTGAGCCTGTGACCCCCTCTAGGGGTACTTTCAAGGGCTGGATCAATGGCCTGCATAGTGCGAACATTACAGCTTTGTTACCACAGGCTTTAACTGTTGCTTCCTTGACCTGGTTACCAGTATCAGCCTCTCTTGCTGAGGTTGTTAAGATGTTGGTGCTTAGGGAATAGGGTCTGTCTCTGGTTTCTTAAGACAGATGGTTTAGAAAGTAGTATTCTGCAATTCTTAAAAGTCTTGGAGCTCTAAAAAATAAAGAATGTGTCTTATGTTTCTGGCAGCAAGAAGTGACTAACAAATAGCAGCTAGCAACAGGCGGCAATCAATCATCAAACGGCAACTGGCATCCTCACCTACAAAGTCATCACTAGTATGAGAACTAGTATACAAAAAGAATCCCATTAGGCTCCAGAATAAGCCTGAAGTTAATACTATTAGATAGTTATTAATGACCAGCCTACCTTAGACATTCCATTTCTATAATTGGGATAATGCCTTAGTTTGGCCTCAGTCATTCTTGAATATCAGCTGGTCATTCTAACTAATATTTCTATGACTAACCTGGGATAGCCACTACAGTCTAAGGCCCTGAGCATTTAGACTATCAGTGGAGAGTTGATAATATCTTTACTATGATAGCATTAACCAGAGTTTCAATATGATATAGTTTCGTCTTCCCTGCCAGCATATACACATTCGGTTCACATTTTAGGGTGAGGAATAATACCAATCAACAGAACATGCTTATCAGATTTGCCCAGAAGAGATCTATGTTTAAGACACTAACTACAAAGCTTACAACAGTGAACTCCACTCTCATTAGTCAATACATTTTAACCTTACCTCACTCACCTTAGACACAACAAACAAAGCTTACAGAGAAGGAAGACCTGAAATTTCCTCAGCAGCAAGACATGTCTGGCAAATCACAACCAGCAAGCAAGATACGCATCAAAGGCCATGTGCACTAAAGCCACCCCAGCCAATTCAATAGGTTACAGGAGGCAGGTGCCTAGCCCACCCCCGGCCATGGGAATGAACGGTGTGTGTGTGGAGAGGGGAAGATGGGGGATGTTGATGGTAACCAGAGTGGTGTGTTAGGGACAGAAGGATAACAAGATTCTCACAGAGTCAGCTTGCAGTGACCTTGTCAGTAACCTTGTTAGTGACCTTGTCAGTAACCTTATCATTGACCTTGTTAGTGACTTGTCAGTGACCTTGTCAAAGGGAATTACTATTCTTGACCACTGCCTGCGGTGCTTGATTTATTCAAGGAAAAAGAAAGCATTTTAAATGCCAGGTGGAATTACCAAAATGGTTTGAAGATCAAGAGCAAATACAAAAGCAATGCAGTAGAAAATACACCATAAATCATATGCTATGACATGTGATATGTCATATGCAGGAGGATCCTTAAATCATATCATTACATAATATGTAAGTTGAATATTATTCAGTTTAATTATATATCATTCCCTCTTAATCAAATAAAAGGACACAGGTATAATACATACACCTCACAGCTAAATATAGTCAGCACCAGTATACAGTACTAATAATCAAGACATAGCAGTAGAAAAAGACCACATCACCAAGAATGGGAGAGAGTCTGATGAAAAAAGTCTATTTCATCAGGGTGCACTCTATCCGATTATATGGGCCGCCTAAGGGGGAAATACAAAGCATTATCAGTTCAAAGAGAGACCCGGTAAAACAGCTATTCCAGCTCCCACAGCCATTCACAAGAATACACATCCATTGTTAATATTGGATTAAGAAGAGAACTAAAGAAAGATTCATGTGCTATCATATGCCACGGACGTTAGTGTCGAAGTCATGCATTTCTTTGGAAAAAAGAGTATTGGAATTTGGAGCTCCAGTAGTTCTTTGATGGTTATGCCATTGATTATCAAGATCAAAAGGTGGGAGGTAATGTTTTCTTTTATGGATAGAAAATATAGGAGAAGAGGATCCTGGTAGATTGTGCTTTAATTTGTACTTTTCCTAAATGAGATTGAAGCTATTGGGCAACCATGTGCAATGTAAACAGTTGGTGGCCATTTGTGTAGATGTATATAGTAGAATCTACTGTATGTGTACAGTTTATTGCAGCCAAACACTAGAACATCCACTGTGAATCTACAGTAGTGGCTGTAAAGCTACAGTAGATTCTAATCTGTATCTACTATGTACAGTGCAGATTTCTATATGAGGCATGCCCTTCTCCGTCAAACAGTCTCCCCCCCCCCCCTCCCCACTTTTTTGAATTTGATGGTTCTTTGTCTCTGTATCCCTTCCATTTGTCATGTTGTCTTTCAGCCGGTCCTTCCTGTTCATGCTTTATCTCACTGCCTCTTCATCCCTGCTTCTTCTCAAACCTCGGGTTTAAAACAAGTACCCCCAGGACAGTTACCCCCTTCCATTTACCCCTCTTGACACCCACCCCAGGACATCTACCCCCCCCCCCCTCCCAGGACGTTTACTTCCCCTGGACATCTACCTCCTGGATGTTTACCCCCTTAGGACCTTTACCCCCTGGGGCCTCCAGCCCCTTGGACTATTACTCTCCAGGACTACTACCCCTGGGGACATGTACTCCCTCCCAATGCCCATATGGTTGAGACACATCATGCGCAGGGGGTAAAAGCCCAGGTGTTCGATGACCTAGAGGGTAAAAGTCTAAGGGGGTAGATGTCCAGGGGGTAGATGTCCAGGGGGGTAAATGGCAGGAGGCAGATGTCCGGGGGTACTTGTCCCCATCCCGGTTACAGTACATCACCTCTTCTTCTACTTTATTTGCTGCTTCATTCATTTCCTAATCCATCCTGTGCTCTCTATGTAAACAACACAGAGATAAGGTGGGCATCTGTATCCAATTCCAGATAGGATAAACTATAAAAATAAATGGTCATGGTTATATTCAATGATTGACACAAGAGAAAAATACTTTCAGCTCATGATATTTATTAATTACAAAGTTGGACGCTTGTATTATGCCCAGTCAGCAAAGAACTTTTTTGACGTTTTAAAACGTTCATAATTAGTTTTATAAATTCGTTTAAAAACATTTCAACATAGTTCGAAAGAACCTTGGCTTAACGTTATTTCAACTTGATTATATTTGTGGCTATTATAATGTCAGGAAAAAACGTTTGAGAATTTTTTTGAAAAGGTAAAGTTGAGTCCACATTTTACATCCTTATAACATTCTTATTCTAACGTTTTCTAACCTTTGCACATTTTTTTTACGTCAATAAAACGTGATTTTGCTGACGGGGTACTCACCTATATGCTTATATTGCCAGCAAAGACATACAGTGCGACGAACAAAGACACAGCAGTAGAAAAAAGACCAAATTACCCTCAAAGGGAAAGTAATATCAGATACAACAAGAATTGCGGTTGTTGCCGCGTAAAAAAATGCCTCAGGCATTTTTATATGCGGCAACAACCGCAGTTCTTGCATTCGAAGAAACATAATGTCTACATGGTTGGTATGTTTGAAGGGAACCCATTCAAGACACCAAACAGGCAGGGCCGGGAAGGGGTTGTCAGGGGGAAGGATGCTATTACTTCAAATATGTCATTTCCTATGAATTCCTTGGGTCCATGTTAGGGGGTAAGGAAATGTGTGTTGCTAGGCAGATAAACAATTACAATAGATGTTGCTAGGCAACCAGCTGGATTAGCAACAAACTAATAGAACCATTGAATTCCTTGGGTCCATATAAGGGGGGTAGGTTTGATTATCATCAACCTTAGGACCATGGAAATGTGCGTTGCTAGGCAGATAAACAATTAGAATAGCCATTGCTAGGCAACCAGCTGTATTAGCAATAAACCAATCGAACCATTGAATTCTTGGGGTCCATATTGGGGGGGATAGGTATGATTAAAATCAACTTCTTAACCATGGAAATGTGTGTTGCTAGGCAGATAAACAATTAGAATAGCCGTTGCTAGACAACCAGGTGTATTAGCAACAAACCGATAGAACTATTGAATTCCTTGGGTCCATATTAGGGGGGGTAGGTATGATTATAATCAACTCTTTGACCATGGAAATGTGTGTTGCTAGGCAGATAAACAATTAGAATATCCGTTGCTAGGCAACCAGCTGTATTAGCAACAAATGGATAGAACCATTGAATCCCTTGGGTCCATATTAGGGGGGGTAGGTATGATTATAATCAACTCTTTGACCATGGAAATGTGTGTTGCTAGGCAGATACACAATTAGAATAGCCGTTGCTAGGCAACCAGCTGTATTAGCAACAAACCGATAGAACAATTGAATTCCTTGGGTACATATTAGGGGAGGTAGGTATGATTATAATCAACTTCTTGACCATGGAAATGTGTGTTGCTAGGCAGATAAACAATTAGAATATCCGTTGCTAGGCAACCAGCTGTATTAGCAACAAATGGATAGAACCATTGAATCCCTTGGGTCCATATTAGGGGGGGTAGGTATGATTATAATCAACCTTAGGACCATGGAAATGTGTGTTGCTAGGCAGATAAACAATTAGAATAGCCGTTGCTAGGCAACCAGCTGTATTAGCAACAAACCGATAAAACCATTGAATTCCTTGCGTCCATATTAGGGGGGGTAGGTATGATTATAATCAACTTCAGGACCATTGAAATGTGTGTTGCTAGGCAGATAAACATATGGAATAGCCGTTGCTAGACAACCAGCTGTTTTAGCAACAAACCGAAAGAACCATTGAATTCCGTGGGTCCATATTAGACGGGAAGGTATTTGTTTGTTTGTGTAGTTTAACGTCCCACTGACTATGCAGGTGAGACTTACATAACCTCAGGATCTATCAAAGGTTGATTTATATTATTGTTTTTACATAGCATAGATTTGTGTTGTGACACCTTAATCCAAGATGGCGGCACAATCCAAGATGGCAGCGCCCGTTCTGACTTCTGGCAAAGTGCAAACATCATATGCCTCGCCACCACTTCGGCATAAAAAAATATCATTTAAGATGCACTTGATCTGATGATACATAGTCCACCTCAGGGAGAAATACTGAGAATTATCCGTCCAAAGTGAGACCTGGTAAAAAGACTATTCCAGCTCCCGCAATCTGTTACATGACCCATTGCATATTGGGTTAAAAAGAGAACTAAAATGGTCGATATGGAATTATATGCTCTTGATTGATTCTACTAATAAGTATTTTTTTTGTGAAAAAATACTGTTTTCCAGAGCTTTGTGCTTTTGACATTATGCATTTGATTATGAAGATTAAACAGTGGAGTGTAATGGGTTTGTTTTTTTACGATGGTTCGATTTTTCGATTGGTGATTATGATGTATGCATAGAGAAGATCTGGGAAGAAGAATCCGATTAGAGAGTGTTACGACTTATAGTAATCAGAAAGAATGTCAATGTTTTCTTTCTTTGGATCCTTCGTTTCTGTTATGCCCTTCTTAGCTTCTCTTTTTCTGGATGGCCGACTCCACCTCATGTGGCATTCTCTCCCTCCCTTTGTTCCATCTTCTATGTCTTTATCTTACTGCCTCTTCATCCCATCTTCCCCTCTCCATGCAGCGATACATCACTTCCCCTTTTCTTTCGTTCAATACTTCTTTCATTTCCCCATCATCCATCCCTCGACCCTCTGCTTGAAGAACATTTAGAATAGAGTGGAATCAGCCTGCCAAGGAATCTTAGACTCTTGTAGATTTGAAAGAGAGGCACCAAGTGTCCAGCATTGTTAGACTGAAGAGACTCCAGTGTTGGCCGACGCTCATGCCATCTGGCTATTTGGGAATGCAATGGTTCATCATTGTAAGGGGAGAGTCCAGCATTCTCTGTGAAATGCCTCAATATGAAGTGCCTTTTAAGACAAAGTCCTTGGGAATCCTGTGCACTGTGATGTCATGGCAGGTGTGTCTTAAAGGGTGAATCCACTGAGGTAAAACAGTCGGATCGGACGAGATTTGTCCATAGGTTTAACATTGTGAGGGGTCATCCGATCCGACGGATTTGCCTCAGTGGATTCACCCTTTAAGAAGGAAATTACTCGGATCCGATGACCAGAAGTAACGACAGCTGTGTCAAAGGCACATATCATATAATAGCTGCTACGAAGTGTGTTTTTTTGCAATGCCATTTGTGCCAAAAACCTCTTACATGTCCTCCAGGTTACCATTGCAACCTGTCTAACTCATAGGCAGACCCTGGAATTTGAAGAGTATGAGGGTCCACCAAACACCAAAGTGCCAAACAGTGTCATGTTGCAAGTCGCAGCGTCAAAGTCAAATATCATTAGAATTTTTTATTTTCCAAAGGGCAGGATCTTTAGACCCCCCTGAATCCGCCCCTATTACTGACACTTCTACATCGATGCATATATATACATGTACACACCTCTATGTTGGAAAGATTTACTCTGCGTCAGACTATTCTGGCACATGTCCCATACACTTAGCGGCAGCTCAAGCTGATTACATGACTCTAAACCTAATTAAAGCCCCTCTTTTTGTCTGGAGAACCTTTATGAGACCTCACACTCAGCAGTACTCCAAGGTAATACTATTGCACTGACACTCCTTCAACACAAAACAGCAAGGTGGAATTTCATTAAGAAGATCTCTCGTTGGCGGACATTGTTCATCATTAGCAGAGGTAATAATCCACTAGAAGGATGCCAAATTGGCAGAAAACTTACTGGGTTACTAATTAGCATGTTTGATTGGTAATTGAAGATTTGCTGCTGGAATAGTAAGGGGACATTCTTGTAAAATGCCCTCAGCCTAGGTCACTGCAAACCTGATCTAGACTCTTGCATGATTTGCTTAATCATGATTCCAAGAAGAGCATTTTATCATGAAAAGGGTATTTAATCTTATATAATGTGTTCAACTGCACGGAGAAAAGAAGTAGAATCACGGTGACTCCTAAATGAGAGTCCGGACTCGATCACTGAGTTACCCCTCCTGACGAGTCTAAAGTGACTCTCAATCATCAGGGAGTCTTAGAATAGGAGTCATCATAGATTTAGTATAGAGTCCTGTAAATTTTAGTCACTTTAGAGTCCTGGGGAGAGTTACCTCAGTAATCAATTCAGGAGTCACAGTAATTCTACTTCTTTTCTCTTTGTGGCCATTATTTATGAACCGTCCATGCTCATATACTCTAAGTTATATATCAAGCCTTCCATCATGCCTGCTGCAAACTAAATCTACAAATACAGCAGTAGCTATCTTTGACAAAACACCAAAATTCACGGCAAATGGAAAGTGGATCATCATATCAATGTCGATACATAACACTCTGTGAATCACCACCCCCCTTCAAGAATCCATTGCAGTTCAATGGCGCTGCATGGCGTTAAATAACGTTGAACACTTTACACCTTGAAAACCGTGATGCATTATCCCCCACAGTCCCCTGGTGTTAAATGTATCACAGGATATTATTATAATAAATCAGGCATAGTTACAGTACCAGTGTAATCTCTACTAGAAGCTACTATTACTCCTAGTTGTTGTGAATTATTAACAGTAATCCTCAACTTTCACAATCATTTTCTAATCTAAGTATTGTTCAAGCTTAATTATGTTTGTATTTTTTATAAATGTTTTATAGCTATGGAAGCAATGCTGATGAATATTGAAAAGCTCTTTCATAATGCCTCACGTTATCTTCTCGGAGTCATGAATCATTTTTCAGTTTGTAGCCAGGCCTGTAATTGATTGTACTATTCAAGCAGAAACCACAATCTTACAAATCAGTTTGGGAGCTGCGGCAGAAAGCTTTTGCACATCCGTCAATCCTTCTGGGAGGACCTTATTTTAGCTAGGCAAGCTTCCCCTTGGACCAATCCAATTGAAAAATCAATCAGAATATATTTAACGTGTGTCCCAGTTGCAACACCAGTGCCTTGAGTTTTGTCTGTACACGTCCAAGTCTTTCCTCTGTCTAACATGGCTGAAAACGTACTGTAATATAACTTATGGAGTGCATGACATATACCATAGTTCTAACATTGAATGCAGCCATGTATTGCCTTTACTTAGCTCATATATATATAAGTAAGTTAAGGTTCATAACATTCATAATGAATCATCATTGGTCATATATATCTAACCCAAGAGCCCACCAGCTGGATACATTACTTCTGACAAAACCATCTTTAGTTTAATATTTTTATTTTAGGGTTATTAATCGTTTATTGCCATCAAGTGCACATGTAGTAAACAGGTTGCATACAAACAAGAATAATCATCATCTTCGGCATCTGGTTTCACAATGTCAGTCATCATGACTTAGTATCTATAACACGGCACTAGTTGAATTTAAATACTGAGAGACAACAAACAATTATAAGTGGTCTATAACAAATATTAGCACAAGTACAATATGCAACACGAAAGGCATGTGCTTCATCCCATTGGCTCTGCACTCTGTAACAACCTAATTGGAGTTGAAGTTGACAGCAATGGAAAATATATCAGAACACAATAAAAATTGATGAAACTCTGGGAGTCTCTAGAGCAGTAGGAATGATAAGTTCACCTTTGTAAGGGAACACACCCCATGCCAAGTATCATCCTCCATTGCTATTAATCACTGTCTGTCTCTAATTACATGTTTGGCTGAAACTTCTAATTAGCCTGGCAGGCTGATGGCCGTTCTATCATTGGCCAGGTGAAGGGTTGACATTTTGCAATCTGATATGCTTAAAATTGTATTAAAGAGAAAATGAAGCAGGTTTCTCAGAAAGTTATGCCTGAAGCCAACCTGATGCCCACACTCTAACCCAGTGGATATTGAACATTGCAGCAACATTAACAGATGGTTGTCAGTGTTGATTCATCTTGGTTTCAACACTGCACTGAATATTTTGTGCCCACTAGGAAGGATATGAGTGGGAAACAGACAATGACGAGAGCACATTCAATCAATGACATTTCTCCCAAAATGCTTCAGTTGGACCCCGTCAATGATGCTTCTCTGTCAGCCCTTTTTCCACGCTCAAGTGTTGACGGAAATTCGGACGGAGCTTTGTCGGAAAACACCGACAAGGTCATGATAAGAAAACCTCCAACACCCTTGAAATGGGCGAGAAAAAACCTCTTCATATTAAAGGTCTTCAGTGCACACAGAGAATCTGGCAGGCTGCCATAATGTTAACCCTACAAGAGGGCTGTTTTTCGCCTTTGAATAAGCTCTCCCAAAAAGGGCAACCTTAAACAGTATGCAGTTGGTTTTCCACTAAAACAGATTTTTCGTATTGCCTCATAATTGCAGTGACAGTGAAAAAAAGGAACAATCAGAATTTATCATAAATCCCCCCCCCCCCCCACCCAAAAAAAACTCGCTGGTTGCCATAAGCTAATGGCCAAAGTGACTGGTAGTTGTACCACTTATCAGAGAACTCGTAAAAAAATAAAATGCCAATTATCAGGTGATTATAGGGGTGGATCTAGTCTGCAGGCTATCCACAGTGATTAATATACCCTATACTTTGCGGCATCCGTCCTACCTGTACAGTGTAATCTAGTGGGTTGGCTTTGTACAGGAACATACTCCCCAGCCATTAGGTTCACACAATCCTAACAACCCCAGCAATAACGATAACAACGGTCAACAACGATACCTTCTTGAGTGACATGTGTGCATGCTACTAAGTAATTCCAAATGCAATTCATATCTTTTTGGTCCATATGACTTTTTGTTTCATATGACTGAGCGTCTCCAGGTCTGTTGTGTGCTGCTAAACCCTTGAGCAGCATTGTGTCTATTCTATACGATCCATCACAAATACCCTGAATAAAACACCCACTAGATATACCCGTTAAAAACTATGGTACCTATACTAAATACCACTATACCTGCCCATGTTGAACAAGCTCCTTTTTAACCATTAACAACCATCCTCCAGGGCGAACAGTGGGGAACCTGGAGAGAGAGACAGATCTCCCCCGCCACCACCACCCACAGGAGTATAGGAACAGCCGGCAGACAGACAGACAGTAGCTTGGCCATTGAACCACCACCACCAACACACTGGAGCAGGCGGCAGCAGCAACAGCAGCAGGCAGGCTGGAGGAGTAGAGGGGGTACTGGAGGAGGACAGCGGGTTGGACCCCAGCCGCTGGAGGACGGGCAGAGAGGTGGGCGCTGTACCGGCCCTGGAGAAGCAGGAGAGGCGGCGGGAGTGACGGACGGTAGGACGGTCGGAGGGAGAGGAGGACAGAGGTTGGGTTGGCTGGTACATGGCTGGGCCGCTGGAGGTATATACTACTTACTCCCCCCTCTACAGCAAGGACACTGGAGGAATTGTGAGAAATGCACTGGGAATGGAGGCATTAAGGTCAACTCCCACCCATCACAGCCTGGAGAAGGACTAGGACTTTGAAGCCCTTTGAAGCATTAGGAGGCCGACATTCAGAGGACTAGTGGTGTCAGGGTGTTGCCTGTGGCTCAGGGCACCAGTGGCCTGCCACCTCCCGCCACCCCACCATAAGGCCTGCTGTCTCCTCCAGGGTAACACAGTGGTCAGGTGCGGTGTTCTACATGCACTGGAGTGAGAACTGTTTGGATATGACTAATACACTGTACTGTGACTGTATGCTGTGCCAATCTGGTGGTGTATAATGAACAACTCCAGTTGCATTGGTATATACACCAATGGTAGGATGTGGTGAAATTAAGGAGTACTTGAACTGTTTTCGAGGGCTATACATAGAGTGTCGTGTTTAGTATGGGGTGAAAAATCAGAACTAACAGGTACAAGAATATCTGGATAGTTTCCACGAACAAAAAAACGGGACGGCACCCTAATCCATTCTCAATCATCTCGCACACACTCCTCCACCAACAAAACACCAACCACCCCAAGACAGATCCTCCCCAGGGTGGCCACCATTCAACGTCCCCGGGACTTACGTGAGGGATTCCCGGCCCCAGTGAGCAACGCTCCGGTCTCCTAGTCAATCAGCCCCTGGAGAACCCACCCCCTCCACACACACACCCACACACCTGGTACAGTGTATACGCCACACGCCCTGGAGCAGGTGCTGGTGGTGATGACGGTATTGGTGGTGGGAATGGGACAGTTCATCCAGGACTCACAACCTATCAGCCTCCACAACCTGCTCCCCTCACTCCCCTTCTCCTGCTCATGAGCAACTCAACCCCTACATGAGCGCATTATTGCACTGGAGGAAGGGGTGTCCCGGGACTGTATGTAGCTGCTGGAGGGAGCAGCAGCTCATGATGATGTGTGAGTGAGTAGACCATGGAGGAGAGTGCATGTTAAGGAGTATACAGTGATACACACTGGAGGTAGTAGTATAGGGCGAGGCGCTCCTGCCACAGGCTCATCTACAATTCATTACTACCCCGCATACATGTTTCAATAGCGTCTGACATAGATTGGCATGCATGGCCCTACCACCAGCGTTTCCCATTAGGATATATCATACAATGGTGGCTCCATGTTTATAGTCCATGAGGGTAGAAGAGGGAACTGCTATGATTAGCATTCCTCCATTACTTGGCAAACAGAAATAATAAGCCTGAAACATGCCAACGTCAGTGCGGTAACAACTGTGGAACAGATTGTTGTAGTTATTGTTGGTGTTACTGTTAATGGCATCTATATAACAGTCCTTCTCTTTAAAGTAGCTCTTATCACCTGCGAGAGCAATGCTATAGAAATGATATGTACGTTATAATACCCAAACTGGATGTGGTAAATGCAAGGATTACTAATCAGAACAACGTCACATCTCGGATTCGTACGCAGGATTAGTATACATGATATTCAACCATAATTTATTATTCAAGGGAACGCTACCGATTTCAAAAGACCTTTGATAGACTCCCACCAGTACGGATCATACCGTGTTTCTATACAGGAAATCGACACCCACCTCATGCCGAGCAGCTGCTGAGCACCACATGAGCTACTCTCCCTACTATAGGTGATACACACCCTCCTTTACACATCCCCACCAAGGCAGGCCCCATGGGATCTATACCACAGTAGGAGCCAGCAACCAAAGCCTATACTTGTGTATAAGTACCAGGAACCGCCTGGAGGAAGGTAGCAGGAGGAAGGTAAGGAGGAGGGAGGGTGGGTAAGGTACCATGTGGATCTGACACCCCCTACATACCCCACCCTTCCACTCCTCCAGGCTGAGTGATTGATAACCCTTCACCAAAGCGCCCCAGGCCCCATACACTGGAGGAGCAGGCCTCTCCTGGTGCAGGGAGGGAGGGGGCAGTGCTTACTCCTGGTGTGAGGTGTGTGTAAGGAGCAGGTCTGAGTGGGGGGTTGAGCTACTCCACGGTGCCTGCCCGCTAATGGATGACAACCCTGGAGGCTGCCGTTGACAGCAGCAGCCACCTGCATTGTAGACAACACTTATAGCCGGGGTGATCGGATCACCAGGCCTGGTATAAGCGCCTGGAGGAACAGTGGAGGGGACTAGACTTCTACCCCCCATCTCACCTACTAACTACTCCAGGGCGGCCCTACCCTATGCTACCACTCAATGGAAGGTGACCTTGTGTACGTCTAATATACAATGCACATACTTGATGCATATTACACAGGAGCACAACTTATCACACTCCCTTTAGTGCAGGGAAAGGAGAAGGCATTGAAGGAGTTATATAAGAATTATGGCCAGTCGAAAGGAAATGATATGATTCTGTTGCTGCCATTCTGCTGCTCGCATTGATTCAGACTACACTGCGACTCCAAGTAGTAAATGCTTAAAACAATCTCAACATTTTTACAAACGTCCCTAGCCTATTCCTCACCTAAATGGAAAAATCAATTTGAGTCTCTTTGTCTATGAGTCGTAAAAAGTAACCATCCATTCTTTTAACCTAAATGCATTTGTCATCAGATACACCAGGGCATTAGGCGCATTTTTGCATATACCCTCAAGGCGTTTAATCCCATTACCCATCTGCTTTCTGCCTTTTTTATGTCCAACTTAATCTCCCAAGTCCTCCCAATATTACTCCCAGCTCCCCATCCCCTCCCTCCCTGCGCCGCCTTACTTAGGGGGACCCAAAGGAAGCAGGCGCTATTAATGGCCTCTGAGGCCCTTTCCCTGAGCTGCTCTAAGGCCTAAAGCATAGAAGGAACTGCTCGCAACTAGAGGTGGTTGTTGCAGCAGCTGCAAAGAGCTCAACGTTAGAAGTCTCACCCAGCTCCCACCCATACCTACACCAAGGTTCCTCTCTCCCACTCTAGAGGAGGAAACAGAAAGAGGGATCTGACAGTGAAACTCCTGGGGGTAACACAGAGCGTACAGGGAGAGTCGGTTCTCTTTTTTATTGGAAGCCTGAGAGCGGAATCGCTTCAGGATACAGAGGGAAGGGATCAATATCACAAGCAGAGGCGTAGCATGGAGAAGGCGGTGCTGTAATGTTACAGAAGAGATCAGAAAAAAAATTAGAAAGAGGGTAATGTAATCTATGGGGTGTAAGGCTAGAAGGGCAAGTGAATGGGAAAATAAAGAACAAAGGGAGTGACAGAGTAAATGCAAGCTCGCTAAAATGAGGCACTCGTTGTTGTAGAAAAACAAAGACACACTAACTAATTGAAACAAGGGTGTGGAACTTTTGAAGCAGAAAAACTGCTGTTAAAATCTGTGTTACTTCTTTTGAAGCTGAGGGTGAGCCTATGAAGAAATATGGTTGTGACTCCCGCTCTCAAATATCTAATTCCCATTTCAGTCTGATTACAAATTATTCAATTCTTTTGGACAGTTATCCTTACAATTTATCAAAATACTTTTCATGGTATTTAACACATTGATAGGTAACACTTTCTATCTATCCTGGACTATTTTCAACACATACTTTCTGTAGCTTGAAAGTAAGACTTCGGAGTACTGCTCTGAAAGGGCATAGGCTGACCAAGGGCATCTACAGCTCAGACGTGACCCAAACAGCTCCATAGTGGGGTCAAGCAGCTCCCCGGATACTCTCTACATTACTTCCTACTGAGCCTACTAACCTCTCCCTGAGCTACTCGTCCACGAGTGGAGCAGCTCGCTCGTAAACGGCTCACAGTTCGGGCAGGCCTCCAAAGCAGTCTAGTGGGAAATTATATTAACCAGAAAGGCATTGCAGGCGGGAAGTGCTCCTGTTTGGCCGGCTACATAGAAAAGCAGTTCGGCCACAGGCTCAGCTGCAGAACCCCCAACACCTAATGCCCAGCCCCTAGGGCTTAATGTGGCCACTACTGCGAGGGCCTCTGCCACCACGAAGTGACTTTTTGTAATCTACTTTTCTGGCAGTAAACCATGAAATGAGCTCTCAATCCGATCATAAATAGGAGGAAAGTTGAGTGGGGCCGCATGGTGTATGTTAAAGTCCATGTTGCTCACAGTGTTCAAATAGAGGTAGATAGTCTCTCAATATAGGAGGCAATTTGATACTGGTGTTATTATAAAGTGAACCAGCTCTGCCAATATTCATTCAAATGGGTTTAATATATTGTGCTTCAATGACTCTTACATCCATAAAGGGTTAAGGTACCTGGATAGAAATATACAATTAAAGTGACTATAATGGCACACTTAATGGACGGCCAAGGCCTAGCTGCGCACAACACAGTCTTCATAGAGGATATAATTAGGTTAAATTAATTGCCTTATCGCCCATTATACCACAGTGATTAAACTAGCGGATTGAAGAAGACTGGGTGTTGGTTAAGAGGTGTTACTGCTCAAGGTGCCAGTGAGGGGTATTGGGGTGGATCGCTACTCATTAGCTCCAGGGGTTCGCTGAAACAGGAGAAGCAAGGCCTGGAGAACATCCTACCCTCACCAGAGCCACCACCACCACTGCCACTACCACTACTGTCACTACCAAGCCCTGGAGTACCATTACAGAGAAATGCGGCCCGCCTTACGCAGCCCTCCTAACCGCCGGAGACATGCTCCACCCCTCTCTAGTGTCCCACTCCTCCACCGCCACCACTGCCATCACCATCAGCAGAAACACAGCCACTCTTTCCAGCAGCATCAACAGCAACAGCAACAAACATCTACCGATTATTAGCAATAGCACCATCAGATTGATTAAAACTCGTGGTGTATCTGCAGTTGGTGCTTTTCTCTTAGGTTGCTATATCCTGGGTGTTCTGCTCTTCCAGCCTGCATCTTCGGATAACCTCATGATGTGCCCGGTACCGCTACCCTGCCACTGCATTGGCGATGAGACCATCTACTGTGCCTTCAAGCGAATGAAGGAGTTACCTTACTTCCTCGACTTCAATGGTGTCTGGAACACCATGAACCTAAGTGACAACCTACTGCCCAATCTACCGGGTAACAAGTTTGTCGGCGGACGGATACGACAACTTGACCTTAGTCGCAACATCATTGAAGAAGTACATCCTGAGGCTTTTGTTGGCCTCAGTGATCTAGAAATCCTGGAGTTGTCTTATAACTACCTGAGCGAGATTTCAGGTGAGGCCCTCTCCCCATTGGTGGACCTCCGAACACTAAAGCTCAGGTACAATCGCTTCAGTTGGGTATCATCCACAACTTTTGCAGGTATCACACGCTTACAACATCTAGATCTCTCTGGAAATGACTTGACAAGTGTACCCACGGCAGCACTGAGGCCACTGAGTCACCTCAAGGTGCTAAAGCTGCGCAATAATAAGATCAAACAGATTCACGGTTACGCTTTTGAAGGTCTCCCACTAGAGACGCTAGATCTAGGGGATAATGAATCCCCAGTGACATTAGACACTAGGGCTTTCTGCGGGCAGGAACCGAAGGTATCACATGAGGAGAGGAATGTCATGGAATGGGATGGAATGTACAACTTGTACCTGGACCATAATGGCTTATCCTTTATTGACCCTTGCATTGCAAAGCTGGTCTGGACCTTGACCACTTTCGATGTCTCAGGGAACCCTCTTCGCTGTGACTGTCGGTTATACATGTTTCGGAACTGGGGCACGCGGACCACTTTTCCTCGGGCACAGTGTGATTCCCCGACGCGTTTCGCTGGTGAAATGGTGGACAAGCTCGACCAGAGCAGGTTCAATTGCTCGCATAGAGAGCAATATGCTAGGTGTGATAATCTATGTGTGTCCACGACTCCCACACCAAACTCTGGGGCCCCACCGATGGCCGGCCTGATCGGTTCTGGTGGAGTTGGTAGCCTACCCCATATCATTACAGTGCTTCTATTATCCCTGGTTTCAGCATGGACTATAGGTAACTACCTCTTAGTACAGAGTGACGTTGTTAAAATCCCAAGGAACTCTTCTTCAAATTCAAAAACTAGCCTGCATAGTGCTGATCACCCTTCAACGTGATGCTGAGTACTTGGAAAGGAGTGCTGTCAGTCTGTTGCAGTTCTAAGGTGATTGGTGAAGTAAATGTGAATATTTATCTAAGTAAGCAGGTATATGTGGATAACAAATCATATATCTGCACCATTCTGCACAGCATATAATAAGCACACCATTGATATTTTGCTATGGGAATCCGACTGTATGTGAGACCAAATGGATCTATATGAATTTATACACATCATTGGCAGGAGTGTTCAATGGATACTTAGCAATGGTATTGTTGTTTCTATTGCATATGGACAGACATTTTATGTATGTGCAGGAGTAGTTGTTATAAGGATGATTACAGAGCGAAAGTGTTTAATACTGTATGCATCAAAGGTAGGACAACTGGATTTATTGTTTGCAGTTGAAAGTTGCAGTTGAATAAGATGGAGCTCATTTTATGGAAGTTCTGTTATTTTCTACGTTGAAGAAATGTTATATAATTGTGTATGCAGATAAAAACGTTCTGTGTTATTAACCTGGGTATGAAACTGTGAAAAAGATAAATTAAATCGGTTGTATATATAAAGTGAGAGGTCTGTCTAATATGTTCTTGTCTAAAATTACATTGCCAGATAAATTTCCTATATTTTGGATGAAAAATACCACCCAGCCTGCATTGCTTAATGGGGCCCAGGTGGGTATTCTCTGCGCTTACCCAGATCTGTGTTTTGCTCATTATTGTCCAGGACTGCCAGTGGGGACCCAGATAGGCTCAGCTTACCAATAAATAATTTGCAAATAAATTGCAAATACTTCAGAATATTACTATCCACATGTGATTATTCTAAGAAACTATTTCTAACATTTTCCTTTGTTGGCAAGATTGGCTGCATCTGGGCACTTCAAATTTTGGCAAGCAAATCTAGGGGGCCTACTTGGCAGCCAAGGCAATACAAAACATCCTGGGTCTCATTTGGCTGCCCGCCTGGGACCCCAATAAGATCTATTAAGCAATGCTAACCAAGTTACATATGACTGTAACATATTCTAAATTACTTCTTTCATGTAGAGTTTAGCAGACCCCTTCTCCTTTGGCCTTCTCCCGATGACAGAAATTACACCCAGTAGCAATCATTCTGTCTCAACTTTTTCCTTTTCTGAGAAATTGCTTACTGTAATTCTCAATGTGATAACAACACAGAGCCCATTACCACTAGTCCACATGGACACACTGCTACGTACAGATTGGCAGCAAATGGACAATTATCTACAATTGCCTTATAGACTACAGCATTAAGCGTCTACAACATTAAACCTCAATCCACTCCATGGATACAAAGCACTCAGTACTGGCCCGGGTCTACTCAGGGTGTCGTTAGAGAGGCAGTAGGTTGTGGAGCTTTAATTGAGTTTACCACAGTTTATTGTAATCTGCTATCTGCACCTAGGGACAATTGGATTCATTATGCTCCTCTTGATAACAGAAGGGGCATTCAAATCAATATCACATGTATAAGAATATCGGGAATTCTTTATGGTTGAGTCTAGCTCAGTATTATAATGTGTACACTGAAGTAGGGTGGCAAACTTCCCATGGGTGACAATATTCCATACAAGATCTATACACTGAATTCCAAGGCAAAAGGAAGTATGGAGAGCATCTTAAGTCCATGAATATCCGGAAGCCTGAAAAGGGGTCAGAATGAAACCAAAGGAATTCAGATGGTAATGGATTTGAATGATGGGCAAGCCTTTCAAGGATGTGGGAGACATGCAGTAGGAAAATGGGTCTGGGCTTTTGGTGTGTACGTCAATTTGAAAATGGTGATTGGTGAAAACAGGAGGAAGAAATAAGGCTAAAGTGGATGCTTTTAAGAGGAGAGATATCAGGTAAAAGGGCAGAGGGAGAGAGATGGAGAGAGAGAGATAGAGAGAGAGGGGGGAGGGAGAGGGGTTTGGGTGGGGTGGGGACTGCAGAGGTAGTTATCCCATACAGGTAGAGTGTTGAGTGCTTGAGGAAGGAAGCCAGTTTTGCCTGTGGTCAATAGGCGTTAAGTGTAGCCACTAGTGTAGGAGAGGGTGAATGTATTGGAACGTGGGAGCGAAGGGCTGGGGAACCAACAGGAGGAGGGGGAGACAGACTCTTTCACCCTGGAGTGGATGTAATCAGGCACTGGGAGGATGACCGATCGACCCGTCACTGCATCCATCAGCCCCGGGAGACAGTACAAGGTCATCCCGCAAGGTCACTTGAAGGTCATACGCCAAGGTCACACCCCAAGGCCATCAGCCAGAGCGTCCCGACATGCGGTGCGCTGGTTGTAGGCTGGTTGCTGACTGGTTCTGTTACGGCTGATTGGGTATGGCCCGGGGCAGTGTCAGATGCTTGGTTAGGCATACTAGGGGTGGTCTGAGGTGTTCCTAAATGTCACCATAGACATGTCGCGTTAGGCATTGATTCAGATTTAGCGGTGTAGCACTTGGTGTATGACAGATTTGCCTTGGTTATGGGGCCCCTAAATCATTCCTCTTTCGGCCTTTTCCGATTCGAGGCTGTGATTTAGGTATACATGTCTATCTACTGCATGACGTGTATGGAATTGCATACATCAAGATTAGAGCCAATGGTTGGGATTGCATGATTTACCCTCAAAGGGCTTTCTGATAAGCATTAAGTGCTATTATTGAGGCACATTTTTGCCGCAACCCCAAAAGTGAAAATCTGAAGATCTTATAACCACCCATTCACCAGTAGGTGACCGTGATAGGTAATCAGAGGGCTTCACAGAACATTTCTTCTTGGAGGGCTGTCGATTTTCCTACGCCAGTGCTAATGGGTAGAAAAAAAAGCCACTGAACTATGAAACAGATTTAGTTCTTGATGCTTAAGAATAAGTATCATGTGTACATATGTGAGAGTAGTGAATGGTTATTTATTAAAGTGTGAAGCCACAGTGAGTTCACAATATCAGTGGATGCCCGCGTTTTCGGTGAGTTTACCATAGGCATAATTAAAGGGTTCATAATAAAGTCATGTCTAAATCATATCTCCCTCACCCTCAACCCTTGAAGAATAACATGATGCATCAATGCTTCGTATTCATCTATGCATTATTGCATCGCTGGCAAGATACAATAGTGAATGTTTAATGCACCAATGCAGCACCCGAGTGTTACTTGCTGGTGCGGCATTAATTGGTATAGATCGGAGTGAGAGGCACGGTGTATCAAACCACAGAGTTAAATCTGCATAATTCAAAAGCTGCAGGCTTTACGGCGTCTGGGCAAGCCTACTTAAACATGGGAGAATATCAATCATAATTGAGTTGGAATATTGGTGAGGCGCTTTGGGAGCAAGGGTGCGCCTGTGGTTGAATATTGGAGCATTTGTAGTCGAGGCAGTATAAACACAGGTTTAAGAGAAGGGGTAAATAATTAAGTTCACGAATAGTTCTGTATATGATTAACCTGAATTGAATTTGGCCGGAAGAAATTCTTTTGTGATGAACTGATCCTACAAAAACAGAGCCGAACCTAAGTTATATTTTGTAACTTCGTAATGAAGTTTATGCTTCCTGGTCCCAAAGGAAAGGCCAGAAAAGTTAAGCTTTAATTATATAAATTCTATATCAAACCCACCGAACTTCTCGAACAGAGACCTTTTCTCGTATCACACATTTCTCTCTTAAGACATTAAATATTATATCACATCTAGTAGTGTTGAGCCAAAAGTAGGGATATTTACAAATACTTATGGAGAGTTGAACCCTGTTTATAGTACTGACAGATCTATAGGTACTTGTGGACCTGTGCTGAGTGGGTCTGGTATCATTGGAGGCCTGGTGTTTTCTCGTCAATATTATTGAGGTGGTGATTCATGCTACTTATTTGTAGATGTGGTAGAGGGGGTTAACACTCCTCCAACCTATTAGAACCGTCTGTAGATGGGCGTGTTGTGTGTTCCTTATCACAAACTTCATGCACGTGCCAATCCAAATATGCCAGGCCCAAATATTGACGAATGGGTTTCAAACACGGTGAACAGGAAGCCTGGCATGCAAGCGGATTACTTGGTGTGCGTGAGGGTCTGGGACCAGCTGGAAGCCCTGCAAAACCATGAACATTGGGAAGATGGAGAGAGAGAGAGGAGAGAGGGTGGGGGACAGGGGAATGGGGAGGTTGACCAATTTCCCAGTGATCCAATCCCAAGTTGAAAATGAGTTTTTGGTTCCATTTTGCAAGGGATTCATCGTCTTGGATGACAAGTGGAATGAAAGCCCATAAAGGTGGGGGCGGTGGTGGGGAGTGTAGTTAGATGAGGGGTGTCTCATAATGGGAAAGTCAAAAAGGATGTTCACTCAATGGATGACGCCTGAAACAAAGTGAAGCAATGGCTGGCAATCTATTTGTCTTTGAATATCTGTAAGTAGTAAATGTACAAAATAAATGACTGGCACCTGAGAATAACAAGTGTGATTTTGTTGACACAACTGTTGAGGTATGTTTCAATTTAATTTAAGTGCATTTAAAACCAAACCGTCTTGTTGAATTTCTACAAAGGAATTCAGTAATGTAAATTTTGATTCTCCCTGGCATCATATTTCTTTTAGTTGGATTTTAAGAAACCTTCAGACGCAACATCAGTTTGCGTTAGGTGCTTCAAAGGGGGATGAGACAAAGGGGAGGTAATTCGCAAGTGGGAGTAGAAGATAACAAATAAAAAACAACTGTGTGTCAGCAAAGTGCATTTTCAACTCACTTTTAAGATAATGCTGAAAAACAGATTCATCAAAGGCAACAGACATCACTACTTTATAAAACCGTATGGCGGGTGTCAAGCATGTAAATAGTCTGCTCTATATAAGTGTCCTTATCATCTGAGTTATTATTCCGGATCATATCTAATGGGAAATTAGTACATATTAGTAAGGATATAGATAGTACAATTTGTAGTACTATCCGTGAAGTATAATATGCTTTTGTCTTGTGTGAGCCTGTGGGTATTCTCCCTCAAGTTTTTTTATATCCCAAGAATAAGTGGCAAGAGAAGTGCTCTTATTTCAGTTATTCAAAAAGATTGATACTGGACTATGATATAGTCGTTCCCTTCCTTGTCTAGGAAGAACTTTCTAGACTAGGGGTAAATTACTTTAAATACAATGAACCATAAAGCCTATTTTATTAACATTCTATCTTCATTATCATAACCGTTAGATAGTACCAGCTAGTGACATAATTAACCCACAATTCAACATTATTGGGGGCTCGGTAAAAAGGACTATAGATAGAGAGACATAGACCGGAGACATTAACTGGATCACCGGGCCTAACATATTACTCGTCCCAGTAGATCCAATCCCAAGTCCCTATCAATCTGTCACCTCTATGGCTCATTTCCAACCCTCCCTTGGGTCCTTATAAGGAGGATGCCACCAGTGTAGAAAGAGCACCAGAACTGGTAATACAATAGGACAGGATGCAATAAACCAGCTCAAGCGCTCAGATATAAGGTGGCAATGGAGCTTCATGTGTCTCCCGGAAAGCCTATGAACAGAGGCCTAAGCGGAGCAAGTTCTCGCTTGAACTAAGGCTTTTAGGTATTCCTTGGCTGCCTCCAATCATAGACCTAATACAGATAGATGGGCAGGAGGCACATCTTTCCTCACAGCCAGTCCCAGCGTGGGCCATTCCTCTTTTGTGGAGTGCGAAACAGGACTACTGGGATCCCGCATGGCAATTGTATTGGCAGATTTATGAGCTATCAGCCCTGTAGTTAACAGCACAGCAATTCGCCCTCCTTCCATTACCTCCCCCTATCCCTGGGCTTCCCTTTTATTTCCATGTTGTTGCTGTGTCCCAGTCGTGTTCCTAGAGCAATATGGGCCTCCCATGTGATTTATGGCAATTGGAGACAGCACCGGTGCTTTCTGCAGCGCGGCTGGTTGCCACTTGTTGAGGGTGCAGGGCTTTCCGGGTAGCATTACAGCTGGAAAGCTACATATCCACAAGCCATCAACACGCAGAGTTGATTTGCGTTAACCTAATTTTTATACATCGTGAATGGTCTCATAAAAGAGTGTGGGGTTTGTATGAACAGTTATGGACACTACATCACCAGGATGTTATGATTGGGTTTAATAAGGAATTTTAACAACATGGAGGGAGGGCAACGCAATGATGACCCCTTTTATGGGAGCGCAGATGAGGGAGGATGCAAAATGAGTTTCACAGCTTTAAGCCATAAACCATGGTAATTACTATAATTCAATGAAAGGGACAGAATGCAGACTCTTCACATAGTTAGCTCGGTCTTGTTTATTATAGAGCTGGTACACAACTTGTGAGAAGCACAGTATCTTTGTATATCATGGTTATGAACCTCTATCTATTATTGCTATTACAATTATCATTATCACATACCTTTACACTGACTATACATGTATATACGTTATACTGCAGTGTGAAGCAGAGGAGCTCCCTGCTATATAGGTCTTTGCTATGTATACTATCCCTCTCCCTACCCCACTGCAATTTATCCTAGTACTACACTGCCCAGCACCTCTCTTTACCATGACCTACATTCCTTTGACAGGATCCGTTCCTGCACACCCTGACCTATGCAAAATCCTCTGCACCCTTATCCCCCTGATATCCCATAGTCCGAATCGCAGGGTATGACCCTGTCATGTCACTGACCATCACTCCTCCTGGGACTCCCTGAACCTCAGTAACCACCACCCCTACCCTCAACTCCACCCTGGTCTCCAAAACAGCTAAAGCTTTAAAACTGGTGTAACCATAACATCCATTGAGCTTCCTTTTCATGCTATTGATGTTAATATGATTCACTTGTAAGGAATTGAGAATCAAATAAGCCCAAAAAGAAAAAAAAGAAAAAAAATTGAACTTGAAAGTACTAACAAACTTTTTTAAATACCCCAGAATTGACCAAAAAAGGGTAAAAATGCGAAAATTTCTTCAAAATTGCATAAAAAACGTAGGGTGGGCGTGTTTTGATAGGGTCGGTTGGGTAACCTGAAACAACCCTGTTCTTTAGGCCTAACTGCAGAGATAGGTGATGCGCATTACTTTATCATAATGTAATGCATTATTAATACTTTTGTCTGGGATAGTGATTTTTCACATCCTTAACTTTCACATTAAAACAGATCTTTACTCTGCTCACACTCTGGAAAGGCATTCATAATCTAACAAAAAGTGAGTAGGACAGAAAACATTAAAACTTGCTCTTTCTTATCATTATATACAGAAGCTGGAGACTCTACATTGCATAGCATATATTTCTATAAGTATTTTTATCAGCAATCCTCCTACAGTAATCCAACTCGACAAGGTATCTAGCTGATAGTTTCATATATCTTGACATTATTCTAATTAGAAAGAATTCAATCTCATAGCAGCTTATTTCCTTTTTGATTAAAGTCTGCTGAAGGGAAACAGGATCCAATTTTCATTATCCATAATGTGCGTGTATGACTGGTTTATTTTAGTCAATATGTTATGGACACTAATTGTTTTTGATACTACCTTACAAAAAAAAGATTATAGAATACAAAACCTGTATCCTCGGATAATCACACATGCTAAAGGTAGCTCTACTATCAGGCTGATAAGACATTCAATGAAGACATCTCTAGAGGTGAATGGAATGGTATTCAAATTAATGTAATTCAATGGGGTGCTTGGCTCACCCTCATGAACTATGGCCGTTATACAACAGTGCCTTTGTCCTAAATAGCCATGGCATCTTTCTCTTATTATAGGTACTACAATTTATTTATATCACTGTGAATACAGTAATTTAGTGTTAAAACAATAGGAGGGATGTTCCTTATGCCAGAGTGCATATGGTAAATATGGGTAATATCGCGCACCTAGTGACGATATTACCCAAATTTTCCTTACCACTCTTTTCCACTGTCATTAAGAACGATTTTTATAAGTATTTCTAAAAAAAAAATTTAAATTAAAAAAATAGAGAAAAAATAAATGCCAATTGCATCCCCCTTGTAGGGTAAGCAGGGGCCTAAAAGTCTGATTAAATTTTTGGATTATATCGTTGTAGTTTTGGTTATATCGCTTATATCATTGTGTTATATCGCTCACCCATTGAAATACAGTGCATTTGACCTTTTGGGTAAATCCGCTCATCTGTTTTCACACTCAAAAGTGTGAAAACAGGGTGGTTCAGCCCAAATGCTGTCACACCTGCATGGTGAGAGGTAGCATCTTCAAAATGATACATGTTATAGATGACTTATAAAGCTACCCTGTAGGGCTGTGCTCTTTATTTTATTGCCATTTATATATATTTATTTTATTTTATGAAAAGTGAGCGATATAACAACATGCCTGAGCGATACAAGCTCTATGGGGATTACTATAGAAAAAGCTATGTTAGCAAGACTTGAAAATGCAGATTATTGAGGGTTTTTGCTCATCTCTCGCTCCTTATATACATGTATAGCCCAGGTAAATGAAATGTATTAATTTGAAACTTAATATAATGTAACCAACTAAAAAAAAAAAATTAAAAAAAAAATTGTTGAAAAATGTGCCTTTTAGGGGGGGTGCGCGATATTACCACATGCGCGATATTACCCACATTTACCCCTTTTCGGCATGCTCCCGAGGGTACATGACTCCCTAATAGTTTAATTTCATGCTTTTTATTCAAGTAGAGAGAAATTGGATTTGGACTATTATTTTATTGATATACTCTGAAATAGATAGAGAACGTCACTTTAAAGTCACCTTGTCAGTGGTCATTTCACTCAGGGGCTGTTGTGTCCTATTCTGCACTAGGCCTGAGACCAGCGTGCAGAACGAGGCAGCCCCCCGCTCATCAGATAACCACTGACTCATTTACTTAAGCTTCTCGTTGGTGTAGACATTCATTTTATTGTAGAAAATTGAGAGTTAGATATATCTGGTTTATTTCAGTCAATATGTCATGGACTCTTATTGTCTTTAATAAGAAAACTTAAACAGAAAATCACACATGTTTTGTCGCATCATAATTCGTCGCTTTATAATCATGCTGAACAAGCATGCCTTGCCCAAAACTGACATTAACAAGATACCCTCTTGGAGATGTTAGTGTACAGATACAAAGTTTGTCCCCCTGTGCCTGACATCTCATGTCACTAGCCATCACTCCTGCAGGGTTTCCCTCACCTGCTCTCTTCATTAAGTGCCCTCGCTAGCCTGAACCTTAACATATTGCCTTCCAAGTTATTATCATCCCATTTGGGAACAGTAAATCTCCATGTGGAGATGAATAGAGTGGTATCTAAAATGATCAAGCAGTAAGGGTGATCTGCAAAATTCAGCACGTATTTTATGTGTTGCTGCTTGAAAACAGTTAATGTAACCATAATGTATATTCTTGGATACAAGATGGGGGGGGGGGGTGGGGGTGGAAAGCAACATAATGATGACCCCTTTTGAGCAATAAAGCTTGTCAATTGCATAACTGGATGAAGGGGGTTTGGCTTGACCTCATGAAATACCTCAGTTACACAATTTTAAAAGAACAGAGCCATTCTATTAATAACCATGAACCTCTGTGTCTGATTGTAGCTAATAATATTTCTATATCTTCGCATACCCCTTGAATTGACTAAATGTATATTGCAGGGTGAGATTGAGGATTTCCCTGCCATATGGTGCCATGGATATATACTGTCGTCTCCTCATACCTACCCCACTGCCATTTACCACAGTACCACAATGCCCAGCAACCTCTATTCACCATGACCTACATTTCTTACAGGATCCCGTCCCTCAAATCCTGACCTATGCAAAATCCTCTACACCCTTATCCCCCCTGATACCCCGTAGTCTGAATCCCAGGGTATGACCTGTAATGTCACTGGCCATCACTCCTCCTGGGACTTCCTGAACCTCATTATCCACCAATCCTACCCTCAACTCCACCCAGGTCTCCAACCCAAGCTTTAAAACAGTTATAACCATAACCTCAATGGAGCCTCTATGAGATGTAAATATCATTATTTACCTCTTTGGATTTTTTTAAACTGCAGAGACATATCCTATAATAACAGCATTATCAAATTAACATAATATTCTTGTCTGGGATAGTGATCTTTTTAAATCTCTGACTTTAACCTAAGAACAAATAACAAGGTTTACTGAAAGCAAGTAACAAATTTTGACTCTGCTCATGATGCTTAATAGGCAACTGTTTTTTATTGAAACATGAGTAGGTCACAGATCGTCTTAAAATGAGTTAAAAAGTTTATTGTCTCATCATGTACAGAGGCCAGATGCCCGAAAAATATTTTTTTAGGCGCTTTAATTCTGGGAACAGCTTATTTTCTTCTCAATCAAAGTAGAATGAGCGGAACCAGGATCTAGTTCTCATTAAGATGTCAGCATGACTGTTTTATACGCCAGGTCTATTTCATATATATGTTTGATAATTAATTGATGATTGAAAATAAATATTTTTGATACTTCCCGAGACAAAGAAATACAACACTAAACCTGCCTTGTATAAGCATACTATAAACTAATGTATGACAAATGTAGCTGTATCATATTGCTGAAGAGACTTTTTTTTACTAAGACCTACAATAACAAGATTCCCTCTTGTACATCTTGACCTTTGAAAAAATCTGTCCACCTGGGTATAACATGTCATGTCACTAGCCATCACTTCTCCAGGGTTTCCCCCACCTGCTCTCTTCATTAGGCTACACGTGAACCTGAAACCAAACATGACCTTTCAAGTCATGTCAAAAGGGGAGCAGCAACGCAGAGAGGATGTTCCATGTTGATATGAGTCAATCATCGGTTCGTTTGGCTGCTCACTTTGTCAAATAGGTATTTAAACTAGAATTGGAGCAGCCAAGCAGAAAAGATGATCCACAGAAGCCGAGTGTCTGTTATGTGTTGCTGTACACAGAAAAGTAAAGGTGTCAACTATGTCTCCCACGTGGCTCTGGCAAAAATGGCGTGTCAAACAGCTATTGACGCTGCTATTGACAATGATAGTAGAGAATCAACTCAAGTTGACACTGCTAGTAGAGAGTCAACTCAAGTTGACCCTTCATATAAGCAAGTTATTAGCTGTTTGACTCTCAATTCTACCAGAGCCACAAGACACAGTTGCCACCTTTACTTCACTCTGTGTGGTCAAAAATCCATGTAACCATAGCATACACTGGGGCGCATAGCGATGTCAATGTTCATTGATTTGTAGGAAAGAGGGAATCAAATATATATGCAGATTGCGGACAAAAAGATATGGTAAATGCACAATATAGATTAGGTCATGATCAAATTAGCATTTAATCTCTGCGGATAGTGATTTTCCCAATCGGTTGGCTTACCTTCACATAAAAGCAGATGGTACCTGGTTTTGACCCTGTGCACAATGCTCAAAAGCAATTTATTGTGCAACAGAACATAAGAAGTCATTCATGAAATGTATTAGGATCTGCTCATCTTTTCTGCATACAGAAGCTAGGGTATAAAAACTGCGTTTCTATATGCATGTTCTCATCAATTCTCTAACAGTAATCCGACTCGACAGGGTATTCATAAACAGCGTCATATGTCTTGACATTTCAGGATAAATCATGTATCTCACTTATTACAGAAGCTTTTTCTAATTAATGTTAGTTGAACAGAAACATGATCCAGCTGCCATTATAATCTATGAATCATAACAACTGTATGCTCCAGGATCCATTAATATCGATTATACAACGGTATACAATGTGGCTATGAATGCTGGATATTTTTTCATGCTACTTCTCATGTCAAGTCTATTATTACTTATTGCAACATGATTAGTTTTGTATGTTTTATCCAGGGTTTCCAAATTTGATATCTATCATGCACTGTAGGGAGTCATAATCCGCCAGCTGCATTACATACAATTCAAGTTTAATATCCAGAATGTTTGAAAGCTATTCTCTGTACTAATCAGGTGAATTTATCTTTTCTAGATAGCAATATCGAATGTGTAGATAATGTTACTGTAAGTGTAACCTCAATATCATAAGAAAATATCTTGGTATTAAAACAGCATACTACATGGACCACGGACCGCCGAAGCCCCCAATTTACCGCTCCCTTGTCCTAAGCCGATACACGCTCTGGTATATATATAAGCACCACAAGTTGATGGAGCCTAGACCCAAGGCATCAATCTACCCACTAAGGTTCATATATGTAAGGCTTTATTGCACCGAGCTGCGCCTTCTTCTTGCCCTATGACCATGGCTGTTTATTTATTAGTGCAGCCCCTCTAATGCTTCCCCCATAACCTCTCCCACTGTGCCATGCCCCCCCCCCCTCTGGACTCACATAGCTCTTTACTGTGGTGCCTGGCCTGCAGGGGCTTCAGCTGGTGTATAGAGGGCTTACCCTGGTCCATACTTAAGCAGTATGGCTAGATATTATGCACTACTTTGAGGCTAATATTGTTAACGTATACGCAATATTTTACATCTCAATATTGATTATTTATCTGCTCACAGATAATTCAAACTCTCTTCGCATAAAAAATATATTATAAAAAGAACTGTCGTGTAGCGTCATAAGTGTGAATAGATACTCCAGAAGGTAAAATCAGACAATAATGGTGATTGCTTTATCAAGTCACAGGAATTGAATCACTCCCTCGAACACATAGAGGATGAGATAGATATGTTCAAAAACAATGGGTTAAATTCAGAATTAATATGATGGACAAAAAAATCACTCGCCATTAATACAATGATGAGATAATTTACAAGGAAAAACCTAATTATAGCATATTCTACACCAATCTCAGTCTATTCGGGAACAGAATAGAGAACAAAATAAGGGACTAGGATTATAGGATAACCCTGATAAATCTATTCAGACATGAAACTCTTCAATTTACCGTGTTCTTGCTATAATAAACAGTGATCTAGGTAATAACAATGTATATTTTTCATGAAGTGCTGAAATATATTGTCGATTTGGCACCCCATAACATCATTAAATTCTGTGCTGTCAGATTATGAAAGATTGCGGCAGTGTCTGTATCCGCAGGTGGATATCAGCTAGAAGGGAAAAAAGAGAGAACCATGGGCCGCATAGAGTTATACAGCCATAATACATGCACAGGGAACAGTGTAGGAGACGCCAAGGGCTCACCGAGAATGTAAAAGTGCCACTAAAAACAGAGCCTTGGTGATAAATCTACTATGATGTGCCTCCCCAATGTACAAGTTATTGGACCTCTTAGGGAGGAGACGTAGGATATAGCAGTGCGGCATAAGGTGGAGGCTGGGTTGCTGTTGATAGGGAGGGTAGGTCAAGTGGTGATGTCTGGATGAAGCCAGGATTTGCTGAAAATGTCGTCTGCTGCGTTTTGGCGGGAACTGAGGTTATTACGTTAGGGGACCCCAATGCTGGGGATGTCATGATGTTGCAATAAATTGATCAGTTTATAAAACCATTATATTGTTGAGGGGTCGATGTCAGAGAGAGCATCTACTCGACTGAAAGAGCGCCATTCCTTTCCGGCTGACTGCATGTGTGCTTGATTAATTCACTGACCCAAGAGTTCACTTACTCACTCACTCAGTCAATTGCTTGCTCACTCACTCACTCACTCACTCACCCAATCACTCACTTACTCATTCGCTCAATCACTCACATATCCAATTGTTTAGTCACATATTTATTCAGTTGTTTACCCAAACACACACACCTCACATTTATGCACCTAATTATTCCCACTCTCACATACTCACTCACTACCCGCTGATATGATATATGATATGAAGTCCCTATGGAATAAGACACATCACCCTAATAGGCCTACAGTCAATGTGTTGATTAGCATGTTTGTCATCAAGGCAGGCGATGATTGATTTAAATAGATATGATTGATGAAGCATATATATATATATGACTAGGTATCATGAGATAGATGCATTTCCCGTTCCTGTCCGACTTGTCAAAAATATTCTCAAATCAAACTCATAATTCTCATGCATATACTGCTACTCATGCAGTATTGTACTGCACTTTTAGTTTTTTCAATTTTATAATTTTTCAGTATATTTCATCTCTTCAAAGTGGTTCCTGTCCGGCCTGAAACACATATAACAGACTGTATTTCCCTTTTTCACATATCTTTTTCTACTCCTAATATAATAGATTGTGAGGTTAACATTCTCCTTCCCATACACCTCATTTCTGTTTAATATGGTTAAACCATTTTTGCACATTCAGCATTTTTTCTTTGCCTATCCCGTTCCTGTCCAATCCATCATATTGATTGATTTTAAAAATGTTAACACATCTAATTATTTCTACTATATAGAGCATATTACTTAAAAAGATTCCTTTTCTTCCACTAAATATGTACCCTCCTATCTATTTCTATACCCTCATATGGTGCCCAACTGTCCCCTTTTTCCCGTTCCTGTCCGTTCCTGTCCGGCCAAATCCCGTTCCTGTCCGGCCCTTTGACCAGGAATAAATAATAAACCATGTAAGAACATGATTATTTTTCTTTGTAAATCGGTTAGATATGACTCTTGGCAATACATCTAGGTGCTTATGATTTGTTTCCCATGAACACAGTACATGAAACACCTACAGAAATCAAATATCCCGTTCCTGTCCAGCCATATCCCGTTCCTGTCCAGCCCTTTGACCAGGAATAAATGATAAACCATGTAAGAACATGATTATTTTTCTTTGAAAATCGGCTAGATATGACTCTTGGCAATACATCTGGGTGCTTATGATTTGTTTTACCATGAACACAGTACATGGAACACCTACAGAAATCAAATATCCCGTTCCTGTCCAGCCATATCCCGTTCCTGTCCAGCCCTTTGACCAGGAATAAATGATAAACCATGTAAGAACATGATTATTTTTCTTTGAAAATCAGTTAGATATGATTCTTGGCAATACATCTGGGTGCTTATGATTTGTTTTCCATGAACACAGTACATGAAACACCTACAGAAATCAAATATCCCGTTCCTGTCCAGCCATATCCCGTTCCTGTCCAGCCCTTTGACCAGGAATAAATGATAAACCATGTAAGAACATGATTATTTTTCTTTGAAAATCGGTTAGATATGACTCTTGACAATACATGGGTGTGCTTATTGCATGTTTTTAAATAAAAGTATGCCCAGTAAAAAAAAATTAGATTAGGCACTGATGAAATGTGTAAAAAAGTTACATTCTGACCAGAGATGGGGAGATAAACTGATGTTTTCAACCTTTAATTATAATATAGTAACAATACAATATGCTGGCCAATTATAATTGTGGTATATAAACAATACATATTGTCTGAGGGCAATTGTTCCTGGTCGGACAGGAACGGGAAATGGCCATTTTAATCAAAGAAAATTGGAGAAAAATCATTAGATAAGAAAAAAGAAAAATATAGTGCAATGCATCAGAAGGACTAATATAAGCATGGTAAATATTTAGTTGATTTGAGCATATTAATGTAGGTCGGACAGGAACGGGAAATGCACTGATCTCATGATACACAGTCATATACTCTTTAGGATGGGGGTGCATGGCTAAATTCGACACAGCAACATGGCAATTTCTTAAAATCGACATGCGACATGGAGCTTAGTGACATGAGGAAAGAAATAAGTGACATGACATGGGGTGCTTCTTAAAATGGACATGGGACATGAGAGGTTCTTAAGGGCGACATGGGACATGAGGATTTAAGGGACAGGCGACATGACCATTTCTTAAAATTGACATGCGACATTGGGACCCCCTCATCTAGACCCTTTTAGGCATTAGCCATTGTACACACCTCTTTCATATGTATGACTGATATGTATTGCTCGGTATGTAACAACCCACGCTGCAGAGCTATTGGCTTTGTTGCGGGTGAGTGTATTTTTGACATCTCTTTGATGTGGCTTTTCCGGGAAAGCGGGTTATAGGGTGACAGCAGACATTCGACAAAATCATTGCGGTTATATATATATGTGTCTGTGTGTGTATATATATATACATACACATATATATATATATATATATATATATATATATATATATATATATATATATATATATATATGGGTGGGGGTCCAGAAAATGTCCATTTCACAAATTGAGTTATTTTTAAAAAATAATCATTTTAAATGAAGAGAATGTATTGGGATAACTACATAATTGCAAAAAGCCCAATGAGTAATAGAAAAAATATGCATATTAATTATAATTTCATGATTTTTTCAGATTTTAGCCACTTTTCAGGGAAAAAATGACCAAAAATCGATGTCCCCTGGAAAAAATCTGATTGTAACGGAAATTTTCTCCCAATGATATTAGATTTACACTTTTTGCTTCATATGTGTTGCATACAAATGATACTTCTTCATAACACCATTTATTTCAATATTTAAAAATATTTTTTTTTGAAATATTTGTTTAAATTACAAAAATAGCAATTATTCTTATAATCTCATATATCTTTTTAAACACTTGAATTTTTTTGAAAAATATTACACTAGATGGATGTTTTGTGCCATTAGCCATATACCGGACACCTATACTCTTGGGCAGAATGATAAAAATTAAGACAATTGATCATTTTCTTGGTGAAATTAGAGCCCAAAGAAGGAATTAAAAATGACCTGTTTAAGCCAAATTTCTTGAAAAGGTAATTAATTATACAAATCCTGCATAAAATTACATATTACCTGCATTGGATAAGTGTATGTGTGAGCTCTACACTCCCATATCGATAGATTTTTTCTATTTTACATTTAACAAGCAAAAACAATTGTTTTCACTGGATTTTACGTTCACTAGATTGATGTTACGTTCACTAGATTTATTCAAACATTTTGAATAATATTAGCCTAAATGTCCTCTAAGGAGGAAGGGAAACATCCATGTGGTGCCTACATAGTTCATGCACCATATACAATAAGAATCGTAACTCGGTGCAATGTCTTTGTCTTTGTAAATTAAGATATCAATTTATGTTACGTTCACTAGAATTATGTTACGTTCACTAGAATTATGTTACGTTCACTAGAATTATGTTACGTTCCATTGAGACAGTAAATTGTCATGAAAATATGTCCTTTTTTGTTAATTTCTTTTGATAGGCTGCATGTATGTCTGTTTGACAAACCTATCAGCAAGGATGTATGTGGATGAATGCATGATTTATGTAATACTAAGAACTATCAAAACAACATGTCCTTTATTTTATGAAATGTTACGTTCACCAGATATATGAAAAAGTCAGAAATATGCATAAATAATTAAAATATAGCCGTAACACAAATTGTCCAAGTATATCTGAGCATTACAAATGACACTGACCTGTTTCCATCATTTTATCATGAGCATATTTCATTCTAGAAACTATTCAATTTTTGTGTTACGTTCACTAGATGTTACGTTCACCAGATATATTGAAAACAACAGAATTTTGGTCTAATTGTCTTATTTTCCTAATATTAAATATCTGGGACATGCTGTGACTTTTTTTGCATAGGTATTAACCCACAACCAACTGAAAACAATGCTATTATTGACTAATATTTCATTATAATTCCTCTATTTTTCTGCTATGTTACGTTCACTAGATCCCACCGAACACCTCTGAATAGTAAAATATACACAATAGAATGGCAGAAAATACAAAATATCTTCAGATATGTTAGAGCACTTTGTATACTTTCATCTGGGTTTCACAGCTAGTTCAATACTCTTCCATGTTAGTACTTTTCCATATTTAAAAAGATTATAGGTTTGATTTAGACAGAAACCAACTGGCTCTCAATTTACTCTAGCTATCAAACTATCACAATGGGGAGTTAAAAATAGAGAAAGAGTGTACAGCACCCTGTTACATGGTAGGAAATGACACATTTTTGCCCTAATTCAGTGAATCAAGTTCATAACTAAAATATGTTATCATATTTTTTCACTATTCTTATGTTTATGATAATATCTGGTGAACGTAACACAATTTTGTTTCATTAGTAATTGTATTTTTCAAACTTACATAGAAAAAAAGTAAGAATCCTAGTATCACAAAATTTGGGAATGTGATGGTTCATTGCCTCCTTTATATATAGACAAATCTGCTACAACATTTGGGCAATTCAGAAATATTATTGTTTTTCACTGGAAATGGACATTTTCTGGACCCCCATCCATATATATATATATATATATATATATATATATATATATATATATATATATATATATATATATATAATGCATATCGACTGTTATTCAATTGGTATTGTGCTGTGACAAGCTGTTGACACACATGTAATAAAACTCTAGTTGAGCGACAAATCGCCTGTCTGGCTGGAGGAACTGGACATGGACTTTACCAGCTGCGGAATTACACATTTTCAACTTTCAATTTACTTTAGCGATGTACTCCAAGCTACGTATTTGTCAGCAATTTCATCCAAGGTGTAAACGATAAAGAATACAGACCGACCAACCTCAATGATTATTGACCGAACATGTACAGGGTGTGCCACAGTCACTCTAGCCCCATAACCTATTTGAACCTGGTGCACCTGGGGCTACAATACCTATTCATGTATATATACATATATATAGGACCTGCAATAACACATAGTGACTGTGATCGGATCAGATGGTTATAGCTTTGCACTGATACTATAGCTTAAACATATATATTTATAGCTATATTTCTTAAAACAGGACATCTGTTGCTAGGTGTGCCATTATTAATGTTGCAAGCTATAATACCTGTATACATCTCCTCCTACAAATCTATCAGAGTGTACAATTTAGAGGTTCTTTGAAAAAACAACAACTATATCGGCCCGATACAGTTTTTAAATTATGATTTTTTTTCTAATTAGACACCGCAAGAAATCATCAAATTATATGTTTCTATATTTTTGTTTCACCAGTATGTATACTTATACCTCTGCGAATCTGTACGTCTTTCAAGATTGTAAAAGCTTAAAGTTGAGCTTCATTCGTCAAATTAGAGCCAAAAAAAAATCTAAGTCCCTTCTTGTATGAGTAAGATGTCTGATATATCTGTATGAACAAAATATATCATGTTCCCTTTTCTGTATGCTAAGTACAGACCAGGAATCCCCATGCCAATACCCTATAACCTGCAGGAAGAGCCATTCCCATACACACTACAGTGCCTATGGGCTTAACCATCCGCCTCTCCAGGGTCACTCAATGGTCGCCTGTACAGCCATAAATCTGATCCTTAACATCTCCAGCACCACTCATACCTAGCCCAACCTACACCTACTATAGCTGCAGGTCAGGGCCAGGATATCAGTAGTGTCTACCATTATATAGGGGTCTACTACATGTTGTAACTCATTCTGCCGTCCTAGAAAGGATCCTAGATACCTTCTATACATTTGCCTGCATTCCGTGTTCAAGTTGAAGTAAATGTAATGTACACAATTATTAAGCATGACTGTGTTCAGAAATTTTGTAACTGAATGTAACATTTGAGTTATGAAATGATTGAAATCGATACTCTCACAGACATACATAGAATTCTGTCTCTGTATACATTGCAAGTACATTGATCAAAACTAAGCTGTCATAAATACTTAAGCCTACACTGTAAAAAAAATGTCGTCAAAATGACGGTGAATCACCGGCAACTTTTGGGACATAGCTTTCACCGTTTTTTTAACGGTGACGGTCACCGTCAATTTGACGCAGAATCACTGTTTATTTGACGTAGAATCACCGTTAATTTGACGTTGAATCACCGTTAATTTGACGTTGAATCATCATTAATAGAATAAAAGTATTCAAATATACAGAGATTCAGCGTTATTGCTAGTGCTATTACAGACTTTGGGAATATTCTATAAGCCTCACAGGGAGTCTGATTATGGTGAATTTGGTTTTTGTAGTATACATCTAAAAACTTACAGATAAGCCATACTTTGCCTTTGTCCTGATCATATATGCCACATTGATGATCTGACTTGCATACTAGCCGTGGCCTATAAACTAGGTTTTACTCTATAGGATTGATACAAGGCAGAGTTTCCAGAGGTGGGGATATATGCATAGTATGTTACCACAATTTAGGTGTATAGATCCATACAGCTACTTTCCTCTGGATATTATCAAGTGATCATGGTATTTTGTTAAACGTATCACAAGATTGAATTGTTAGATTGTCAAACATATAGATTAATTGAAAATTACCATTATTTCAACATGTGTACTCCACTTCAAGGGCTCACACTCTTCTTACAAACCAGGCCACCTATCTATGAAAGGGCCCACTATATGTGGCTCCCTCTGGGATTTGATATTAGAAGATGAATTTACGTTAAATCATTGTAATCCAAACCAGGTTAGCACTTAACAAAGATCCACTGTGAAATGGCTGATAAATACGATGCTTCATTGTATTCCAAATAACGGGGAATCAGCGTTAAATTTTACAAAGCAAATCTGTAAAAAGTACATCTATTTTTTACAGTGTACCCTACTTCTACAAGTTTCGAATCCTGCAAAATCTTTTCATGACCCTCAATGGGCATGCAGGAGGTCTATCTTCTGCCTAGATGTGGCCTATATCACGACTGGGCTTTGACAACCCACATCCACCATATCACATTCCCTCTCTCAAACTCTATGGGCCTTTATGTGAGTCTCCGCCATAAACCATATCTTCCCCTTACACCATGCTACCCTTGCCCCAAACCCTTAATAGAATCCCCATTGGGTTGGTGTCTATTTATTCACCAGGATATGGAGATGGTTGAGCTTATTTATGGAGACTGTATAGCCGTACAGCACTATCGGCCGTTTGATCGCGTATGTATATACGTGTACAACACTGTTATGTATCAATATGCCTGCGCACATTTGATGCCTAGACACAGCTGCGCTACATCATCTAATATTTCTATCAACACCCAACAACATTGAGCAACCCTGCAATACCCTTTTCTAACACACCCCTCCAGTATCACAGTACTCCATGTGCTTTCCCCTGGTCAACCCTAATGGCCCAAGTCCATCGATGTAATAATTGACTCGACAATGATCTTACTGAAGCATTTAATTGGGTTAAAGGTTAATCAGTAGTTTAGCCTGTTAATTGGACCCCGGATTATAGTAACCAATTACCAATTACTACCAGCCTTATCCAAGGCAACTGGTATACGCCCGATAAGACCCGGCCTAGGCCTAGGCGCCCAATGAACACGGAATACCACTATTCTTTAGCTCACCCAATTAACCCTTAAAGGAGGAATGTCGTTAAAAGCTGACATTTATTGTCATGATGCGCCAATGCAACCCAGACAAGTAACTTGCCGGTGCTGCATTGGTGCATCATGCCTACCCTACATGATCATCTCAAACCTGTAGGGTCGGCATGATTCTTGAATGCAACACTGGCGAGTTACTCACCAGGTCTGCATTCATGCATCATCACGACCAAGGGCATAATGCTTCGAGGCATGATGCCGTTCGTAAAGGGTTAAGCAACCCTTATACTACACCTATCCCACATGACATTCGCCAAACTGGCACTTATAAGAACCACTATGACCTTGAATTTGGACTTTTGCTGTGCCCGGGCAATCCCTATCGTTAGTTTGGAACCAGCAAATAGGAACCCGGTTCCTTTCCACTTGCCCAAATCTACCAAAATCCTACGAGATAATTCTAATGTATAACTAATATGCAGCCTCAGAATACATTTAATACTAGTAACCAAGCTCACCCTAAGCAACCCTTATACACCCAATACAACATACCCCTCTCTAGGCTACCATATAGCCCCAATACCACCGACCAAACCCTAGGCAACCCTAGGCAACCCTTATACACCCAATACCACAGACTCCACGCTAGGCAACCCATATTGCCCGAATACCACCCACCCAACCATGGGCCGCAACTGACGCTATTTATAGCAATCCCGTGACCTACTTATTAGTAGGATGAGGGTACGTCACTAAGGGCACTACACTGGCGATCTGTGCATGGTTCTCTGTAATATTTTGCTCCCCTACAATGCTGTGGCTATGGAGGTTAGTCCCGCAGCAAGGTTGGCTCAAAGCAGAGGGGGGACTTTGCTAAAGATAGCCTTATCTCTCATTAAAAAAATAATTTTGTGTTCTGGATCCCAGCTAAATTACTTATTATGCATAAGTATGATTATGTGGCCTTTTAATGCATTTAAAGAGATGTACTTTTACCAGAATGGGATGCTCAAAGGAGACAGGGGACTTCTAGTGACGCACCCTCATTCTAATACCCACCCAACCACCAAGACTGTTATTGGAGATGTAGGTTCACGCCCTTGCACCCAACCCTAGGCAACCCTTATACACCCAATACTACGGAATCCATGCTAGGCAATCCGTATAGCCCCAATACCACTGACCTAAGCCTAGACAACCCATATTGCCCCAATACCACTGACCCGACCCTAGGCAATCCGTATAGCCCTAATACAACCGACCTAACCCTAGGCAACCCATATAGCCTCAATACCACTGACCCAACCCTAGGCAACCCTTATACATCCAATGCCACCCAATACCACCTTCATCACCCGATACCACCCACGATCACCCTGCAATGCCTTGACCTTAGCAAACACCACGATCAGCTCTATACTCATATCCATGCCAATTTCAGCCGATCTGCCCGACCCAGCCCAGCCCACCCAAACTGCACTGCACCTATGCCACCCACCATGCCACCCTCCTCTCTTACCTCTTCCCACCCGGCCTCCATTTCAACCCTCCTGTCCGATAAAGCCACCAGGGCGGGCCCCATAAATAGCCCGGCACCATCAGCCGGCCCTACACGCACTGCCATCATCACTCACCCGGCCCATAAGGGGTTGGAGCTGGAGGGTGAAGGGCAGGGGGTGCAGGTGGAGGTGTGTGGGGGGGGGGGGATGGGGCCGGGGGGGGGGGGGGGGGTGTCAGGGTCTGTGCTGGGACCGACTGGCACAACACCAGCAAGTGCGATCTGACAAGTGCAAGACACCATTGAAAGGCACTGCACTTTTTGAAGAGTTTAATCATAGTGTTTCATTTCAGCAATTGACCCGAGGCTATGTTTAAAGAAGCAAGGTGGAAGGGTGATCCTTACAAATGTCATACACGACCTCTTTACACTAACAGGATAATGTTTCTATATTTTGTAATATTTGCAAGTTTAATTATTACTTGGCAAGTACTTATTATGTACGACGTCTGCAGCCAGTTAATCTAGACAAATCTCTGATCTTTTATTCTGTGGCATGAAAAGTTAATTTCCTTTCTTGTAGACGTTGACAATCTAATAGGCACTCTGTGGGACCTCTGCCCTTTAACTTGGCATTGATAACAGATGAACGCTCGGCCAAGGACACGGTAAGTGCAAAAGGGCCTTTACGCATGCATGTATAGAGAACCGTTTACCTAAGCCTTATCATCAAGCGCAGTATCTTAGGGAATTAAAGTATGCAGGAGTATACAGAGGAAGGTATTAGATTTCTAGAGGAGTCAACTATCTACAGCAGTATATTTAAGGTAGCCCTGGTAGCAATTCACTATCTGCAGCGTATAGCAAAGTAGGCCTATGAACAAGCTACTCCAGTAAGTAGTATAGTAAAAGTAGGCCCATAGGAACAGACAACTTCGGCCAGTAAGAGTAGGCCTAGATAAGCAATTTCGGCCAGTAGTACAATAAGAGTGAATGTAGGCACAGGCAACCCTCCGCTGTCCAGAGTAGGATAGTAAGAGTAGGCATTTGCACAGGCAACACCATCCCTTAGTCAGTTATTATAGTAAAAGTAGGCCTAGCCAAGCATCTCCCACCAGTTGTATGATAGAATTCCACATACCTATGAGAGAAGAGTAAGGTCTCCGCATTGACCACAAGAGTATTGACGTAGGCATGGCCTCTGTAGGCTCTACTGGAGGTGCACAACAAATTAAATGGATCTCGGAGAAGAAAAACATGAACAAATCTATGAAGCCAAAATTGCCTGGACAGAACCGATTTCAGCAAAGCTGAAGTATGCATGAAACAACAAAGAACTGTGGAGATAGACTATTGCCAACACTGACACTCTATATAGACACCTATATCGTACCACTTGCGTGGTGTATTTCAAAGGCTGAGAATGTTTCCTGTAATGAATAGTCTATATAAAAGGGAACAATGACCATAGAGTCTACCACCAACGCCTAGACATTTGGAATGACTCAGAGTATTTCTAAATTCCACCCTACAGTCTACAATGCCCTTACTATGGGCCCTATTTATAGCAGCGTTGCAGGCCGTTTGGAGCTGCCAGACTGTGGGTATATTGATTAGGAGGGTGCCTGGCAGGGAAATACTACAAAATTGGGCAATAGCTGACGATGGTATCCTGTCAGAGGAAGGGCTGCCTTGTGTATAGTATAGCGCTGTTGTCCTATATAGGAAGGAAGACTTATTTGGTATACAGTAAGATTGTTGTATGGTATATATGCCGGTATATTATGTGGTTATGAATGGCTCTAAATTGATTGTATTATGGGTAGATTGTATAGCATACTATCAAGCACTGAATATGGACATGTGCTAGGTCATATATATCTCTGGCTCCGCATAATTATCCTTCTGTCTCTCTCCCTATCTCCCTGTGTGTATCACTATATCATATGTATATGTATGTTTCTGTAGCTGTGTCTGTCTCTCCCATTTTAACATTATGAGAAGATGTCTGGTGACTGAAAGAGATTGAGACCTTCATACCAACATAATCACATCCTATTTCAAAAAGACAACGTCAACATTGTGTAACTAAACCTGTTATTTACCTGTTATTTTGATATCTAAAAGTAAACAACCCTTCCCTCATTAGCCTCCCATGTGGTGATGCCATAATATATTATGCCGAGGTTTACAGAGGAGAGAGTGAGAGAGAGAGAGAGAGAGAGAGCGAGAGAGTGGGGGGGGGGGGAGAGAGAGCTGCTCGTGTAACATGTGGGTGTATATTCACAAGGTCTAGAGTTGCGCAGGAAGGGAGCGGATTGGGTGACCTACTTCGGTGAGATAAGATCCTCCTGATGTGATCTGCCCCTCCGACCACCTGCTGCCCTTCATGCACACAGGGACCAGGTCCATACAGGCTGATGCTGCTGATTAAAGGTATGTTTACACCAACACAATCTGACACATACCGCACATGTGTTTCCTGTGATAAGGCATGTTTACACCAAGGCAATGTGATCAATCCTGGGATGCTTTCCTAAGGTAGGGCCAAAAAGAAAGGTATGTTTCAGGTAACATGGTAAGAATATGTAGGGTTGGTAGGTCGTTTTTGTTAAATACTTTTTCTTTCTAAACATGAAAGTACTGGCAAACCTATTTTGAAGGCCTAAAATTGACCAAAAAGGGTAAACATATGAAAATGTTTTCAAAATTGTATAAAAAACGTAGAGTCTGCCTTATTATGATAGGATCGGTCAGGTGACTTGAAACAAATCATCTGTTTTTTTGGGCCTCTAAAGCGTGTATTCCATCAACTAACATCGGTCGGCCAAAATTTGGTCATCTGATAAAAGTCTATAATGTTAAACTTATGGAAGAATTTCGTCCGACGAACAGAATGACAGTCGATTCGGCAAGTGGAATACTGCCTTAAGGGCATGTTTAAACTAACAAAAATGTATATACTACTTGTGTTTCTACTCAAGCACGTTGATACATTCTGGCTTCATGTTCACTAAGGTATGGCATGTATATATGCAGTGAGACCTCTATGGGTGTAATATAGGATACACTTACAAAAGAAGAGGATACACGGTGAGAGTAGACACAGGGTGTGTTAGGACTAAGACTATTTTATACAGTCTGATGTATACACAAGCTCTGTTTACATTAGGCAAACTCATGGGTCTGAGTTTGATTTGGACTAGGCTTACAGGCAGACAATCTCACACTATGAAAGGCTGAAACAAGGTATGTTCACACCTGCAGCCGATCTCAACACACACCGAGGCTATCTTACAACAATCTTACACCTAGCCAAACAGTATGAGTCCTATCTGCAACAATCCTATACAGTCTGAGGATTGATATTATGGTGTGTGCTCGGTCACAGACGTTGTGCTGTCACATGTAAGAAGTGTTAGTTAATTATTTTCGGGATCTATGTATTGAAGTTATAGTTGTGTAGGGGCTAGGGTTATATGGGGTTTATATGACGGGTTCTGTTGGATGCTGTGTTGCGAACTCCGTCCGAACCGTTCAGCCTGACGGCAGGTGGCAGCACCTGCCCCGGGCTTGGGGTATGGACAGAGGTCGCTGTAGGCTTCCAGTCTGCGTGTGTGCGCGCAGGCTGGCTGCCTATATTATATAGCCGGCATCCGATGGGACTCGTCGGTCACTCTGGATCTACGCTTAGACAGAGGCCCTGTGATCGTATCGGCTACAAGCCTACTGACCCGCTCTGAACTCTATAGGGAGTTCGCACTGATATAGCTTTGCCTGTCTAGGTTACTGAATAAACCTGTGATTCGCAACCTGTACACTTGATCCGAACTGTGTCAACTTTGGTTCTTTACTTGATAACATAACACTTAATTTCAAACAGATCAATCCGCAAAAACAACTGTTTATAATTTCAATCTAGGCTGTGTAAACTGTTGCAATTCATCCTCTAATCAATAATTGAATATACCACTGGATACTTCATAGGCAGTTTCAGTTGTGCAGTTGTAATGATAACAGCATAATTACAGTGTTGGTACTATGAAACATCGAGGTCGGAGGAGATTGTAGTGGCAAGCGATAACCGTAATGACGTAACAGAAGTCCAGGTGAATTCGGATGTCTGAGGAAACGCATATAGACAAGGAATAACAAATTGCAAATAGACGTCGTTGTGAACTCGGAGGTTAGAGTTCACAGAGAAGAAGTTGGAGACATATGTATAGGCCTACAGTTTTGGTCGATTGGAGGACTATTCAGGCGACAGAGAATGCCAGCCTTTCAATCGAAGCAGAGATGCTTACGCTGTCGAAACGAGGGCCACGTATAGAGCATTCATAAAGTGTTTTTAATCACTGGAGTTTGCTACAATATTACATGTCTACTTATTAGCAATATGAGTTGCTCCCGGGGCCTATTTGACGAGCAGTCCATAGTGATGACGTTTTCACTCGATGAGAGAGGGGGAAGGAACCACTTGAAAGTAAATTGTAAAGAGGTAAAGCATGGGATGAAATGACGGACCAGATTAAAAAAACTGTTCTCACATGTTTTAAGTGCTAGAAACTACAACATTGATCAATACAGAAACACATAATAAAAACCAAGCATGTCATTCTATAGACGAGGAGTGTGAGATTGTTCTCCTCTCATGATAATTACTTTTTTTCTGCTTCCTTTCATAGAGGGGTTGGCAGAGGGTTTGTATTTTATCCGAGATAGTATCGTGCCAGTGCTGAGGACCTTACTAACACTTACGTGAACACACACCCATAGTCAGGGGCGAGAAAAGAGGAAATGAAACCTAATATCAGATGTGTTTTATTAGTGTAGGCAAAATTGGCCCTATGAGGAAGGGATGATATGACAGTGCACTGACAACCTGTATCTTTTTATGCTGTTTCAAACTTATGAGTGACAAGGATTTACACAAGCAGAGTAATGAATACCAAAAATGTGGGTGATATAAAACCCCTTGCGTCAGTAACATAAAAAGGGAGCATTCTCTTTCAGTCCAAGCAGAGTGGTTCAAAATCCCTTCTCCCAATCCTTGCTCAATGTATGTTATCTTTATAACTCTCTTTATTTGAGAAAGATAATTCTGACATGTGTGTATTACAAGAAAATCATTTCTTATGAACAACGATTCGATTATATCGTACGTCCATGGGCACATTAAACCTATATGATACCTCAAATTTTGTGTTCATTTCTCCACTGTTATTGAAATGACTGTGTCAAACCAAATGAAAAAGTGAATTACACTACAAAAAAAGCAGTTTTGTTATTAGAAGTATAATGAAGGGGTAAAGAAGGAAAAAGGATTATACAGGTCTACCTTCATGTGTTAGTTTGTCTGTAAAACATCGATGCTATAGGGAAAGGCGGGAAAAGGGCACACAGCATTTACTTGGCACATAAGAAGGTTAGAAGATAGACGTGACATATGGAGCTGTTTCCAGTGTTCTATAAATGGGACAGTGCTAGGTAAGTGATTAAAGGGCACATACTCCCGACTTTGGTGGGTTTTAAGAAGGACAAATCAGGAAATTCTTGATATGTTTAAACAAGATTATTACATGGAAAGGTATATATCTTGGCACTACACATCAATTACCCTAGTGATTTAGTCTTAATCGCCTCTGGAAGCGCCAACACCCCTTTTTGATTTTGTAATGCGTATTTATTCATGAATGATATTTCAAAATACAACAATCAAAAGAGTACAAGTATTATCCTCGGTGTAATGATGTTATCCGATGAACACATGTAAAGGTATTATTCAGGATAGTTGAATCATCAGAATGAAAATTTAGTTTTTTTCATGAATTTAATTTCACTGTATTTAAGGTCACCATTAATCAATTAATGCTCTCCTTGTTGCATCATGCATGTACTGACAACATGTATTCCATAACTTAAATTCTCAGAAAGCTGTACAGCTATAATAAAGATCATTAGTTCACCAGATGTACACGATCTTGCCTTGTATGAAACCATGCCAGAAAAGAGATAAACCAGACACAAACATAAAAGAGGACATTTGCATTATAGAACATCTGCCCTGTATGCAGCCTCTACCATTCTATCTATAGGCCTCCACAGCAAAATACTAATAAATCAGAAGTTATGGTGACTTGAGTCAGATTTACGAGTAGAATGATTGTATCTTTTATGCCCTCCATAATGGTATTTTACAACGAGCTCCCTTCAGTAGGGTTAGACACTGTGCAAACACATTGCTAAAGTGTAATACAAAATGGTCATCTGGAGAGATTTACAACCAAATCGAAAGATTAATGTCAACAAGAGAGCTGCAAATAATGACATTGCCGGTGCCCGTAACCTTACATTAGTATGGGGCTGTCCCTATAGATAGAGACATGTTTGTTGTCTTCACCAAAATAATCTGTCCACAGGCTTCTGTATTTAGTACTACTTTGAAATCATCAACGGTTCATACTAATATATAATAGAGAAGCAGAACACAATATTTCCACCATGGAGACCTGAGCCACAATATAGTAAATCTGCCTAGCTGTGCATGAGGTACAATAAACCTTACTGTTTTTTCATATGGGGAAAATCTCAAAAGTAGTGAAACCTCTGTCTGACTACATTTCCGAGTCATTCTTCATTCTAATAACCTTTTGGCTACAAATCAAATAAATAATCGTAGCCTCATATTCATCAATAGTTATTGAGAGAAAACCTCTCTTGAAATGGCCAGTGCAGTCTACCCATATAGTGTTGGATGTGAGGTACCGTTGTCAAGGAGACTATGCTCTCTGTAAGGCAGGGACGTGATTGTAGCTTTCCTCGCCTGTCTCCAGTACTTTCTTCATTCCCTCATGGACCATAGTCACAAAGGGCCCGAAGGCAACAATGCCGTCTATATGTTTGACTTTCCCTTGTGATGGGTTTTGGATGTGGATGATTTTGTTCTTTCATACAGGTAATATTATAGACATTTTTATCACTTCTTATACATGTATTTGCAGCATCAGGTTTGGTATCGGGTTGTCGTATACAGTATACTGAATGTATTATTCACTGTTCAACGGCCTGATAAAAACAGCGTCAGACCCATCTAGTATTTGGGGAATGTCAAGGACAAACATCTAAAGCTTAAAAGCAAACTTTGCAAAGTGCTTGAAATTATATAAGCTAGTTTGTTCGATTTTGCAGCGTTGTATTACATACTTACTTTTTCACTATTATAAAACGTTATTATTTTGTCCAAAACCTGATAACAGATAAACAACACATAAAATGTAATTGTATTGAATTAAATTGTGTGGGTTCTAAATTTTAGTTAAATAGTGTCAGAGCTCGAATGTCAAAATAAAGGGCATGTACACGTTATAAACTGGGCACGGATTTGAGTGTTATTTCCAAACTATCTAGGTCAAAATACACAGGAACAATGAGTATTAATATAATACTACCCTATACTATTTAATAGTGTAAATACAAACATACAGGAAAGTATACAATTCCAGGATAGGAAGAAGCAGCTTAATGATAACACAGTCAACATTTAGGCAACAATTTGAACCTCAATTAACCAACTGTTAATTGGAGCAACCCTTTTCTAAAAAACCTCCTGTGAAAGAAAGACCTTTTCAAAACCTACCTCCTTGCCCTGCCACCTTGCTATCTATGCTACCCTCACAGTGGGCCATATCTGCTGTAACACGCTGTCAACGACCCCATAGGGTGTGGCTTGTGAAGAAGCAGCTATGGTGCAGCTCTAGGTAGAGGCTATTAAAAGGAAGGGATTGAAAGACCAGGGACTGAACGTGTTAAGGAGATGGATGATGTTGGGGGCCTGACAAGGCAGACGGGTTGGGAGGGTGCTTGAGGTAGTTGTCGATTTCCCAGGGGATAGAGGGGAAAGATTGTATAGATGAATGGACAAGGTGCATGTAGCTTGATACTGGGGAGGCGTTGAGCTTGGTCAGGCATGGTAAGGACTATAGGTGACTGACAGTGAAAGGGAACAAGCAGTGTCCGAGGTAAGGGATCTGTGGAGGATAAAATAGATTAGGGCTGGTGGTACATGTCTTTGCAACAAGCTCTTTCAATTAGATGATAAGTGACAGCTGATCTAATCTGGTTCATACCAATAATATAAACAGGAACGCTGGTATGTTAGCATTGGTGTTCAGTGCATGATATTGAAAACATAGATAGCCTCATATCCCAAATATGGAAGTGTTCCACTAAAAGTTGATGGTTTGTGCAACCCCATTAAATTCTACAGAAAAAGTACCCTACAGCCTTACTTTTTTATGTCATGGTGGCGCCCCCTGATGGCTAAAATCAAAAGCAATCCCGTCGGGGGTATCCTTTCTGTTTGTTTATATGATTTCATGTTAGTGTTAATTTGGACATTATTTTTAATGATTTGATAGGGTTAGTTATATATTTTTTTAAATTGGTGCCATTTTAAGAGTGTATGGCTACTAGCCTAGAGATGTTTTAGTAATATTGGTTAATGAAGTTGATGGTATTAAAGCCGATATCCTTGCTCTATTATCAATAGTTTAAGTTTATACTGAAGGTCCTCACTAAATGACTAATCATTGATGTTATAATAGTGGTCACAACTTTCCAAAGTTCATTCTAAATCAACCCTAATAAATTGGTAGTAATAGCTGCAGTGAGCATTAATTCCAACATTGATGTCAATGGGTTATATCGTTTTGCCCAAATTGCAACCTTTATCGGTAGTGATTATCTTGCTATTGATTAGTCCACCATAAAGGCGAATGTATGATCAAGGATTATGACTTATTCATGTATGTGGGTGGTTTTATAAAGGGGTGGATACTACCAGTACCAGCGTGAGCCATACCTTTTGTTTTGTCAAATACGGCTGTCCCATTGACTAAACCAAAGAACGCCGTATTACACCCCCCCGTGAAATAACCCATGGCCGTATTTCACGGCCCTGTGACGTCATAAAAACGGCGGTTTGTTTACATTTGAACGGCATAGAAAGAAGCCAATTTAGCCCTTTTAGGCTCCCCCCTACAATAATTTCGATATTTTGGATCGAAAAAGATAAAAAATAAACACAAAGGTACACTCATTTAAGTCTGTTGACTGGGTTATTTCACTTGTTGACCCTACGGCCTCGTGAAATATGGCCCAAGGTCAACATGTGAAATAACCCAGTCAACAGACTGAAAATCGTGCACCTTTGTCTATTTATCCCTCCACATCATCAAGTATGACAATTCTGCTTCTCAAAGTCAGATATAATTAATATTATGAAGAAACCCATATCAAACCTATGGCAGATATAATAGCAGATATGTGAATAAATATAAAGAGCAAGTCAATGCTGTGTGCAGATAATATGGTCCACATCACATCCACAAGAGTATCCTAGCACTCTTCATTGTGGAACTCTTTAGCCAGCATATGAGCTAGTGGACAGGAATCCTCTTGCACTCTTGTGAACTCCTAGCCCTTTACCTTGTTATATATGCAACACCTTTCACCTCTCCACCCACACCAACACCCACACATTTCAAACTCCAAAATGACCTCAGATCATTTGAGCAGTAAAGTGATCATCCCAAGGGATTGTGGACTGACGCACATGTGCTGTGCTGTGTGTCACATTTATAGGCTTGAATAAGAGTAACATTAAGAGTTGTTAAGTCTGATGATTCTGCTTATTAAAATTGGATATGATTAATATTACGAAGAAACCCATATCAAACTTAATAACATGTGCTTACAATTTCAATCTAGGTCATGTAAACTGGTGAAATAGATCCCCCTTGTAATAGTTAATTGGCAGGTGTGTCATGGGGGATGATTACCTGTGGAGTTTGTGTATGTTTGTGTGCATCTACTTTTCATAATATGAGCTTCTCCCAAGCGCTCTTCGATCAATGACCCTAGTTTTGTAATAACTGTTTCGGGAGGAGATAATCAAACTAGTACATTTTTCTACTGTGCCCAATTTATGAGTGACACAGATTTACGCAAGCATGATAACAGAGACAAAAAACATTGGTGAAATGAAATCCTGAACACCAAGTTTCCTATTCCTGCAGTCCATGGGGAGTGGTTGAAAATTGCCCTCCAAGTCTGTAATCTCTAACTCTTTACAGTGAAGCTGATGAGACCATTATAAACACATTCTGCATTTGCACCATCCCCATTTAAGTACCCTTACATGGTACCATTATTGTGAAAGTGTATGTGTCTTCTGTTGCTGGCATGATGCAGCAAGGTGCACATTGACGGCCAGTGTCAAAGTATGCCATGAGATGCTTCGTAGTACCCTATAGTGTGTATCAACTATGTAGTAACAGAACATTGTGCTACTTTCAAAAATCAGTTTGTTGTATATTTGTATGGTAGTTTCACAAGATACATACCCCTTGCCCTATATGCAATCTATGCAAAAGAAGAGATAAACCAGGTCCTAGCAATAAGGAGAACATTATGCACTATAGAACATCTGCCCTATATGCAGCCTCTACCTTGTTATCTATTGACCTCAAAAGCATGTTACTACTAAGTCAGAAGCTATAGTGCCTTGAGGGAGACGTATGAGTACAGTGATTGTATTGTTTATGCCTTCCATGATGGTACTCTACACCAAGACTGCTTTAGTAGGGTTAGATAATGTGCAAACACATAGTTAAAACGTGATGTAAAATGATCATCTAGCGCGATTTACAGCAGATTAATATTAATATTAATGCAGGAAATGCAAATGATGACATTGCTATAGCCCATTATCTTACCTTAGCATTGGGCTACCTCTCTAAAGAGATAATTATTATATGTTGTGTCATCTTAACCAAATAAAAATCTCTAATCTGTCCGGTACCTTTTAATACATACAAGATAATCAGTGTTACATGATATGGTTATGCAAAACACAATAATTATTTGCACCATAACTAAATGTGCAGATCATGCGCTGACCTAGGCAACAATAAGTACTCTCTGTAAACCAGACTTGAACTTTGCACATGCTGAGGTTACTTCTGCATCATTACTAAAATATATGGTCAAATGCATATTCTCACCTGCCAGTGTAGTCTCCTATCTATAGTGCTGAATCTGAGGTATTGTTGTCAAGGACACTACCCTCTCTGTGAGGCCTGAACGTGAGTGCATCTCCCCACTCCTGCCCTCAGTGCTTCCAATTCCCTCATGTACAACAGTCACAAAGGGTTCAAAGGCAAATGTGCCTCCCGTGCAAGAATGCTGCTCATAATATGACTTTTACTAGGTTTGTGATAGGCGTTTTTTTGCCTTGTGGTACATGTTATACAAGGTCACATCTTTCTTTCTTTTATATGTTCATGTTTGCAACACCACTGCTAGCATATAATCATCATTTAATATACATTATTGCTGTATAAGAGATTTGTATTGCTGAATGCAATCTATGGCTGCTTATGACATGAAAGATATACTGAGGTGTACTTGAAACAGCTATGGTGTGCGAGGATACTGCAGTTAAAGATGCAGGTGTTTTTACATTTTTACTGATAGTGATATAATAAGGCTCCCATTTGGACATGGATAATTATGTTGACAACACGTTGATTTCGACTATTGTCTTTCAGCAGCTAACATCTATAGTTTCGATCTCTACAATGCATACTCCTGATGTCTTCTCAGACATGTATTGTTCTAAACCTGAAACTTAGTACATCTGCTGATAATATATGGCTCTGTAGAATATCTCCCATTAGCATTAGGTTCTTATTCTATAGCTCGGGACAAGAAACAGCAGTGCATGGGAAGTTAAAGATACATGCTTTAAGCCAGCACATATACCATAAAGAATGGAAGGGATTTTATGTCGATACTAATTGAATGTTCTCAGATGCATAAAAAGATACTCTCATTAACAAAGACTGTGGAAGTAACTGACATCATTAGTTCCTCTACATCAGCGGATCAGTTTATTTGCTGAATATGTTTATCTTTTTAGTCAGTCACTGGAAAGTATATGTCTGAGGTCTATATATGTAAGGAGCGACAACTGGGTGGGGGGGGGGTAGATATTCCAGAGTCAAACAAGTTTTAGGAACTAAGAACAGGTACATTGTGACGATATACTGTGGTATCAAGTATCCATTACATTGCAATTTAAAGCTGGATGGACTCTGGGATGAAATAAAAATAAAATGTAGTGTAATCATTTCTGGACGCACCATAGGAAACTACTTAATATTCTGGTAATGCAATAACATGTTTTTAAGATAGTTTAATTCCAATGTACTTCGATACCATACCTATCATATATCTGAGCTTTAGTTTATGGAAATCATGTATTATAATGGCAGATGGGTGAATAAATGAAAAGAGCAATGCCATGTTGTGTGCAAATAATAAGGTCCACATCACATCCACAAGAGTTTGCTATCACTCGCCAATGTGGAACACTATAGTCGGCATGTGAGCTACTGTGCAGGACATCTTCTTGCACTGTTGAGACTTCCTAATTCTGCTCTTTTTTTATATTATGTGACATGTACTGGGAAAAGGGGTCTTACTGTACCCTGCGCAAAGGTCCCTTTTCGCAAGAACGTGTCACATAATGTTCAACATCTTTCACATCTCCACCCACACCAACATCCACACATTTCAACGTTAAACCTGACCTCAGAGTGTTTGAGCAGTAAAGCGATCATCCCAAGGGACTGTGGACTGACAGCCATGTGCTGTGTATCACATATAGGCTTGAATAAGAGTACAAGAAGTCAGCGGTTCATTGCCACAACATCTACCAAAACATATTTCTAACCATCAACTGTCGAGTAGAGTTGGAAATAATGCATTTAATGTCTTAAAATAGCATTCATTTTCCAAACTCTAAATGGAAAGATGAACAAGCTTCTTTGATTGGTCGATGAGTGAATAGTTTATTTATAAATATCGATGGTCTACACTCCATGGGTGTTCCGATTTCCAATTGTCCACTAGTGAAAAAAACCCATTAAATTTGTATTGCAACACATATATCTTGATATGATATATATCGAGGGTCGATAACCAAAAGGTCTTTTATAGCATTTTTGCTGATTTTCATATTTCATATTGACTAGAATCTCCTTTCAATTCCACATCATCTCATGTTTTCTGCTAAGCTATACGATAGTTTATTATAATTTTATAGTGTGTGAAAAAAAGTAGTATCTCAAATGCCTTCCATTCTAGTTAAAGCCAAAATGACGTATCTTCAGATGGGACCTATTGGTCTTATGTTTACAAGTCAATTAATTTCTTATAGTATGTGCCAGTATGTCCTATCTTGTAATAAGATGTTTTGGCAGTGTGGCACTATCCATGATGAACCAATTCCATTGAGGCAAAAAGGTCCTATCTTGCAATAAGATGTTTTGGTACTATGGCATTAGCTATTAAGAACCAATATCATTGAGGCAAAAGGTCCTATCTTGTTATAAGATGTTTTGGTACTAAGGTATTAGCTATTAAGAATAAATTTAATAGAGGCAAAAGGTCCTATCTCAAGATAAGTTCTGTGGGCTATGTATTTTCCGGTATATATTTATAGGCCAAGAAGAACTATCTCAAGATAGGTCCCATGGACTAGTCACATTCTGGTATACATTTCTGATCCAAATGGTCATATCTTGAGATAGACCCCAAGGGATGAGCATTGTCTCAATATACATGACTAAGCCAAAAGGTTGTATCTCAGAATTCTTACTTCTATTTTTATTCTTGATGTTGTCATTGACCCTTTGTGGCCGAGCATAAGCTACAGTTGATGCCATGGCTGGCTAAGAATCAATTATAATTGATGCCATGGCTGACCAAGCATTAACTATGTTCAGCAAAGGCTTAACCCAGGGAATGTTCCTGTAACAATGTACAGCCCCTACAGCTACTCTGTAATATACCAGCAAAATGGCTTGAAAAGCTCTTACTAGGGGTTTATACCTCTTGATATGAGGGACAAGGGATTCCCAGAAGGATGCCCTAGAAAGCCTATACGAGGAAGAAACACAGAGGAGTTGCATGGACCATCTACACCCCCAAATACTCCTAGGTAGCTTGGGCAAGCCTATAGTAGAGGCAAATTACCACCAGAAGCCTAAGGACCCCCAGATTGGTAAAAGTCCATATGAGGGACAAGAAGTTACTAGAAAGGTGAAAGGAGCCTGTGAGCGGCGCCCAAGACTGACGGAAAGGAATAAAAGCCTATAATTACGGGCCTAAGATCCAAAGAATGATTAGACAAGTCCATATGAGGTACCAAAATCCACTAGAAAGGTTGAATAAGCCCATATAAGGGGCCCAGACTCTCAGCGAGGAGCTGCAAGCCTATATATGAAGGGCCAAAGATGCACAGAAAGGTTGGACAAGCCCATATGAGGGACCAAGTACCAACAGAATAATTAGACATGAGATACCAAAGGCCAATAGAAAGGCTGAACAAGACCCTGTAAGCGACAAGAGTTCCATTTAATGGGGTTAAAGAGCCATCTGTGGGCCCAAATACTTACAGAAAGATTTGACAAGCCTATATGAGAGTTCAAATGCCACTAGAAAGCCTAATCTAACCCAAATAAGAGGCCTCCGACCCACATAAAGGTTATACAAGCCTATATGAGTGACCAAAGACCACTAAAATGGTTTTGAAAGGCCATATGAGGGATAAAGACCCCCAGTATGTTTACCAAAGAAGGACCAAAGATGCCCAGAATGATTAGACAGGCCATATTAGGTACCAGAGGCCACTAGAAAGGTTGATTAAGCCCATATAAGGGAACCCAGACCTACAGAGAGGAGTTACCTGCCTATAGGAAGAGCTAAATGAGAGAGGAGTTAAAAGCTTATATGAGGTGCCAAAGACCACTCAAAACGCTAAATAAGCCCATGTAAGAGGCCCGAGGTCCATGTAATGCTTTTTAGGAGCCATTTGTGGGGCCAAATACTGACAAAATGATTTGGTAAGCTAATATGAGGGTCCCAACGCCATTAGAAAGACTAAACAAGCCCATGTAAGGGCTCCAAGATTCCCTTAATGGGGTTTAAGATGTATTTGTGGGCCCAAACACATACAGAATGATTTGACAAGCCTATATCGGGGTTCATATGCCACTAGACAGGCTAAACTAGCCCAAACAAGAGGGCTAAAACCTACACAAAGAATACAAAAGCCTATATGAGGGACCAAATACCTCATGAATGGTTACACAAACCCCTATAAAGGACCACTGGCCACTAGAATGATCAGACAATATTTTTGAAAGTCCATATGAGGAACTAAAGACCCCCAAAATGTTTAGACAAGCCCATATGAGGTACCAAAGGCTGTTTAAAAGGTTGAATTAGCCCGTATAAAGGACCAGAGAACCTCAGAGAGGAATTACTAGCTTATATGAGGGTTCAAAGATCTACAGAATGGTTAGAAAAGCCCATATGAAGTGCCATAGACCACTAAAAGTGTTTAATTAGCCCATATGAGGGATCAAACACCAACAGAATGATTAAACAAACCAATATGACAGACCAAAGACCACTAAAAAAGATAAACAAGCCCATGTAAGGGGTCCAATGTCCACTTAATGCTTTTTAGGAGCCTTTTATGGGGCCAAATACTGACAAAATGATTTGATAAGCCAATATGAGTGTCCAAATGTCAATAGAAAGGCTAAACAAGCCCATGTAAGGGGCCAAAGACCCTCAAAGAGCTTATATGTAGGGCCAACAATCCACAGAAAGGTGAAAAAAGCCCATATGAGGTGCCAAAGACCACTTAAAGTGTTTAACAAGGCAATTTGAGGGACCAAATACTAACAGAATGATTACACAAACCCATATTAAAGATTGAAGGCCATTAGAAAAGCTGAACAAGCCTATGTATGGGGTCCAAGATCTGCTTAATGCTTTTTATGAGCCATTTGTGGGGCAAAATACTGACAGACTATTTTGATAAGCCCATATGAGGTGCAAAATGCCACTAGAAAGACTAAACAAGCCCATGTAAGGGGCAAAAGACCCACAGGGAGGCGTAATAAGAGGACATAGATCCACATAAGGGTTATACAAGCCTATATGAGGGGCCAAAGATCAACAGAAGGATTAGATAACCCAATATGAGGTGCCAAAGACCACTAAAAGTGTTTCGCAAGCCCATATGAGGGAAGAAATATCCAAAGAATGATTGGGCAATCACACATGAGAGACCAAAGGATGCTAGAAAGGCTAAACTAGCTTAAATAAGAGACCTAAGACCCAGATAAAGATTATACAAGCCTATATGAGGGACCAAAGATGTCCAGAATGTTTAGACAGGTCCATATGAGGTACCAGAAGCCACTAGAAAGGTTGAATAAGCCCATATAAGGGACCCGAGACCTACAGAGAGGAGTTACCTGCCTACATGAAGGGCTAATTGTGTACAGAAAGATAACACAAGACCATATGAGGTGCCAAAGACCACTAAAAGTGATTTACAAGCCCATATGAGGGACTACATACCCACAGAATGATTAGACAATCTGATATGAGAGACCGGAGGCCACTAGAAAAGCTAAACAAGCCCATGTAGGAGGCCCAAGATCTACTTGATGGATTTGAAGAGCCATTTGTGGGGCCAAATACTGACAGAATGATTTGACAAACCTATATGAGGGATAAAAAATGCCACTAGAAAGGCTAAACTAGCCAAAATAAGAGGCCTAAGACCCACATACAGGTTATACACCCCTATATCAGGGACCAAAGACCACTAAAAAGGTTTTGAAAGGCCATATGAGAGACCAAAGAGCCCCAGAGTGTTTAGACAACCTCACATGAGGTAGCAAAGGCAACTAAAAAGGTTGAATAAGCCCATATAAGGGACTCCAGCCCCTCAGCCATGAGTTACAACCCTATATGAAGGGTCAAATATCCACAGAAAGATTAGAAAAGCCTATATGATGTGCCAAAGACCACTAAAAGTGTTTTACAAGGCCATATGAGGGACCAAATACCCATGGAATGATTAGGCGATTACATATGAGAGACCAAAGGTCATTGAAAAGGCGAAACAAGCCCAAACAAGGGGCCTTAGACCCAAATAGTGATTGTACTAGCCTATATGAGGGACCATAGATGGTTTTTAAAGGCCATACGAAGGACCAAAGACCCCGAGAATGTATAAACAGGCTCCTATGAGGGACTAAAGGACATTAGAAAGAGTAAATAAACCCATTAAAGGGGCCGAAGACCCACATGAAGGTTTTACGTGCCTATTCAAAGACCAAAGATACACAGGTAGGGTAAAAAAAGACCATACAAGGTGAAGAAGACTATTGAAAGAGGTTTACAAGGCTATATGAGGGACCAAATACCTCATGAATGGTTACACAAACCCCTATGAAGGACCACTGACCACTAGAATGATCAGACAATCCAACATGAGGAACCAAGGTCACCCTTAATGATTGCACAAGCCCAATAGAGGGAGCAAGGGCCAATAGAAAGATTTAAGAAGCCCATACAAGGGATCCAAGACCCACTTTTACAAACCTATATATTGGGATAAATACTCACAGAATGGTTAGACAACCCGTTAAGGGACAAAAGATCATTTGAAAATACGGAAATCCCAAAATACATTCAACAAGCCTGAATCAGGGGCCAGAAATCTGCAGAAGGGTTGGTGTATGTCCTACATGAGGCCAAAGACTCACAATCTGTAGTGGAGCCAATTCGAGAATGATAAATCTCTAGATTGCCTGATGAAGACAATTTAATATTGTCGAAACGTAGCCACACCAACTCAAATCCCTCCAACACCTCGATGTCAACAAAACCCCCAATAAAAGCCAATAACCAATTGGAAACTACTTGTCTGGTTTTCTGTGATATTTGTTCTACGATATACATCTCTAGAAGGGTTGCTGTATAAGCAACCAAGGACACCCTTAGATGAAACATTGCACAGACCCATAGCAGGATTGAGAAAGGTTTTGGTGCCCTTGTAAGAGCTAATCCAAACTTTTTTGGGGACTTTGATCTCTCAAATGGGCCCACCCTCTTCTTAGTATGACTTCACGGATTCTTGTAGTTATGGTCAAGAGAGGACACCACATTCCCTGTTCCTACTGTAGTAGCGCTTCAGCCAATCCTTCTGGTTTGAGTCTTTGGATGCTCGTTCAACCTTTCTGCCAGCCTAAATCCTTGCCTAAGCCTTCTGCTATCTTCTATGGCCTTATGCTCTTGATGTAGTTACTGCTTCTGGGGAAGTTTGGCTTTCTGGGGATTTTTGACTCAACCACCCCTTTTGGTGGTCTTTATCCCCCTGTATAGGCTACCGAACCCTCTAGAGTTTCAGAAACCTTATAAGACCTGTGCAAAACTCACTTGGGACCCTCATACCACATCATAGCCTGTTCAAAATTCTCTTTTTATGGCATGGCTCATTGTGTGTGTTTGCCAAAACGTTTCTGGACATTTGGCGTCTTGAATGGGCTCACTTGGCCCTTTTGATTTTTTACCTCTTTTAGGGTTAAGTGCCCGTGAGTCGGCCACTTGGTCCTGTAGTCTACCTGTGAGGTATTTTGGGAAACATATGCTGTAGTATGTTAACCAGTATGGGTCTCCAAAAGATGGTCACATTCCTAGTCATTATAAACAAATTAAGTCCTCACTTTCAAATCCAAGACATCGGGCCTTCTTTGCTTTAAATGAAAAATGTATCAAATCTGTCAGCATCAGTACCATGTCTTAACCACTTTGGTACCTTGAGTCAACCACCTTGGCACAATGGCACGCCCCATCCAGCAGGTTACTAGAATGCATAATCATGCGTAAGTTTTTTTAAATTTCATTTCATTTTTCATGTTAACATAACAATCTAAAATATACACATTTCCTACCAAAGAACATCATACCAGCCATGGACACCTGTAGTCATTGAGCAGAAAGCCCTAATTTGGGGGATTGGCTTGGAATTCACCCACTATTGGGTAAAAAGGGCAACAAAAGGTGGTGATACATGATAGATAAATCATCTGCTAGAGGGAGAGAGAATGAAATCCCCAATATTGTTAAGTAGCAGTAAGCTGAATCTCCTTCTATTCTGCCAGGGGAAATATCAATTTAACAGCTTTTTATAGCTGCAACATGGCACTTAGAAGAGGACAAAGTGGTTGAATCAAGGCTGACATAGCTGACTCAAGGGCATCTTACCCTATGTTATCCCAAACCCCCTGTGTTGGTATTCTAGATTTGCAGACCCATCCGGTCCATACACCCTTTGTTTGTGCAGTTTAATCCTCATTTATAGGCCTGACCCTCTCCCCTCCAAGTTGGGATTATCATCCCCCTATCCTAGCTCTTGGCCCCTTTTAGCAATCTTTAGCCTCAGATTGGGGACTCTCATATATCATTCTAGTCTACAACTCTTTGTGTATGGTCTGTAACTGCAATGTTCATTCCACCTCGCACCTGTATATGCTCTGCCAACCTTTGCAGCGATCCATAGTACTCCCAGAGCCCTCTCACCTCTTATCGGGGTCTTGGTCTTCACTAAAACAGTTCTCTCCGACTAGTTTTACACTGTTCTGATCAAGAATTGGTGTTTGTTTTTGTGAAACAGTTTCCAAATGTAGTAGCTTTATGATATAAATGTTAAAAGATGGAATGTCTAGTGTGTCAGGAATATAGGGAATCTTTTTTCATTGAAAAACATAATATACAGCTTTCTGGCAAGATAACTTGGACATTGTTTTGGAAAAAGTTTAGAACCAAAAGGTTGTATGAGAAGATAGAGCTGTTTGACAGCATAAATGCCTAGTAATGTATGCCTTTTGCCTGTAACCAAAAGGTTGTATGAGAAGATAGAGCCTTTTACCAGGAACAGTGTCAAGCATTTTTTGACACATGTATAAAGCCAAAAGATCCTATATCAATATATGACCTTTTGGCACAAAAGGGACCAAGCATTTCATGCAATGTGCTTGAAAGCAAAAGGCCCTATGTCAAGATAGAGCCTTTTGGCAGGAAAGGTGTTCAGCAATTCGTGCTATGGGTCTAAGGCCAAAAGGTCCTATATTAAGATAAGACCTTTTGTTAGTGAAATAATGAGCTATTGTGTAAGATATTGTATGAACCAAAATGGCGTATTTTGAGATGAGATGTTTTGGCACTAGGAGAATTCTTCATTATGACACATAAATCAGTGCCAAATGGTTCTATATTAAACATTCTGTTATTTGAGACCAACCGCTGTTTATTCTTGGACAGGATTCTTTCAGATCATCACCTGCCTTACAAAAAAACGATACTGAGATAGTTTCCCTTGAAAAGAAGGGCTGATCTTAAAATAAAAAAGTTTTTCTTGATTTACTCAGAATAACAAAAAAGTGAGATAAGACCTTTTGGTTATTAGCCCTCGATATGATGTTGGTTCTCAAAATACATATCTAGGTTAAATGAATTATTTAACTGCATACTAATAAATCATTTACACCATCTGCATGATATTAATGTTAGAGTTGTGCATCGATTTTATTAGGCAACCCCATTCATTAGTGAAGTTTACTGCAATCCAAGGTTATTAATCGTGTGTATAGCATAGCTAGACTACAAATTGAATTCAAGGTAGTATAGACAAATACGTGAAAAGAATCACGTCTAGTGGACAAGCTCAATACACCAATGAACATACATAAATACACTTGAACTCTCTTCTGTGTGTCAAAATGTCGTCTATAATAAATATTTCTAAATCTGTTCATTAAAGTAAAGATATTAGCCTATTGATACTATTTCTGCCAGACACAAATACCATTAGGGAGGGAAGGCTTTTTGTATCCAGCCTAATTGAATGTTCTCACTTGGGAAAATCCCACAGACTGCTGCTGTAACTGGCATTGTCAGTCCCTCTACATCATTTGTTTTTCTGACTTTTTTATCTATTACAATTGTTCCCTGGTAATGCCTTGCAGGCATGCTGCTGGTCTGTTATACATTAGGTGACAGGTTCTATACTATATATGGCTTTTATTAGTAATCTGCCAACACTTTTTTACTGAATCCTACTGGCTCCAATCCCTATTGCTGAGTTTGTCTATCTAATTATAGCAGTCCATGAATGCAATTCTCTATAGACATCTTAGACAGAACATAATTATCAATTCACCACCTTCTTTAATAAGGGTTTGGAGTGTTCCTCATTAAATATACATGCATAAGCCCTTCAAGGCTAGCTGTAAGCATCTACATTTGTTCGAACAAAGCCACTACTGGTATTAGTGTGATAATGTTTTTATGCTGCACCACATACACAATTACCCAGTATGGTAGAGATAGCTTTATGTCCGAGGTCCATCATGGTGATAGATTACACTAGATAGCTCATATGCTGTCCTTTTATTTTGAGAAATTTGGCTTTAACAGTTATCACTGTATCTTGGTTGCAGAACGACATGTATGTTTTAAAAAAAAAAAGTGACATTAATCTCAGAAAAATCTGGGTTAGGGATGGTTGGATGTAGTCCTCAAACAATGTTCCCAAATCTACTATTCATGATATCAGGAGGGCCATCATTAAATACACTTAGTTATTTCATGGTGAATACAGACTGTCAAGCCTAAACCAATGGGAGGGCCAATGGGAGGGCCTCAGCCGTACTGCATGCTGTGGCCGCATTGCACAGGGCCGTGGGGGTTGCCATGGGGTTGCCATGGTGTCGCCACTCTGTGCCGAGGTCACGTGACCTACAGGGAATTCAAAATGGCGATGGTGCGGGAGTAAACAAACGGCACGGAAGTAAACAAACACTGTGGAAATATGCAAACATGGAATGGCTATCTGTTTTAGATCGAAATACCCTGAAATATATACAGAATATCACTTTAAAGTGCCCTCTTCACTGGTTACTTGCCCACCTTAGCGTGCAGTTCTGTCTATTCATCAATATACAATAATTGACTGCAGGGTGTCTTGAGAAAAACATGCAAGCAAAATCTATTAATGGTCAATCAATCTTAACTATATCTACCGTATACATCTATGCAAAGTTTATTTACTGTATTTACTTTATTTACCACTATACATTGTCCTATACCCATTGTGACCAGGTGCCCAAGCAATGAAATAAACAGCAATAGCGACAACATCCTGACGCATAGCCTGAAGGAATATAGCTCTATGAATAAAATTTCTATAATGACAGTCTCCCCCTCCACTTTGAAGCCATCTGCCTCACATCACACTAATAGATCTTGCCCCTTTCCTATCCCTAGGGGATCCAATCTAACAAAAAGAAAAAGCCAAGAGAGATATAACTAAGGACTTCTGACACAATGCCAGACATTATGTTTTTTTAAGGTCCCCATGAATATCATAGTACCTATTACCCTTCGAGTGAGCACTATCAAATCTCTCTTTTTGTATATATCTAAGGATATTTTCTAAAGTTTTGGGGCCTTTCAGATATTCTTAGATTGTATCAACTGCACATCATGATGATGCTGCATCTGTCAATTTAAATGAAACCAAAATTGATTCCACCTTATCGCGTCACTAACAAACTATCATCAATTATTTCCCTTTTTTTTGCAAGGAATACAGACCCTGCTCTGTATATCTTGTTGGATACTGACACAAGTGGCTCTCACAGTAGAGTAAAAAAAAGAGCTATGTGTGTATTTAGAGGATGAAGAGAATAGCCAATTGTTTCATGACTCAAAGTATATAAGCCCTGAGCAGATGGAAATCTAAGGACTGTGTAGTGGAAATGTAGGCCTCAGGTACCTCTCCATGCCTTACTTTAAGTTTTCATAACATTTTCAGCCATAACAAATATCCATAATGTGAATCAGGCTTTCAAAAAATGAGGATCTCAAAAACTCCCAACATTTCTCTGCCACTTGCTATCTACCGAAGCTACCATCAGACAGAGCCATGTCTTGTGGAACACATCATCAACAATCCCACAGGGTGCGACTTTAGAGGAGTGGCCAAGGGGTAGCCTTAGGTAGGGGGTTGCTAAAAGGGAGGGACTGAAAGACGATGGACTGAACATGCTAAGGAGATTGATGATGTTGAGGTCCCTACAAGGCAGAAGGGTTGGAGGGGTGTTCGAGTTAGATGTGGATTTCCCAAGGGATATGGCATGAAAAGGTAGAATAGAGCGATGGACAAGATGAATGTAACTTGATACAAGAGTAGTGCTAAGCTGAGCCAGGCAGGGTAAGGATATTTCATGGACACCCACACATGATTTGTAGACCGTGCAAGTGCTACATGGGTGACGCAAAAATGCTAGCCACCCAAAAAGCATTTTTCTACCTTATAGTATCAGACATTAATTTAAAGCTATCATTCATACAAGTAATACACCTGTAATAGAAGTAACCAGGTTGGGACAATTATGAGTTTTTGAGACTGCTTAAGAAACAGAAAAATGCTAAATTGAGGGGGATTTTGCTGTGTGATAAAGACTATTATATTGGCTTTGAGGGATAAAGACATTTGTGGGATAAAGACACCCACGGGTCTTTACCCCTCAATTATGGCGTTAAAGCCCAAGTGTACCCAAGTGCCCTCATAGTAGAACTAGTTTGAGGGATAAAGACTGTTTGTGGGATAAAGACCCCACAGGGTCTCCTTTAACTGGGTGAGTGCCAGTCCTCCATGGGTCATATCACTTCAAATTCCCAAAGGAGGAACGCGCTTTTCCAGCTAATCAGATAACTGGAGTGAATGTTGAGAAAACAAGTAGGTGCCCATCTATCACTTGTATGTATATCTGAAAAATACCTGAATGTAATATCTGTTGGGTGATGCCATAGTGACATAATTTGTCATAGGGAAGTTCCATTCAAATAATGATCATATGTATATAATAAATTATTTACATGATAGTCGGATGAATAAACATTCTTAAAGCAGAGAAAATACCAAAAGATATAATAACCACTGCATAAGATCATAGGAACTCTCAATTCTCAATGTCAACCATAGTGGCATGGTACTGCGCAATAAATAAAACATATTCAAATCATGGAAAGGCAAAAAACATAGTAGACACTGCATGATATATTACAAACCCTCCCTTGGCAATGTCAATCATGACTAATAGCAGAATGGTGCTGTGCAATGTGGCTCTCTATAGATAGCCAACACAAAGGCTGATGGACAGGCCACCTTTTCACACTATTGTCCCCTCTCTGCCTGCCAACATGTCTGCCTCCTAGTCCTGCCCTCTTATATCCTCACCCCCTTTAACCCCCATCCCCAACACACACACAGCTGCCACCCATTGTGAAAAAGAGAGGTACTTTACAGCCGTGAAGCACTTATTCCAAGGCTCCGGGGCATGAGGCAATTTGGCCTGACTCACCAGCAGCTGGGAGTCTGCAGGAAGGGCCCAGTTTGGTTGCCACACTATTTTCAAATATTACATAGGGGCATACAACTTAATTTCATTTTCCTTCATTTTGACATTCATGAGACTGCCACTATTGTGTCCATAGTATAATTAGGCTAGTCACACTACAACTGGTTGCAAATGTCTCTTCACCCTGAACCTTTTGACAGGTTTTTGAAATTTGCACATAACATTTGCATAGAACTTTCCACCTCATGTTAGTGGTGTCACATAGCTGTCCCCTATTTGTTAAAATGAAAAGTCATTATCCATTGCCTAGCAGGAAACCTGCAGGTCCTATAGAACTATATAGATGAATATGACTGTGGCACCATCCGTGGCTCCCAAATGACCACAAGAGTAGCATGGGGGGCTAGCAATGTAAATAAAGCTATGGTAGATTTTCATGAATTGCCAATTCACAATCTATATGAAAATATCAATTGCATTTATCGCAGATTGGTATATACCTGCATGCAATAGGAGTCAAACAAAAAAGAAGAATCTCATTGATTCATGTATTTGTATAAACATATTATTTGAAATACTGACATCCCTTTTCTGTGGCAGCGAAGGGATCCTCTATAAATATATACTATCGGTAATCCCTCTATGGCTGGCTCTCAGCATGTTGCGCTGACAATGCAAAGCTTTTGGTAGTTGTGTAGGGTGTATTTTATGCGGCACTGTATATATACAAAGAGGGTGGTATGTCAGAGGCAGCTCTCATATGTCCCAGATCAATTGCAGTAATGGATCAAGCACACTGTGATGCCTTTTTGTCTGCTAGAAGTAACCCAATGTCAGGACTTTGCCATCTACAACTACAACACATTTGTACTGTCTCATTTAAGCATTTAGTCTGTGCTAAATGCTTGTCTGGAATAAGCACCAGTGCTACAATTGTATCCGTATGAAATCAAGCACTGAAAGCTTGTTTGAAATAATTTTTTCATACAAAAACAAGGTCTATGGCAGCACAAGTGCTTGGGTGCAACCTACTCAAGCATGTGAGCAATATATAATGTAGTCTTACCCACATAAGCAACAGCCACAACTGGGTAGTGGTGATTTCAGAATAATGGTACGATGCTATACTCAATACGCCACCTAGTCTTATAGTCCACTTTGAAGCTGGATGACCCACCATAGGCGCATCGATCCTGCTGCTTGGATCAGTGGCACCCATAGGGGATACAGTGTGACAGATACAAATGACTATAAGATATAAGAGTGAGATGTGGGGTGGCTCCTTGACTATATTTAAGTTCCAGTGTGGTACATCATGGTACTTGGAAGTGATATGATGGTCTTCTGAGAATTCTTCCATCTTTGGTAAGTGTTATAATATTTTAGGAATTGAAAAGTGGCACATGTAATGCTTTCAGATCCCAATATCATCAGAGCCATATAATCATTTTTATCACACATACCAATAGATCTTTTCTAACCTAGTATATTCCACAGTACTATAATTTACCCTAGTTTGTCTTGTGTACAAAAATTACTATATTTATATATACTTTAATTCTGGGATAAATTTATCACTGTTTACGTGGTTTTGCTGACTTAATTATTCAAGTGGACTCCACTGGTTTGCTCTTACCCAAATATATTTTCTACAGAAAGCATACACATTTTATTTTTAAACAAGTGTTTCATTTTGCTGAAGTGGATTTAAATCGATGGAGTAAAGCTTTGTAGATGCTCTGCCATTAGCATCTGTTTTTTATTCATATAGCTCAGAACAAAGCATGGGAAGTGACAGATACTGCTTCCAGCCAACACAAATACCATTAAGGACGGAAGGCTTTTTGTGTACAGGCTAATTGAATGCTCTCACTTGGGAAAATCTCTCACATACACAGACTGCTACTCTAACTGACATTGTCAGTCCCTCTACATCATTTGCTTTTCAGTCTTTTTCTGTATTACAACTGTGCTCTGGTAATGCCCAGAAGGCATGTCACTGTATGTTACATAGTGGCAGTAGGCACAGCTTTCATTAGGAATCCTTCAACACTTTTTACTGAATCATAGTGACTCCTACCCAATCGCTTAGTTTGTCAATCTGATTCTCACTCCCTGTATACAACTCATCAAGGATCTCTTCTATAGTATATTCTTTCTGACAGAAATGAAACAACCTCCCCTAGTGTGGCAGTGAAACATTACTCTTTAAATATTCATTCATAAGCCCTTTGGGGCTAGCTGTAAGCACTAACACTTGTTCGGACAAAGCTGAGACTGGTAGTAGTGTAGTGACATTTTATGCAGTCCTGTCTACACAATTGTATGATATGGTAGATGATCCTACACCATTTCATCTTTCCACTTTACTAGTTCACCAGTTCACCTTCTATGCTATCAAGGGATGTAGTAGTACTCTATGTTTCTTTACTTCAACGATGTTTCGTTACTTCCGCGGCGTTTGTTTACCTCCGTCGGCCGCCATTTTGAATTCCGTACAAGTCATGTGACCCTCGGTGGCCTAGCGACGCTATGGCGACCCCATGGCGACCTATGGCGACCACTGGGAGCGTGCAATACAACCAGAGCGTGCAATACGACCGAGGGTTATTGCACGCTTTACTAGCATACGGCACTCTCATAGGCTTAACCTTGACAGATCGTATTCACCATGAAATAAACTACAATACTCATTATTTAAAAAAAACTGCCTGTGGAATTAAATATATGCAAGATAAACTCACAAAAATATAAATTGTTTATTCATAACTTGTAAGAAATAATATGCAACAGCTAGATGGTTCTATCAAGTTGTATCTAATAAAAGCATTATGTTGTCTATAAAGTAGAAGTTATGTAAGAAGGTCACTGCATAGGAATTCCTATTTTAGTATGCCTTAAGGGTCACTTTTATTACTTAAATGTCACATTTAAGTATATTTAAGGTAAAACTTAAATGTCAATTTTCGATATTTAAGTAACTTTTGGTGTACTTAAAAGAACACTTTAAGGCGACATTTAAGTAGAATTTAAGTTGATTTAAGTGGATTAAATGGCATGGCAAGGTTGTTATTAAAAGTCATTAAATGTAATATCAAAGTCCAGGGGCTGCTTTTCCATGAACGACATTTAAGCACATTTAATGACATTTACATTATATTTAATGCATATTGCTATAGTTGTACTGCCCTTACCTTAATATACATGTCATAAAACACTTATTCTTAGGTAGGCATCATTTTTTATTGTGGGGGGGGGGGGGTCTATAGCGGGTATTTATTCATCAATTTTTTGGCCCTCTAGCGGCCGGGGGTGCCTCTAGGGGGACTGGGGGCCGGCACCCGCCCTCTGGCGGCCGGGTGTGCCTCCAGGGGGTCTGGGGGCCGGCACCCGGCCCCTGGTGGCCGGAATCCGGCCCCTGGCGGCCGGAACCCGGCCCCTGGCGGCCGGGGGTGCCTCCGGGGGGTCTGGGGGAGCAGCACCTAGCTGCTGTCGGTCATATAAGCCTCCAGATAATCTGTAATTAAAAAAAATCAACTTGTATACATGTTTGTGATTATACAGAAAATGTTTTGATTTTCATACCATTTAATGCATTTAGTACATCTAAAATGTGCTTGTGTCTCATAGGAATGTAGATGGCATCCTTGTTCAAGCCGCTTCCAGCTGCAAGGTTGTCCTAAGGAAAATGAAAAAGTGCATGTATAGACTATAGCCATCAACAAATACAGTAGCACACTGGGATATAAAAACCACAACCCCAAGAAAACCATTAGAATAAAAAATCGATTAAATAGTACTTGGTGAACATACCATACCATCTAATACATACCATTATATCATAGAATGCAGAACCAAATTTTGATATGCATGTCTACATGTATATGTAACACGACATGTAGTGTCCATGGTCACCAGGTGTGTGTGTGTGAGGCTGCTGCTACATGTACCTGTAGCTTGGTCAGTTGGGGTGCCAGGATGTGGGTCATGGTCACACATGGATGGCTGAGTCGTGGATGCATAGGGGCAGGGCTATTGTCTTAGGGGAGCATTGTTGTATGGTCGCACCTCTACCCCTATTACAATGGGTGCCATGGTGGCGTGTTCACAGCTACCTCCAGACAGGCCTGTCAACATAAGGTGTGGGTGGGAAGGGGGGGGGGGGGTGATAACCAACTAAAATAATACATTTTCTTTATTGTCATAAATGAGTCTTCACTGATGGTATTATCTAGTTCTATGTATTAGTTGGGGATCCAAGCAGGCAGAATGTGATTATTTAACTTTGACCTGACATGGAGACCAATACTTGATATGAAGGTTGGATTAGGGTAATTTGAGGGTGCTGAATCCGATTCTGCCATGTGTAAAGATCTATCTAGGTCGGAACAAGGTCAAATATAAGGTCAAAGGTCACAATTTTGATTATTATTTAACTTTACCCTGACATGGAGACCAATAGTTGATATGAAGGTTGGATTAGGGTAATTTGAGGCTGCTGAGTTCGATTCTGCCAAATATAAAGCTCTATCTAGGTCAGAACAAGGTTAAATATAAGGTCAAAAGTCTCAATTTCATTTATGTCAAGGTACACACATTTCCATCTAAATACAAAAGATATTGTAGATAGGGAATTTGTCTTTTATAATATCATCATACTCTCATACGGGATACATAGGTTAAGGTCAAGGTCAGGGTCAAGGTAAACCAAGGCGGCTAATGCAGGGTACATGGACAGTTTTTGGCTTGATCTGTTCCCCTACACATTCATTACAAAGGCAAATCACATATTAGTCTATACCTTTTTAATAGTCACATAAGAAGACTGGCAATTTCCTTAATGTACTTGTAAAATGTATCTTCTCCGGAACCAGGCCCACAGTGATCATCTTTCTCACGTATACCTTCAGCATACATACATATACAAGGGTAGAGATGGAGATAGATGTATAGCAAGCATAAGCTAGGGGTTTCTAAGGCAAGCAATAGTCCCTCTCACACCATGTCTATGTGGTGTCGGAGGTTAAAGAACCCTTGCTTCGGTAAATGTGTAGGAGCTGGATTTCTATCTTTTGGCTCATCTCATAGATTCGATCATCCTGGATACGATCATCCAAGGTAGGCCTTCGGCCTACCTTTTAACTTGTGAAAGTCTCACCTGCATAGTCAGTGGGACGTTAAACTACACAAACAAACAAACAAAGTCATGGGGGGGGGGGGGTCGCTAGGCAGGATAGAAGAGAGGCAGAGGAGGAAAGACACAGAGGATGTTACAGGGGAGGGGGAAAGGGCTATTAACCCTTTAAGGGCCGCTGCTGCCACTGGGCAGCATCTAAAATACCCTTGAAAAACCGCTGCTGCCATAGGGCAGCAAAATTGATACCCTATGGCAGCAGAACCACTAAATTACAGCTCCTGCTATGAAACAAAGAATACACATTTTTGAATGAATCCAAAAATATTTAACATAATTACTACGTCCCCTTATCAAAAAGGTGTAAATTCTGTCTCCAATACAACTTATTTTACTCCTTAGCCACTGTCCCAGGGAGCACATACTTGCAAAATTGCATATTCCCATGGCATAGGGCCGGTGGTTAAGTCCCAAATGACATTTTTCAAGGCCAGCAGGGAAAGGGTTAAACGATGCTATATCCGATTTTTGGGGAGTTATTTCCATGTTTGACCTTGAGAAATATGATGTTGACCTTGGCCAAGGTCATGTATCTTTTTAATGAATGCTCCAAAATAAGTAAAACGACACACAATACCAAACCCATGCTATATATATTAACAGAGCACTGCCCCTATAAATACCAGTACATTTTCTGATTTGACCTTTTTACAGGTGACTTTGACTTTTGATCTCATATCTGACCTTTTACTGACACCTATATGATTCTACACACACCAGATCCAAATTCCTAAGTCCAAAAATAGGGGGATAACATGGAGACGCATTCTTCTCACTATACTCTGACTTTGACCTTCATTTTGACCTTGTTCCGATCTAGATACAGCTTTACACATGGCAAAAATGGATTCAGCTTACTCAAATTACCCTAGTCCACTATCCACACCAAGTATTGGTTATCATGTCAGCTCCTCCCCCCAAATCTAGACTGGCTCCCCAACTATATGTTCAGGATTATGGACATCTTTTTCTTTTTTCCTTGTGATGATAAAAAGTAATTCTGTGAGAATGCAATACTTAATTTGATTCAACATTAGTGTTTAAAATAATGTATAATGTATTAACAACGGGATTAGGGTCCCCCAGCTCCCCTTGTTAGTATCTCGGATTACACTCCTTCAGAACCCTTCAAAATAATATATAATAACGGGATCAGTATATCCTAACTTCCCTGGTTAGTATCACGGGTTTTAGCCCCCAAGAACCCTTCAAAATAATGTATAATAACGGGATCAGTATACTCCAAGTCCTCTGGTTAGTGTCACGGGTTTTTAGCCCCAAAGAACCCTTCAAAATAATGTATAATAACGGGATCAGTATACCCTTCCCTGGTTAGTATCACGGGTTTTAGCTCCCAAGAATGGTTAGTAATGCGATGACTAATTTTATGTACTATTAGGTGTGTGTGTGGAGGGAGGTTTATTGAGCACATTCCTATACATGTACTTAAGTACATATATCATATTTTTAAAGTTTCTTAAATTCAAAATAAGATTTCCAGTGACTTTGGGATAAACTTAAATGTGGCACGACATTTCCAGTGACTTTGAGGTGAACTTGAACTCCCCTGGTTAGTATCACGGGTTGTACCCCTCTAGATGTCTTCAAAACAATGTATAATAACGGGATAAGGGTCCCCTAACTCACCTGGATAGTATCACGGCTTAAACCCCTCCAGAAGTCGCCACAGTATTGTATAATAACGGGATGAGGGCTTCCTAACTCCCCTGGTTTGTATCAGCGCTTGTACCATTAGCAATTGATATCAAATATTTGAGTTAAATAGCAATTGATATTAAATTTTTAAGTTAAATATTACCATGTAACATTTCGGGGAAATATTATAAGTTTACCTCAAATTTACTGGAAATCTCATTTGACATTTCAGGAAAATTTAAGTTTACCTTAAATTTACCGGAAATGTTATTTGACATTTCGGGAGAAATTAAGTGTACCTTAAATTTACCGGAAATGTCATTTGATATTTCGGGAAAATTTAAGTTTACCTTAAATTTACCGGAAATGTCATTTGACATTTTGGGAGAATTTAAGTTTACCTAAAATTAACTAGAAATGTTATTTGACATTTCGGGAAAATTTAAGTTTACCTTAAATTCACTGGAAATGTCATTTGACATTTCGGGAACATTTAAGTTTACCTTAAATTCACCGGAAATGTCAAATGACATTTCCGGTAAATTTAAGATATCTTATATTTCATGGCAAGCTCCAAACGACATTTCCAGGTCATTTTCCGGATATTTTGGTACACTTAAATATACTTAAATAGGAATTTTCATGCAGTGGGTGTTATCAGCAAATATACATTATAGAATATTGAGTCTGAACAGCATAATAAACATGCTGCAATGAGAGGCTCAATAAACCATAATGTTCAGCCTGACTATAGCCTAAAGGAATAAAGTGATATGAGTAAAGGGCTCTATAATGACAGTCTAGCCCTTCACTTTGAAGACGTCTGCCTCACATCAAGTTGATAGATCCGCACTTTTCTTAGCCATAGGGGATCCAATCTGATAGAAAGAAATAGACGTATGAGATAGAAGTGAGGATTTCTGACACAATGACAGACAGAAAAGCTTTTTTAGGTTCCTATGACAGAAGCACAATACCTATAATGGCATAAATGTTATCGAACCGTTCATTTTATAGTCATCAAATTTTTGATTTGGTACGAGTCTGGGGAAGTTTTTTTTTTTTTGTGACTTTTCAAAGTATCTTACTCATACCGACTGCACATATAATATCACATCAGTGAGTTTCACATTAAAAAAATAGATGGATACTGCAGTCATTATTCCTAAACATAATTCTCTGAAATTGTATTACTAATACCTAGTTTTCCAGCATAGGAAATCAACCAGTATACAGACTACTGAAGTCAGAATGGAGGCCTCATGTACCATACTATAAGTTATCATTACCATTTGCAGCCATAGCAAATTTCCATCCTGTGAAACAGCCTTTTGAAACTCATGACTGTCACCTTGTTATCTATACAGGCTACCATTAAACTAGGCCATGTCAGGAGGAATATTATCAACAATCACACAGGGTCTTGGATGTTGTGAGGGGTTGAAAGACATGCCCGGGACGAATGATGAGGGACTGAAAGTGTTAAGGAGATTGATGATGTTAGGAGCCTTACAAAGCAGACAGTTTGGGGGGGGGGCATTCAAGGGAGTTGTGGATTTCCTTGGGGATCAAGAGAACAGGCTCCATAGATAGATAAACAGGATGATGTATTTTGAAACTGGACTGCTGTTAAGGTGGATCGGGCATGGTTAAGATTGTAGGTGCATGTCAGTGATGGGAGATAAGCAGTGTTTGGAGAAAAAGATCTTTAAAAGGTTCCGATTTTTTACTGCAATAGTAGAACTCAGAATCCGTAGCAGCATTCAACCATTTTTAGACCATGTCTGCTTTAATTGAGGAGATTGAACCATTAAGAACATTGTACCAGTAGCAGGATGATACAATATTTATTATGCATATATATATATATATATATATATATATATATATATATATATATATATATATATATATATATATATATATATATATATATATATATATAGACACATATTATGCATGCTACTTGTTTAATGGTGGTCGGGAAAAAGCTTCCATGTTAGGCAATGTTAAATTGAAATGAGATACTATATGAACATAGAAGTTACATAAGAAAAGAATTAGGCAAAACATAAGTTGTATAATAAGCACTTGGTTAGGTTCAGATCTTTTGCCTTTTCACTGCCTACACATAAGATAGCAATGGGGAATATGGATTTCTATAGACAGCCAACAGAAATGTCTGACATACATCTTTTAACACTATTGTTCTTTCTCTGCATCCCTCCATGTTTGCTTCCTGGCCCTCATTTTTATAGCCCCACCCCATTTAACTCCCCGGAACAGCTGACATGCTGGCTGCCCCCATTGTAGACAAGAGAGGGAGCATAAGAGCAAGGACACACCTTTCCAGGCCTCCTGGCTTAGGCAATCGTTGCCTGGCTCACTAGTAGCTGGGCATCTAGCTGAGTGGTAGGAGGGTTGGCCAGTTCTGTAGGTCAAAGGATACTTGTCTTTGGTGTCAGAGGAAGTTGGTGATGAAGTAGAATCCTAAAACAATTATCCTCCCATTCTCAATATCAAATAATGCTCTCTTTAACATGTCCATTCAATGGTACCATTCTGATCGCACAACATCCCATGTCACTTGTGTTTCCACATCAACACATTTAACTTCCCAAATGATGGCCACACTTTTGCATATTACCCGACTCTTTTCATATCACTTTCAAACACACCGATTCTCCTACACTTACAGGAAACTCCTCCAGTGGTTGAGAGGTTGACTGAGGTCGGACTGTGGGAATGGCCCCAATTAGACACGGTCAAGTGGCCGGAGGAGCCCCAGGGTAGAGAAGGAAAGGAAGTGATGTGTACCCAGTGGGTACCTACTGGAGGGTAGAGTGTATGCCCTTTTATTAAGGTATTACTCATTCAAAGCCTTGAAAGCATTTTAGACAAAACAAGGTCCAATTTATCCTTCACTTGGTGGTCTTTTCAATTTTTTACAAGAGAAATGCGTATAAAAGTTTAGAGACACTGTAATATCAATAATTAAGCATGATTCCAAGAGCACATTTGCTGATGTACTGATGGTAATAGACCTTAAGTCGATAATACAACAAGGAATATGCTAACCCCTTATATCAGACATAAGTCTCATTTTGGGGGTCAGGGTCTATCAATTATTTTTTAGTAACATATATGTGTATAGAGTTGGAAAAAATATGATAGACCTCTAGAAGTGGTAGCTTGCTTTCTAACTTCTGTATGGATGTACTCCTCCCGGCATTATTTAGAATGGCTTTGAATTTGTAAATAATTGAGATAGAAACTTCAGAATGGAACCAAATGAAAGCCCATGCATTGCTTCGCCTTCACATATGCCATGGGTATAACTAGCTCATTTGCATATAATAAAATCATTACGTCATCAGTGAACTTAGTCTTTTCATTTGAAATAGTTTATGATGCTTAACTCACACAGTGCAACATACAGAACATGATATTATTTAGACTATGCAATTTATAGGTCAGACTAGATGCATGTAGTAAATTTCCGTTACAAAAAAGTGCCAGCACTTAACTTTTTCATAACAGAGTTTCAAAGAGTCTGAATATGGCCTTCTACACTATCAAAAAGACACAGGATATACGTCCCGATTCCTCATATATATATGGAAACCACACAAGGTGCAACACTATGCTTCTCTCTATATCAGGCCGACCAGTAAACCAATTAGAGAAAACGGTTTTAGTTCCTTTGGTTGATTTGACTCACCTAGATAATTCTGGGTAGATCCTATCGGTCACCAGATTGTAGTGTGCATCAGGATGTTTCAAGAATCAAATTCTCATTGAAATAATTATATTGTCCACGTAATAGTTCAGAAAATAAGATTAAGGAAATCTCAGAATGATCAGAAGCGATGCAACTAACATACTCTAGATGTAGTTTAAAGAAAGCAAAATGAGAAACTATGACTCCTCTTCCCCTTAGGACCAGATGGCTAGACAGGCATTTTTTTTCCAGAAGAGTGATCTTACGTGAAACTCTGGTGATATACTGCTTTGATGATATTTTCTGACAGTCATATTGTCTATTTTCATAATCTATTACTGTTGAAACGTTCGCTTCGGGATAACATGACATGAATCAATTATCTGCAGCTGGCAGCTGGAATTGAAAGAGGAAAAGAAAAAGATGATAATTATGAACTGCAAATCATGTTCAAAACTATCAGCTAATCAAAGCAAAAGCAATTGACAGGAAATCAGCCAAGCTGGAATCCAAGTGATAGTAAGGCATAGCTCTGATTATTAGAACTGATAACTATGACTTTGCAACAAAGAAGCACATTTCTTATCAACATGGGAGAGGTAACAGATAAAGCATACATTCGAAAATATGACAAGACACATGGACATTTAAATGTATAACATTTAGCATCAAATGTGGCAATTAAGCTATTTACTCCCTTGGTATGACTCATTTCCTAATGATTGTGCACTATAATAGTTTTCCGATCTGTAATATGTGCCCCAATTACACCCTACATGAGCAAGAAATAGTTGTCAGGATGCTATGAGAAGGGATAAGCCTCTGTCTTCCTATTTCTGTACCACGTGATAGACAGCATAGACAGCTGGTTCTATCCTGCCGGTCAAAATATTGAGAAAGCACCTGGGGTATATGCTCCCTTGGGGGAAGCTAATGTTGACTAAATGTTATTACTGCAGGTACAACTAAATATTGTATCCTTCCCAATTGAATATCTTAATGACCTCCAAATTGAATTTTTCTTGACAAAGTATTGTCAGCTTACTCTAGTTGACACCTCAGACTTTTGTTGATAGAGGAAAGCATTGTAGAATTGCTCCAATTAATAAGAATAATTCTTTATTAATATAGCAGGGGAAAAGCAGAGCAAAGCATGGGAAATATAAGGTTGTGCTTCTAGCCAACACTTATATCATTTTGTAATACATATTATGGATACTTAAGAATACAGCGCTTAAACATGTTTGTAAAGTATGAGGGAATATAGCTATACAATAACTGTAATGGTTTGGATGTATCTATTTATTTCATTTGGTATAAAGGAAGATTTGATAAGTTGTAGCCCTTTCACATGGTGTAAACTAATAATGGTTGAACATCATGAAGACATTTTGTTATTGAATATACTTGACAGCTAGCTAGATGCAGCCTACAGTTATCATATTTTCTCATCATAGGAAACCACCAATGAACAAACAAATTGCAGTGTATATCTATGTTTTGTTGTGCATACTGACAATACAACTGGACCTAACGATGTAAATAAACAATACAAAAGTATGTAATTAGGGTGTGAAGAGCTCAGCCACTCTCTTAAGATAGAAATGTGTGCAATCAAATGTAGCTCTCGAATGCCTTGCCGTATCTAAATATACATTTTATTCATCATCTTTGGCCATATCTGATTGTGATCCAGTAAAAGACCTTTTTCATAGTCACTACCATAGTCTGCCATCCTGCTATCTAGACAGGCTACCATCATACTGGGTCTTGTCCCCTGTCAACAATCCCACAGGGCCCAGCTATTGAAGAAGCAGCTAGGAGGTAGCTTTAAGTACAGAAGGGTTGCATAAAAAGAGTGACTGAAAGACCAGGGACTGAACGTGTTAAAGAGATTGATGATGTTTGGGGCCTGACAAGGCAGAAAGGTTGGGGGAGTGTTTGAGGTAGTCATGGATTTCCCAGGAGGTGAAGAGAAAGTTTGAATAGATGGATGGCCAGGGTGCATGTAACTTGATACTGAGGTATTGTTAAGCTGAACTAGGCATCGTAAGGACTATAGGTGAGTGACAGTGATGGGGGATACGCAGGGGTTGAAGAAAGGGATCTTTAGACAATTTATTGGATCAGACTATGTGAGGTTAGTGATGCATGTATTTAGATCATCATTTTTCGACACAACTCAGCTAATAACACTATCACAATTATTAAATGGTTTAAACACACTGGTCATGCTTTGGTGAGCCATATTCTGGTTGAATAGGCTTATAACTTCAACAGAGATAACAGGTAGGACTGTTTTCGTTACTCTACCCTATTATGAGACATCTGGTGAAGCTGTCTTAAATATTAGCAATAAACCCAAGCATAAATGATAATCATTATCCAATATTGAATCTGGGCACAGTGTGGAGCAGCAAAACTATGATACCCACATAGAGATGATGTAAATAATACCGGAATTGCATGTGTGTTAATCATTCTCACATTGACACAATTACTTGAATTATATTGGTACATCACAAGATTTCACATGTACATGTCCTATGTATCTTTTTTACAAATGCACAGAAATGGCACAGTACTGTTCAATGTGGCTCTCTTTAGATGGCCAACACAAGGATCAATAGACAGGCCACCTCTTTGCACTGTTGTCCCTAATCTGCATGCCTACATGACCACATCATAGCCCTTACTTCTCATTTCTTCATCCCCTTTAACCCTCTATACAACTGGCACAGTGGCTTCACCCATTGTGGACCATAGAATAACTTTAGAGCAGTGAAGCAGAACTCTATTCCAGGGCAGCAGGGAGTGAGGTAATTGTGGCCTAACCGGAAGCTGGGTGTCTAGAGGGTTTCAGGAAAAAATGGTGGGCCAGTTCTGCAGGAGTTTGATTTGGGGTCATTATTCAGTGTGTGAGAATATATCCGATAAAGGGAAAAACTATATTTGTTTGATGTCTGCATGAGGATATAAATTGATATAGTAAGTCAGAGGTAGTTGGTGAAGAAGTAGATGATTTTATAAAATATGATGTAGAACGAAGCAGTTAAGATGAATGACCATTAAGTGGAGCATGTAATGTTGCAGTATCTTCAGTTCCCTGACTAATAAACTAAATATCCAATGCCCAACACTGCTCTCCTTGTCACCTAATCTCTTTGTAACTTGGTTCCATGTTACAGACCAAATTATAAAACCAGCTGTATTCCCCTTGTATTTCTATATCAATTCTTCCTTTACCACGTTCCACATAAAGACACCCCTCCCAAAATCTGATTTTTTCAGATGAAATTCAAATGGGATATTGAGATGTAGGGGATGACCGAAGCTGTAAAACACTGAAAGAATTTTGTGAATGTTCACACTAGAGGTATATCTATGGCAAATTGAACGGTATTGGATAACTGGAAAGCAAGATACCCTAAATTGCCCCATGTGTACAACGACTGTTATTATTGTTTATCTCCCTAACAAAACATATTTCCCATGTCCTGAAGTTCATTACCAACAAGCATGGTAACAACTAAACAACTTTGATCCAGGCTTTTCTATGGTTTAAGGTTGATAAAGAAACAAGCTCTGTGGACTCTTCAAGTAGCTCTTGGGACCCCTTTAGCAGCTCTTGGGACCCTGCAAGCAGTTCTGGGGACCCTCTAAGGGGCTTTGAGGGACCTTCCAGTTGCTCTGGGACCCCTTTAGTGACTCTGCAGACCCCTCCAGCTGCTCTGTGGACCTGTTTAGTAGCTAGGGGGTATGCACATAACAGCTAGCTACATGTGGATGGCCCCCAAGAGCCCTTGAGCTTCCTACGGTGGGGGGGGGGGGGGGGTAGCTATTGTAATAAAACTTGCTTGATTAGGGACTCTTCCAGTGGCTCCCATCAGCTCTGTGGACCCATTCAGCAGCACTGTGAACCCTTCCAGCGGCTCTGTGGACCCTTCTAACGGCTCTGTTGAACGCTTCTGTAACTCTTGGGACCCTTCAGCTACAGCCCGGATACTGAGGGAGGTGGTACAATCGACCTAGGTACTAGTCATCCCTGATATAGGGGAAGATGATCTAATTGTCCCTGATGTAGGGGAAGATGATCTAGTCATCCCTGGTATAGGGGAAGATGATAGTCATCCCTGGTATATGGGAAGATGATCTAGCCATCTCTGGTATAAGGGAAGATGATCTAGCCATCCTTGGTATAGGGGAAGATGATCCAGTTGTCTCTGGTATAGGGGAGGAGTCTTCCTTGGTACCAGCAAAGAGATTTTCAGAGCTTGTAGACATCTACTAATGCCAGGGTATGCATACCCAGAGCCCGTCTGGGTGTTTCCAGGGGTAGAGGTGGTCATAGAGTTAGCAGAGGTGTTCACAGAATCAGCAAAGATGCACTCACAGCCACCACAGTGTACAGAGGTCCACCTGGAGCCACCGGAAGGGTCCCTAGAGCCGCTGGAAGGGTCCCAAGAGTCACTGAAGGGGTCCCCAGACCCACTGGAATGGTGCACAGAGCCACTGAAGGGGTCCCCAGTGTCACTAAAGGGGTCCCCAGAACAACTGGAAGGGTCCCAAGGGCTGCTGGAAGGGTCCCAAGAGCCACTGAAGGGGTCCCAAGACCCACTGGAATGGTCCACAGAGTCACTGAAAGGGTCCCCAGTGCACTGAAGGGGTCCACAGAGTCACTGAAGGGGTCCCAAGAGCCACTGAAGGGGTCACCAGACCCACTGGAACGGTCTACAGAGCCACTAAAGGGGTCCCCAGACCCATTGGAACGGTCCACAGAGTCACTGAAGGGGTCCCCAGTGTCACTAAAGGGGTCCCCAGATCTACTGGAAGGGTCCCTAGAGTCACTGAAGGGGTCCCCAGTGTCACTGAAGGGGTCCACAGAGTCACTGAAGGGGTCCACAGAGTCACTGAAGGAGTCCCTAGAGTAAGAGTAACTGGAAGGGCCTCCAAAGCTGCTTGGAGGGTCCACAGAGTCACTGAAGGGGTGCCCAAAGTCACTGAAGGAGTCCACAGAGCAGCTGGAAGAGTCCCGAGAGCTACTGAAGGGGTCCACAGAGTCACTGAAGGAGTCCCCAGTGTCACTAAAGGGGTCCCCAGAGCTACTGCAAGGGTCAACAGAGTTGTAGAAGGGTCCCTAGAGCCATTGCAGAGGCCCCCACACTGATATTCCTAGACTCCCTATACAATCAATCTATCAGTCACTAGTACCTAACCTAAGAGTCATTTTTTGGCTCCCTATACGACCAACCTAGGTAAGTTATTATTGTCAGGTTGGTCAGTACTGACAAACCCACCTGAGTCTTTTCATTTCCAGGGGGGAGCCACTAAGTGGTCATCAAAGTATCTTACAGGTGGCACCAACTAGTGGTATACAAATACAACACACCAATGATGAACCTAGGTTAGCCACTACTGACTGACCCCTAAGTCATTTTTTAATATAACTTTGTCATTGTGATTAACACACATATGACAAACCTAGGATAGTCTGCACTGACTAACCCTTTCAACTTATGGATTTTCTGTGACACTGACAGGGTCCACAGACCCACTGAAGGGGTCCACAGTGTCACTGAAGGGGTTCCTAGAGTCAGAGCAACTAGAAAGGGCCTCCAAAGCCTCTGGGAGGGTCCACAGAGCCGCTGAAATGGTCCCCAGAGCTACTGAAAGGGTCCACAGAGTCACTGCAGTGGTCCCCTGAGCCACTGATGGGGTCCACAGAGTCATTGAAGGGCCTCACAGAGTCACTGGAAGGGCCTCCAAAGCCTCTGGGAAGGTCCCCAGAGCTGCTTGAAGGGTCTACAGTCACTAAGGGGGTCCTGAGTGTCACTGAAGGGGTCTACAGAGCAGCTGGAAGGGTCCACAGAGCCACATGTAGGGTCCCCGGAGCAGCTGATGGGGTCCAGAGTCACTAAAGGGGTCCCAAAGCAACTGGAAGGTCCCACAAAGCCTCTGAGAGGGTACCCGGAATTGCTTGCAGAGTCCCAAGAGCCGCTAAAGGGGTCCCAAGAGCTACTTGAAGAGTCCACAGAGCTTGTTTCTTTATCAACCTCACACCACAGAATAACCTGGATCCAAGGCTGTTTAGTTGTTGTAATGCTTGTTGATAATGAACCTCAGGACCATGAAATATATGTTGTTACCATTGAATTCCTTCAGGGCAGTTTAAAGGGGTAGGTATGATTATAATCAACCCTAGCACCATGGAAATATGTGTTGCTAGGCAGATAAACAATTAGAATAGCTGTTGCTAAGCAACCAGCTGTCTCAGAAACAAAGCAATAGAACCATTGGATTCCTTGGGTCCAAATTAGGGGGGATAGGCAGTGTTAAAAAAGTATTCTAAGCCATATCTAGGTCATTGGAGATGGAATTCTGATATTTTGGCGGCCATCTTGGATTTTGGCGGCCATCTTGGATTCCTCGCAATTTTTTCTTTAACGTTCACCATATCTGAAAAGCCCATGATCAGAGCTTTCCAGTGGTATATAGTGACCTTTAGTCTTTTTTGGTGATGGGTGTTCAGCTAATTAGCCTTCAATGCTGCAGCACTAACAGTTTAGGGAGATAAAGCCCTATTTGAAATGAAATTTACCTTATTTTAGCACATTGCCATTGCAACTTATATCAAAGCCATTATGCATCAAAATAGACTTACACCTATAGTACCATCTTTTTCAGCATGAAAACCTGGACAACACCATTTTTTACCCCAGATTGATATTGTTTGACATTTTTTTCGATTTTTGCCTTAGATTATTACTCAAATCATATATAAAAAGGAATAAAATCTCATCCAAGTTGAGATGCCTAGCATTTCTAAGATAATGAATGTAGGTACAAATGGATTAGGATATGCAGAGATAATATGCCATAGAACAATGTCAGAAAAAAATCATCGGATTCTACCTATTTTTAGGCAAACCACAGGGGGTCAAAAATCGGCAAAAATCTGCCAAAAGTCGGCAGATATTGTGCATAAATGCGCAATTGGTCTTGAAGGGTAATTTCGAATAAATGCGCAATCGGTAAAGGAAGAGTTAATGTCTTATTTCCGAAAAGCAAGTTTAAAGGTCCCAACTTCACATAATAGATTCTACTTTCTTTAATCACTTTCAAGCATACTGACTCTGCCACACATAGAGGAAACTCCTTTCCCGGTTCAGAGGTTGCCGGAAGCTGAGCTGTGGGAATGGCCCCAATTAGACATGGTAATGGTGGCAGGGTGGGGTGAGACAGAAGAGAAGTTATGTGCAGACAGTGGGAACCTACTGAAGGGCGCCGGCTGAATGAATGCCTTTTTTATTACAATATTAATCATTTAAAGGTTTTAAAGAATTTTGAGGAAGAAGCGCAAGTTCTGTTTCAGTAGAGGGTTTTGTTTGATAATTTACTTGGGTAATATGGATAAAATATATACTTTGCAGCAGACAGAGAATCCGCTTTGTAAAGAGTCCATGAAAACTACTGCACTATGCCTATGATCAAAAGAATTACAGACAAATAAAACAGAAGAAACTTTTTTGATTTGTTACTTCGTCAGTGCAGAATTGATATAATTTCACCTTTTGTCTCTTTGAGATGGCTTTGTGAGTTGAGGTTGGGAGTTTGGCAAGGGGGCAGTGAGGGATGAGTGGACCATAAAGGGTTTTGGAATGTAGGAAAACACTGACTATGCATTACCCTTTACAGTGCAGTGAATCTCCAATTTAGCCTTTTGATGTCTAATATTTGAACATATAATTCAATACAACTAAGAAGGAAAAGTTGGTGTGAAATAATCTAATACCTTAATTCATATCCATTTATGTAGATTAGCTTATGAAAAGAACCTTGCTTGCACCAGCCTAGGCCTATTCTAAAAGATGTATTGTATTTAGTGATTGATGACAGCTATATGGTCAATTTTAATCAGTCTGATATATTCCATGCCATAATATATAGATAAAGTCAAGCCTACTAGAGCTGAAACTATTTAGTGGTAGGCAACAATTCAGTAGGACTTTATATGAGGGCATAACCTCCAAGAACTAGACTTATCATATCAGGGTGACAAAAACAACACACTTGCAATTGGCTGCTGTCACTACTCAAATTATACCACCAGAGGGCACTGTTCATACCATGCTTGAAAGCACATAATTTACTACAGGGCTAATCTGATTCATCTACTGATGACTGATGACTGCAGGGCTAGATAATGGCTCACTGCCTACTGGGTGAAGTGGAGGAACACAGAGGGAAAGTCTATAGAAATAGCTTATCTATATGTGATTTCATGGCAATCCCATGTATGATTCACTATTCCCCATGTATGATTCAAGAGCATACACTAATCTGTCTTATGGGATAAATACATTTAACAGCAAATTGATAGAAAATTCAGCAAATGGGTTAAAAGAAAACCGATGCTAATTTTAGCCCTTTAGTGTTTATGCTACAAGCAAAACTGTTGCTAATTCTAGCCCTGCAGTGTTTTCACACCTACCTGCGTTGTGAAAATTAACACTGGTGTAAATAATGGCTCTGGGGAGGATATTCCTCCATTTCATGGACCTGTATAGCTGACATTCAAGGAGTTACTTCCAATGTGTAGAAAGAAACCATATAGGTTCAGGTATAAAATATTGGATATCATTTGTCTGAAATATCAAATTGAAAATTAAAATACATCAATATGAGATCATTAAAAATGAAAATCAAGTACAATTCAGGTTTATCCTGGAAAAGATGTCATCAATGACATTATACATTGTGAGAAAAAATGCCTGCCTCACAATGTTATAGTACAAGTATGGCATCCCAGGGTGCCATCCATTGTCATAAGGTGTTGTTCCATAGACATCTCCAGATGTCTCCTGTATCAGGAACATATATTTTGTTGAATTTTACCAGCTTATAGTTCTTTGTAGATGGCAAACAGTTTTAATCAACATTAGGAGTAATATTCAGACGTCAAAGCCTCATCAACAGTGTCATTTCTTAGAAGGCATGTTTATGAAGGAGAGATCAGATGTGAATTATGTACTTTAAGTACATTTGAAGAGTAGACAATGGATACAAAGACTAGACCTCGGCTTTTCCCTCCAGATGAAATGGCAAGACAGGACTTTTTCTAAATCCAACAATCCAACATGAAGTTTTAATGATAGAATGCTTGACTGTTTTTTTAGACAGATAATATTATCTTGTCTTCCATTGATTCATCATGGGTGAAATATTCCTTAAAGGATAGCATTAGAGATAATCAATTCCCCAAAGCTGGCAGATGAAATGGAAAAATGAAAACTCAATATACGAACTGCAATTCACCATTACAATTATCAGCTGAGGAAAAAACAGCATTCTATTGCAAATATTATATCTAGTCATGTCTTGCTTAGAAAGAGGATTCAGGCTGAAGGAATTCTGATTGATAGGAAGGCATATCTCTTATCATCAGAACCCAGTGCATATTTGAGCATACAGCAGAAAAGCACTGCTCTCATCTTCATCTTAGTTGTGCATCCTACCACTTGGCTAACATGCAATGTGTGTCCTCATCACCTCCTACATGGGCAAGGAATAGTTGTCAGGTTGCTATAAGAAGGGATAAGCCTCCAGCTTCCTATTTCTGTACCAGGTGATAGACAGCACTGACAGGTTCTATCCTGTGGTAATGAGATGGAGAATGCACCTGGAGTATAATTTCAGGGCAGGAAAGGTAGTGTTAAGTAAATGTCATTAGTAGAGGTATCATTCATATATTGTACGCTGCCCAATTGATATCTTGAATTACTATATTATATGACATCAATATGGAGAGCTGTTTATTCAGTTCAACTACCATATTTCTAATAATGCCTGTGTTAATTGTCTTCATTCACTTTAATATCACTTGCAGGTATGTTATGGGAAAAAAGGATCTCTGTGGGGCCTTGAGCCCACAAAATTGCCTTGAGCCCACAAAATAGTACCATTTTGTTAGCTGAAGGCTAACACCGGGCCTTCAGCCCACAAAAGTGGCTTTAAAGCACAAAAGCCTTCAGCCCACAAAAAAAATGTCTTCAGGCCACAAAAGCCTACAGCCCACAAAAGCCTTCAGGCCACAAAACAAAGATGCCTTCAGCCCACAAAAAGATATATACATATCATATGTACTGGTCTCACAGAGCAATTGGCATTCAGGTCGAACACCAATTGAACATCTTATATCCACCTGCCTTAAACTCACAAAACCTCTCATATCAACTTGCCTTCAGCTCACAAAACCCATACACTAATCTCACATAAGAATCTAGCCTCTAGCGCCAACTTGCCTTCAGCCAAGAAACATTTCATCCTGATCTTATATACCAATCTAGCTTTTCATATTAACTTGCCTTTAGCTCACAAAGCCAATACATAGGATTTGTGAGCTGATGACGAGTTGATCTCAACTACAAACCTAGGAACTGATCTTACATACCAATCTAGCCTCTCATAGCAACCTGCCTTCAGCCCACAAAACCTATATATACTGATCTCATATAAGAATATATAAACTTGTCTTCAGCTCACAAAACCTATATATACTGACCTTCAGCTCACAAAATGTATGTTCTGATCTGACATACAAGCCTATGTACTGATCTTACATACCAATCTAGCCTCTCAAATCAACTTGCCTTCAGCTCACAAAACCTATATATTCTGATCTTACATACCTATCAAGCCTCTCATATCAACCTGCCTTCAGCTCACAAAACCTATATATATACTGATCTCACATTAAAATATGTCAACTTGCCTTCTGCTCACAAAACCTATATAGACAGGTCATTTCTAATAAGTATCTCACCCAATTGGTTGATAAACTTTTGAGAGTTGATTCTTATGTAATTTTTCCCATAGAATCCGAATCTGCCTGGGGCCATTGCAGATTTTGCATATTAAGGCCCCTAATTAGCATATTTTATGTAAGTAGGTCAAATATCAATACGGACAAGCTAAAACAATGTAAAATCAATCCAATTGGTCTAAAAATGATAAGATGTCTTCAGATATGGGTGATGATCAAGAATGCATACTTTCATAATTTTTCATTTAAGCCTAATTAGCATAATTTATGCGAAACTGGCAATATCCTCACATTCGCGCTGTGAAATGAGCAGGTCATAGAAACACATAAAGCCCTGCAGTAAATAACCTTAAATTCACCACACACATCCCCCAAGCCTCACAGAATACTTCTAGATGCATGACCATTCCAGATTTAGATGGTAGCCATTATGGAGGCCACATTTCAAAATGGCTGCCACTGACAACTTCTATTGCAGATATCTCCTCTTCTAATTAACTTAGAATCAAAATTTCAAATGCTAAATATATGTTTTTGGGGTCAAGGAATGTGATTTTATTACTTTCAAAGTGGTAGGTGGCAGCCATTTTGAATTTTAATGAGGTTATTCCAAGCAAAAGTAGGATTTTAATGGTTTTCAGTGGTTATTCCTCGCTAAAATGCTCGATCTTGTTATTCTGGCAACTGCATTCATAAAAGCAAATGAACTAAACCTCTACTTCCACTGTCATGATGGTGTAAGTTTTATAGCCATCTTGAATTGCTCATAAAAGACTGTATTATCGAATTCATTTCGGCACAATTCATTTGTTCTGCACCACACTACACCCACACCGGTGTAGCTGCAACAGATAACCATGTTTAAAATGCATAGCTTCATCTGTTGAGACTTTACAATCTATAGGAGAAGAGAAGTGAGTGCTACACCAATCATACAGCTGCTGCTATTCAGCCTGGTAATGGGGGTATATTCAATACCAGAGAATTTGGTGAAGCTGCATAGAAGTGGTTAATTGATGAAACTGAAGGAAGACATTAAGAGAACTATCTCAGTAGGGGAGCTGGGGAAACCCTGAATGTCATTTGGTCAGCTTTACAACCTCCAGGGTCCTCTGTCTGCCATAATGACCACCCCGGACATGGATGATATTGTAGTGATCCCAATACTTGGGGGTAGGCTAGGGCTAGGGACTGTTGAGGAACCGTCCAAGTATCCGACTACCAAGGATCTTATAACTTGCAGCTACCCTCCCAAGGAATGACACAGGAGAATGTACAGTCGTAAAGAGCCTCCTTTATTCAGGTGTTTGCAGGCGGATGGAAATAATCAAGACCACACTACCATACGTCATATGGACATCACAGTTGTTGGAGACAGAACCTAGATAGGTTGCTTCTATACCCAATGGGTGGATGGTCATCTTGGGAGCAGGGTCCTATCCAGGGTTCTGTCAGTGAGTCTTCAGTAGCTACTACCTAAGATGTATCCACGTGTAACCCATGGAGCTCCCAGTGGGAACTGCCAGTGACCGGTTAAGGCCTGCCTTATATACCGAGGATGGCATACCCTGGTTTACAGGCTACGTCCTAGGTGGTGCATGTGTAGAGCTGGTCCTGTCGGGGGCTAACCCTGCAATGGGCTCTTTGATCTATAATTCTTTGGCTAACTTTCCCACTTTCCCCACACACTCTTGGTCATTGTTAACACACCACATGGTATGGTTGTATATAAATGAAGTGAAGCCCTGGACAGCTTTGTACATGTATACAAGTGTTTTGCACAGAGGTGTGAAGAGTCAGAGGTGTGACAGCTCCCTATTTTCACTCACAGTAAAGCCACTGTGTCACCCTGCCTGGCTCACTCCTTGGTTGGGAAAAATGCCAGTCAGAGGTGTAGATGCTTTAGTGTGGAGGTTAAGTTGCAATTCCTGGTTGGTGGGGGGCTTCAAGCAAGCCTAAGGTCTATTTGCAATAATGTGCTGTGTTCAGTTTAGAGTGGCTTCTGCACCCCACAGGGAGCATGGACTCCTCACCTGGTATTATGTAATGGTTGGCGTCGGGGGCGGAGGTGTCATGGCGCCCCCCAGCCTGGGTATCCTCTGTGCCCTATGGCAGGCCACAGCCAGACCTGTCCATACGGGCCGGGTTGGTCATCCGGGCCAGAAGGGCAGAGTGAACTGCACAGTTCTGGCTGTCACCATGCCAGGCAAGCAGTCCAGGCTGGGTGAGTTCACCCGGGCAGGGCTTATAAGCAGGCAGGCTGACAACCAGGTAGTACCATCCAGGTTGAGGGGAGGGGGACATGGAACTAGAGGGAGACAGGGTGGAGGAGGACAGGGTGGGAGGGAGGAAGGAGAACAGGGGTGAGGCAACCCCCCCCCCCCAACTTTTGGCAAACCTACAAAAAGTTCAAACCTAAAATGTCAAAAGAAAAGGGGTAAAAAGGAGTCAGAAAACCTATCAATACCCCCTATGATGGAGGGGACCGGGTGTTAACCAAATACCTCCATGGGTGTTTGCATGGCAGTTGGTGGTTTGTTCAATCATTATAAACACAGCATTTATAGATTCAGCACCTCTGAATTCCTGGAATTTCAGTTTAAGACCCTGCTAGCCCTTCTGGCGAGCAGAGCACCATAGCATTACCTGGTTAACATGATCTTCCTAGAATCTTCCCAATAGGATCCTGTTTTTTTCCCAGTGGATTTCAGGGTGGAAGGGCAGTATGCTTTCTGCTCTCTGATTGGTTAAAATTCAATAGTTCTGTATTAAATCATCAGGGGGGGGGACATGCCAATCTTGATCAGAGAAAGTTATTAGAATCGCTCTCTGGGGGTTTCAAATCTTAAGCTGAAGTGTCACTCTCTGAGGAAATGCTTGGTCTAGACACAAATACAACTGTATATATTTGTTGACTTACATCAATCACTAGTCAATAAAAAGGGGTGTGTCTGTCCAGAAAGGAACTCATTTATGGATGGTGCCATCTCTCGCTACATAATGCCAGCATCTGTATGCTCTGTGTTTAGCTCTATCCAAGCAAACTGCTCTTTGCTTCCTGTTTTCTCTTCTCTCCTAACGTACATCCCTGCTTAAAGGATTTTACACTCCTGGATGTGTCTGTTCAAGATTGAGAGGGGTAAGACAATGAGATATCTGGCATTGTGTACATTGTGATCGATGAAGAACAGACTAAAGAACTGAGCCAGAACTGACATTCATAAAGCATGACTCAATATCCCTTTGCTTGCATTTTATTCACTTTTCTTTTGTTCTGGCACAGGAATGTGTGATATGCTAAAAACCCTATGTGCTCTTCATTGACTACTGGATTATTATACCATGGCAAGTGTGAGTTGTGCCGAAACCAAAGGGATTTCCTACAACAAATCAAAATTATGTTTGTCAGGACTAGCAAGGCTTACACATAGTTATTCCTGGTTCTAGCATAGTGCTATATGATGATGTCTAAAGCAATTGATAATCTCTGCACCTGTGTAGTAAGATATCCAGGATGGAATAAGCATCATGATGCCACCATTGTGCCCCTTGACTCTGGAAATGTGGATGTAGCCACTTCAAATGAAAGTCTATCTCCCATAATATTATTTGCAAGACTATGGCAATAATGAATTTCCATAATGGCTACCTCTATGAGGCAAACCATGCATTGAAAAAGATCTGTGTTGTCTAGTTGTCATTTTGCTAGACGCTGGGAATGGCTACCTGTATTAGTTCCTATTTCAAAGAAAAATATTTCTCTGCCTAGCATCCACCCAAATCTTAATTAGTGTAGGTAAAATTTCAGGTTTGGTGGGAATGCACAGGGCTCTGTACGCAGCTCACTAAATAACTACACCCAGAATTTGTTAATAATGTTCATTTATGCTAATTACATGTTTATTAAATATTCCTGTCACCTAAAACGTACATATCTGATAGCTCCCATGCATAGTCTATGTGTCAGTTGTCATGAAAATGGGGTGAAATGTATATGGTTACTTATTGCGATGGTATATCAGTTTACAAATCACAAATTTAGCAATTTTGGTGGCTTTTTTTAACGTATCAGGGAACCGATGAGCGTTACGCTACACCCACCTGTGGATTAAATGCAGACCAATTGATTTCAATAGCTCATAGATTCAGGTTCCTAAGAATATGAAAATACCAGGGCGGGTGCAAGGGGGTCTAGGGTAGACCATGGTCTATATGGTGTGGTGCAGAACAAAGGAATTGTGCTGAAACGATATTAATGATACAGTCTTTTATGAGCAATTCAAGATGGCTACAAAAATTACACCATCATGACAGTGGAAGTAGAGGTTTAGTTCATTGCTTTCATGAATGCAGTTGCTAGAATAACAAGATCGAGCATTTTAGCGAGGAATGACCACTGAAAACCATTAAAATCCTACTTTTGCTTGGAATAACCTCATTAAAATTCAAAATGGCTGCCACCTACCACTTTGAAAGTAACAAAATCACATTCCTTGACCCCAAAAACATATATTTAGCATTTGAAATTTTCATTCTAAGTTAATTAGAAGAGGAGATATCTGCAATAGAAGTTGTCAGTGGCGGCCATTTTAAATTTGTGGCCTCCATAATGGCTACCATCTAAATCTGGAATGGTCATGCATCTAGAAGTATTCTGTGAGGCTTGGGGGATGTGTGTGGTGAATTTAAGGTTATTTACTGCAGGGCTTCATGTGTTTCTATGACCTGCTCATTTCACAGCGCGAATGTGAGGATATTGCCAGTTTCGCATAAATTATGCTAATTAGGCTTAAATGAAAAATTATGAAAGTATGCGTTCTTGATCATCACCCATATCTGAAGACATCTTATCATTTTTAGACCAATTGGATTGATTTTATATTGTTTTAGCTTGTCCGTATTGATATTTGACCTACTTACATAAAATATGCTAATTAGGGGCCTTAATATGCAAAATCTGCAATGGCCCCAGGCAGATTCGGATTCTATGGGAAAAATAACATAAGAATCAACTCTCAAAAGTTTATCAACCAATTGGGTGAGATACTTATTAGAAATGACCTGTCTATAAGGAGATATCAACTTGCCTTCAGCTCACAAAACCTATATAATACTGATCTCACATGAGAAGATATCAACTTGCCTTCAACTCACAAAACCTATATAAATACTTATCTTACATACCAATGTAGCTTCTCATATCAACTTGCCTTCAGCTCACAAAATGTATGTACTGCTTTAACATAAGGATATATCAACTTGCCTTCAGCTCACAAAACCTATATAAACTGATCTCACATAAGAATATATCAACTTGCCTTCAGCTCACAAAACCTATATATGGTTGATTCCCACGAATCGTTTCTAAGTTCCCTGACAGGGGGGTCCAAAATAAACATAGGAGTAGGGTTAAAACCTTTAGTATTCATATAGTATAGGTGTTGGTGCATAGGCCTCATATATTTGGGTAGGTTAAATATCCATAGTAAATCTACAGTAGGGGGGCAAAGTTGAATGGGCAGATAGCGAGTGGAAACACCTAACGCCCTTTTCATTCTCACATGCACACAGCTTTATTATGTTCTAAATACAATACACCATTAATATGGTGTATTATAATTCAAAAAGACACCCTAAGCAACTATAGGAATGACTTTTCATGTTGGTAATATGCAGTTTTACTGACTTTTTGGTCTATGGCATTACATAGTTGCATTGAGAAATCCATGAAATCTTAACACTACTTCTTTTCAAACTAAATAATTCTGTGCAAGTATGGCATACATGGTGTTTGTACCTTTTATGCATAGGCAGACTTCCATACCTACATGCTAATATAAAGATTATAGGGTCTGGGGTGATTAAATATGAACGAGAGCTTGAAGAATAGGGCGTTAGGTGTTTCCACACGACTGCGTGAAATTGACCTGTATAGACTAAGTATAGGACATGTCTCCTGCAGTGTTTTCTGTTGTACTGCAAGCGTGTCAGTGGTCCTAAACTACCCCAAATACGTTCCTGCACCCTTGTTCTGCCTTACATTGGTACTTATAGCAGCCTTGGGTGGCAAATTAATTTTTTTCCCCTGTTTTTACCAATAAATTATTGGATTTTTGGCTATAAAAGCAATGTGAATTGTCCATTTTACACATTTTTCTCTTTATTTAACCTTACATATGCTGCTCACATGCCAGGAACACATGCTGTGTCCATAATAAATCGATTTGGGGTGGTTAGATAGTTGTAGGTACCGTAAAACCCCGGCTTTAAGACGGATTTTATTTGGGATTTATTTTTCCTACAAGACGGATTTTTCTCCTTAAAAGGGGGGTCGTCTTAAAGGCGGGGTTTTGACCATTTTGATATGGAAAAATACCCCCCAAAAAAAAGAAAAAAGAAATATCAACAAACTAGTAGCATTTATTAACGTTTCCTTCTTTGGTTTTGGAATCTGATATGGATTGTAGTTTATGCTATAAGAAGTTAACTGAAACATGATGAAAAACTTATAATCTGGGTGATTTAGAAGGGGTCTGGGGTTTGGCAGGACCCCCAAAGTCGGGGGTCGTCTTAAAGGCGGGGTTTTCTAAATTGTCATATCTTTTTTGTACAAGACGGATTTTTTCCTGAAGTTGGGGGGTCGTCTTAAAGGCGGGGTCGTCTTAAAGGCGGGGTTTTACGGTAGTCCATATGAGGCCAAAACCAGGGCGTATAGACTCAGTATAGGACATGTCTCCCACAGTGTATTCTATTGTACTGCAAGCCTCTCAGTAGTTCTAAACTGCCCCAAATAAGTTCCTGCACCCTTGTTCTGCCTTATATTGGTATTTATAGCAGCCTGGGGTACCATAATAATTTTTTTCCCTGTTTTTACCAAGAAATTATTGGATTTTAGGCTCTAAAAGCGATGTAAATTGTCCATTTCACACATTTTTCTCTCTATTTAACCTTAGATATGCTGCCCACATGCCAGGAACGCATTCTGGGTGCAGAATAAATCGATTTGGGGTGGTTAGATAGTTGTAGGTAGTCCATATGGGGCCAAAACCAGGGCGTTAGGTGTTTCCACACGCCGAGCTGAAATTTACGCGTATAGACTCAGTATAGGACATGTCTCCCACAGTGTATTCTATTGTACTGCAAGCCTCTCAGTGGTTCTAAACTGCCTCAAATAAGTTCATGCACCCTTGTTCTGCCTTATATTGGTATTTATAGCAGCCTGGGGTACCAAAATAATTTTTTCCCCTGTTTTTACCAAGAAATTATTGGATTTTAGGCTCTAAAAGCGATGTAAATTGTCCATTTCACACATTTTTCTCTTTATTTAACCTTAGATATGCTGCCCGCATGCCAGGAACGCATTCTGGGTGCAGAATAAATCGATTTGGGGTGGTTAGATAGTTGTAGGTAGTCCATATGAGGCCAAAACCAGGGCGTTAGGTGTTTCCACCCGACGATCGGAAATTTACCGTGCAGTGTATTCTATGATGCTGGATAGATCTTAGTGGTTCTAAACTGGCCCAGACGAGTTCCTGTACACTTGTTCTGCCTTAGTTTAGTTGGGATAGACTGCTGAGGCTTAAAATAGTTCTTACTCCCCTTGTTTTCATCAGAAATTGTTGTAATTATGGCAAATAAATGAATGTCAATTGCTTTTTTACAGAGTTATTTCTTTATTTGTGGTAGGACATGCTACCTACATGTCATGTAAACATGCTCAGTGGATTATAACTTGATATGGGGTGGTTAGTTAGCTGTATGTAGTCCATATAAGGCATAGCAAGGGCGTTAGGTGTTTCCACACGATTTATTCGTTAACTCTTTATTATAGGATATGCCTCCTGTAGTCGATCCTATGATGCTGGAATTATGTTAACTGTCCTAAAGTGATACTACTGTGGTCCTGTATACTTCATTTGTCTTCTATATATTTGTGCACTGGCTACTTCTTATACTTTCTTTTGCTCCTTCTGGTGTTGCTGGAGGATCTTCCAACTCTTCCTTTTGTTGCTTTTCTTTTTTTCTGCCTTACCCTCAGTTCTGCCAAAGGGAGGTCATCTTCATCCTTTGACTTGACTAGAGGAAGATCGTCATCCGCATCCTCCTCCTGGGCTTTGATGACCGCCAGGGATAGATCATCTTCCTCAGAGTCCCAGGTGTCTTCAACAGACGCTGCGGTCTCGACGACGGGGCCGTCGGCGGACCTGGGAGTCGGTCTGTCTTCAACAGACGCTGCGGTCTCGACGACGGGGCCGTCGGCGGACCTGGGAGTCGGTCCGTCTTCAACAGACGCTGCGGTCTCGACGACGGGGCCGTCGGCGGACCTGGGAGTCGGTCCGTCTTCAACAGACGCTGCGGTCTCGACGACGGGGACGTCGGCGGACCTGGGAGTCGGTCCGTCTTCAACAGACGCTGCGGTCTCGACGGACCTGGGAGTCGGTCCGTCTTCAACAGACGCTGCGGTCTCGACGACGGGGCCGTCGGCCGACCTGGGAGTCGGTCCGTCTTCAACAGACGCTGCGGTCTCGACGACGGGGCCGTCGGCGGACCTGGGAGTCGGTCCGTCTTCAACAGACGCTGCGGTCTCGACGACGGGGCCGTCGGCGGACCTGGGAGTCGGTCCGTCTTCAACAGACGCTGCGGTCTCGACGACGGGGCAGTCGGCTGACCTGGGAGTCGGTCCGTCTTCAACAGACGCTGCGGTCTCGACGACGGGGCCGTAGGCCGACCTGGGAGTCGGTCCGTCTTCAACAGACGCTGCGGTCTCGACGACGGGGCCGTCGGCGGACCTGGGAGTCGGTCCGTCTTCAACAGACGCTGCAGTCTCGACGACGGGGCCGTCGGCGGACCTGGGAGTCGGTCCGTCTTCAACAGACGCTGCGTCTTCAACATCGTCATCATCTGCCAGGAGGTGTGACAGAGGGAGGTCGTCGGACGTCTCGTAGCCGGACTCTACCTCGCTTATGTCAAACTCGACATCACTGTCGACATCTTCCTCTACCTCTTCCGCATGCTTCACAATCTTGGTCTCCATCCACCCTGGGCAGTTTGGGACCACCTCCCCGTTGATGAAGCAGCATTCTTCATAACAGGAGGTGGCCTTGACATGCACTTTCCCCTCGTACACCGCTGCCTGGTGCATGGTGCTTATTCCCCTTACTTCCGGGGACTCCCAGGCATCCACCTCCTGCTGGCACTCATCGATTTGAGCTTGGGTGGTATGGATTAGGTGCATCCGGGTTTGTGGGGACACCTCTTTGACGAAATCTTCTGCTGACTGGATCAGCTTCCGGCCTTTGACGATCCGGTCTGCAAGGTGCTTTATGCTCCCTCCGGCCCCGTCGCAAGGCCCCTTGCCATGGCCGGCTTCCAGCCAATTCCATATGGCGACGAGACCGAAGGTGGCGCAGAAGCGGGCTATCATTTGGACCGTGAACCGATTCCTGTACTGGGAGCTAGGGCTATCGGTCACGAAGTGGATGTGCGTCAGGAAGGGATTGTCTGCCTTCAGCTGTTTAATCAATTGCTTTAGAAAAGCATAAGTGGTGGGGAACTTGTGATTAGTCACATTTGTCACTCCCACAACAGTCGTGACCAGCAGCTCCTCGTGTCGTTGAATTTTGATCACCATGGGGTGCAGCGTTATCTGATCCTTTGAATAGTACGCTGCGGATACTTCCTCCAAGTAAGAGCAGCACCAATTCTCTGCAAAGTCCATCTGGACTATGCAGTGCCCATGTGGGAGGTTTTCAGCCAACACGCGCATCTGGTGGAATTGTACCTCCACGCGGTGACAGTGCTCCCGGAAATCTGGTAGGGTTTTCTTGAACAATGCGACGAATTCAGCCTTGGACACTACATTGGTCGTGATCTTGGTGTGGCTGGTGACCTTTTTGTTCACGAGCTTAGTAACCTTTTCCCAGGCCTCATATGTCACTGATTCCAATGTGATCTTTTCCACCTCCTGTAAAATTGCTTCATCAGTGTTATCCTTGATAACTGCAGTTGTAGATTTGGGGAGAGACGGGACCCGCTCAGTGCGAAGTTCGCATGGGGCTTGCACAAGCAGACTGATCGCTTCAGGAACCTGTTTAGCTTTATCCATTTTTCCCTTCCTCTCATGAATGTTGACAAACCCATGGTCTTCTCGGGGTACTCTGCACAGTATTTCATGTGCAAATTTGTCATGGTGTCACCTAAAGCATACTCTTGGATCTTCCCTCTCTTCTTTTGATGTTTTTTGTCCGGCAGCATGTAGCTGTTGTCTTCACAGGTGAGGAAGGCGATGATCTCTTTCTTTCTTGCCTCCTCTTCATCTTTTCTCTGGTGGGCTACCTTCTTCTCTTTGAAGATATACTGAGGTGACATACCCACCGCTGCAGCCAGACGGCCCACCTGACCATAGACAGGAGCACTAGCCGGTTTTTCGAACATTTGCTGTTTGATATCGAGGTTGCTAACTTCAACCTGCTGCCTAATGGTAGTCAAGGTAGTGATGCACTGTAGTACTTTCTTGGTTGGTTCAATGCCCAGGTAATCACATGTCTTCCGGGTCTCTGTGGTGGGTGAATCCATCGCTGTTGCTTTGGTCTTCTGCTTGCTCGGAGTGCTCGGGGTCTGTAAACCAGTTGGGGCACTCGTAGAGGGCAGCTGCACCACATCCGCAGACGGTCCGTCAGCAGATGTGGTAGTCGGTCCGTCTTCAACAGACGCTGCAGTCTCGACGATGGGGCAGTCGGCGGACCTAGGAGTCGGTCCGTCTTCAACAGACGCTGCGGTCTCGACGACGGGGCCGTCGGCGGACCTGGGAGTCGGTCCGTCTTCAACAGACGCTGCGGTCTTGACGACGGGGCCGTCGGCCGACCTGGGAGTCGGTCTGTCTTCAACAGACGCTGCGGTCTCGACGACGGGGCCGTCGGCGGACCTGGGAGTCGGTCCGTCTTCAACAAACGCTGCGGTCTCGACGACGGGGCCGTCGGCGGACCTGGGAGTCGGTCCGTCTTCAACAGACGCTGCGGTCTCGACGACGGGGCCATCGGCCGACCTGGGAGTCGGTGCGACGTCAACACAGCGAGACGTGGGAGTCTCGACGACTGCGGCACTGGCTTTCCTTTTGGATGGTCCTGTGCTCGAGGGTGGTGTCTTTGCCAGCTGGCGCCTCAGCTGTTGTACCTCTTCTCGTGCAGATTCGAGGGATGATTTGAGGTGCCGCGCCTTCTTCTGCTTGGAGAAGGGCAGCTGAACTACAAGGCTGAGAAGTAGGTAAAGATAATGCAAACTGTAAGTATTGTATAATTAAAGAGAGGACACAGGTAATTACATAAATATATTTCACATCTTTTATTCAAAGTCTCTGTAGTCAAGCATCAAATATAGATAGGTCTTTGTTCAAGTTATTATAATTACTGTTTAAAATAGCTTTATTCCTGCAGATTCTTACATGACTAAATATCTTTTTCAAACATCATCTGTAATTAAATATAGATAACTATACAGCTAAACATCTTCACTACAAAGTATCTGTACTTCAAATACTAAAATATATATATTATGTATACATTGATCTTTGTTTAAAATAATATTTTTCACACATTATCTGTGATTAGATATACATAACTATACAGCTGAACATCTTTACTACAAAGTATCTGCACTTCAAATACTAAATATATATGTATACATAGGTCTTTGCTTTAAAATAATCTCTGGTCCCTGCCAGGATATGTATAATATATCATATAGCTATGGATAAATGTATGTTACACAAACTAAACAATAAACATAGTCCCGAGAACACGCTGTGGGAAAACTGGTAAGTTCTGTGGCTTAATGTCGGGGGCCACAGCGGTCAGGAAGTCCTCCAAGTAGGCACTGAAAGGTAAAGATATTAAAATGTAACATCAACTTAACAGAACAAGAAGGAAATTGAATGTAAATCAATATAAAGTAATATGGATAATGGCCAAGTGGAAGGCTGGTAGTGTAAGTAACAAAAGTTGAAGAATGATAAAATTAAATACTAACCGAGTTGAGGGGGCCACCTCCGCAAGAACCTTGCGCCGCTTCTCGGGCAGAACACCCGGAGCCTCAGCTGCCTCTCCCTTCTGGCGGGTGGACTTGGCCCGTCCTTTCTCCTTCCTCTTCCCCTGAACAGGGGGCTGCTCCAAGGCAGCCTCATAATCCGCCTGGTACTGGGCATCCCTCGCAGCTGCAAAAATGATAGGACATATATATATATTTGTTATTGTAACATGCTATAGCCAGTCATATCTTATGAAATGTAAGGTAACCTAAGTGGCCTGACTATAGCCAATTCCATATATATCTGTATTGCGAGCTTGGGCTGTCTGTGACAAAATGATGTATTATATGTGTAAGGAAAGGATTGCCTTATTTAAAAAGGAAATATTGATGTACCTTGTTTCTCCTCCTGCCGTACACGCTTCATATACGCCTTCTTGCTCTCGCGTATAGCCCCAGCCTGCTCCTCTGGCAAGTCCCCGACTTTAGTTCGCTTGGCATTTGCCCTCTGCAAAAGTAAAGGGGTTATATTACAGCTGTGGAAACACCTAACAGAAAACACTGCAGGAGACATGTCCTATAGGGAGTCTATACAGGTCAAATCCAGGCAGTCCTCTTCTTCAAGCTCTAGATCATATTTTATCACCCCAGACCCTATAATCTACATACACCATTGGCTATTTCGAACAAGCTTTTGAATATAGGAATTAATACTTACATCCTGTTTAGCCTTTTTCTTGCTCTCATAGTCATCCTCTCCTTTGTGCTCTTTAGCATGTCGCCTCTGCCGTTCAGCGTTTTTGAGCTTGGCCGCATCGGTGAGAGGCTTCTTCTGCGGCATCTGCGGACAGCAAAAGAGAGTGTAAGAAAGAGCCATAGCATATATATAGAAGACAAATGAAGTATACAGGACCACAGTAGTATCACTTTAGGACAGTTAACATAATTCCAGCATCATAGGATCGACTACAGGAGGCATATCCTATAATAAAGAGTTAACGAATAAATCGTGTGGAAACACCTAACCCCCTTGCTATGCCTTATATAGACTACATACAGCTAACTAACCACCCCATATCAAGTTATACTCCACTGAGCATGTGTACATGACATGTAGGTAGCATGTCCTACCTCAAATAAAGAAATAACTCTGTAAAAAAGCAATTGACATTCATTTATTTGCCATAATTACAACAATTTCTGATGAAAACAAGGGGAGTAAGAACTATTTTAAGCCTCAGCAGTCTATCCCAACTAAACTAAGGCAGAACAAGTGTACAGGAACTCGTCTGGGCCAGTTTAGAACCACTAAGATCTATCCAGCATCATAGAATACACTGCACGGTAAATTTCCGATCGTCGTGTGGAAACACCTAACGCCCTGGTTTTGGCCTCATATGGACTACCTACAACTATCTAACCACCCCAAATCGATTTATTCTGCACCCAGAATGCGTTCCTGGCATGTGGGCAGCATATCTAAGGTTAAATAAAGAGAAAAATGTGTGAAATGGACAATTTACATCGCTTTTAGAGCCTAAAATCCAATAATTTCTTGGTAAAAACAGGGAAAAAAATTATTATGGTACCCCAGGCTGCTATAAATACCAATATAAGGCAGAACAAGGGTGCAGGAACTTATTTGGGGCAGTTTAGAACCACTGAGAGGCTTGCAGTACAATAGAATACACTGTGGGAGACATGTCCTATACTGAGTCTATACGCGTAAATTTCAGCTCGGCGTGTGGAAACACCTAACGCCCTGGTTTTGGCCCCATATGGACTACCTACAACTATCTAACCACCCCAAATCGATTTATTCTGCACCCAGAATGCGTTCCTGGCATGTGGGCAGCATATCTAAGGTTAAATAGAGAGAAAAATGTGTGAAATGGACAATTTACATCGCTTTTAGAGCCTAAAATCCAATAATTTCTTGGTAAAAACAGGGAAAAAAATTATTATGGTACCCCAGGCTGCTATAAATACCAATATAAGGCAGAACAAGGGCGCAGGAACTTATTTGGGGCAGTTTAGAACCACTGAGAGGCTTGCAGTACAATAGAATACACTGTGGGAGACATGTCCTATACTAAGTCTATATGTGTAAATTTCAGCTCGTCGTGTGGAAACACCTAACGCCCTCCCCGAACGGCAATGCACTGTGACCACTGCGTTCCCGGGCCGAGCGGCGAAAATGGAAACACCTAACGGCTGTTACGGTAGTTTTGGTACCTTTCCGAGTCTTAAATACGTAAAGCGAGTGATTTGGGGGTTCTAGGGTACACATTCTTAATAAAAATCATGTTATTTTTAAGTTTTGAGGCCTATTTTAGGGGGTTTTCATCTTTTTCTTACCTTTTCGCAGCGTTTCGCCGACCGCTGGCAGTGTTGTGATGCGATTGCGGCTGCTTAGTACCAACTTGACACACCAGTCGGCGCGACAGTAGTCTAGTTCCAGTTTTCGCCGACAGGCGTTAGGTGTTTCCACGGCGTTAGGTGTATCCACACACCGCCTTGTCTGGGTATATTCTAGGCTGTGGGTATGGCTCAATAATGCTACTACCCTGTGATGGTAGCTTGATATTAAGGTATAATAATAGAATAGTAAGGTTTCTTAAATGTTATTAATGTAGCAGTTATGGCAGTGAATAGGGCGTTAGGTGTTTCCACGCGAAAACTGCCCAAAACGACCTATGCAAAGTGATTGGGCTCTACAGGGTACTCTAATAGAGATTGAGTCCCCCCTTTTTTTTTTTACATATAGGTAGATGTTAGGCGTTACCATGGTACATTTAATTACTCTGTATTATATTTTGATACCACAGTAGGGATGCATGCAAAGGGCGTTAGGTGTTTCCACTCGAAAACTGCCCAACTGCATTTGGTCACACAGCATTCATGTAAAAATGATAACATGTGCATAACTGGTCCTAAAAAATGTCTTACTATATTGGGAAACTGAAAAGTAAAATAAATAAACATAAAGTGGTATTATTCTATTAATGCATCAGGTTGCAAAAATGGTCTTTATGTTTTTTCTGTGAAAAATGGCCATTTTGGGGTGGTTATCGACCTCCAGCTCCTTAAATAAGGGTCACAGATAGGCAAAACCATGGTTCCCCTTGGAGCCCTACCTGATCCCAACCAGAATACATAGAAAAAACAACTACTTCTCCTACATGGAACAATTTATAGGGTGGAGAAGAAATAATGTCTACTTAGAAACGATTCGTGGGAATCAACCATATTCTGATCTTACATACCAATCTAGCCTCTCAAATCAACTTGCCTTCAGCTCACAAAACCTATATATTCTGATCTTATATACCTATCAAGCCTCTCATATAAACCTGCCTTCAGCTCACAAAACCTTTATACTGATCTCACATCAAAATATGTCAACTTGCCTTCTGCTCACAAAACCTATATACTGACCTTCAGCTCACAAAAATGATGTACTGATCTGACATACAAGCCTATGTACTGATCTTACAGACGAATGTAGCCTCTCATATTAACTTGCCTTCAGCTCACAAAACCTATATACACTGATCTTACAAACGAATCTAGCCTCTCATATCACCTTGCCTTCAGCGAACAAAGCCAATACATAGGATTTGTGAGCTGAAGGCAAATTGGTCTCAAATACAAACTTATGTACTGATCTTACATACCAATCTGGCCTCTCATATCAACTTGCCTTCAGCTCACAAAACCTATATATAATGATCTCTCATAAGAATAGATCAACTGGCCTTCAGCTCACAAAACCTATATAAACTGATCTCACATGAGAAGATATCAACTTGCCTTCAACTCACAAAACCTATATAAATACTGATCTTACATACCAATGTAGCTTCTCATATCAACTTGCCTTCAGCTCACAAAATGTATGTACTGCTTTAACATAAGGATATATCAACTTGCCTTCAGCTCACAAAACCTATATAAACTGATCTCATATAAGAATATATCAACTTGCCTTCAGCTCACAAAACCTATATATTCTGATCTTACATACCAATCTAGCCTCTCAAATCAACTTGCCTTCAGCTCACAAAACCTATATATTCTGATCTTACATACCTATCAAGCCTCTCATATCAACCTGCCTTCAGCTCACAAACCTTTATATATACTGATCTCACATCAAAATATGTCAACTTGCCTTCTGCTCACAAAACCTATATACTGACCTTCAGCTCACAAAAATGATGTACTGATCTGATATACAAGCATATGTACTGATCTTACATGCGAATGTAGCCTCTCATATTAACTTGCCTTCAGCTCACAAAACCTATATACACTGATCTTACAAACGAATCTAGCCTCTCATATCACCTTGCCTTCAGCCAACAAAGCCAATACATAGGATTTGTGAGCTGAAGGCAAATTGGTCTCAAATACAAACTTATGTACTGATCTTACATACCAATCTGGCCTCTCATATCAACTTGCCTTCAGCTCACAAAACCTATATATAATGATCTCTCATAAGGATATATCAACTTGCCTTCAGTTCAGAAAACCTATATAAACTGATCTCACATGAGAAGATATCAACTTGCCTTCAACTCACAAAACCTATATAAATACTGATCTTACATATCAATCTAGCTTCTCATATCAACTTGCCCTCAGCTCACAAAATGTATGTACTGCTTTAACATAAGGATATATCAACTTGCTTTCAGCTCACAAAACCTATATAAACTGATCTCACATAAGAAGATATCAACTTGCCTTCAGCTCACAAAACCTATATATTCTGATCTTACATACTAATCTAGCCTCTCAATTCAACTTGCCTTCAGCTCACAAAACCTTTATATTATGATCTTACATACCTATCAAGCCTCTCATATCAACCTGCCTATAGCTCACAAAACCTATATATACTGATCTCACATAAAAACATATCAACTCGCCTTCAGCTCACAAAACCTATATACTGACCTTCAGCTCACAAAAATGATGTACTGATCTGACATACAAGCATAGTACTGATCTTACATACGAATGTAGGCTATCATATTAACTTACCTTCAGCTCACAAAACCTATATACACTGATCTTACAAACGAATCTAGCCTCTCATATCACCTTGCCTTCAGCCCACAAAGCCAATACATAGGATTTGTGAGCTGAAGGCAAATTGGTCTCAAATACAAGCTTATGTACTGATCTTACATACCAATCTGGCCTCACATATCAATTTGCCTTCAGCTCACAAAAGCTATATATACTGATCTTATATACCAATCTAGCTTCTCATATCAACTTGCCTTCAGCTCACAAAACCTATATACTGACCTTCAGCTCACAAAACTTATGTACTGATCTGACATACAAGCCTATGAACTGATCTTACATACGAATCTAGCCTCTCATATTAACTTGCCTTCAGCTCACAAAACCAATATATTCTGATCTTACATACAAATCAAGCCTCTCATCTCAACTTGCCTTTAGCTCACAACACGTATGTACTGCTCTCACATGAGGATTTATCAACTTGCCTTCAGCTCACAAAATCTATATATTCTGATCTCACATAAGAATAGATCAACTTGCCTTCAGCTCACAAAACCTATATATGCTGATCCCACATGAGAAGATATCAACTAGCCTTCAACTCACAAAACCTATATAAATACTGATCTTACATATCAATCTAGCTTCTCATATCAACTTGCCTTCAGCTCACAAAACCTATATATTCTGATCTTACATACCAATCTAGCCTCTCAATTCAACTTGCCTTCAGCTCATAAAAACCTATATATTCTGATCTTATATACCTATCAATCCTCTCATATCAACCTGCCTTCAGCTCACAAAACCTATATATACTGATCTCACATAAAAATATGTGTACAGGCAAGGGAAAAGGATACTCCGAGGAAAAAGCCAACTTTGAAATTGATGTCATAAGCTTTCCAGTGATATATTCCACTAGAAGATATTATTTCCAGTTTTTGAGAAATGGCTTCATGAATATGTGTGGGCATCACCCTTTCCAAAAACCCAATAAGCTCTATGTCTCATATTTTCCAAGATATCCCTATTTAATTAGCATTATTCATGATAATTAGAAATTTATCATACATTTTCATTCTTTAAGTCATAAAATTTGATCTAGAAATGGTAATTTTATTTTGTTTTCACCATGGCAATCCTCAGAAATCATTCTATCAATTTATGTCTTAATTTCCTCTATTTGGAATAAAAATCATGTTACCATGGCAACACATATCAACAAGCACACCCGTTTAGGCTTTAAAACGTTCCTTTTACCTTCGAAATATAGAAGCTTTTTACCCAAAATGGAATGTTTCATGTAATCCTATTGAATTCTCCAGAAAAAAGTACCCAAGAGCAATTTTTAGCCTAGTTCTTTCATTTTAGGCCATAGTGGCGCCCCCTGGTGGCTAAAATCGGAACTAATCCCGCGGGGACCATCCTTTCTGCTTACCTGCTCACATATATCAACTTGCCTTCGGCTCACAAAACCTATATACTGACCTTCAGCTCACAAAAATGATGTACTGATCTGACATACAAGCATAGTACTGATCTTACATACGAATGTAGGCTCTCATATTAACTTGCCTTCAGCTCACAAAACCTATATACATTGATCTTACAAACGAATCTAGCCTCTCATATCACCTTGCCTTCAGCCCACAAAGCCAATACATAGGATTTGTGAGCTGAAGGCAAATTGATCTCAAATACAAGCTTATGTAGTGATCTTACATACCAATCTGGCCTCTCATATCAACTTGCCTTCAGCTCACAAAACCTATATATAATGATCTCTCATAAGAATAGATCAACTGGCCTTCAGCTCACAAAACCTATATATACTGATCTCATAAACCAATCTAGCTTCTCATATCAACTTGCCTTCAGCTCACAAAACCTATACACTGACCTTCAGCTCACAAAACTTATGTACTACTCTGACATACAAGCCTATGTACTGATCTTACATACCAATCTAGCCTCTCATATTAACTTGCATTCAGCTCACAAAACCTATATATTCTGATCTTACATACCAATCAAGCCTCTCATCTCAACTTGCCTTCAGCTCACAAAACGTATGTACTGCTCTCACATGAGGATATATCAACTTGCCTTCAGCTCACAAAACCTATATATACTGATCTCACATAAGAATAGATCAACTTGCCTTCAGCTCACAAAACCTATATATACTGATCTCACATAAGGATATATCAACTTGCCTTCAGCTCACAAAACCTATATATACTGATCTCACATAAGAAGATATCAACTTGCCTTCAAGTCACAAAACCTATATAATTATATATACTGATCTTACATACCAGTGAAACCAGTGTATAGGTTTTGTGAGCTGAAGGCTAGTTCATATAAAAAGCTAGATTGGTAGGTGTGACCAGCATGTATATATGTTTTTGTGGGCTGAAGGTATCTTTGTTTTGTGGCCTGAAGGCTTTTGTGGGCTGAAGGCTTTTGTGGCCTGAAGACTTTTTTTTTGTGGGCTGAAGGCTTTTGTGCTTTAAAGCCACTTTTGTGGGCTGAAGGCCCTGTGTTAGCCTTCAGCTAACAAAATAGTACTCTTTTGTGGGCACAAGGCAATTTTGTGAGCTGAAGGCCCCACAATCTCACCTAATTATTAGTATTTTATACTAGTCAATACATGTTGACATCTGGTATTTATAAGCTACATATCTTCTGAAAATCCTCTTAGTAATATCAACCTATTACAAATTTGTTCAATTATGATTTGTATCCTACTACTCATTTTATTTTTAAACATTCATAGGCGATCAGATTATAACGCCTCTCAGAAGGAATCACTTGGGAGGGTTGGACTTTGATTACATCAAAAGGGGAAAAACAGAACACTGGTGAAGTAATATGCAAAAGAAGTGCCCCCCTCCCCAGCCTATTAGGACCCGATTAAAATCACATTAAAACATGCCTTCATGGATTCATGGTCTGATTAATTACCGTACAACCTTGCATATACCCCTAACTTGCATGTACGTACACTTATAAAAACGCTCGTATAAGCCTCACCCTATGTAGGCATGTTTGGTATCAAATGGAAACAGAGTCTGAATTGTGTACAGGATAGCTAGATAGTATACTTTGCATATTATATGGTCAGTATTAAAGGTGTTTATCCATAACCAACCCATCAGTGCTCAGTCCTCATGGTATTTGGGTGGCTACAGAGGGGACATCTTAGCTTTTTCTTTCACAAGCATCTGGTGATATGGGAAAAGGTCATGACTTCCTTGCTCAGCATCACATTTCTGTCTGCCCTCATTGATGTGTTAGATCATCTGTCTTGGTACTTTCTTATTTTACCATAGGGAAAGCAACCCAAGTCACCTCTGAAAATCATGTCATTTCTCTGCAATATGATCTTGGGGTGAGTGGTGGGCCACCTGTAGAATAGATATTCTGTAGGACCGCTACTGATAACATCAAGACCTACCATGTCTTCCTTACAACAGGGGTAGACACGAACTTTTTCAGCTGTGGGCCACCCGGGCCCGTAGCTCTAGAAAACTACGGGCCCGGACCAAGATCTGCGGGCCAATGGTCAAAATTACAAAAAGACTGAAATCAATATGATTGATTCGGGCACATTTCCCTCCTTCCAACGATATATTGCATGACTATAGTTGTCAGGCAAACTTTCTTTAAATGTCTTCCAAATACTCCTGTAGGCCACCCGGGCCCGTAGGAATGCTATTTTGCAGAAAACTACGGGCCCGGACCAATAACTACGGGCCATTGGCTCCCGGGCCAGCGTTAGTGTCTACCCCTGTTACAATACACAGGAGAGAGACATTTTGATACTAATTCATACAATTTTTGAAATTCTAAAATATAGGTGGATTTATATACATTCTTTCTAAAAAAATTAACTGTGTTTATTACTGAATATAACACTATTCTAGAAGCTCATGGCTCTAATCAATATCAGTCAAGAATAGAGAAAGGTTTGCTCTTTACCCCTTTAAGCAGGTTGGGGACACACCCACTATTCTAGTACGCCCTAAATGAGCTGCACTTGTACTTATCATCTAGGGCGTACCAGTATAATGTCCTCTCCACCAGTATCAGTGTATCTAAGCATTTACATGATATTTCCCATATGATTCGAATATATTATACATCATGTGTGGTACCATTGGAAAGAGAACATCTCAATCTATCCGCTAGCCAATTTACAAACTGTTATCATTTATATTTATGTAATAAAAGTATTTTATCACACAAAACCCAACACAAGGAATTTTCTTTTTCGGTTTTTATTTGAAGTCTATATTTTGCAGACATTTTTGGAGGTTTTTTGTTAAATGATCTTATGTTGCTACGTTTCGGATCATTAATGATCCTTCATCAGGCAAAGATACTTTATGCTTGAAATATGGCTACTGAAGTACCCTAAATGATCACAAAAATGGTAGTTGCCATGGTAACAGTAAACAACAACAATGTAGCCTAGTTACATGTTCAAATGATCACATTTTTCCAATAAATATGAATACAAGGAGGAATATATACACGAGAAGTATGAAATATTCTGGATATTCCAGGGCAAACACTTATTCAATGTGTACATTATGCGATGGTATTAGTAAAGACTATGTTTAGTTTAAACAATCAAAACTTAGAAATGGCGCTTGGGTAGCCAGGTATGATCTTATTTACTTTTTGAGTATTTCTTGTCCTTTGTGGTAGTAGTCTTAAAGTAGTAGCCTCAGTTTTTTTGCACATTGCTGTGTTTGTTCCTATTGAAGTAGTTTATATTTATTTAAATATCATGCATTAAATATAACACAAGCATAAAACTATCTTCTTTAGACTCAGTAAAATCCATTTCCGGATTTTTGTTATATTTTCGGATAAATCTAAACACACTGGTTACTAGAATGGATATTGATCTATCACTCTACGCTTTGGTTTTACCTGCTTATATAATGGTTAGGTCATAAATAGATAAAATATTGAAAAAAATGGGTGTTTTCTCCCCCACCCATGCCCCCATTGTTGGTATAGCTAAGCCCCATTGTTCTATGAGTACTGCAGACCTGCCCATGGGGGCCAGTATTCTAGTACAGCTGTCTGTTCATGGTCTAATGGTCACACTAAATGTACTAGTTAAATGGTACGCCCCAGTACCATGCATAGTACCACAATACTGGTATGGTCTAATTGACAGCACCGTACCACAATAGTGGTACGTCCTAAAAAGGTATTCCTGTCCCCTACCTGTTAAGCAGCAAAAAAAGTGGCATGCTAGGTCTGGGCAACATTCTGGCTAGAAGAGGTCGAAATAATTCCATACTATTCAAAACAGTCAACATTCACTATACACCAGTGCCTCAAAGGAAGTTTCAGGCTAAAAGATTATTACAGGCCTAAAATTGTTGACTGTCAATAGCAATGATAACCCTTTGGTAATAATATGTTCTCTTTTTATCAAACAAATTATTCCTTAGTATGTGGATCTATGCATACTGAAGCAGAGACTTATTCAAGCCCAAAATCCCATGCGTCTCAGAAAGACATACCAAACATTTCAGGTGTATTCCAACCAACTGGATATACAATTACCGTAAATTCCCGCGTACTACCCGCATCTCGCGTATAACCCGAACCCCCAACTCAGGAGAATCCTATAACCCGTTATGGGATCTGAAAAATTATATTTTAGTACTGTTCTATAGTGATAAAAACCCTCGTATAACCCGCACCCTATATAGGCATGTTTGGTATCAAAAGAAAGCTGAGTTTGGTTCGCGCACAACCTGCGGGTAGTACGCGGGAATTTACGGTACTTTAAATTTTGTTATTCAATTGACTGCTGTTGGTACCCGAATCATATCACTGTATGGCACTGCCTATAAGATGGATGAGCTTCAGATGTGCCCTTGTAAACAAGGTCAATCTGATGCATCAACTGATGTCAGTCACAATCGAATCTGTCAGGTTATACCTACAGGAAAATGAAACTAGTAAAATTAGCCTATTCCATCTTGGGCTTATCCTCCAAGAGGCATGTCATCCAGTGATTATGCCTGGGAACATAGCCTAAGGGCATAAAGCAGTGAATCCCAGGTTGCATGATGGCATGTTGCTTTAAGGTCTCCAGAGCCAAATTCCTACTGCTTGATGAGCATTTCTGCTCTCGATGCACAGAGTGTCCCCTAACCTGCCAACAATGTTTATGAACATCAGGCAAGATGATGGAGGGCCTAATGATAAAGATGTGGTGGGAAATGAGTATTGACACTGGTAGAGGTCTACTGATTAGTGGCTTGGCATAGGTTAGAAGGCAATAGGTAGCCCCTGGAGAAGGGTCAATGAAGATACAACATTGTGGATGGTTGCAAGACATACAGCAATAGGACTGCACAATATTGATATCTTAAACTCAAAGTTTATTTGACAATATTTATTTTAATGTGATACTATCTGGGCCTCTAATTTCAAAATGGTCATATATGAGGAGATTGTTCTTCTTTTTAATACTACAAGTGCTCATGATCTGCTGACATTTAGTAGCTAATTTCAAATGTGTCCTCCCTTTAATCTCATTGGTTACTAATGTGGTCAGCTTTGGTCACCTATACTGGCCAATCCTGTCCTGGTCTAGGTGTCTATACAATGTCATGTGTTACATAATCCCAGAAAGTGTTCTGTTAATGATAGAAAGCAACCTTTTTTTTGAAGTCCAGACGATATAATAAGTCTTTTTAGAGAAATATCTAAACATGCCCTCTAACAAAGTGGACCACTGCCTGCCTGTTATTAACGGGAAAATATCTTTTTTAAATCTAGGGCGTTATAGTGCCAGTTGCTGTAGATACCATTGGGAAACAACTAGGTTAGGTGGTCAGTTGCTTGGGGACCTTCCGGTAGCCATGGGTATCAGCAAATGTGTTAAACTAGGTTTGTTATAGGGGTCTGTACTCCCTATACAACCGATCTCTCAGTCACTATAGCTTAACCAAATTAGTTATTTCTTGGCTCCCTATACAACCAACCTAGGTTAGTTTATATTGTCAGTTTGGAAAGTACTGACCAGCTCACCTTAGTCTTCTCCATTTCAATCAGTTTTAGGCTATTCTATTTGAGTAAGGGATTAGTCATAATATGTTGCGAGCTTATGACTCCAGTGAATACGTAATCACAATATTCTAGGACTGGCATAATTGTTTGTTTGTATACTAGTACAGCGCTGTTAAACGACATGCATCGTCTCATCTTTTTATCTCCTAGTCCTGCCCTCTTATATCTTCACCTCCTTTAACCCCCATCGTCAAACACACACACACAGCTGGCACGCATTGTGAAGAAGAGAGGCACTTTACAGCAGTGAAGCACTTATTCCAGGGCTCTGGGGCATGAGACAATTTGGCCTGACTCACCAGCAGCTGGGTGTCTGGAGGAAGGACTCAGTTGGGTGGCCGCACCATTTTCGAAAATGACGTAGCAACAACATAAGGCTTATTTTCATTTTCCTTCATACTCACATTCATGAGACTGCCACTATTGTGTCCATACTTATCATAATAAGTTTAGTCACTTTACAGCTGGTTGCAGTTGTCTCATCACTCTGAACCTTATGACAGGTTTTTAAAATCTGCACATATGATTCACATACAACTTCCCACCACATCGTAGTGGTATTGCATAGCTGTCCTCTATTTGTTGAAGTGTAAACTCATCATATTCATTGCCTAGCAGGAGACTTGCAGGTCCTATCAAACTAAGTAGGTAAATATGACTGTTGCATCATCTGTGGCTCCAGAATGACCACCAGGACAGCACGGGGGCTAGCTATGTATATATATATATGTATGGTAGATTTCCATGAATTGCCAATCACAATCTCTCTGAAAATATCAAAAGCATTTATCCCAGACTGGTAGATACCGGCATGCCATAAGAGTCAAAAGAAGAATCTCATTGATTCATGTATTTGTATAAACTTATTTGAAATACTGATATCCGTTTTAAAGTAGCAATGAAGGGATCCTCTATGAATATACATTAGTAATCCCTCAATGGCTGGCTCTCAGCATGTTTTGCTGACAATGCAAAGTGTGTGGTAGTTGTGTAGGGTGTATTTTACGCTGCACTGTATATATATAAAGAGGGTGGTATGTCGGAGGCAGCTATAATATGTCCCAGATCAATTGCAGTAATGGACCAAGCACACTGTGATGCCTTTTTGTCTGCTAGAAGTAACCCAATGTCAAGTCTTTGCCATCGACAACTACTATACAACTTACCAGAAATCTCTTCTATAGTATATTCATTAGGACAGAAATAAAAAAACTCCACTTATGTGGCAGTGAAACGTTCCTCTTTAAATATGCATTGATAAGCCCTTTCCAAGGCTGGTAGAAGTGTTGTGACGTTTTATGCTGCCCCGTCTACACAATTGTATGATATAGTAGTAGATATAACACCATTTCATCCTTCCACTTTACTAGTTCATCAGATCACCTTCTATCATTTCACAGACTGTAATCCAAATAGTAGGATTACAAGGAGACATGAGATCCAACCCATCATTCTAAAAGACCTGTTTGGGGAATTAAATATAGCCTAGATAAACTCACAACTATAAAAATATTTCTTCATATTTGCAAGAAATGATATGTAGCAGCTAGATTTCATCAAACATACATTATGAAATATTGCGTCTGAATAGCAAAATAAACATGCTGCAATGAAAGGCTCAATAAACCACAATGTTCAGCCTGACTATAGCCTAAAGGAATGTAGCGATATGAATAAAGGGCTTTATAATGACAGTCTCGCCCTTCACTTTGAAGCCGTCTGCCTCACATCAGGCCGATAGATCCTGCACCTTCCTTAGCCCTAAGGGATCCAATCTGAAAGAAAGAAGTAGACGTGTGAGATAGGAGTGACGATTTCTAACACAATGACAGACAGAATAGCCTTTTTATGTTCTTATGACAGTAGTACAATGCCTATCATGGCATGAATGTTATTGAAATCATTCATCTTTAGTTATCATATTTTTGATTTGATATGATTGTATCCATGGAAGTTTTGTTTAGTTTTGTGATTTTTCCGAGTATTTTACTCATATGGGCTGCACATCACAATAATGTTACATCAGTGAATTCACATGAAAATTAAATGGATCCTGCAGTCACCACTACTAAACATAATACTCACAATAATTGTATGACTTATACCTAGGCCCTCTTTCCAGCAGGTGTACAGACTATGAATTCAGAATGGGGACCTTAAATGCCATACTATTTGCAGCCATGTGAGACACCCTTTTGAAATTTGGGCATGCTCTGCCACCTTACTATCCATACTGGTTACCATTAACCTGGAGCAGGTCTGTCGGTATACTGTCAACAATCCCACAGAACTGGAGATTCAACCAGGAGCTAGCTCTAGCTAGGGATGTTGTTAAAAGGGAGGGACTGAAAGATGCATGACTGAATGATGAGGGAGTGAAAGTGTTAACAAGATTGATGATTTTGGGAACCTAACAAAACAAACAGGTTGGGTTGCATTTGAGGGAATCGCAGATTTCCTATTGGATGGAGAGAGTGGAGTCGATAGAGTTTCAGTTTTTCAGTTTTTGTTTATTGCACTCTAGTCCCATAGGACTTTTTTCGGTGCGCACATAGTTTAATTACAATTATTATGGTTAAACTACGATAGATAGATGGACGGGATGCATGTACCTTGATACTGGAGTAGTGTTAAGCTGGATCAGGCATGGTTAAGATTGTAGGTGCATGACAGTGATGGTGGAAAAGCAGGGTTCGGAGAAAAGAATCTTTGAAAGGTTGATCTGATTAGATCTGAATTTGGTGTTGCATGTCTTTAAACAATCATACTCTTATTACATGGTTGACATAGCAAATCCTACTATTACAGTTATTAAGGACGCACCCCTACCTTATTCAGGTGCACACAAGCTCATGTAAAATTCGTACATAGATGTGTTGGAACTGTGTATATCATACATCAATTTGATCTTATATAATGTCTCTTTCAAATCAGCTCCATTTTTTTAACTTTTGATACCTATGGAATGTATATGGAACAAAAACATTCTTTTTTAGCTTCCTTTGCTTTCAATAGTATTATGGGATAGAAATTGAATATATTTATGGAATATAATGAGTGGGGACGGATCTTAGAGTGATTTCCGAGGACCCTTTTCTTTCCTTTACTGATATTTCAATTATTAAGGTCTACAGAGCTCTTCAAAGTTGCATAGTTACCAAAGAGTGCAGATTTTCATCATTTTTCAGAATAATTTCATATTTTTCAATGAAATTTTACATTTTTTGGTAACTATGCAACTTTGAACAGCTCTGCAGACCTTAATAATAGGAATATCAATAAAAGAAAAGGGTCCTCAGAAAAATCACACTAAGATCAGTCCCCATTCATTATATTCAATAAATATACACCATTTCTATCCCATAATGCTATTGAAACCAAAGGAAGCTAAAAAAAAGAACGTTTTTGTTCCATTTACATTTCACAGCAAAAAAAAATCTGAAAAAATTGAAATGATTTGATAGAGGCATTAAATACGGTCAAACCAATGTGCAATACACGTATCTCCAAAACATTTAAGGCCAAATGATACATAATCATGGGCACACCTATAATAGAGTGGGGTGCGTCCTTAAACATCTCTGTTCTGAGTTTTTTTTCCATAATAGAAGTATGTAGAATCTTTAGCAGCATTCGAGCATGGTTAACCCTTTAAGGCCGGCCAAACTTTCATAGATCAGCCGTAGGGGGCGGGGCATTTTTACAGGAACTGTACCAGGGCCGAGCCTTTACTGAATCCCATAGAGTTAAGCTGACTATAGTCCATAGATTTTCAGTTGTGACCTTCTCCACTGAGGTGCTGTAATGTTACCCCCCAAAGTCTTGCTCGATAGCTGCACTATCACATATTACCCAACTCTTTTCATATGACTTTTAAAGCTGGGCGGTCGGGGAAAAAGTTCAGCATTTATGGACATGGCCATAAATAGCATAGTTGTGCAAGCTTCCACCAGAGGACAGCAGTGAGTCTTCAAGCAGAGTATCAGGCACAATATGTGCTTAGTTCCTTAGCATAAAGGAATAGGTAGGCTAGTTGGAAGGTCTGGTCGATTCTGTTGCCCATATTTGATGTTAAACCAAAATCTTATTTCATATCTTGATGGGCATGGGGGGGGGGGTCTTAAAAACAGTATAGAAAATCTAATAGTTAGGGCCTACTACCAGCAGAAAGGCAAGGGTAAAAGGTTGGTTCTGCCTGGAATCGAACCCGGGCCCCCCAGGTGCAAAGTGAGAACAGTAACCACTTCACCAGCAAGGCTTTGGATATTTAGTTCAACTGCCTTGAAGCCTTGCTCACAGTGTCACACATGATTGAGAAACCCGACACTAGAGGGCAGCTATGAGCCAGAAGCAGTATTGTGGCAACAAAATTACTGTATGAAGATATTAGGACCTCCCTATCTTGATTCCACCCACCTTTACCCACGCTCCTACTTTTCACATGACTCATTTTCATCCTTTCCCTATACTGCTTGTTTCCTTCCCTGCCTCTTCCTTACAAACAGCATTAACACATATCATGATCAGTGCCCATGTACTTGGAACTTGAAGTGGCCTATCATAATGTGCTGCACTGGGTGAATGGAACAATCTTCACCTTCAGTGCCAGAGGCCTAGGAATGATTCCTAGTGTGGGGTATTTAAAACTTGTCATTTCAGGGCTTTTTTGTCAGCAAGTCAGCTTCGATAAAGGTACCTAATATTCGCTTGATTTACCCAAGTTGAACAGTGGATCATGGGTTGTAATCTCAATGAGCATTCAATGACCAAACAGATTGAGAGTTATGAAATGTTTGTCTTCTATGTGCAAAATACGACCCAAGGAACACCGTTTCTGGACTTACCCAAAGAAAATTAGGAAACCAATACACTATACATTATACTGCTGTACATAGAGCTGCCCCCCACCCCACCATACAAGTAAATGTTCTTAAATCTAATCTATATATCATCTGAAGGGATGCAAAACTCCTGGCAAATTTGCCTGTCTTTTTTTCTTGTTCTTTTTTTGGGGCGATTAGGGAAAAAAATTGCTTCTGCCTGGAATCGAACCCAGGCCCCCCCGGTGCAAAGCGAGAACAGTAACCACTTCACCAGCAGGGTTCTGGATATTTAATTCAATGTAAAAGCACTTGCTCACATAGTGACACACATGGTTGACAAACCTGACACTAGAGGGCAGCTATGAGCCAGAAGCAACAATAGTGGCAACAAAATTACTGTATGAAGATATTAGGACCTCCCTATCTTGATTCACCCACTTGTACCCACGCCCTTACTTCTCACATGACTCATTTTCATCCTTTTCCTATACGGCTTGTTCCCTTCCCTGCCTCTTCCTTACAAATAGCATAACCGTAAAACCTTGCATATAGGCCACAGCTTCAATGCAAGTCAGATCACCAGTGCTGCTTATAGGATCAGCACAAAGTCGGGGTGTGGCTTATACACCAGTTTTCCCAAAGTCTGATATCAATGGGCATTGGCATTTGTCTATTTATATAGAAAAACTGACATTATATTCTAAGCCAGTAAGGGCCCAGACGTTTCCTATTTTTTTCAGCACTGCTACATCTGTGTTAATTGGGCTTTTATATGGTTGCTAAAGGTCCCTACTCACTGAGAGCTATTCATACCCAGGAAACTGGGGTGAGAAAGGGTGAGAATAGTGCGAGCATGCCCATAGAGCAAGGTAGGGTGAGCCCTGTGTGAAGAAGCTCACCCTATGTGCTAGACTGGGCAAGCCTTGTGCCTATTCCTCACTAGCGGGATACCAGTGCTGCCACAATTGGGGGCACTTAGAACTAGCAGTGTAGGTCTCAGGGGGGGCCCAACATCAGGGGGGAGAGTGGAGCAATGATTACACTAGGCCTCTACATGTGGGTATTATGCATTGGTTGTACATGGACACTCCTTATATTACCTGTCCAAGATAGCATAGTGGTTAGGACAATGGACTCATAACCAGCAGTACCTAAGTTCTAATCCCCTCCAGGGCAACTGTGGTCACCATACCATGCACAAGTAAATCTCTTTTATTTAGGTCTGCCCCTGTGCTCGATCTGTTAGGGAACATTCCTTTTAGTTGGAACATTTATTTCCTTAGGTGCAACCCCATTGGTTGCAAAAAGTTGCACCAAAACGTTTTTGTAAAACATTTCATGAACCTTTGCAAAGGGTTTGGGTATAGTCTTTTGGTAACCACTTTTGGTAGCCATCTATGTTACACTAAAAGCCACACCAAGGACCGAGCCAGGGACCCTTAGATTGGGAGTTCCAGGCTCTCCTGGTTGAGCTATCAGGGATCTTTAGCAACCACGTAAAAGCTTATTAAACGCAGACGTATCCTATCCTTTCAGCACTGCTACGTCTACATTTTATAAGCTTTTACGTGGTTTGCTAAAGGTCCCTATCGAGGCTGCTGGTAGATCCAGGTAAACTTTGTTATTGATTATCCTCATTAATGATCAATGCTAAATAAGATATCCTTTAGCAAACCCGACGTAGCTCATTTAACCCAGACGTATCCTATGCTTTCAGCACTGCCATGTCTGCGTTAAATGAGCTTTTACGTGGTTGCTAAAGGTCCCTAATGGTACACTGTAATAGGGACCTTGAACAACCAAATGAGGTCAAACCCAAGGTAATAAATGTTCCAACTCAAACAGATCAGGGGCAGACCTAAATAAAAGAGATTTATTTGTGAATGGTATAGTCACCACAGTTAGCCTTGGTTCGACCCCATTGGTTGTTTAAGGTCACTGTTACAGTGTACCATTATTTAGCACTGATCATTAATGAGAATATTCAATAACAAAGTTTACCTATTGTACCTGGATCTACCAGCAGCCTTGATAGCTCAACCAGGAGAGCCTGGTACTCCCAATCTAAGGGTCCCGGGTTCAGTCCTTGGTGTGGCTTTTAGTGTAACATAGATGGTTACCAAAAGTGGGTACCAAAAGACTATACCCAAACCTTTTGCGAAAGTTCATAAAATGTATTACAAAAACGTTTTGCCAAAACTTTTGGTGCAACCTTTTGCAACCAATGGGGTTAAAAATCGTGACCACACCTAGCCTGGAAGGGATTTGAACTTAGGTACTGCTAGTCATGAGTACATTGTCCTAACCACAACCCTATCTTGGACAGGTAAAAGATTGCAGGTGTCCTAGCATGCAGGGAATGTAGTAGTTCCACTCTCCAAGCAGAAATTTAGCTCCCTCTTCTGGTCCACTGGCTTTGCTGAAGCTAGTGACTGGAAAGGAGAGGGTGCATACTGGGACCAGTCAAATATGGCGCTGTCCAGTGGACATCCAGCTAGAGCGGAATAGCCTCCTCTACCCAAACCACACTGAGGGTGAGCCTGTGGTCTGTGTGCTGACACACCACCTTACCCAAGGTCACCCAAGCATGCACACCAGTAATTAGTAGTAGGTTATGTATCGCCATGGTGGATAAATAGAGGTTCCTTTATATGGCCATCCAATACAGATCCGATAGTATAGTGGTCATCACTGCCGCTTTGTACGTGAAAGGTCCAGGGTTCAAGACTCGGCCATGTCAACCTACCCACTATTTTATCTTTAATTGTCTATTTTTACTAACCAAATTTTACAATTGTCCACAAAATACTTCTCACTGGTCTATTGTTCTTAAAACAAGGGGAAACTGGGAGAACTCGCATCACAGCTGCATTAGGGCCTTCAATATGCTACTGCACGCCCCTGTCGCAACTCTTCCACAGTGCCACACAGTCCCAGCCATCAAGCCTGGATTAGGGCAACAGGGGGGAGAGTTGGATAGGGCTAGCACAAGATTCAGGCTTGTGTGAGGGCAATGCTAGGAATAAAAGGTTAAAACATTCCAATGTACAATACATATAGGTTCCTTAGATAACATCGTACCAACATGGTAGTCTAGTGGTCATCACAGTTGCCTTGTATCCCATAGGTCTAGGGTTCCTGACTCGGCTGTGTCAACCGTCTCACCATTTTATCTTCAATTTTCTATTTTTATGAAGAAAACTATACTACAGTGTAGGTGTGAAGTGGTGATATATAAGTAACTGATATGTACTGCACATGCGACAACCCCACACCTTGTGCAAGCCCTTACCCACCTTTCACCCAAGTTCCCCCACCACCAGCTAGCTACTGGGTGGGATTGGGTGGGCATGTGGAAGGGCTAGGGCACCTCACCCAAAGCTCACACTAGAGACCTTTAGCAAACCCGACGTAGCTCATTAAACGCAGACGCAGTAGTGCTAAAGGGATAGGCTACATCTGCGTTTAATGAGCTTTTACGTGGTTGCTAAAGGTCCCTAGTACCTCACCCCTTGAGCTAGGCACAAAAGCAGTTCCCCCTAGCTGGCACTAGCATGCCCTAGCCTCACCTCAGTTCCCTGGGTAATGCCTGCCAGTCCCACACATATCATGATGAATTCTATTTAGAGAGAATAGGGACCTTTACCAAACCCCACGTAGCTCATTTAACTCAGACATATCAGTGCTAGAAGTATAGGATACACCAAGTTTTCTAAAAGTCCCTAGTATCAGAAATATGTACTTCTCTTTCAAAAACATTTTCTAATATATGTCGCAAAACACTATATATAATCCTGTTACATGTCATTAGAACATTCCCTGGTAACAAGTCACAACATTTTCCCGGGAGTTTTTTGGTATTCTGTGAGCAAAATTTCCTGTCAGATCCCGTCATTAAAATACGTCAATTTACATGTAGAATCGTGTAGAATCATGGGATTTACCTCTACTGCAGCTTGAAATTGGGAGTTTGAATCCCATGGGTACCCATTAAACATCCATTATGCAGAAGAAGCCTATCATAAACTGCTCTCCTCTATAGGAATACATATTATCATCTTGATATACATAATTTGGACAGTAGGGACCTTTAGCAAACCTAACATATCTCAATAAATGCCTTTTATTAGGGACCTTTAGCAACCATGTAAAAGCTCATTAAACGCAGACGTAGCAGTGCTGAAAGGATAGGATACATCTGGGTTAAATGAGCTAGGTCGGGTTTGCTAAATATCCCTAATGCATATAACTATAAGATACATGACACAGCCACCACCACACTGTTAGAAGTAAGTACTGTAGCTGTACAGTATAAAAGGAGGTATTTTTGGTTTCCAGTATTACATACTGTACATCTACACTCACCTACTGTAGAACACCAAACACAGAAGATCATGGGTTCGAATCCCACCATGGCACAATAGGCAGTACTGCTATTTATCTATAGAAAAACTAAATTATGCACATGTACATATTCAAATATTCATAAGCTAACATTATTTTGTCAATATAGGTGGAAAGGCATGTAAACTGGGTTAATGAAAAATGAAAAGAAAAACGTAATTCTCATTGTGCCATGGTTAGACTCGAACCCATGATCTCCTGTGTGTGGTGTTTTACAGTATGTGAGTGTAGTTGTACAGTATGACATTGTGATACTGGAAACCAAAAATACCTCCTTTTATACTGTGCAGCTACAGTATATCTTGCTGTGCAGCTACACTAACTTCTGACAGTGCAGTCTCGGGAGAGTGATTAGGCATATGTACCTACACTGGACCACATACCCTGCTATACTGTATATGCCCACTAGTATCGGCAACCATGAGAGTGTGGGTTCGAACCCCAATCTGGCTCAATTAGTATCATTGTTAATATCTGCACAAAACACCTGAATTCAGCTAAATTACATGGTAACATATTTTCTATGTGATATAAATATGTCAGTATTGGTGATATTCATGCCTCAAATGGATTAAATACATATTTTATAAAACGTAATACCTATTATGCCATGGTGGGATTCAAACCCACACTCCTCATTAGAAAATGATCCAGGATTCCGGATCTTTTTTATTAGATATAAATTTGTCCAGGCCCAGTAATGGGCCTGGAGTGTTCGAGGCTGAGCTACCACTGGTCATAGTTTTTGTACCTAGAGATCAGGAAGTCCCAATAGGTGGGCACCCCGAGCACAGCACTATAGATCAGCAGGGCGCTAGTTCCTTTCCAAGCCAGGACATGCATTTTTACAATTATGAATATTTTTATCCATTACACAGGACCATGCAGGTCTTTTAGTAATGGACACATACCCATGAAACCCTGTTTACTAAATTCCTAATATATGCTAAAGAAAATCAACATCAGTCACTCTTTACACATACTGACTGGGAAGGGAACCAGCCACCTTCAGATGCATAGTGCCGTGCTCTAGGTGCCCACCTATTGAGGCATGTGTTAGGAGAGGTACAGAAACTATGACCAGTGGGTACTGTGATAATATCTAGAATTGTTGTTGGAGAAAGAGGAGTGTTTAGGGACCTTTAGCAAACCTGGCGTAGCTCATTTAACCCAGACGTATCCTATGCCTTCAACACGGCTATGTCTGCATTTTATGAGCTTTTACGTGGTTGCTAAAGTTCCCTAATGTAGGGACCATTAGCACCACATCAAAGCTCATAAAACGTAGACGTAACATAGGTGTTAACCATTGCTGCCAATGCACATAGCTCATTGAATGCAAACTAGCCCATACTTTTAGCATTGTAATGTGTGCTTTTAATAAGGAAGCTTATGGTGTGTGGGTGTCCGGTCACTCCCTAAGTCGATAAATTGTGAGCTCAGAACTAACATGGCCGCCCATACTGACAAAAAACAAATCATCGCTATAGTAGGGACCTTTAGCAAACCCAACATAGCTCATTATATGCAGATCTGGTAGTGCTAAAATTATACCTTATGTCTGCATTAAATGGGCTACGTTGGGCTGGCTAAAGGTTCCCATTAGGTAGCTAATAAAACATAGTTGTAACATAGGGTTTTACATTACCACCAATGCACATGGCTCACTCTCACCAAATCAGTGCAACTAAAAAAGTGACGTACATGATCGGCGGACGTACATGATCGGCAGACGTACATGATCGGCAGAGTACAAAACCCATCTTTTACCCCCTACACTACGATGTTTAACTCTCCCAACCATACCTACAGGCTGTAATGTATCTTTGGGGAGTTTATTAGAAAAAAAAAACTCCCAAAATATTTATAGGGGCCGGAGGGGGGGGGCTCAATGTGTAACCGATCATGTACGTCACATGACGTACATGATCGGCTTGGAATGTCATGTAACATGTCCTCATTACCAACTGCTTCACATGTCTATGATTATACATATTTAGACCTACATCATATGTACACCTTGCTATGATTGATTTATGTTTTATATATGGTCAGAAAGGGTAATTAAGACAGTCAATAAATAATGGCCGATCATGTACGTCACATGACGTACATGATCGGTATTTCAAATGTCATGTAAAATACTCTTACTAGTCGCATCTACACATGTCTAACATCTTACATGTCAAGACACACATCATATGTACACCTAGGTTAGGTTTATTAATGTTTTTCCTTGTTCAGAAAGGGTAGGGCAGTCAATAATCACCGATCATGTACGTCACCGATCATGTACGTCACATGACGTACATGATCGGTATTGAAATGTCAAGTAAAATTCTCTTCCTAGTCGAATATACACATGTCTAACATAGAACATGTCAAGACACACACCATATGCACACCCTGGTAAGATATATTTATGTTTTAACATGGTCAGAAAGGGTAGGGCAGTCAATAACTCCCGATCATGTACGTCACCGATCATGTACGTCACCGATCATGTACGTCACCGATCATGTACGTCCGCCGATCATGTACGTTCGCCGATCATGTACGTCCAAATAATAGTTGCATCGATCTGGTGAGAGTGAGCCACATATAGGTGTCTACATCTGTATAAACACTATGCTCTACTTGCGGTTCAAGACTACATACATATGAAATACAACTGACACTTCCACTTGGGCTTGGCAACATGCAAAACCTGCCCCTTTTATTAACAAATAACAGCTTTAAATCAAAAATAAAAATTAACCTATAAAATACCAATTCTACGCCAACCTCTTCACATGTGGGCTTCTGATAACCAAATGGCCGAGCAAGCATCTTCCCGGAAATACCTGAATCTCGGTGCATGCGCACTAAGCTGGTGAACTACTTTTGTGCCTAGCTCAAGGGGTGAGGTAGTAGGGGCCTTTAGCAACCATGTAAAAGCTCATTAAACGCAGACGTATCCTATCCTTTCAGCACTGCTACATCTGCGTTTAATGAGCTTTTATATGGGTTGCTAAAGGTCCCCTATGTGAGCTTTTGGTGAGGTGCCCTAGCCCTTCCACATACCAACCCAATCCCACCCAGTGGCTACAAGGTGTGGGGTTGTCCACTAAACCAACACAGCCGAAGGCTGGTCAGCAGGTCCACAGGGCCCATACGGACCGAACCTGTTCTCTCCTACTTAAAACCCTGCTTTTTGGGGACTCGAACCCAGATTGGTAAATGCTCCAACCTTAAGTCCTACACCATAACAGGTCCGCCACTGGGGCAGACCTATGTGATGCATGGTAGAACACCATATGGTTTTGTTAATTACATATGGTATTCATCAGGTGGAGGACTACCCTGTGTTCAAGTACAGACTGTTCAGACACCCCATCCTGTTTAAACTCCACGCTTTTAAGCTGTGCTCTCTACCCATCCTGCTATATATATATGCCATGGGTTTACTTTATACTTTATATTAACTCACTTGCGATTTCCCCCCTCAAATTTGCTAAAAATAAAAGCACATTGAGCATATAGATCAACATCTCCTCTGTCTGAATGTTGTTGAAGCACAAAGGTAGCCCATTGCATTTACTGGTAAAATGGAAAAATGGTAGTAACTAGTGTTGTAAAAGCAGGAATGTCTTGTGACTCGAACCCACAAGGGTTGAACCCATGTACCATCGCCTTGACCACTCAGCCACGGTGCCTGTACACATCATTGGGGATGTAGAACGTTCACTGAACGTTACACACAAGAGGTGCATATATATATATACTAGGTCTGGCCAGTATAGCAGGTTCGAATCCCACCCTAAACACCTAGCATTTTTCTTCATAAAATGTGTTCATTTCTGGTTATATCGCTATTCTCATGTACATACATGACTGTGGATGGAGTATAAGCTAGAAAACCTCCTTGGACCTGTACTATTTGCTGTAAAACCTCCGAGGCGTACATTACACATTTCAAAATGTTTGAAATAAAAACAAATTACTCTAGGGGCTTGGTTGGGATTCGAACTCACCTTATGTGGTGTCCTGAGCGAGATTCATATGCACTAGGCTACAGAGTTGTTCATAGATGGTCCACAAAACCAGAGGATATTGAATTATACCTGTAAAATATTCTGAGTATGGCAGGTTTGAATCCCACCCTAAGCTAACAAATATTTCATTTACAAAATTCCTTAAACCATCGATTCTCTATACTAGAATAATACAGAACTAACTAATGGTCAATATAGAGTGGAGTATAAGCTAGAAAACCTCATTTAACCTGTAGTATTTGCTGTAAAACGCCTCGGAGGTTTTACAGCAAATAGGGACCTTAAGCAACCACGTAAAAGCTCATTGAACGCAGACGTATCCTATCCTTTCAGCACTGCTATGTCTGCGTTTTATAAGCTTTTACGTGGTTTGCTAAAGGTCCCTATTACTACAGGTCCGCGGAGGTTTTCCATCACATAATAGGGACCTTTAGCAAACCCGACGTAGCTCATTAAACGCAGACGTATCCTATACCTTCAGCACTGCTACGTCTGCGTTTTATGAGCTTTTACGTGGTTGCTAAAGGTCCCTAATGAAGGCCCTTATGCAGCTGTCATGTGAGTTCTCCCAGTTGCCCCTAGTTTTAAGAACAATAGACCAGTGAGATGTATTTTGTTGACAAGTGTAAAAATAGACAATTAAAGATAAAATGGTGGGTAGATTGACATGGACGAATATCGAACCCTGAAACTTTCACATACAAAGCGACAGTGATGACCACTATACTATCGGATCTGTATTGGGTGGCCATATAAAGGAACCTCTATTTATCCACCATGGCAATGCACAACCTACTAATAATTACTGGTGTGCATGCTTGGGTGACCTTGGGTAAGGTGGTGTGTCAGCACACAGACCACAGGCTCACCCTCAGTGTGGGTTTGGGCAGAGGGGGCTATAGGCACAAGGCTTGCCCAGTCTAGCACATAAGGTGAGCTTCTTCACACAGGGCTCACCCTACCTTGCTCTATGGGCATGCTAACACTAGTCTCACCCTTCCTCACCCCAGTTTCCTGGGTAGGGTTTGCTAAAGGTCTCTATTAGGGACCTTTAACAACCACGTAAAAGCTCAATAAACGTAGACGTAGCCTATCCTTTAGCACTACTATGTCGGCGTTTAATGAGCTACATCGGGTTTGCTAAAGGTCCCTACTATAAGGAACATCCTCAGCCACCTGGTTCCCCTTCCTTGTCTCTCCCTCCCCCTTCACCCTTGAACCTTTAATTTAGCCTCTGGACTTGATTCTACCCACATCCTCCTTAGCTCAATAGGAAGAGTCTGGAACTCCCAATCTGCAGATCCCAGGTTCGGTTCTTGGTTTGGCTTTTAGGGAGTGATCGTTTTTTAACAACAGTGGGGGGAGTGTAAAAAAGATTCGACTCCGGGGGGAGGGGGGGGGGGGAATCTAGCCCATTTTGAGTCAAAAAGCCCCTATGTTACTATGCACTGAACATCCTCACCAACCTGGTCCCTCTTCCTTGTCTCTCCCTCCCCCTTCACCCTTGAACCTTTAATTTAGCCTCTGGACTTGATTCTACCCACATCCTCCTTAGCTCAATAGGAAGAGTCTGGAACTCCCAATCTGCAGATCCCGGGTTCGGTTCTTGGTTTGGCTTTTAGGGAGGGATCGTTTTTTAACAACAGTGGGGGGAGTGTAAAAAAGATTCGACTCTTGGGGGAGGGGGGGGGGAATCTAGCCCATTTTGAGTCAAAAAACCCCTATGTTACTATGCTTTTGACCATTTTTGAGAGTGGAGGGAGCTAGAATGTTATGGCCCTTTTTAGAGGGACCATGCACGAGGACATGGTGAGAGAGAGGACATGGCAAAAGAGGGGGCATGGTGAGAGAGGGGGCATGGCGAGAGAGGGGGCATGGCGAGAGAGGGGACATGGCAAGAGAGGGGACATGGTGAGAGAGGGAGCATGGCGAGAGAGGGGACATGGCGAGAGAGGGGACATGGCAAGAGAGGGGACATGGCAAGAGAGGGGACATGGCAGGAGTGGGGACATAGATGAGGACGATTACATATAAAACAATTTCTTTGTGCTGCAATAGCAAAGTGACACTACGATGTAGTGGTGAGGGTTTATGTCTCCAATCCTGAAATGAACATCATTTTATGACATGATTTTTTAAAAGAATCCTCAATTTTCCAAAGATTAGGTGAGCATAATCCACTGCAAAATCTCAAAATCCATTGCCAATATCTCAACCATGGGAATTTGTTTCCAGGGCAGTAGAGCAGTACGAGTACCACCTCACATAAGTATAATGAAAGTACTTTGTATGAGATTGGATCCGGGGGCCCTTTGATTATGAGTCCAGAGTCTTAACCACTGCCCTATTCTGGACAGGCTGTCATAAGCATTGCCCAGCTACAACACATTCACATTATCCTCATTCTCTGGTTGCCTGTGAGACCAGTTATACAGCTCTTAAGAGCCCTCTTGTGAATCACAGCTGAACTATACACTTCAACGATGAAGGTCTAGCTTTAAACTCATGGATTCTCCTACACGTACAGGAAACTCCTCCTCTGGTTGAGAGGTTGCCTGAAGCAGGACTGGGAATGGCCCCAATTAGACACAGTCAAGGTGGCAGGAAGGGGTCTCATGGGGCCCCAGGGAAGAGAAGGAAAGGAAGTGATGTGTACCCAGTGGGTACCTACTAGAGGGTAGAGTATATGCCCTTTTATTAAGGTATTACTCATTCAAAGCCTTGAAAGCATTTTAGACAAACAAGGTCAGATTTATCCTTCACTTGGTGGTCTTTTCAAATTTTAACCAGAAAACTAAGTATACAAGTTTATATACACTATCACACCAACTAAGCATGATTCCAAGAGCGTCTTTGCTGATTTATTGCTGGTTAGAAGTTCGATGTATTGCTGGTTTGAAGCTCGATGATACAAGTTATACTCTGCTTTATAAGTATAAAGATGATAATCATGAACTGTAACTCATGGTCAAAACTATCAGCTAATCAAAACAAAAGCAATAGAAACGAAATCAGCCAAGAGGGAATCTAATTGTTAGGAAGGCATAGCTATGGTGATTAGAACTGATAACTATGACTTTGCCTCACCTGATCTTCTAGCATATATGTATCCTATCAACAGGGGGGAGAGAGTACACACTTGACACTAGATGGACATGTAAATATGCACCATATCTGGCCTCAAGTTATTGACTCCCTCGGTATGACAAATGTCTTAATGATTGTGCGCTATAACAGTTTTTGATATGTAATAAATATGTGTTCAAATCACACCCTAAATGAGCAAGAAATAGTTATCAGGATGCTATGCAGAGGGATTAGCCTCAAAATTCCTATTACTATACTAGGTGATTGACGGCATTGACAGGTTCTACCCTGTCGCAATAACATCGAATCATTTAATACCCTAAATCACCTCAACATTGAAACTGTATTCTTAAATTCCCAATCTAAGCTATATTGCGATATTAAACATTGTTTACATGCATATACACACTCTGTTCTTGAATAAGTGTTATCTTCTTACTTTAGTTGACACCTAAAACTCTTGCAGATACAGCAAAGTATTATAGAATTTCTCTAATGGATTTACATTAGGTCTTTATTGATATAGGTGAGAATGAGTAGAGCAAAGTATGGGAAATGAAAGGTAATGCTTTAAGTCAACATGAATATCATTTTGAATTTAAGATCCTTTTATATATTTATATACGCAGGTCTTATCAACACCGAGCCATTATGTAATACATATCATGGAACCTTAACAATACAGGGCTCAAATATTCTTTTAAAACCTAGTGTAAAGTAGGAAGGAACATACCTATACCATAACTATTACGGCTTGGCTGTAATCAAATCTTTTAGCTATTAATTTAATTTAATTTAATTAGAATCCAAGTAAAGTTCGTCAAGTTTAGGGCCTTTCACATGGTCTAAACTAATATTGAATGCACATCATCAAGACATTTACTTGGAAGATCGATGTAGTCTACTGTCATGTCACTTTTCATTGGAGCAAAATACAGTGTAGGTCTATGTCTTATTATTTATAACAACTGGACATGACAATTTATATGAACAACAGCAAAAGTGTATTATGAGGGCATGAAGATGTCAGCCACTCTTTCAACATTGGAAAAAAGATATAAATGCATGCAATCAGATGTAGTTCTCGAATGCCTTGCCTCACCTAACTAATTATAAACATTATGATCACCATCTTTAGTCATATCGAATTGCTATCCAGTGAAAGAGCTTTTCAAAATCATTACCATAGTCTGCTATCTAGACAGGCCACCATCATACTGGGTCTTGTCCTTTCGGACCCTCTGTCAACAATCCCACAGGGTCGGGCTATTGAGGAAGCAGCTAGGAGGTAGGTTTAGGTAGGGGGGTTGCAAAAAAGGAGTGACTGAAAGACCAGGGACTGAACGTGTTAAGGAGATTGATGATGTTTGGGGCCTGACAAGGCAGAAAGGTTGGGGGAGTGTTTGGGGTAGTCATGGATTTCCCAGGGGTTGGAGAGAAAAGGTTGTATTGATGGATGGCCAGGGTGCATGTAACTTGACACTGGAGTATTATCAAGCTGGATCAGGCATTGTAAGGCCTATAGGTAACTGGCAGTGATAAGGGATAAGCAGGGTTTGAAGAAAGGGATCTTTATACGATTTATCATATCAGACTATGTGAATTTTGTGATGCATGTATTGTTTAGATTGGTGACACAACTGCATGGTTTTGGTGAGCCATATCCTGGTTAAATAGGCTTTAAGGTTGAACAGAGATAACAGGTAGGACTTATTATATGACATCCAGTAAAGCTGTCCTGAATATCAGCATTCGTTGAGTGGCTCCGCTATTACCTACAAGGACGAAAACAGCAAACCAGGGCCAACAACCAACTGTCGGCGAGTCTACCTGTGGACAGAGGAGTGCCACAGGGGTCCGTGGTCGGTCCGCTTCTCTTTGTAGCCTACATCAATGATGTGAAAGATGTAATCTTTAACTCCAAGTACTACCTCTACGCTGACGACCTGGCGCTAATAGTATCAGGAAAGGACATCGACCGGGTAAGGGCCCTACTCCAGGACGACCTCACTAGAGTCGGTGCCTGGTGCACAAAGAACAAGCTCACAGTCAACACCAACAAGACGCAGGTGCTGTGGTCTTACTCTCAACGACTACCGCCAAATCTTGCTAATGTGACCCTCTACCTAAACAACCAGCCTTTGGATGTGGTGACCCAGTTCTCCTACTTAGGAGTCACCATCGACCGCTACCTCGGTTTTGGACAACATCTCAAAAAGAGAATCAATCTGGTACGCACACGTCTACAGCAGTTGAAGCACATAAAAAGAGCTTCAGACACCAAGACCACCGTTCAAGTCTACACTACTATGATCCGAAGCATAATTGATTATTGTGGTTTTGTGGTCGATGGAGGCCCCGTATGGGCGGTCAGGAAAATGCAGACCCTCCAAAATGATGCCCTGCGCCTTAGCGAGGGTATCAGAGACCCAAGAGGTGTCGACATCGATGCGCTCCATACAAGGAATCATGTCCCGAAGCTGCTCCCTGTGAGGAACCGGTGCCTTCTCGCGTATCTACACAAAATGACCAGGTCCCAAGACAACATTATCATCCCAACAAGAGATCTGCGTGGGAACGACCAAGTACGATTGAAAATCCCCAGATTAAAGAAAGGTATCTTTGACAAGAGCCCGTTGTACCGTGGTGCCCCTCTGTGGGACGAGCTACCAGGTGAAACCCAACGCTTGCCGTACAAAGACTTCGTCAGAAAACTCAAATCTTGACTTTCAATGGAGTGCCTCTGCACTCTGAACGGACTAATGTGATAGTGTGATATAGCTGTCGAACTGTAAATAACTGTGTCTGCTGTATCTCCTACCAGACATATTACTCTCATCTTTGGCTATTAAATGAAAAAGTTCCCATGTAACATTTTTAGTACGCCAATAAAAATATCAACAACAACAACAACATCATAACTAATTATGGCATAACTTATATCATGTAGGGGTCGGATTCCCCGTACCCTGGTGGAGAGCCCGAAGGGGTGAAACCAGGGCAGATCCACCGTTACACTGGTGGATCTGCCGCGATGAATCTGGTAGTACGTTGACAGTGGACGGTAGGAGCATTCCAGCTTGCTGGGGATTGGCCACCTGCTGGCGGTTGGTAGTTGGAGGAGCAGGTTGGGAAGTGTTGGTCCCCAGTATGGGCAGTTGGAGTTCAGCATGGAGTTCAGTCAACAAATTGGCTGAATCGGCATGGTGTAGAAAGCTTCCATCACTGGGAAGTCAGGGTATCTCAACGACTGCTTGATAAAGCCCTACTGGGACCTTCGGTCTCCAGTGGGTGAGAATGCCTGGTGCTAGGTGCCTCTATACTCCGGGGGCTGGGACTCTCTGTAACTGCTTGATAAAGCCCCTTCTAGGAGGGAGAGAAAGCCCAGGGTTGGTAACCCCCCCGAAAATCTGAATCTAGAGGACATGATGGAAGCTGATGGGGGTAGTGTAGGGGTCGGATTCCCCGTACCCTGGTGGAGAGCCCGAAGGGGTGAAACACCTGGGTAATCCTCCCCCTCTGTACCATACCGATCCAGTAACATAGGGAGCGGAGAACAGTCAGACACGGGTTGGTAGTGTAACGGTTAGCACGCTTGTCACCGGTGCGAGAGGTCTGTGGTTCGATTCCCGGCCGATCCAATGACTAAGTTTTCCGCGACCTCTACAATCATCTAATATTGAATCAGGACACATACTTTGATACGTATGTAGATATGGTGCGAGAACTACCTGAATGACTGTGTGCTGATAAATATTACCTTGACACAATAAGTTGAATTCTATTGGTAAATTCATTATTTCACACGATATTACTTGGTGATGTCGGATGCATAAAAGTACAGAAAACGATTGACAAGGCACAAGTTATTATCAATTTGTACAAAAGCTTTCACTTTCACCACCCAAATGTGCAAAAGTGGCACAATACTGTGCAATGTGGCTCTCTATAGATAGCCAACACAAAGACCAATACACAGGCCACCCCTTTGCACTGTTGTCCCTTCTCTGCATGCCCACATGTCTACCTCTTATATCTTCACCCCCTTTAACCCTCCATGCAGCTGGCACCGTGGCTTCACCCATTGTCAACCAAAAAGGTGCTTTAGAGCAGTAGAACAGTTATTCCAGGGATGTGAGGTGTAAGGCAATTGTGGTCTAACACATTGCCTGCTGGGTGTCTGGAGGAAGGGTTTCAAGAAGAAGGGGAGGGCCAGTTCTGCAGGAGTTTGGTTCGGGTTATTATTGAGTTTGGTGTATCAGAACCTATAGGATAAAAGAACTTGGTAGGGTATTTTATTTGAGGTAAATGTAAGGTTATAGAATGATATTATGTCAGAGGTAGTTGGTGAAGAAAAAGTTATGACATAGAACCAGCCAGCTAAGATGAATTGCAATTGAGTGGATCATGTCATATTGGAAAATCCCTCTTAGCAGATTTGTCCCTCACATTATCTTCAATTCCCAGAATAATAAACGAAATATTGGATGCCCAATACTGCTCTCCTTATCATCTAATTTCTTTGGAATTGTGTTCTGTGCTACAGACCTAATCATAAACCACCTGCATTCCTCTTGTGTCTCCACATCAATGTCTTGTTTCCAAATAGCTGTTTTAATGGCCCCAAAGTCACATAATAGATTTCCCTTTCTTTAATCACCTTCATGCCCACCAACTCTGCCACTCAGAGAGGGAACGCCTTCCCCGGTTCAGAGGTTGCCGGAAGCTGGACTGTGGGAATGGCCCCAATTAGACACGGCGATGGTGGCAGGGTGGGGTGTGAGAAGGCTCCAGGAGAAAAAACGGAAGAGAAGTTATGGGAAGCCAGTGGGTACCTACTGAAAGGGTTCACTGTAAATACTATTTTATTATAGTATTAATTATTTAAAGGTTGAACACTTTTTTCGAGGAAAAAGCTCAAGTTTCTGCTGCACTAGATTGTGTTGTCTGACATTTCACTTCAGTAATATAGACCAAATGTTTACGTGGCTGAGAATTGGCTTTGTAAAGGGTCCACTAAAACTGTTGCACTGGTATTATGCCTATGATTGAGAAAATCACAGACAAATGAAACAGAGGAACATGTTTTGATTTGTCACTTCCTTCGTCAGAGAGAAACGGAAATCAGTGCAGAATTGAATGGATTTTGCCTTCTGACATTTTGTGATGGGTGACTGAGAGGGGTTTGTGAGATCAGGTTTGAGCTTAAGCTAGGGGGTGGTGAGGGGGGTGCATCTAAATTGACAGCAAAATTCATATTCATTTTGACCATCATGTAAATAGGCTTACGTATGTGCCAAAAAGTGCAGACATTAGATATATGAAGAGAGACAAGTCGATGCAGATTTGACATCCTTTTGCTCAATTACAAGAGCAGTACTTTTGACAATACAAACTAAATCATTTTTGACCATAATACTCACATGTAGTTTTTTTAATCTGTGATTGGAACGGCGAAAAATGCATAATCTCCGAATGGCCCTATTGTAGCATTCATATTTATGTTTTACCACACACAAAATTAAGATGATGTACATGAGGCGATTGTCATTCTACATGAATGGATCACTGTTATATGGCCAATTCTAATCATGGCCAATTCTAATATATCTCATGACAATCAATTTGCATTATCTTTTGATAGAGTCAAGCTCACTTGAGCCAAAACTACTTAGCGGTAGGGAACAACACAGTGGATTTTATATGAGGGCATAAACTCTGTAACATAGGTAAGTCATTTAGGGACTACACCTATTATATCAGAGTCACAAGACAGATGCATTTGGTTGCAGTCACTATCACCAGAGGGCACTGTTTATGCTATGCCCGAAAGCACATCATGTACAGGACTAATCTGATACATCTACTGATTTAAAGGGGCATTCTCACCACTCGCACTTACAACATAGCAGACTAGAACAGTACTAGAATTGTAAGTGGGAAACGCTTGGTGAGAATGCCACTTTAAGAGTTCCTGCAGGAAAGTAGAACTATCAACACTAGCTTGTACCAGCTTAGGTATATTCAAACAGATGTTTACACCTGGGAATGCAGTGATTACACTTTGGAACACATCCTTTATTCTCAAAACAGTCAATCCCCTGTCGCATGTAGCTTTATCTCTCTAGAGTGAAATTCTAACTGTTTGATAAGTGTCTTTGGTCTCACTGCACAGAATTCTCCCCTAAGCCTGCCAACTATGGTTCTGAGACCAATGCGATGAGAACAGGAGCCCTAATGATATAAATTTGCTAGAAAATGCAAAGAGACACTGATAGAAGGCAACTAAGAGTGTAGTTGAAATGTAGCCATTAACGACGAGGGCAGGCAGAGGGGGCTCTATGAACCGATGCAGGAAATGCTGTAGCACTTAACAATGGCTGGATATACAATATTTGGCCGTTGAATTTATTTCTTTTCACTGATATGGTACAAAAGTAGATTTCATCTCCTTTTCAAAAGAGCTTACAGCTGATAGGCAAAGAGTTACTTTCAAAGTGTAGGGAAACAAACTATACAGATTTAGGTTCACCTAATGGGATCTTATTTGTCTGAAATTATTAAATTAAAGTTGATCAATATCAGATCATTAACATGATTATCAAATATTCATGTTCAACAGTTTTAGATGTCACATTTACGTTTATCTACCTCATCAAGACATAAATATATATGCAATAGAGCTATGTTGATCTACATTAAAACACTTAACTTTTCAACTTCAGTTGGGTTGATGACTTCTCAATGTCACACTAGGTGGCAGAACTATCAATTCTGGAGAGATTATTACAGCTCTCCATCAAACCCACCTCATTAAAGCAGTAAATAGCATGCAAATAAATGATATTCACTAGAATAACTATATATAAAGGACAGAAGATTAAAGAATTGTGCATGAATATGTGATTTTCAGCAGTTTACGGAGCAGACACCACATTGGTGGTAATGGAAGAATTACAAAGCCTCTCGACAGCTAAAACTATTCAACAGATCCGTACTGTCAGGCTTTTCAGTTGAACTACAAGAATATACTATATAGAATGAATGAGGTTGAAAATCATAGTAGTTATATTGTCTGAATATTGTTTGTTAATGTAAATCTGTTTGCAATATGATACAAGTCCTTGTCTGAATCCCATTGTTGAGAATTATATGCAACGTGGTTAGACCCCAGTTGAAGGTAGATTTATGTCTGTGCTATGTAAATCAGACCCCCAGGTTTGAGAGTTGTAGATAAACCTAAACATTTTGATGTTCTGAACCTTCAGGTAATTCGCACCACAAATCATTGTAGATTTTTATGTCTGACCTACATAATTGTTTTTACTGGGTAGGAGTATGAGTTCCCAGGGTGTCTCCTGTATTAGATTGACTGTTGAAAGAAAAGAGAATATTTTGTTGGATTTTACCAGCTTATAGTTCTTTTTAGATGGCAAACTGTTTTCATCTACATTATGAGTAATATGAATATGTCAAAACATCATTAACATTGTAGAAATATCTCAAAAGGCAAGAGGAGAGATCAGAGGCGATTCAATTTATGTACTTTAGACACATTCAAACAGTTAGCAAAGGATCCACAGACTAGACCTCCTGTTTCCCTCCAGATTAAATAACTAGACAGGACTTTTTCTAGATCCATCTAAGCAATCCAACATGAAGCTTTAACAATAGATCTAGAATGCTTGAATGTTATTTTTAAACAGTTATGTTGTCTTCCATTGATTTATTACTGTTGAACCATTCTTTTAATGATACCTTTAGAGACAATGAGTGCTCTGAAGCTGGCAGCTGCAATAAAAAAAAAATTGAAACTTAAGATATTTATAAACTGCAATTCCCTGTCACAATTGTCCTGTCTAGATCGGAAAGGGGAATCAGCCTGAAGGAATTCTGATTGATAGGGAGGCATCATCAGACCATTTAGTATCAACTCCGGGCATCAACTGAGACATCTATATTAGCTGTGCACGCTAATGATTTTCTAATATGCAATGTGTGTCCTCAGCACCTCCGATATAGGCGAGAAATAGTTGTCATGATGCTATGTGGGAGGGATAAGCCTCCAGGTTCCTATTTCTGTACCAGGTGATAGACAGCACTGACAGGTTCTATCCTGTAGTAATGAGATCGAGAATGCACCTGGAGTATATTTTCAGTGTAGGAAACTAGTGTGAAGTAATGTCATTAGTACAGGTATGATTTCTATATTGTATGCTCCCTGATTGATATCCTGAATTATTATAATAATATATTATATGACATCAATATGGTGAGCTGTTTATTCAGTTCAGCTAATATATTGCAAATAATGCTTGTGTTTAAAGCTCATTCAATGATTGTTAGCAACAATGTCTTCATTCATTTTAGTTATCACTTGTTAATACTAGTTAAAACAAGCTGACATCCATCATTCACGCTACACATCTTCTGGAATATCTCTCAGTTCTATGAAACTATTACGAATTTATTCAATTATGGTTTGTATCTCTATTATACTTGGTAAGCTTTTTATTGTATTTAAACAAGCAATTGGTAGCAATTCAACTTGAACAGTATTTTGAGAATGGCAGTCATACCCAAAAAGTAAGAGTGAAAAGAATTTTATTTGTTAGGTGAAGGTACTTTTGCATACTTTATGGTCAGTATTATGGGTGTTGACCCATACCAACCTATCAGTGCTCAGTCCTCATAATATTGTGGTAGCTACAAAGGGTACAACTTTGCTTTTTTCTTTCCCCAGCCTCTCTCATCTCCTCTGCTGATATGGGAAAAGGTCATGACTTCCTTGCTCAGCATCACATTTCTGTCTACCCTCATTGATGTGTCGGATCATCTGTCTTGGTACTTCCTCATTTTAGCACGGGAAAAGCAACCCAAGTCACCTCTATAAGTCATTTCACCTCTCTGCAATATTATTTTTGGGTGGGTAGTGGGCCACCTTAGGAATGGACCTAGTGTAGGGTCTTCCTTACAATACATTGAAAAGAAACGTTTTCATACACATTCGTACAATTTTCGAAATTCTAAAATCAAGGTGGGTTTGTATACAATCTTTTTACAAATAGATGAAAATTTAATGCAGTTGATAAATAATTATGTTTATTTCTGAATATATCATTATTCTGGTAGCTGATGGCTCTATTCAATACCAGTTAGTACTTTTAGTCAACAATGGAGAAATGTTTTATATTTCCCCCTTTGAAGCAGCAAAAAAGTAGCATGCTAGGTTTGGGTAACATTCTGACTTGAAAGACCTGTGAACTCTACACTTTTCAACCCAGTCATCATTCACTATGTATACACCAGTGCCTCAAAGGAAGCTTCAGGCAAACATATCATTATAATGCCTAAAACTGTGGACTGTCAATAGCTACGGTGAACCTTTCATAACATAATTTTCTCTTTTTGCCAACTAAAGTGTTGCTTAGAATCTGGCTCCATGCATACTGAAGGGAGAAGTATCTGTGCCCAAAGTTATATATGCCTTAGAAAAACATACGAAACCCTTCATGTGTGTTCCAACAGGCTGGATATAGAATTAGTTTAAATTGGGTCATTCAATTGACTGCTGTTGCTACCCACAGCTTATCCCTGCATGGGACTGCCTGAAAATGGATGAGATTCAGATGTGCCAGCATGAACAAGGTCTACAAGGATATATCTACTGATGGCAGTCACAATTGAATCTGTCAGGTTATATCTACAGGAAAAGGAAACTAGTAAAAGTAGCCTATGCCATCTTGGGTTTATCCTCCCTGATGCTTTCTGAGTAAAACTATAATGATTTAGCCCCAGCATCTGTAGTATCAGCCACATAAAATAAACAAGAATAAGACAACATTTTAAATCAGCTGAGATATAAATATTTGATATGTTTCCTATTCTTTTTTTGCAGCAACCCCTCAAGAAGCGTCAACATCGTTCTGGGTCACCCTTGAGACGCATCGTTTTTTTCTGCTCTTTCTTTTGAACTATAGTAACTCACAGGCTTCTTGACTGAAAAGGGGGTGATATTTTTCTAGCCCCCTTTTACTAACACAGGGGATAAAACAGTTCCAGCAAAACCAACCATCGTTACTTATTAAACTATCACACTGTTTATAGTTGTACTTGACAATAATTGCTAAAATGATAAACACTTGCATGTGTTTCAGTTTATTGGTCTCATTTGGATGTTTTCCAGATTCCTTTACAGAACATATCTCACATCTGTTTTCTCTCAGGGCATAGCCAGGATCCTACCACTACACCAAACTAATTCCCTGTTGTCCTTACCAGCTGCAGACATCTGTGTCTTATGTCAATTCATGAGATTATGGCTGTGCTCTGCAGTGCATCAAAGTCCCTCTACCTCTTACCAGGCTGAGAATATAGGTTTTGCATAAAATACGCCGTGTCTACACTGATATTCTTTGGCTGGCAATAAGAACAATCCCTCAGTCACTTTAGTGCCTGTGCAAGTCAGACAGTTTTTGGCTCTCCATATGACCAACCTCGGTTAGTTAGTACTGTCAGGATGGTCAAAACTGACCAACTCACTTGAGTCTTTCCATCTTTTAGGCTAAGTCATTTTGAGTAAGGCATTAGTCATAATTATTGTTTTGCCTCAGTCATGCCTGACCAATGTCCCTAGGACCAACCTTGGATGGCCACTTCGGACTAAGGGCTGGGGCTTTCAGATAATCTGCGCACCGCAAGAGTACATGGTTCTGAGCATTATGTAGGTATTACAATCACATTGAAGGTATTAGAATAATCAACATTCAATAAACAATCTGGTATAAGAGCCGATCCCATGCTTTAAAATGTAAGAGAAAATCATATTTCGCTTTTGAGGTACACCCCTCACATATAACACTTGTTTCTTCACTCTAGGTCTTTAGACAGAAGATTCCCTATTTTAATCATCTCTCATTGCAATTAATGAAGAACATCTCCCTTGTTATGTGATGAATATTATTAAAAAAGTTTTTTTTAAATGTCTCAAGGTAACTCCACAACTTGGCCATAAGACCCAAGTCCTCTGGTAGGTGATAAAAGTTAGCATCCCTCGATGAGGCTAATGCACTGCCTATAGGCCCGTCTGAATCCTAGCAACTGGCACTAGGGGGCGAGTCCAGTCCTGACTCTAAATGTGCCAAAGCACTCTCCCGAGCTGCTTACTGGCTGCTATGTCTTCTCTCTAATGCATCTTAAGGAAGCAACCAGGGCAACGTGATTCAATCATCAGGGTGATTTAAATAGTCATCAATCGTCTAGTTTACTCTCCTTTACTTTTACAATTCAAAGATCTCTGAGAAAGTGGAACCTAACTAACTTAAATATACTTGTTGTGTTTATATTTGAGATGGACACTTTATATCATATCATATTCTGTATTTAGCTATTTAGATACCTTTTCTGGAATTCATGGCATTCTAATTGGTATGAACGTGTGAGAAAGGAAGAAATATTAGATCAATATAAAACTAGCCAGACCTTATCTATGTGAGATAATTGAAGTGGAGAATAGTTCCAGTCTAATCTGTGTATACCCACTCAAGTATTATAACTTTAAAGTGGTCAGCCTGCCTAACTCTAGGGTCCAGCTGCTATTCCTAATTAAGTCAGTGTCAGTCATCATAGAATACAGATTCCTGTTTAAAGGGTACCTCATATCTTCTTCTATAAGGCTCATCTCCTCTCCACATTTGTGAAAAGGCCATGGCTTCCTTTATACATCCCCAGTTTCCTTTAACATCATGTCCATGATTAGTAGGTCATTTAGGAGCCGTGGAATGGGGTCTGTATGCATCATAGTGTTAAACAACCTAAATGGAATAATTGATTACTCAGCAATGACACATCTTACAATATCAAATGAGATATCACAGGACAGAGGAAAACTGTCTCTTTTTCTCTCTGGCATATCACAGGTGCTACCTTCAAATAAAACAGGGTCATCCATGAAAATGTTCATTTGGGTTTGTGGGATCTCTTACATTTATGTATTCTCCTGACCGAGCAGATTTTGTAGGCAACTCATCTTACTTTCTGTCACAACAATTAACTTATATGAAATCATCCGTGATTGAGCTACAACACATTCGCAAGCAATCTATAGAGCAAGTACCCCCCCCATAGCATACCACAAGAGGACTCTGAATACCATGATTAATAAGCATAACATGTACTGAATGATCAGTTCTTATTAATGCATCTATTGATCTCAGGCACAAGCAAATCTATCAAATTCCCTGCAGGAATGCAGAACTGACATGTCCAAACTAACCTGGCCCACCCAAGGCATTTTTGACCTGATGCACGGTATCGAGTGATTACGCCTGGCAACACATCCTTAGTTCTCAAATCAGTGAATCCCCGGTTGCATGTTGCCTTAAGGTTTCCAAAGTGAAATTTTAACTGTTTGATGAGGGTTTCTGGTCTCAATGCACGGAATTCCCCCTCAGCATGCCATTAATGGTTATGAGACCCAGAGCCTCTTTCATTTTAGAAACGGCCACGTTTTCATTTTTAAATGCTGTGGTAACAAGCATGTTTGGGTGTTGGGATTGTATTTGCAACCTATAACCATGCCTTATGAAACGAGCATGTCCCATGACTATGATTGTATTATTTGACTTGTGAAAATTCTTTCGAAAACACATTTTAACCAACGATTTTCAAAGAGCAAAAATGCTCGGGGCTCTACAGCCAATTGCATGTATAACATTGTAGACATAATCTTAAAGCTAAGTAAATACAGGAAAGATCAGAGGCAATGCCTTCTTCCCCTCCAAGTAAATGGCTAGAGGAGACATTTCTAAAATCCAGCCAGGCAACTTGACAAGTTGCTCTAGTGATAGACTTCCATTGATTTATTACTGTTGGAACATTCCTTTCACGATAAGATACAATCAATTCTCTAAAGCTGACATCCAGACAGGGAAAAGAATAAAAATAACGTTATGAACAACAATACACAATTAATATCAACAGAGATGCAAAAAGAACATACTGTTTCAAATGCTGTGACCATCTCATTATTTGTTCCCAATGTCTAGCTTGGTATGGGAAATCCGCCTTGCGGAGTTCTGAAGGATATGAAGGCATAGCCCTTATCATTAGCATTCAGTGAGTATTTAGGCATGCATTAGAGATAGGCAGATCTTATCTAAATATGACACACATTAAACAAACAGTATGAATATAGAAAGTCTAAATAATAGGGACTCATATCAGAAAGATTCAGCAGTATATCTCACATGATGTATCATTATCGTAATTGCGCATCGTCATACTTTTCCAATATGCAATGTGTATACCCAACAAATCCAACACGGGCAAGACATTGTTATCAGGATGCTATATATATGGGAGGATTATGCCTCCAGCTTCGGATTTCTTTACCGCTGATAGGCAGCATTGACAGGTTCTATCCTGTAGCAATGGCATTGAGAATGCACCGGGAGTTTGTATATATACGCTCACTGTATGGTTCGTGTGTCATATCCTCCCTAGTTGATATATTGTATCCTGTAGTACACAACTTTGTATTGCTATATAAATCACTTCAATATGGTGAGCTGTTTACCTAATGTCACTATAGGCTTTATCATGATGCTTTTGTTCATTGATCATTCCATCAGCAAAATAAAGTTTAGTTTTGTATCATGTGTGGGCCTTTATGACAAGAAAAAGGTCATGCATCTCACCTAATACTTTGTGTTTAATAATGTGGAATACAAGTTGGCAACTTTTTTTTTTCACTCTGGTAGTCATAAGCTGCATGTTTTCTGAAATGTTTCTCAGTTATTTGGACATAAGCAATCTCAGTGCAATGGTGGCTGATGTTAAAAAGGCATTATTAATTTCCATCTTTAAACCTTTATAGCCTAGCAGCTTGGTACGAAGACTATTGAGCACAAGCTTGAGTAAGATATAATTTTACATTTATTTCATGGAAGATAAATGTCAAGGCAATTCCCAGCCTTATTGCACACCCAACAATCGGATAATTGATTAAAGGAAATCCCTAGTCTTCTTTTCCTTTCAAAATGAAACTTGTATTGCACAGCAGTACAACTTGACCAGCACTTTGAGAAATGGAGGCAGACTAACACAAAATTTCGCTAGATATGAGGAAAGCCATTATATTTTGAATGTCAATTATATTTTTAAGAAAGGAACTATTCCACATGAAATATGCATTTTTAATGTTACAATTTTGACTAATGTATACTGTCTATGTTATAATAATTCAAAGTCAACTAATTCAATGCATTTTTGGATTGTGTCCCAGACATGTTTGTCTTTCTAGTCATAGATCTCACACTTTTGTAGACCTATTATTTCCATTAAGGGGTAAACACTCTATAAAATATGTAAATGATGTCTGTCACTGCGTACAGAAATAGCAGGCTTAAAAATACATGGCACTTGACAGATCATTCTTTCCTAGATCTAGGTATAGATAGACAGTGAAAAAGCCACATAATTATTGAAGTGGACATGTTTTGGAAGTTTTAGTTCATATATGTGTAAGGCATTGAGTAGTACAATGCACATGTATACGTCTGTTGATTCACTTCTGGTTTTAGTCTTTATTTTGTGTTGTTATATAGTTAAATACAATCCCTACAATGTATGATAAACTTTCACTCCTCCATCAGATACACCTATGGCTGCAAGCTTTACAATGTGGGATGTTAGGGGCCACATTTTTTCTTACTGCTACAGACAATTGTGATAGGAAATGTGGTTTATATTACATTGTCTTTATATTTCCGTGACTGCCCGCTCCAGAGAATTGATTGTATCTTCTAGTATTCTGACAGAGCGGTTTCAATAGTATCAAATCAATAAAGAACATCATAACTGTCTGATAACACTGTAAACAAATTTTCAAAAATTGAAAAAAACCGGGACCAGACTCAATTATTCTTATGTATTTTGACCTGGGGAATTCAAAAATAGCACTCAAAATTGTGTGGTAAGTCTCAGTTTTCAGATTTTCACATGGTCTTATTTGTATACCCAGTTAGAGCTTATATATACACTATTTATTCAAAAAGTAGGAAAATGCTTCTTTTCATGTAAAACTCATTTTTAACTAGTTACATTATTAATATATTACTGATCTGTTATAGAAATTAATATTCTTTGTGAATAAATAGGTCCAAAATAACACTTTGAAACATATAACTGATGCTTAAAAAGGTCGCTTTGTCTTCCTATTGTATTCCCCATAAGGACCACCTCTGACCATATTCCAGCAATGTACCTGGCTAATGTTTCATGTAAAATTAGGTTTGTGGTCAAATATCCTCATACAAGGATACCTTTTAGTAGAAAATTGGTTCTGAAAGGAATTTTCAAGGCCTGTTTTGAGGTTTGCGATATTGATGACATTTCCAATATTCTAGAGCAAATTCCGTATATTTTGACCGTGTCAATGGCTACCATAGTAACCAGAAACTGGCCTTTGTACCATTTTTGTAAAAGAAAACCCATTATAGACATAGAATTTTAATCCTAAAGATGTAGCACCAATGATCAATCATTGTATTCCGCACAAAGGGTTATCCGAGCAATTTTCTGTCTATTTATTACTCTTTTTGGGATTCTGGCACTGGTGGGGGCTAAAACAGTAATAATAGCTTCCCTGAAGGTACCTCTTGTCAGAACGGGTCTCAATCCTGATCTTAGTAGCTTAAAAAAATGTTATATTGCTTTAGGATGAATCTATATATTTTATGGTATTTTTTCAATTAATATCGGTAAAATATGTGAGCAGCCAAGCAGAAAGGATGGTCCCCGCGGGATTAGTTCCGATTTTAGCCACCAGGGGGCGCCATTATGGCCTAAAATGAAAGAATTAGGCTAAAAATCGCTTTTGGGTACTTTTTTCTGAAGAATTCAATAGGATTACATAAAACATTCCATTTTTGGTAAAAAGCTTCTATATTTGGAAGGTAAAAGGAACGTTTTAAAGCCTAGAGGGGTGTGCTTGTTGTTATGTGTTGCCATGGAAACATGATTTTTATTCCAAATAGAGGAAATTAAGACATAGATTGATAGAATGATTTCTGAGGTTTGCCATGGTGAAAACAAAATAAGATTACCATTCCTAGATCGAATTTTATGACTTAATGAATGAAAATGTATCATACATTTCTAATTATCATAAATAATGCTAATTAAATAGGGATATCTTGGAAAATATGAGACAAAGAGCTTATTGGGATTTTGGAAAGGGTGATGCCCACACATATTCATGAAGCCATTTCTCAAAAACTAGAAATAATATCTTCTAGTGTAATATATCACTGAAAAGCCTATGATATCAATTTCAAAGTTGGCTTTTTCCTCGGAGTATCCTTTTCCCTTGCCTGTACACATATCACTAATTTCGCTTCATATCAGTGTAGAATCCTGTTTTTATGGTATGTTACCACTAAATGTGCTTCAGAGTCATGTTATCTCTACCAGGTAAAGAAAATTGACCATTTTTTATGAATGCTGTCCCTGCTGTATATTGGTTGGACCATATATTCAGTAATTGACCGACAAATAATCATGGTTGGAATATCTTGAAACTGAGACTTATGAGGCATTTTTTACCATCATTTTTGGATTCAGTGACCTCAAATTAGTCAAGTCGGATAGGTCTGCTCCCGTTTTTTTTTTCGTCGTTGCACAGTGTAATATTAGTTTAGTACTTTTCCTCAAATCATTATTTCTGAGAGTGTTGGTGGATATTGATAACATTGATTGTATTGCTCCATAGTCTGGAAGGGAATGGGAATCGCTGTCTACATTCTGTTTCCTCTTTGAATTATATCTGTACCAGACAACTGTCATCTGCTAAAAATATGTGTGCAGTCATTCTCAACTGATGCCAACCAATGAATTAGACTTTGATTGTTGTTTAGATCTGCTGCTTACAACTGAGGTTGAATCTTGCACAATAATATGATGACATGTATTATGTATAGAGAAAATGCAAATGAAAAGACACTCTCAATTATGATATATTTACATATTTCAACTAAGTAAAAAAAAATGTTTCAATTGTTCCCATCTGCGAAAGTTTCCTTACTCATTTAAGACAACTGACATTCTATTTGAATGATCTAAATACAAATATTATATTATATTATCATCTAGAATTTGAAAGTAAGGTGCTAACCAAACGATTCTCCAGGTTTTGTTAGATGAAGACTTAAAGGAGGCTATTCCCTCAGGTCTTTTGAAATGAAACATATATATACGGGTCTAGACCTGTGCAGAGACAGTATCTAGTCAAACTACATATTGCACGACAGTGTGAATAGGTCAAAGATTGACCCTTTGATGACAAGCTTACCGCAAGAGTACCCGGCTAACAAAAAAACTTTATTTTACATCAAAATAACGTTTCAAAACTTGTATAACGTTATGCCATAGTTAGGAGCCTTAGAGCAACGTTATTTAACGTTGTAATAACGTTATAAAATGTTGTATAACGTTTATCGTTTACTGGGTAAGCAGCAATGAAATCAAAGAGAAAGAAACTTTTCAAAATTAACTGCTAAGTTTCAGCAGATTATTGGGCATTTTGTCTTATTAGTAGAAGGGTCACAACCTCTTTTTTCGTTCATAACCTTTTTGAAATCAAAGGCAAAATGAAACAGTAATGTAAGCCCTCCATCTGTCCACAATGCTCTATCATCCCTGCCCCTTTTCAGGGCTACCTACTGCCTGCAGGCCTGTGACCATGCTCCTTTCAGTATACCTCTATCACTCAGTGTCCCTTCTCGTTACTGAGCACATTTATATCATTAGGCCCCCCTCACCATGTCCTTATGCAGATAAACATGGTTGGCAGGCTTAGGGGGAATCATGTGTATTGAGACCAGAAACAATCACTGAACAGTTGGAATTTGGCTCTGCAGACCTTACAGCAACATGCCATCATGCAACCTGAGATTCACTGCTTTGGGACCTTAGGCTATGTTCCTAGGCTTATCGCTAGATGACGTGCCTCAGAGAGGGAAAACCTAAGGTGGCTTGGAATAGGTTTGATAGTTTTCCTTTCCTGAGGATAATCTGACAGATTTGATTGAAATTGACATGAGTAGATGTATCAGATTTGCGTTGTTCATGGGGGCACATCTGAATCTCATCCATCTTCAATGCAGTGCCCTGCAGTGATCTAGCATTTGGGTAACCACAGCAGCAAAAACAAATTCACATCCCTTATTCTACATCCCTGTTGCTTAAATATACCCATAGGGTTATTTCTGTCTTTCTATGTTTGTTTTTTTACCATCATAATTATATCTTTCTATGTTTATTCTACCATCACCCTGATTTTAAAATACCTCAATCGTGTAGCTTACCTGTTTTCCTGTTGAAAATCAAAGATGCAACTAAATAGGAATATGCCTATGGGTGTGTGTGGGGGGGGGGGGGGGTATAAGACATGTACCATGGCAGGTAAAGCATCTTTGTCAAACCTCTCATTTCCAGCCCCCCCCCCCCATCCTTGTACCCACGGTAGGTAGGCCTTCGGCGGTTATATCTGCCCCCCTCCCCTCTACCCATAGGGCAAGTAATACACAAATATGTTGGGAAGAGGGAGGAAGGGTTGCATATATTTTCCAAACGTCTAGGTGTGGGTAATACAAGGGTTTTTCCCTAGGGGCACTCAGACCCCAAGTGCATGTTATAGGATTATTATAAAATCGGGCGGAGGGGAGGGTTATAAACGAGGTAGGGTAGTATGTGGGAATTTACGGAAGATATTATGTTAGTGTTTATTGATTGGACTAGGCATTGTGGAAATTTGGACGTTTGAAACATTAAAACTCCTTACAGAAGCTGCTCAGAAAAGGCCAAATCGGCCAAGATAGGGGCATAGCTGTCAGAGGGACTGCCCTAGCACAGCAGAACATCACAACAAAGGGCATTTCAGAGCTGGTCAATGCTTTTTGCAGAGGGCATTGACTTTATAAGACTGGTGATGTCCAACTACAAGGCCACTCCCTTGACAGTTAATACAATGTGATATACTACTCTCTGGGTATTACAGGGACAGACAAAATATTAGTGTCTTTGCAATTCATAAATATTCAATCATTTCTGATACTGGTGAATCTTGTTCTTGTGTAGCATACTTCTAAGTTTTAAATTATCACCATCCTTAAAAATGTTTTTGATACCATTAGGTTGTGATTAACTAAGTAAAGGTATAATATGCAGAGTCATGGTCTTACTCTATGATCCAATATCAGTAATAAGCGCTGCTACACATTCTTAGTATAATATGATGGGCAGCTTTCGGCACTGGCCACCAGCTCAATAACCTCTAGGGTATGGAAGCCGACGAGGGCCATATACATGCACTATGTCTCTTAGTACTTTTCCATATAGGCCCATGTACAATACTCTACAGGAAATACTATATGCATGTTTCTATTGCTGTCAACAGTGAAAAATGTGCTGTCAGTCTGTCAACTTCTGTAATTGAGCTTGCTGTCAAAGGGGAAAAAACGCTGTCTGTCTGTCAACTCTTTTTATTGAAGCTTCTGACAGGTATCCTTTAGGCCTGGGATGTAAGAGGGGTATGGAAGAAGGTATAATAGGGGTAGAAGGGAGGGAGGGAGAGAGGGAGGGAGGGAAGGAAGGAGGGAGGGAGGGAGGGAGGGAAGGAAGGAAGGAAGGACAGAAGGAAGGAAGGAAGGAGGGAGGGAAGGAGGGAAGGAAGGAAGGAGGAGGGAGGGAGGGAGGGAGGGAGGGAGGGAGGGAGGGAGGAAAGGAAAGACCGAGGGAGGGAGGGCAGGAAGGAGGGAGGGAGGGAGAGAGGGAAGGAGGGAGGGAGGGAAGGAGGGAGCCCTGCCCTGTCATGCCATGCCATGCATCACTTCCCTATTCCCCTACATTCCTACCCGCCCATTCCCCTTCTTACACACTCCAAGCGTTACCATTTACTGAGGGCGGGAGAGAGGGAAGGAAGGAGGGAGGGAGGGAAGGAGGGAGGGAAGGAGGGCAGGAGGGAGGGATGGATCGAGGGAAGGAGGGAGGGAGGGAAGGAGGGAGGAGGGAAGGAAGGAAGGAGGGAGGGAGGGAGGGCAGGAAGGAGGGAGGGAGGGAGGGAGGGGGGAGGGAGAGAGGGAGGGAGAGAGGGAGGGAGGGACTCTGTATTGAGCACTAAAGCTAAAAGATACCTGTCACAAAGTGGTTTGCATAAGTTGTCAGTTTGACAGGTGAAAAATCCATATTGACAGCAATTCTTTTTCCAACTTGACAGTGTGACAGCTGAAAATCAATGTTGACAGCAACTTTTTTTTCCAACTTGACAGTGTGACAGCTGAAAAATCAATGTTGACAGCAAAAAAAATCGCTTATAAAATTAATAAACACATCTTTTTATTTTTCTTATTTCATATAGTTGTGGCCCTCCTCGGCTTCCATACTATGGAGCTACTAAGGTAAAGAGGCTAAAGGGGTCACTGTCCCTTGACTGTGCTATTTGCATATATTAGCCAGATCTACTAGATAGTAGACAGTTCAGCTAGATGCATAAAATATATATACATGTTCAATACAATGTGTTCTACCAATAAGCCTTCAAGACCCTTACATTTTGATAAATAATTCTATAGGTCATGTTCCCGTAGCGGAGATATACAATTTTGCACACAAAATTCATGTCAAAGAGAAGAATGTTTACATGAAGCAGTATATGTATACTTATCTGATATAATGATTATGTTTAGAATACAATGTTTGTGATTAAGGAAGGAAAGTCTTTATTGTTATATCCAAAGTCAAGATCCTTATCAGTCATCATTACATAAGCAAAGTAATATAATACATGATTTCCATATGGTCCCTCCATTTAAAGCAGGTGAGGTAGAGGAATTGCTAAAACAATGTTAATGAGGCTAGAAAGAAAAAAGTAAGGGCCAGTAAATGGCAAGCAGGTGGTTGCCATATGGTAGGTCTCACAGGCTGCCAGCCCCATTACCTCTTACAGTGGAGCAGCTCTCAGTGACATACCAGACGAGTGAGTAGCTCACCAGCTTACGCAGACCACAGTGATACAGCTAGTGCATAAAGCAGCGGCAGAAAAGAACTTTGCCAAAATTCTTCTGGCAGGAGTAGGAGAAGGTGCTTTTCATCATCAAAGATCGGCTGCGAGTCAGCAAAAGTGAACTATTGTGAGCGAGCCTTGGTTTTGCATTAGGCTTGAACATTAGTTGGTTTCCTTTGCAAAGTCTATATCATAACTACTTTCGATAATTAAGGGTAAGTGTAAAGTAGATACAAATAATATATATGTTATAATCGGGACAAATCGAATCAGGTTGATTATTGCGTACCATTTTTGAAAATCCAACAATCGACTCAAAACACTCTATGAGGGACTTGAATCAAATACAAAAATCTATTGATTATATACTTATTAAATCAGGTTAATGCAGTTAAATGAACGTTCTGCTGTTGGTCATATAAATTGTAGGTCTATACAATGATTGCTTGATTACCCCGTATCAACCTATGATTGCGTAAACATTAGGTCTTAGGTGCTGTCCTATCGATCCTTGTATCTTATGATTATGATAAACATTTCTTTTCTGTTTGAATTCAAAAATCAAGTATGCAACAATGTTCATAAATATTCATTGCCTCATTGCCAAGACAAAGACCCTACAGGAAGACATCAGTCCAGTGATTGTGCATTCACATAGAGAAGATTTATCTGCTGGATCAATAAAATGGTATATGCATCATTATTGTCATTGCATTTTGTATCTTCCTAGAGCTTTTAGTAAAATTTCCATTTTTGACACATTCATGAATGATCATTCAAGCCATGCTTTATTGGTTTTCTGACGTATTGTCTTCCATTATGTGAATTTGCAGACACATGGTTGTACTTCTGTATTAAATTTTAACAGCAGTAGTTTTACCAGTGTTTTAATTTTGTTCCCGTCAATGTGACCTTTTCAATAATGTTGTTCTGATATAACTGGCATACAAGATCCTTTGCCTCAAATCAGTATTTTCCAACACACTTTCCATGATAAAATGCACCTGAAAAATAACTTCATCAACATTCAGTTCATAGAACCGCATCACAGCAAACAATACGACAAGGAGACTACACTATCTGTCTCATAAAATACAACAGAATACTTATACCACAGGAAGACAGCAGCAACAAATTACCACAGATTCACAGCCTATTTGTTTTAACCTTATCCGTAATAGAAGGATTCAGTCAGCAAATGGATGGCTTTGCTTGTACATACCTTATCGAATAGAAATAAACACAACCGCTGGTACCTGGTTGCCCTGATGGTGTAATGCAATACTAATGGGAAAGAGCCAGGCTGGTTTACTCTGACTAACTATGTGCTGGCCTTCTATACTCCAATCGGCTGAATCAGCGCTCACCACATATCCTGAAAGCACGTGACGTGAGGTGAACAGAGATATGCGGAGTAAAATACATACTGTGAGCCTTGTGGAAAGTCTTGGGATTGGTTGCACAATGTAATGACTAGGTAATCACACATTCTATCCTAAAACGTCATGAATGACCATAAGTCAATGTCAGCAAAGTACACCGCTTAACCAATGGAAATGCTGCCTGATGATTGTATACAGTACAATCTAATTTCCTCCGACAGTGTTGTGTGAAGATATCTTTGGTTCCGCTTTTGCTGATTATTGGAGGCAGGTATTTTATCAATATACAGTAATAGGCATCAAAGACCTTCTATGCACTTCAAGTACCATACTGCAGTATTGAATCTGGATTTTCTTCCATTAAGAGTTCCCCATTCCAAACCACAAGTTTTTATACAGCTAGGTGACCTTTATATGAACATATTTATTACTAAGTTTACGTATAATGTATGTTTCTTTGCTGATCAATAAGGTATTGAGTGATCCACTTGACGCTGTATCATGTAAGCCATTTCAGATTTCAAAAGTCTAGAATGATATGTGACCAGGCAAGGGAAAAGACCCCTCCAGGGGGGAAATTAGTAATTAAAGTTGAGATATCATGAGCTAAAAAATTGCTGGTAGTTTTGTGGGAATCGCTTTTCAAACTTTAGTACGTGTCACTAACTGAAAATGGTAAATAAGCTCTAATTGCATTGTATCCCATAGTAATTGATGATAATTATAAAAAATTGGTTTTATTTAGAAAATTTAATAAGCAAATAAAATTGGATTTATAAGTCTGAATTTGGTTCTAGAAGGAATTTTTGCATTCTGTTTTCAGTTTTAGGTAACTGATGGTATTTTTCAGGAAATTTAAAATGTTACCTCCAATTTAGGCTTTTTGGCTGGTTTCCATGGCAACCAGAAAGTGTCATATGTGCTAATTCTTCACAAAAACGTTCCTTTTGCATTCCAAATATAGAATGATAGCACCAAAGATGGAATAATTTCATGAAGATCATTGCATTCTACATAAAAAATGGCCTTAGAACTTCTTTTCATGTATTTAACACTCTTATGCATCTATGGTGCCTCCTGGTGGCCAAATCCAGAGCTAAAAATCCCGCCTGAAGGGGTGTTTTCCCTAGATGGGTCACATATTGTTGTTTAAAGTGATTTATTGGCTTTAGAAATACACTCATAAAATAATAGCTTCTAAGATGGTCGCTCCACCGAATAGGTGGAGCTAAGGAGGGTTGAAACAACAAAACGTCATGAAGGATAAAACATGAGACCTGTGCAGCAGCCCGGTATATGGCAAGCAGGTGGTTGCCATATTTTAGGTCTCCCAGGCTGCCTGCCCCATTATCACTTACAGTGGAGCAGCTCTTGGTGATATAAAGCAGCAGGATGGGTAGCTCACCAGGGTATGCTGACCACACTTATCTCAGCTAATGCCTAAAGTATTGGCAGAAGGGAACTTTGTCAGAGTTTTGCTCACTGACCTGAAAGACGGGGCATATTGCAGGTTTAAGACACCAGTACTTTGGCATTTCCAAAAAGTGAACAATGATGCATTCCACCCATTAGGAAATATGCTCATGAATATTCCTTAATCTCTTACACAAAAAAGTAGTTACATTGTAAACTTATGTTTCACTCTAGCAGGTCTCTGCAAGAATCGACTGAGACATTTTTGATTTCAACATGGGTTTCATTTCTAATAATCATGATGTCGATGTAAACATAGGGCCAGATTTTAACGGCACAATGAATGTTTCCTGTCTGGAAATGTAAAAATATCCACTTATAATTGACATACATAAATTTTATTATTATGCAATGCACATTTTCTATATCATGATTATGTGCTCCCATCACTTCCCACCCAGGCAGTGACTAGTGATGAGGGCACTTAAGGATGGGATAAGCGTCCAACCTCCTATTTTTGTACTGGTCACTATTAACAGGTTTCAACATGGTAGAGTAAAGGAGTGAGATGACACATGGAGTACATGCTTTCTGTAAGGTCAATTTGAGACATAATCCTCACAAATTACACTGCATGAGTATTTGCAAATATTCATACAAAGTTAATAACCTGCATTGTATTTTACGTACGTTAAGATCTGTTAATACATATTTACACCCAATTCACAGCCCAGCTTCGACCCAATATTTCGATCAGCTAGTAATTAGTGTGCTCGCAAACATGGTTAAGCTTATCAATGTAAGCAACATTACCATACTAGCTTTAGTGTTACCTAGGATGAGATGAGTCTACTAAATTGAGAAAAAAGTTTGTATTTTGTTGAGCCTTACCCAACCTTAATCAATACAACACAGAGGCACATTGCCCTTATCATCGAAGGATTGATTCAAATAATAACATCACATCATGCCCTTTTGTAGTAGAAGGTGAAATGCCTGGAATGACTTATCATTTTAATCATCCTGTCTTTTCATTGATTATCGTCCAAACACTCAAATCACATATAACCAATCTTGAGGGCCAACACTAAACTTATTTGATTCTTTAACCTTTAATGCCTGAAACACTGATTGATGGTTATCCACCCCTGTCTTAAATGGATACCACCTGAATCTTATCTGATTTCAGAAAGGCATTTCACTGTTAACTTGTTAATATTGTAAAAAGTTTAAAAGTTGGTAATTAACAGTTCTTCTTCTCCTCGTCACATAAAGATGACGCCCAAGGGTGCAATTTGATAATTGACTATAAAAAGACCAAGTCAAAATAGCATGTGTTTAGAATGATGACAAAGGTATTAAAAAATGTCTTCTAGTTAATGGATTTTGTTTCAAGGCCAAGTCGTGCATAACACAAATACTGCTGATCATTACCGATGATATAACAAAAAAGCTGTTTGATGACATTACTTAAACTACAGATATATGCTAGATGTGGTCATAGAAAAACAGAGAAACAGCGTTAAAAAGGGAGTCCCGGTTGCTTTCAGAATGACTCCCCTCTCCAGAATAGCCCAGGTCCTTGTAACGTCTCTGAGTATAAAAAGCAGCCAATACTCTCTAAAGATACCCTAATACAATACTATTAACCAACCAGAATCTAGCATTGTATACTAGCCCTATCCAGATCATATGTCGCTCTATACATACATAATATATACATACAAATTCACCACAGTCCTTCCATTCAACCGGATGAGATGGTGGGCATTGGGAACAGAACTACTCCCAAAGTAATACTAGTAAGATAATGTCAGCTACCTGATGACCTCTGATGATGTGTTGGGCTTTGCCTGGATATCCCAATGTATATGAGTATTTCATGGCGTTACACACAATAAGGTCTAATACATTTTGGATCGAGATAATACACACCAACACCAGGCCTGTAGATATTAGAATCTCAACGATACCATAGTCTGATATGGAGGCAGACATTCTCTCAAATGAATCTTGATTTAACTAACACAAAAGTGAAACGAAAGAGCTGGATAAGGTCATATGTTTAAAAGCATATCATCAGAGCTTCACTATAATACATAGGAGGGCCCATCTCTATGCCATCACTATCCCCAGCACCCTAGAGGAACTGTACCATGGTGAGCGGACACAGGTGGGTGTGGCACATCTGATTTGACTTGAATCACCACCCTAACATGCAATCCACCAATAGGAGACATCATGACTGTTCAGGCACTTTGAAGCTATGCATCCAGCTACTTGGAACTATCCTCTGCACACACATATCCATTACCCTTATGTATGCCGATGACACGGTACTATACACTTCTGGAAACTCCTTAGATACACTAACAAATAATATTCAAGCTTCTCTCAACAACTTTTGTGCATGGTCTTCAAAAAACTAATTGACGATAAATTAATCCAAAACTAAATTTATTTTTTTTTTCATCGTCCAGCAAATCAAAAACATTCCAAGTAAGAAGGCTGAATATTAAAAATAAATAATGAAAAATTAAAGTTTGTGCCAACCTAAAAGTACCTTGGGGTAATCCTGGACCATGAATTAAATTTCAACCACCATGTCAAAAAAAATCTAGCTTTTAAGTCATACATGTTGGCTATTTTAAAAGAATATGTACTAACTATCATTACCGTAGTGGCTTGAATAAGCGCACCTGCGCTTATTAATTTTGATGGTACCATTTACCCTGCGCTTATACGAGACCTGCGCTTATTCAAGATACAAAAATGGCCTAAATTTTCATTTCAATACCCTCATTTACCCTGCGCTTATTCAAGACCTGCGCTTATTTGAGACCCCTGCGCTTATTCAAGCCACTACGGTATGTGAAGAATATACCGTACCTATGTTTTACACCTGTTTGACTATGGGGACATAGTATACAACAGTGCCAGTAAATTATGTACCAACCTGTTACAGACAATTCAAAATCGATGCTTGAAATATTGTTTCAAAGCACCTATATTGACCTCCATGAATGTTATTCACAAGCGAGCCAAGCTACCTAAATTGAATGATAGAAGAGTGTATCGGCCGAGAAAAACACGTGAATCTCTTGCCCCCCTATTAAATTTGTTTATGTGAAACATGCTAGGACAGTAGTATGTCGTATTTGGAAAACAAATGTGAGTCATTTATTTATTTTCTGAGAATTTTTTATGCTATTTCAGTTTATTTGATTGTAAATGTCCAGTCTGTCTTGTTTTGTCCATCTTGTTCTATAAAGTACAAGTGTATAATCTAGATCCTGTGACACATCTTATGGTAAGCACCTAAAATCAGCTATGCTGAGTGCTACCCTTATCGTTATTGACTGTTTTTTATTGTAGTTACGATACTTCATTTACCTATAAAACACCATACATGTTACATAAATCGTACTTTTCACATGTGTATTTATGAATTGACACCAAGGATGAACGCATGGATTGAAACGTATATATTTTGTGGTCAATAAATGATTAAAACACCTCCAAAAAATTACTTAGAGTTAAAGGGTAGGGCTTCAAATTGGTCCGACTTTTTTGTAGAAAACATCATCCTCATAAAAGGAGATACTCGGTATATGCATCCTTCAGATGGGTGACCTGTACTTTCACCTGGTAAATCTATAGAGGATTCTGTATACAATTTCCCCATATAAGTGATTCTATTCACTCATGGTACCAGCTTTCTTCTTTCACATAATCAGTTAATAAAGATGAAGGCAAATCAATGATGTACTAAAAAGTAAATCAGTTCTACCCAATAATTCATAAACTTCATACGTGATACATTTTACTGCTACTACCCATTGAGTTTGTGGCAATTTCTTGCATTCTGATATACAGCTGATAACCAAGAATGTCTTAAGTGGAAGACAATTTTAATAAGAATGTCATCAGCAGTCATATTGAACCAGACAATGTGTCAGCTAGCACGTTGCAGCAAGCTATTTGACTACTTGGAAAAGCCTGTTTGAAAAAGTCATTGCCATAAGAAGTATTGTGTTTTGGTTGTTAGTGCTTCTTGTTGAGTGATTGTCCTAGTACAGTACTACAAAGCTTCTTTGAGACTAGGTATTCCCCGGAAAATCACCAGAAGGGCACTTCTAAGCAGCTCTATGCTTGCCTCAGGGGCATTGACCTTGCCATAAACTGTGTCAAGGCCCTCACATGAGAAATGTGGGTTTGCAGCAATACATATTTTGAAGTCTCTCTCTGATGTCTCACCGGTGCAGATAGAATATGAGACAGTGGGCAATACTGAATTTCCTTAAACTATGAAAGGAGTCATTATCTCCCAGCATCCATTGGCTAAATAGTATGGAAAGAGGTATAATTTATATAGAGAAAGAAACAATGTATCATGGCTAGAAAAACGCTTTATTGCTGCTATGGTTAATCTTTGAAAGGAAAGGTCATCCTCAGGTGCATAAATGATAACACCAAAAAGGTAACCAGCCTCAGAAACACAAATAAAATAAAGATAACCAAAGATTATATATTGTTCCTGGTCATTATATAAAATTAATGTTTCTATTCCCATACCTATCTTTAGTAAAATCATTACTATGTATACATGTACCTGTACTATTGGTGCTGCACCTTACTAGGCAGTTGCTATTTGTCAGGATGCTACAGAGAGGGATACATCTCCAGCCTCCTATTTCTGTACCGGGGGATAGACAGCATTAACAGCTTCTATTGTGTAGTAATGAGTTCCAGATGACACCTGAAGTAAAGTTACTGTAGGGGAGTTAATCTGGAGTGAAGGTCGCAGTGAGTAATAATCCTGAATTTATGAAATGTAATACCCATTTGTCTGTTCATGCAGCATATGCTGTGTCGTTTATTTCTCATTATCACAAGCTACCCATCTTTTTCCCAATTTTTTGACCATGCACAATCTCTTTAAAAATACATTGTATCTACTTAACCTGAAAAGAACGTACCTGTAGCTTTGAGATAATTGTGGTACTACCACCGCGATAGCAACAATAGAAATGAGGCTACTCAGTGACTCACCAGAGCAACTATGTACCACATACCAATAGGTTATGAATTGTCACAGTATGTTTCTTTTTCAGTACACTGTCACTATCCAAAAAAATGTATATCGCCTTTGAGACGCGTAAGTATCTCTTTAGAAAGGCACAAACAGAAGGTCATCAGCAGCCATATTGAACCAGATGATGCGTCAGCTGTCACATTGTGGCACGCTATTATACCCGTGGGAAGAGGCAGTTCAGAAAAGGTCACATGCACAGCTGGAGAAGTATTGTGTTTGGTTGCTCCTTGTTGGGTCATTGTCCTAGCACAGCACAGTACTACAAAGCTTCTCTGGGACTAGTGTTTTTCGAGAAAATCACCCGAAGGACATTTCTGAGCAGCTCTTTGCTTGCCTCACGGGCATTGGCCTTGCCGCAAAGTGTGACTGACAAGGTCTTCCTCTGAATTACTCTAAGGGTGATCCTTTGCTTCTCCTTAACATGAGATTAACAGGTTCCTGGTCTTTGGTTGTGGGTTGTACATGCTTGCTTATATTTCATGGGTCAAATATTACTGTACAACCACACACCATTAGTCAATAACAGTCCTAAAATGATTCTTTTACCAAAGCAGTCAGGATGAGCAAAGTGCAAGAATTATAATGTAATTGTGAAAAGAACGTAAAAGACATCAGCAGGACCCATAATGAGTAAATGGCGAGCAGGTGGTTGCCATATGGTAGGTCTCCCAGACTGCCTGTCCCATTACCTCTTACAGTGGAGCAGCTCTCAGTGACATAGCAGCAGAGTGAGTAGCTCACCAGCTTACTTGGACCACAGTGAGACGTCTAATGCCTAAAGCAGTGGCAGAAGGGAACTTTCGCTGGCCGACTAGAGAGTAGAGGCTGTTAGGGATTGAATACCAGCTGGTCGAGGGAATACTGAAGCCTGAAGGTATAGCCTATAGCTGATCATTTTGGGTTGTAGTCATTTATGGCTTGACTTTTTAAAGGGACCAATAATCTAAAAGTATTTCCACATGTATATAAGTACATGACCACATGTCATGGGTAAGATTACCATACGTTACTGCAGGATAATACACTCATCAATTAGCTTTTATTTTTACTAAACTTTGAAAAGATCTTTCTCTTGATACCAGATGCTTAGTTGTACCATTAACTGTTCCTACCTTGTGTCAACCAGGCCCCAGACCCACCCTGACGTGTCCACTCTGTGGCTGTGAGGTCTGAATCTCTAACCTTACCTCCTGCAAAAACCTCACCCAACCACCTAGCCAGTCACCTCTGGCCATATAGGGAATTTATCATCGGCATCTTTTATTACCAACGCTGCTGGAAGAGGTCATCAACCGGAAGAGAATCCAGTCCCGACCTACCGGTGAGGGGTGGGTCATTGATTGGTCCCGACCTGAGGATGCTAATATAGCTACCTTCCTTAAGGTGGCCCTACAGGCACAGAATGCAGTGTGACACGGGAATTGTTAGGCGGATGTCTGTGGTGTATATAGATTGACTGTCCACAACACACGGGAATAATTTTCTACCATCTGCAAGAAGTGTAAGATGTTCATGTTTGTACCTTCAATGTTCTTGTGGAATACTGCAATAAATTGCAATACTGAGGCGCATGGCTTTATTTCTAGTCTGGGTAGTACATATACTATATTAAATTATCATCTACGACTTTGCAACTAAATAAGCTCACATATTTATGCTCTTATGTTAGTATTGATAGTGACTAAATATGATTAGGTCAGATAAATTGACATTATGTTAAAGGCATGAAAGATAGGAGGCACCAGGTAAAATTAAAGCATCCTGAAAGGCTCTAAATGAATTGAATGGAATAAGTAGGGGTCATAGCACAAAAATACAATATTCAGACACAAGTTACAATTGTCAGTTTAATAAATATATATACCCGATACACATATCAATTTTGATTGAGACTTTGTGTTGGAGCCCCTGATAAATAAAACCTGATCATGACTTCAGTCAAAAACGCATATCCAGTATCTTTAGTATGCATGACAAGGAGTAACATCTTCATAACACCCTCCTAAATTGTCAGCTTTATTACATAGGTAATTGGTGAAAGTGATTACCGGACTGGCCCTAAATCAAAATGGTGATGTCCAGGCAGACCACCAGAAGTGAATTGCCTCACTGATACCAGGGGGCAATGTCAGCACCACCAGAGGGCGCCAGGATGTCGTATCTTGATCCCAGACTCCTTCATTCCGGAAGTAATACATGCTGCTCCCTATGTCAGGGTTGGGGGCATTATTTATTGTAAGGCATGGATTGTCCTCTGTGTGGCCCTGTGATTGAATTTGGTGCTGATAGCGAGGATGTGCAGGCATTGGCTAGGGATCCAATGATTATTTGTGTATGTAGGATGATATGATGAAGTAATCTGCAGAAATACATAAGAGTTGCTTTATTCATGAAATTTCCAATTGCTGAAGAAACTGTTTTCATTGGCTGAGAGATGAAGCACTTGCATAAATCTGTGCGGTTGGATTGAGGAGCTTGCATTGGTATAATGGTAAAAGTCACTGTAGCATAAGCTGTTAATATTATATCATTTCCCTTTTGATAATACAATAACGATATACCTGTATACAGCTAGTTTCTGTATGATGGCTGTTATTGGCCAGTTAATAATAAGAATTGTACAATTGCAATCAATTGATTGATTAAAGAAATCTAACTGTATATATGATATATTTCGTCCATCTTGTGTTTTATTTCCCCTGGCGACGTAGTTTCGTGAACACTTATGACTGTTATAAGCAATTTGAATTATTTATCAAGTAAACCATTGATACTTGAAATGCTTATGCTTGTTTAACTCCCCAAGTACAGTCTACAGCTTAGCATTCATCTATCTCGAATAAAAGCTCACTTAAGACAGCAGAGTAGGTAGCTGTATGCATAATGGAAAACAATTTAAAATGGGATTTTAGAAGCAGCTCTTGGAGCTATTCAGCATCACTTTGTATAATGTATTAGCGGCTCGTTAGACACGGAGGGCCCTGTTAGTGCCTTGATGAATGAGAGAGCGTGGTCAATGGCCCAAAAATATCACTTAGTTGTGTCTTATTACAAGTTAACGTCTTTATCCTTTTCCCCCTTTTTTTTCAGCTTAAGCAGTTGGCATAGTGTGTCTTTATAACTGACTTTTTACATTAAATCTGCGCTCCCTGAAGCTTCAATCTCGTTTTTACCACTTGCTCTTCATTCCAATCCGATATGTATCATCGGTGACATCAGGTGACTTCTAGCTTTTATTCCCTGGCATTTTGTCATTATCTACCATTATCCGAAGTAATTGATATGAAATAGGTAAATATGAAGGAACATGAACATCTCAAAGTTGTAGTTATGGCGATTTGATGAGGCTTCACTTCATTGAAGTCTTCAACATTATTATAAGATACTCCTTACATCAACTGTTTAAACGTTGAGACAGGACTTCTATTATTTAAACCCTGGAGTTTGAGGTATTCAATTTCATCGATCAGGTCAATGTATAGGTACCTAAATCCAAGCTTTTATCCAATCATAGTATGCAATCAATAGTATCATGCTTCTTGATGTGGTCTCGATGAACACTGAATATGAATTTTTCCAGGTCCATCATTTAACATAAAGCATCTTCATTTTGGAAGCAATTTATGTTCTCAATACTGCAAGGCCTAGTGAAGATATAGACAATAGACAATGAAGTGCATCTGCTGACATCCCCAGAAAAATATCACTTGGGATAGTGGCTCGCTAGGGGTACATGTGTGAACAGTTACAGACAGTTGATTTACGAGAATGGGGAGTCTTTGTAATCGACAATAGACCCTAGTGGAAATAGCTTAAAGGTTCATCATTATGGTTTTCCTGTAGAACTCTGGCTAAGATGATTTCCAATTAGGTAGCTGTATCCATATATTATGAAAGGCTCAATGCCAGACTTTCCATTATGCTCTTTGAAAGGTATTGTGAAAGTACTGTCCCTTTGTAGAAAAGAAAAAGGCAAATGGTTGCAGCACAAATCTGTCCAATTACGGCGTGACTGTCTCTCAGGTTGCTCAGTAAGTTCGAGGGGGTACATTCTTGTTTTATTTACTTAAGGGAGGCTTTTCTGTGTAGATTAAAGGAGAAAACCATAAAGATCTTCCATGATCTCTAGAATATGATTTTGCATGATCTTGGAATAATATTGTGTGTTGAGTGAAATGTGACGGCTGTAAATATCATTAATTGCGTTGGCTGCTTTAAAAAGAACGCTGCTGTGAGAGCATTTCTCATGTTATCAGCAACTTATTGACAGTGTTATACTATCATATCTATGTTCCATATTTGAGTAGCTATATGAGTGTTTATATGTTTAACTTATTTGAAGTTGTAATGGAGTCCTCTAATGCTGAAGTTTCTAATAAAAGCAGCAATTAGTATTGACAGGCTACTCTGTCACCTTTATATAGATAACATTTAATACATACATGTATGCTAATCTACCATTAAAGATAATTATCTCCTTTAAATACCATAGCAGTATACAGCATAAGGATCTGATCATCCTTTTTCATCGTCCTACATCCTATCCCTGCCGATCTACCCTTTAGACTGCTTATGTTGTAAGCATTGTATAACATTGTTTAACCGATTACTAGCTAGCTGATCATGAAGCCTGTCCTGTTGCCTTCACTATGTACATTGTTTCAAACATGTATTCAGTTTGTCTTCTAAACTTGATTCTTTGTCTTTATCACTGGGCCTGCCTTTCTTTGTTCAGTACGCCCTGCTGATATGTATACCACTTTGCATCTACAAGGTAAGATAATCCCCATACAGTACTGTCGTACAAGAGGGACTCCCCGGCAGCTCACCAACCAATAGCCCCTCCATCCCATGCATAATTCATAACAACTGATGAGTGGTGGGTGGCTCGGAGGATTAGACACTGTACTACCTGAAAGTCAGAAGCTTATCTAGAGACTCAATGGGAAAACTATGGGAAAAGCTAGATGTACTTGTTGTGCTACTGTAAGATTTAAGGACTATGGGCTAAAATATACCCAAAGGATATATTGCTCCTTTTTTATATGGATTTAATTTATACAAAATAACAATTACAATTCGATTTTTTTACAAACGATTGTCTTCTTCAATCAGACTTAAATAGGCCTACATGAAGTGCCCTCTCTTCAGGTGATCCTCCCAATACCATTGGTGATAATAGGTGACTATATTTGGTCGATGTGTGCTTAGTATCACATGTTTTGCCATCTTGTATCCCTTGCCCTCATTAGGGGTCATCTATGGTGAGAATAGAGCAGAAAAGGATGCATGCCAGTGATGGAAAGTGGTGAGTTAAGGAAGAAGCTGGTAGGTCCTCGGGTGAGAAATTGATGTTACAATAGCTTATGAAATACAAATTATTCTTGATTCCCGACAAGAACATGCCTGTGGCTCTGTCACACATCTTACATTCATATAATGATAAATTTGCATTTCAATTTCCACAAGTCTTATTCTTTTGTGCTCTAGTTGTGAAATTGTAGGCCGATTTTGAATCAACATTGCTAATCATGATCAATGCAGATGAACCAAATGTCAACGTTTATTCAACCCTTTTTTTAACAGTTAATTCAACATTTTGTGCCCTCTGGGATATGTTATTATGGCACACTCAGCCTACCTCATTTCAACATTGCCTACTTACTGGCACTTGTAAACCTCTTCAGATTCCACAAACCTATGCAAGAGTGCAATAGCTTTTGGTTCCTGGGGTTTTGCACAAGAAGTAGAGTAAAAGGGGAAGGAGTTGTTCTAGCCAAACCTAGTTGTTTTGAAATCATTACATTGTTGCCTGTATAATGATATCAAAACTTCAATGCATTTACCCTTCTTCTTGCCAACCAGACCCCAGACAGACCTACGGAACTAGTGCCTGTGAAGTCTGGCTCTCTAAACCCACCTCCTTAGACCATCTGAGGCCCCAAGCAACGACCTTGAGCCCTGTGGGGAATTTATCACCGGCATCTTTTATTGCTTGAGCTGCAGGCGTGCTACGCCGGAAGGGGTCGTCAACCGGAAGTGAATCTAAGCTTGACATGCCCCCTAGTGGTGGGTTGTTGATTGATCCTAACCTCGGACCACTAATGTGTTCTCATTCCTCAAGGTGGCACTGAAGGCAAAAAATGCATTGTGATATTCAGGATTTGTTAGGGTGCTATCTGTTGATACCTAGAGATTTGATTTCCACAGCACACCAAGAGAAGTTCTCATTGTGAACAGATGACATTTCAATTCATGATTTTGTTGGTGACTCATACCTCTAATGTTTTGTATGCATGTGGCAATTTCCATATTTGTCTGAGACAACTATCATAACATCTAATCTTTTTGAGGTAGAATGATATTGATATGATGCAGGCTACTGCAGAAATACTTAATAGCTTAATAGTGAACAGCATTGGGGATAAGAATACTAACATAAGGAACATGGGAAAGGGAATTGTAATGTGGACGATATGCCTCACCTTATAGGATTGCTTCATGGTAGCCCAGTCTTGGCTTTGTACATTGAATCAGATTTTATTCATCATCTCAGGCCATATGCTCCAAATAATTAATAGTTTCATGTTACTGTATCTTCCCTTTGGCCCAATGCAACAAAACATTTCCCTTCAAAGCTCACCAAATGTAGCACCATAGGTATCTGTATGCACAATGACAAATATGATGGGATTTTGTGAGCTGCTCTTGTAGCTACTCAGCATCACTTCATATAATGTATTAGCCGTTCATTAGCCAAGGAAGGCCTTGTTAGTACCCTGATGAATGAGAGACAAGAAAGAGGATAATCAATGGCTAAAGAATGCAACCAAGTGGCACCAAGCTGCTTCTTATGTTGCTTCCTATGTTGTTTTTCTTCTTTTATATAGCAATTGAATGGGCTATTTGATTTGTCTCTGAAGCTTCAGTTCCAGAATTATGTAGGGCAGCATACAGACTCAATGTGCTCTGCCAACTAACTGTTTAATCTTCAAGTCTGGAAGAAGGATATTATGACGATAGGTATCTATTTTTCTTGATTGGAAAGATAGTTTTCGGATAAACATTTCATTTGGCTTGAAGATAAAAATAGCTTTGTATCGAAGTCCTATTATTTCCCTACACGCATGCATCAGACACATATTGATGATAACGTCCCTAAAGAACATCAGAGCCACTGGTGAAGTATAATCATGCTAGTATAAAAATTCACTCATGTTATAATGTATACATTTGCCATTCACAGAAGAGTTTTGAAAACCTTTCAGACAATATAACTCCTAAGTACTTTTACTGATGTCTGCTGATATAAGTATATAGCAGAGGCCTGAGAAGCTGATGTTTCTCACTGATTAAAGACTTGTTCGGTATAGACGATAGCTCCAAGGGAAACTTCTTAAGGTCTATTATGTTTGCCAGCAGACTCTTGTAGAAGCCTTGCCTTCATGACTATATGCAGATGGGTCCAATTGTAATGCAAAGCATTATGCTAGCCATAGGTTTGAGCTCAATGACAGGAAGACAATTCAAAATCACCTTTTTCTGTAATGCAGAGTTGCTTTAAGAGGGAAATGGGGTCTCTAACAGAAGGGATGCATATATGCCATATTTCAATTTCCAACAGATTGTGCACTAATAACAATTGGTACAGTATAGGACATGGGTCATATCACATAAGTGAATATATGCATCATAAGTGATCCACATGCCTTGGCTCATGTAGACCACACATATACTGACTTTGTTATTACATTTTTGAACGAGACTTTGGGGATTTATGCTGTGGAGCAGTCTCCTACATCTTAAGGATATTTAAAACCATTGTGGGTATTGGTTTCCATGGCCTCTCCCTTCTGGGCAATTAGATTTAGGGCATATCAATATCAGCCCACCAATTCAGGACATCTAGACCACACTCTACCCTCATATCCGACCAGCTGCCCTCATGAAAGGGACATATAAAAAAGCAATAAACATGTGAAAAGAGGACATAAAGAGATTGATCATTCCACACATGCACAGGGTCCAATCGATATGGTCACGTGACTGTTCTTGTCGGGGATCAGCAATGATCTATGTCACCAGCCATTACAACATCAATTTCTCGCCACAGGGCCATCTTTCTCCATCCCTCCTCAAACCCCCTGGCACCCTCTACAGAGCCCTACCTTCCATCTAAGTAGATGACCTCTTATGAGCTAGATAGGTTAAAAAGGAAAAGAAAACATGACTCACCACACGTCATATTGAGCGACAATTAGAGATCAATTACTTGCACATGGTGCCTACTGCCATCTCGTTCAGCACTAGTTCCTATGGGCCTGTGCTTGTATTAAGACCCACCAACGTTCTCCCAGTACAAGCACTTGGGCAAATTCTCCTAATATTGCTAACTGGCCACACATATTCACCAATTCTAATAAAATCTCAGGGGTCAAAAAAAATATTCACTTTGTGACATCTGGGTATAGCTATTCTGTGGCATTCCCATGAGCCTGAGCCTGGATTTCAATATCTGTATTACAACAATTTAACATTTTGAACTTCTCTACAGAACACGTTATGTTTTCGTCAACATGTGCACATAGGCCACCGCCTCTATAAATACTGACCCTGTCATATCTAAACAAGTTGTACCTAGGGTGAGAGAATAGCCCGTCCTCATCACTGTCATTTAACCATGTTTCTGAAAATAAAACTATATCAATATCCTTATTCATTAATTCAGTTTTTATTCCTATCATTTTATTTCTAACACTTCTTGCATTCAAGTGGACCACGGAGAAACCCTTTTCAAAGCTAGGTGACTCGCCTATGTACTTTACACAACATATATTTTAGGACGCTAGAATCGTCCTTACTTACATTTATGCTAAACTTATACCTGTATACTATAGACCCAATAATAGGCTTGAAGAATCTGAAAAGCAGAGTCAATGCAATTATGGGTACCTCAGGGTCTGCTTTCTTTTCATTATTGCACAAATATATCTTTGTATAGGGCCTATAGTAAGTTGTTTCCTGACCCCCGCCCCCTTTCCAAATTCTAAGGAGAACTACAACTGGAAGTGGTCTTCACCCATAACTATATGGTAAATACCTAAACCCTTCGAGGGTTGCGAAATGCTCCCAAGTGTTTTAATACACCATGCCAATGGAAATTGTTTTGCCTTAGATGACAATTTTACAGCTCATAGATATCTTGTAGCATAAGCCACCTCATAACACTCATCTTGATCTGACTGAGAATCCATCCTGTGGAGTAGTATACTAAATCATGAGGATATTAGATAATCATTACCGGTATTAGATTCGGGACGTCTAGAGCACTCCAGCAGATATCAGACCAGCTAACTTTATGTAAAGGACACATAAAAGAGAAATAAAACATATAAATGTAGGACATCAAGATATTGATCATTTGGTCCATGCTCACAGTCTGATCAATATTGTTCCACAACTATGATGGGTAATCAGTGGCAATCAACCTCACCAGGGATCACCAAGGGGTAAAGATCCATATCTTTGTGACCACCAGCCCTTCCCCTCCTCTCCTCCTCTCCCTAAAATTGGAAAAAAAATACCACCACATGCCTTATGGAGCTCCTGTTTTGGATCAATTACCGGCCCATGGTGTCTACTGCCATCTCTTTCAGCACTAACTCCAAAGGGCAAGTGTATCATGAAACACTGACCAACATACTACCAGCACTAATACTGGGTGAACCTCTCCCAATATCACCAACAAATTGCTGAAAATTCACACATTATAGCTCAAATGTTGCACAGGTTGGGAGGGGTGATTGGATTCTTCTATGGTCAACCACAGTCATGCCTGAACAGCAGTGGGAGGCCAAGAATTATGAAATCACCTGATGTCACCCACATACTTGTTAGGGCCTAGCTGGATGGCCAAAGGGGATGGCAATTAATAACTTCTGTAGACCTCATTTACCTGGGTGCTAAGCACAGGTGGATGACTGCCCGGATTTACAACACAGGCTGAACAACCGACCCAGGCTGGTTAACCAGGTCCCTTAGCCTGGTATTCAGGGCCATTCTGTTACAGCACTGTATTTTTACCATAGATTTTATATAATCATATTTGCAATTTTTATGTGATATTTGCTAAGAATAAACTCATATAGAGGGTATAGATCAGTATATCACCTACCAACATATGGATGCAGTATGTGCCTGGTCCATTGCATTTCTGAATAATTATATGTTTAAATTGGTATTCTATCTGGTGAGACAACTATCAGAGCAGGCATAACAGCTGTCTCTGCTTGGAGAAGGTGTGAAAGCCTGAGCCCCAGCCTGCTATACCAGGCTGATATGCTGGGAGAGTGTGAACAACCTGACCAAACACCCTGCCTGTAAAGACTCCCGGCCTGCTAAACCAGCCTGGGCAACCTGCATTAACTCTTCCTTTACCGTACACGCATTATTGCGAGTTTACAGTACAGGACCGTACACCCATTATTGCGAGTTACTCGCCGATTTTCAGCCGATTTTGGCCGATTTTTGACCCCCTGTGGTTTGCCTAAAGTTTGGTAGAATCCCGTGATTTTTTCTGACAGTAGTCTATGGCATATTGTCTCTGCATATCTTAATCGGTTTGTACATACATTCAATATTTCAGAAATGCTAGACATCTCAACTTAAATGATATTTAACTCATTATTAATATGATTTGAGCAATATCTAAGGCAAAAATTGTGAAAAATGTCAAACAATATTGGTTTTTGGGTGAAAAATGGTTTTGTTCAATTTTTCATGCTGAAAAAGGTGGTACCAATGGTTTAGGTCTATTTTAATGCATTCTTGCCTAAATGCAAGTTTCAATGGCCACATATACATTAGAATAAGGCATTTTTAATTTCAAAAAGGGCTTTATCTCCCTATGTGGAACACTTAGGGGGATTTTGATATCTTACTTTCTGGTTATTCAATATTGTTCATTTTGTCATAGATGTACTTCTAGTTTGGATATTTACAAAATTCTTTCAGTTTCTAAAGGGTTAGGCCATCCCCTAAATGACAATATCCCACTTGAATTTCATTTGAAAAAATCTTGTCTTGGGAGCGATGTCTTTGTGTGGAGCGTGGTAAAGGAAGAGTTAACAGGCTGACTGGAAATGCGGGCCAGGCTGTATCTCCGGTCCAGTCCTCCACCTGCTAAGGGTCAAGAAGGAATAGAAGGAGGCACGGCAGGTTTTGACCGAGAAGAGTAACAGCAATGCAGCACATAACAAAGGAGAATAGTGTAAAGTTGTGTTGGAATTCATTGCTAATGGATAATTTACCATTATTATGACAGCTAGACAGGAGAACATACTATTATATTGATGCAGAATTGTGAATTTCTGATAATTAGAAAGCATTATTTCCTATAAGATTTGGCTCCCACTCTGATGAGCTTAATTGACATAATCTCTTCAAAAGAGGCATGACTAAAGGGTTACGTGACACATGGTTGCATCCTATGTTAATCTAATCAGCTTAGGAATCAGTGCTTATCAATACTGGTACCTATTATAGACTACTGAAAAATTATAGAGACAACTGGTCACACCTTTGTCCCTGGAAGAACAGTGAGAAACAAACTACTGAGGCAATTTTGGATATTCCCTTAATTAACTCTTCCTTTGCCAATTACGCATTATTGCGTAATAGGGGCCGATTTTTGGCCGATTTTGAGCATGTTGTAGTTTTCTCAATAATTGGTTTATACCTATAATTTTCTAGATTCTTACTTTTTACTATAATATTGTCTCTGGGGAACCTGAACCATAAGTCTCTGACTTGAATTCCCTTTACTTTGCAGCCTTCCAACTTGGGAGAAAATTAGTACAATTTTACACCGATTTAATGAATTTTTAAGGTAAAAATCATAATAAATGTTATCTAATATGATTATTTTTTTAGTGAAAATTTACTTTGGGCAGTTTTTCATGCTAGAAATTATGCCAAAATAATTAAATGTATTTTGGTGTAAAATTGACAAAAATATTGGTAGCCAAGGCAAAAGATATTCTAGAAAGGACCATTTTAAGTAACTGCCATTGATATGATAACCAAATTGAGCGCATACATAATGAGAATTCCACACAAGAATTCTAAAAGTACCTAAACCTTTCTATGATATAGAATTTATTTTGTCAAAACCACTAAAGGAAATCCTGATATATTACAGTTTAAAGTTTGGTTAAAGAGTCATTTTTCAAAATTATGATTGCAATTTTATTACTATTATATCTCCCTTATCCGAAGAGATACAGCATATTAGGGTTCTGTCCTTTTCATGAAGAACTGTATCTAAAACTATCACTGCTTCCCCTCTAGATGGAATATTGACATGGTTAATACAGTTTTGAAAGCTCATGCCATCCACTACAAGGCAAAGAATTACGTAAAAACACTCTGGTCTAAGAAGATTAAAAAAATATATACCTAATAATGCAAATAACAACAACTATACCACAGGGACAGAAATAGATGGCAGGCTCGTGGATTATCTCTCTTTTGCATGATGAGGTAGTAGGTGGTAGGAATATGGATAGGGAATCTGGAATGCGGAAGTCACCCCATAATTGTAGGGTTGTTTGACAGGATGGGGCAGAGGGCAACCCGAGAAGAACAGCTCCAGCCGGGTCACATGCCCCTGTAATCGATGATCTGGGTAGCAGTAGGTTAATGTGGAAGCCTGTCCTTTACCACTGGAGAAGAGACACAGAATAGGCCAGTTATGAGTATCCTGTGACCTCATCTAGAGGTGCAAGAGACGAGTATGGCCTTCAGGTGGCTGTGAATGAAGTAGGGCTTTATCCTAAGGTCTAAATGGCCTATGACAGATTAGATTTATTTTATTATATGAACATAGACTCTGTTTTTCTTGGTAGGGGCATTTAAATCCTGGTTATCTTTTGGTAAAGGTTCAACAGGTTTCACTTTTTTGAATGTAGTCCAATAAATAACTAATGCAATTTAGTGCCACATGAATTATAGTGTGTAACTTTTGAACGAAGGACTTTTTTAGACATGGGATAAGAGAGTTAGATGGATGACAGGGCTTATCATATGAGTTACTGTCTAGCAAAGCTCTTTCACTGGTAAAGAAACCTTAGCAACAAACTGGCTAATGCCCATACTATGTTAGCTACAACATAATTATATGTGTAGAAAGTCTATGTTTATGTACTTAACTTCAGAATTTTTCTGTGACTGTAGCCTGAATTAAGACATGCAGCTGCCGTCTATATCCAACTCCCTATCTTTACTTCTACCATTATCACCATTCCTAATGGAACAATATTCATTATGTCATAGGATAAGATTTGTAATCTTATGGGACAAATTGTAGACGGAACCCGTTGGTGAATATTGGTTCTACAGAACGCCTTAATATTTGTATAATAAGTTAAGTCTGTATTGATTTGTGTATTTATCAAGATGAGATACAAGATTGTTTTTCAGTAGCATAAATTAAATATATTTACCCTCTGAACAGTTACTATCATATAATATATATTTATTAAATGTATGCATAGAGTGAATATGATTGTGTCTGAGAATTGGTTAGGTCATAATCAAATGTACAATAACTTCCCTAATGCAGATGACAGTTCTATAATTATCTTAACCTGCCCAAAATCCTCAAAATGGCAAACCTCAGTACTCTATTTACCACTGCTAAGATAGCAGCGAGACTTTAAGTACATTACTTTAAACCCTCTATCTTCAATAAATGTGCATGAATTTCCATCTCAAACTGCTGATAATAATCTTACACTTCCTTGCTACCTTGCCTGGCATGTGACATCACCTGTATATTATACTCTTCTATGGAGTCTAGGGATTGATGTGTCTAATTCTAAGACCCCCCCTCACCAGTAATTTTGTTATGCATTATGTATAGGATAGAAGGCCTATTGGCTGAAGAGCACCCATAGAACACCAGAGAGTCCCTCCTGTATTGAAAGACTGAGTAGGGCATTCACTGCTATGCGGATGCAACGTGGTATATCAGCCTTTACAAGTATACTGGACAAAGAAAATCACACTTATAAAGAATGGTCAAGAATAGGCCTCGTGTCAGTAGCGAAGACAGGGTAATGGCATTATTATGTATTATGTCTAGCACCTTACATGATCACAGTTCCGTTATGTTATATCATAGGTAAGGTATGACATCAATAGAATTTGTATTTTTTGGTAAAAAGTCAAAAAAGAGATTACAAAGAAACAGTTGCCTATAGTTAAGATTGGACCGGACATACATCAGTTTATATCACATATAATTCAGGCCGCTGCTGCCTCTGGACAGCATCTAAAATACCATTGAAAAAGCTGCTTCTGCCATAGGGCAGTAAAATTGCTACCTAAGGGCAGCAATACCACTAAGTTACAGCTCCTGCTATGAAACAAAGAATAGGAATTTTTGAAACAGTCCAAAAATATTCAACATGAGCATTACGTTCCCTTGTCAGAAAAGTGTAGATTATGTCTCAAACTTATTTTACTCCATAGCCGCTATCCCAGGTAGCACATACTTGAAAAGTTGCATATTCCCATGGCATAGGGATGGTGGTTAAGGCCTAAAGTAACTTTATGTTGGGACACTTGGCTCCAGTTGAATGAATGCATCATTGGGCCATTGCCCAGTCTCCTTCTGGTCTCCTATTTATCAGGGCACTAACAAGGCCTTCACTGCCTAACAAGCTGCTAGTACATTATACAACGTGGCGCTGAGTAGCTCGGAGAGCAGCTACCGAAAACCAACTATAACTCATCATGTGCACAGCTTTCTCCATTTCTACTGCTCTGGAATAGGCTACACTCTTTGTACATTAAAAGGGTTCTAATATGCTAGTTTTTGATAATTGACTGTTTAAAGAACCATTGGGGGAACTCCTTAGTGGGCAGATAATTATATATACAGATTTATGTTTTGTTTTCGTAAAAAATTATAAAATATTGCCCCTGAAGCATGATTTGTTTTATCTTCTTAGTATAATTATTATAGTGTACAGGTGTAATTAATGACCCTTTTCCTTAGCGAACCATGCCATTGCGACAACTGTCACTTTCAGCATATTATATTTGGTTTTTGAATCAGCCCTATACATCTCCCAATGTTGAGGAACATTTTCATCTTGTCCATCTAGTCTATTTTTTCTCATATCCGTCTAGTTTTATCATAGTAGAAGTGTTGCAGTCCTGGGAAGGTATTCTAAAGGCATAAGTAGGTAGCTCCAACATAAGCCTTCATGACATTCAATAGTAAGCATGTGTCCTATACGTGACAGGCAGTGAGGTATCAAGGATTATAGTTGTCCCCATTCTAAAACCTGGCTAGGGTAGAGGAACTGCCATAGCATACAGTAGTAGTATCGATAGTGTACACATAATCTACTGGTTGGAAACTCCTCACATTACTTTGTGTTTTTTTTAGATTAAAGTATATGGAAGTGTTGGATATTTTAGAAACCCCCTTACATCACGCCATGTGGTTTTAGATAATCTTACTCTACATGCAGTTGAGGTTGTTACTGATTGTCTACCTGCCATCTTATCCTACCCTGTCTAATTAAGGTTATTTTTATTGTCAATTCAGATGAAAAGCTATCGGTTTATGTAATTTCTTCTTGATCATGGCTCCCATCCCTCACTTTTAATAATTATTATATCTTTACATAGGAACCCAGCTGTGTGTAGGCTGGATAGATAGGGTAGACTAGTGAGACCGCATCTCAGTATACCCTGCCACTTAATAGCTCTACATGCAAGAAAGCAGTTGGGAATTAACAGGAGACTATGGTGGATAACCTCTATGTTGTCTACACAAATAAGGCGTTTCACAGATGGCGTGGCTAATGGAGCCCTATTAGAGGGTCATCAGGGAAACATGCACTATGGATATCCATTATGGGAGGTTATCACCTCCCAATCGGGGATTTGGGCAGTGAAGGACTGAGTATAATATAAACTGTACATTGTAACCTATATAGCTACACATCACTGGTACAATAAAGTTCATGCATTGCTCTTGCTGCAATAAAAACATCTATTTAGAACTCTAAAATATATAATCACAGGGGTGTGTTTGTTTCATAAATACATAGTCTTGAGAGTGTTTCACAAATGAAATCACATTTTATTAGGATTTTACATAAGTTAGACAGTCATCTTGGATAAAGACTACCAAGTCAGCATTGGTCCCTGGGGCCCATATGAGTTTTACTTGGGCCAGCTGGGCTTGCCCATATCAGGGTTATGGTCCTTTTTTTCAGGGCCACCAGTGGAAGCCCAGATGTTTCAGCCAACAAAAAAGAAATTCATAAATACATTGTAATATATCGAACATACTGACAACTGATTTCCGTCCAGAAATTATGATTTATCATACATGTTTAAAGTGTTTGCTAAATCTGGGCTAGGGCTGGATAATTTGAATCTGGGCAGACCCATTTGGCTTCCCACTGGTAGATTATAGCCACCATCAGTGAGACTAGTATTTTAGACTAATAAGCGGTCGCGGCTTAAAGGGATGGCACAGTCTAATTTTCTAAGCTACAAACAACCATCAGTTGTCATGCATTATGCTTAGGTATTTGTTGAGGAGTTCACATAGAACTCAAGGCAATTCTTTCCGTATTAAAGTATATTTATTTGGCATACAAAACTGCTAAGGCTATTGTCTGATCAGAGGCACTGAAGAGACCCATTTCTCCAGATGTAAGCATAGCCTAAGCTATAATGAGCTACTCTATCCAAGCATGCCTCTGACTTTCCACTAGGCCTTAGTTGTTGTGCCAAAATCAGGTTCCACCTTGGCATCTTGTAAAAATGAATGACCTCTATATGAAATGCATTTTAATGATTATCTGATTATGGTTGTTTCTATTTGTAAACCTACCAAGAGTATGTATGTATACATAATGTGTGTAACTATTGGATATCCTGGTTATAAGATACTGTACAGGCAGTAAAACGGCACTACAATACTGTACAGAAAGTAGAGGTGAATAGGAATTGTATTATCATTTACAGCACAGATTTGCTATCTGAAACCCTTTGATTGAAAACAACAAGATGGCAACATAGTTGATCTAAGGGAGTGGTCATTTGTTAACCACAAGGGGGGTTGGGGGATTTAGGGGCGGGACCAAAAAATTGTGGACCCCTTTTTAGCGAAAAAGCCAGAGCATTACTATAGCTCAAAGGGTCTGCCGCGATCAATTTCAACTTGCCTAAGGGGGGGATGGGACCAAACAAATTTCGGCCCTTCCCGGTGGGGGGGGGGGGGGGCCGAAAGAATTTCGTCCACCTCGCTCAAAAAAAAACCAAGCCCCCCCTGTGGTTAAAAAATGACCACTCACTAAGGTAGGTTTCAGCAGATTACATTGTTGATTAAATGCATAATCAACCTATGTAGAATACCTTAATACAAAAATGAAATAAATCTGTAGAGTATACTCCAATTTGCCCTCCGTATAGCAGCTTCACTGTAACAACCCTACCATAGATTCCAGCCCCCTGGGGGATGGGGGCTATGATTGTTTGGGCCCTATACGTCAATCTTTAATGGAGGGGAAAGTGGTGGGAATGGATCATAGTGAGAACATAATAGCTGATAGGCCCCAGGCAGGTTGTGTGCCGTATGAAAGTATTGGGTGATAATGGGGAAATGTGGGCACCATGTTCTGGGCTTTAAGCATAGGGGTTTCTACCTGCAGTGTGGTATTTAAGAGCATTATACTATTTAGAAGGAACATAATTTTTGTCATACCTAGGCCTACAATGAAAACCTTTTGTATTCAGACTTGTATGAGTGGTGGTGTATTTCAAACTTTATGATCTCATTATTATTATAATGTGTGTGAGGGGAGCGTTCCCACATCTACTACTGTTATATTGCATATTGACCATGGGGATGAATTCAGTAGCATGTACCATGGGTAATGTACATACATGTATGGTTAATAATTCTAGACACTATGTCTTACAAACATAAACATACATTCTATGGGAAAGAAACATGTGTTTCCCATGAATCTCTTGCAATAATTATTATTGAGATAAAGTCTGAATCTCCAAAGATAAGCCTGTCATATGTTGTCGTCAGGGTTTTCCTAGAGTATCTTCTTTGCTTTCCGATCAAATATTTGAATCCATTCTTTATCATCTAACTTTGGTATTTTGATCTAGCTTGCTGAGTTACATTATTTCTGAATGGCAAATCAAAATGTTGAAGTAATTATCACTTAACTCTCTCTATCCTAGCAATACAACTAACATAATTAGAATCAGAAATGTAAAAACAAGTAAAAATGTTAAACAATGTTTAAAGAAAAATCTGATTACTACATGTGGTTAATTATATGGTCAAGAAGAAGTGTGCACCGATTGTGCTGTACTGTACAGAAATTACTTGGCTAGTTTCATTACTTTTTTTTTCTCTATGTCAAAAACCAGTCAGTAGTGGATATCAAATTCAAAATTAGAATTGGAGGAGGGTTAGGGAATGACAGTATAAAAAATGTTACTTTGTATGATGCATTGTATTGGATACTGTACAGCTTTGATTATCTGAGCCTATTGTGATTAAATATGTGTACCAGTTGTTTCTCCCAAACTCGTACTATGTTGTGGTGTGTGACATAACTGAGGTTTTGACTATGGAGACTACTATACTGAAAGAGTTCTTTTCATAAACACACAGCATCTGTTGCTTTGACATGCTGTACACGCCATACACAATACTGAGGCTCTTTAGTTACATACAGATCCACATAACAAAATATCACATTACATTATGAATATCATTTATAAAGGAAAAAGGCACAGGAGGAAATTAAGTATGACCTTTTTACAGATCATAAATCTCCTTGAAACATCTGCCAAATCATAGTTCTCATGCAGGTCTCATGATAAGCAATCCATGCTGTGGAGCAGTCTCATATATCCCCAGGATAATGGTTTCCAATGCCTCCCCATCCTGGCCAATAAGGTTTAGGGCATATCAATATCTGCCCACCAATTCAGGACATCTAGATCACACTCTACCCTCATATCCAACTAGCTGCCCTCATGAAAAGGACATACAAAAAAGCAATAAACATGTGAAAAGAGGACATAAAGAGATTGATCATTCCACACATGCACAGGATCCAATCAATATAGTCACGTGACTGTTCTTGTCAGGGATCTGCAATGATCTATGTCACCAGCTATTACAACATCAATTTCTCACCACAGTGCCATTTCTCTCCATCGTTTCTCAAACCCATGGGACCCTCTTCAGAGCCCCCTTTTTTTTTTCTTGAATGGCCCGTATCAACTCTAATAGATCAAACAGTGGATCTTTCTCTAATTTAACCTTATAAACGTAGACCTTTATTTTGCAGGCTCTGGAGTTCAATTTGCTCTCCTCTTAGGTATCTATTCCATATAGAATCAACATTTTAAATTTGTCGGGTGTTGATAGAAGCACTGGTCCATAGTCCTCAGTTAGTCCTGAACAAAATGGCAGTATACACCATTTGTAAGTAATTGATATGTAATTGTCGCTCGATATGATGTGTGGTGAAGAAGAAAAAATTAGGCTCTATAGAGGGTCCCAGGGGTTACATATCACTTTTAGAAAAAACATATCAAAACACAAAGGACCATAGAAAGTATCTTATGTGGATTTGCATGCATATAACTTTTAGATAAATAATCCACAACATAAAGAAACTGTGGTTAGCCTGTTCAATCAAAAATAAATTCTTTGACTCACACTTTTTTCACATAGCAGGTCAGATAGAAAAGACATGTATAAGTTCTATGTAAGAAAGATGATAATTGTCCATTCACTGAGAAGCGGCTGGGAAGCACTCAAAGTTGCAAAACTACCAATAATTTTACCTCTGCTGGTCTATATCCTACCAGCCGCATGGCACCCATACTGAAGGTATAGTGAGGGCCCTCACCACAGTGTGTAATCATCCTGCGTGCAGCCACAGACCTGTGGATAGGAAAATGTGTGAAGTTCAAATTCTTATATAACATTATGCCTTTATTTTAGGTACATACTTATTTTACCAAATTGATAATTCAACCATCGCTGTCTAGTGGATATATTTATATTAGTGGCTGCTATGAAGACTTAGTATTGTTATCTGGACTCTCACTAGCGTTAATTTCGGGGAAACTACAAAAGATAGTTCATATTTTATCCACTCATTCTGTTCTTTTATATTTGCATTAAAATGTGTGTACTCCCCGCATTTTGTAGGCTCACATTATACACATGTTTTAATACTTGAAATCTTAATCTTTACCATAATTTCTCAACTAATCATCATAGAAAGGGCGGGGATAGTCTGGGATATGCCCCTGTATGTATAGAATAATCCTATGTGTTTCATTATAATGGAGGACTAATAGTTACCCCCGGAAATAGCAGAGAGTGGCATAATAAGCAGCCTGCCCTACTGCACAGGCAGGTGCCATGGTCAGCCTATACCCACAGTGGTAGCGCTGGGGACACGCTCTGTTGGCTGGATGGGACTCCCTAACACTGTAATGTCATAAAAAGCCTGACCAGGGATTGTATAGGGACCTGTCTATCACTGTCCCACGCTGTGAGCTATCGAGGTAGCTGGAGTGAAGCCCACAGCATCGTTGTCATATGTGGCACCTTTAGCAACATGCAGACATTATTGTATAACACCTTTCTAAATTGTTTACTATACAATAAAAACTATAGACAAGACCCATAGAGAATGATGTTAAATTGTGTATGACCATTTAGTATGCAACACTTTGAGAAGTGGTTAGACCAAGGATCGATCCCAAGACCCTCCTTGTACAAAGCACAGAGAAAAGTGCTGTAGGTCTACAACTCACTACTGTAAGTTGCATCTACAGCAACAGAACTGTACATGTACAGCAAAATTTACTGTATCATTTTTTACAGCAGAAGTACTGTATAGTTACAGAACATTTGCTGTTCAGAACAGCACCTTTTTACAATGAAGATATCCTGCTATATCCCAATAAAGACCATTATTATGTGAATTATTCATGAAGACTATGTTCCTTGGTTTCTATATAGGTCCCCTCTGTGGCTTTTTGGCATGTCTAATTATATTAGCCACCCACCAGCCATCAATTGTTGTGTATTATGTATAGAATAGATAGTTGATAGGCTCGTGTGCTTCCATAGAACTCCAGACCCTCATGTCTGGAAGTATGGTAGTGGGCATACATAACTAAGTCAATCCAAGGGGTATATCTAACAATGTACTCCTTGTTACTGCATAACCTGGTGAGAAATAATATTGCATTTGCATACTGGTCTATTTCCATTTCCCTCTCAAAGCAACTATGCATTACAACAAGAAGGTGTTTTGGATAGGCTCTCTTTCATAAACCTTGAAGTAATGTCCATAGACTAGAGTTTTACATTACAGTTGGACACATCTTCTTACAGTCATCAGGGCAAGACTTCTAAAAGAGTCTGTTTGCAAACAAGATAGACTTTTAGGGAGTCCAGAAGAGCTTTTCGATCACACCCAACAAGTCCTTGATGACTGGAAAATATCAGCCTCTAGGGCCTCTGCTACTTATATCTGTAGACATTGATAAAGGTATTGTGTGATCTCCTCTGAAAAGTAGTGGCTTAAAAGACAAGGATGTACTGAACAGAAGTGAATTTTGATGATGGTATCATTATACGACACCCGTACCAATCCAACGGTATCTTAATGAATCATGCCTTATCAGCTATATCTGATGGTATCATTGATCTGATAAGCTAAAATATCATTAAGGGTTGCATTAATTGATATTAGCCGGATGTATGTTTATAGAGAAATAATGGGTGCATACTATAAGAAGGCTTTTTTGTTTCTCAAACCCAATGAGATTCTTCTGAAGACCAGGAATCCAGGCTTCAGAGACAAAAAAAAATCAGATTTCTGTATCGTAGAAAAACAGTGCATAACAACATCATGATAAGAGACTTGGCACCGCTTGGTTGCATTCTTCAACTATTGATTATCCACCTGCTGGGCCCTCATTCACAAAGCCTTCCCCGCCTAACGAGCCGCTAACACATTATACAAAGTGATGCTGAGTAGCTTTGTAATTTTTTGCATCATGCATATAACTACCTATTGTGCTACCTTTGTGTTGTTTTGAATATAGGTATACCCTGTATATCGATTTTGTGAAAGGTTACAGGCATGGATTTTTCTTTGTATAAGAATGAGCCTGTCTGGCATTCCATAATTATTCAGCCTACCCTAAAAACTACTGAACTAGTTTTCTATTCTTACATCATACACCCATCTGCATTGGATCCCCCTGCAGCTGGCACATTCTGGGAGGGAATTTAGTGGTTTCAGGTTAGGTCTTGAAAACAGTTATGACCACTCTGTACTCCCTGAGCCTGATCCCTTAATCGGACCTATACACCATGGAGAATGTCTATGGGTCATTCCAAAGGATGATCCCATAGGGTTATTGGCTTTGGTCTTTGGCTGTGTTCATACCACAGTGAACAGAATGTACAAGAGCTGACTGCAAAATGTGCAAATTCCTCAGGCTTGAAGAACCCGGGAAGCAGAGCCAATGCAATTACTTGTACTTAGCATTCCCTACAGCTCTGTGCCGGAATATGACCCCACTGTGCTTTGAAGATTAGGTAGGGTGGCTTTCTTTTCATCATTTCATGAATGCATATTTGTGAGGATGTCTCCTAACCTCTTCTCCCAAATTCTGAAGATAATTACAACTGGAGGCAATCTTAACACATACAGTGAATATCTGAACTCTTCAAAGGATACACAGTGCTTTAATACACTAGATAATCCCTTGTAGTCATGATGTTTAGATGTGGCCTTGACATTATCAGTGTTAGAGACATGCAGGTAATTGTGTTACTTTAAAATAATGCATTATAGAGACATTTCTGCAGATCAAAACTATCGTGTAGCATCGACCATGTCATAACCCTCATCCTGGTATGAGTAAAAAGTCCATACTGTCGAGTAGTATCCTATATAACATCAGGATATCAGATATCAATCCAGGTTATGGTTTCAGGGCACCTAGGGGACAGGAGGATACAAAGAGATTGATCATTTGGTGCAGACACAGAGTCTGACCAATATCATCACATACATGTGTTGGGATATTAGTGGCAATTAACCTCACGAGGGATTACAGCAGCATTTCCCACCACAGGTCAAGATCCAAATATATTTACATCCTCCATCCCATCAGCCCTTCTCCCCATCGTCTTTTCTCTCTAAAAGAATTGCGGAAAAAAGAGCAGACCACGACCATGCCATGTCAAGCCCCTATTTTGGATCAATTACGAGCAGGTGGTGTCTACTGCCATCTCGTTTAGGCAAGGGCAAGTGCCTCTATAAACACTGACCAATGTGCTAATACTGGGTCAACTTCTCCCTATATCACCCGCAAATTGCACAAATGCACACATTATAGTTCAAATGCTGCACAGGGTTGGGAGGGGTGAGTGGATTTTTCCAGGCATCAGTGGATACCTCACAGAAACGGAGCACTTAAATAGTCAACCACAGTCATGCCCGAACAGCAGTGGGGGGCCAAGAATTACAAGGCTTCTGATCGGCAATGAAACCACCTGTGCTCACCCACATTCTTGTTATGGTCTGCCAGATGGCTTAAGGGGATGGCAATGACTTCTGTAGACCTCATTTACCTGGGTGTTGAGGATCAAGAGGGGATAGAGTGAGGCATAGTAGGTCTGTACTGAGATGAGCAAAGCACAGAATAGGGTAAAGTTATGATATGATTTGTCTGTGAATTGAGAATTTACCATTATTTGGACAACTCAAAGGGGGGGGGGCTATCTTCATCATAATTCTATATGATTCATCAAAACGTCTTGTTTTTTATTAACTTAAATTTTATCATATATGCATTGTATGTCGTTGCTTGAAGGCACATAATTTGATGAATATTAAAGATGATTTTGATTTAGATTTATAGTATGATGCTTGATGTATGCCTGACTACATGTATATATAAACATAGGAGTACCTACCTTAAGTGACTTCCCAAAGCCCATCCGTCCCTACAAATAGGTCTATACTTAAGAAACCTGTTATGAGTAGACAGGATAGGTAGGGAGAGCCCGCACCTCATTATACCCTGCCACCTAATAACTCTACATGCAAGAAAGCAGTTAAGAATAGGCAGGATAGACTCTATGGTGGAGATGCTCTATGTTGTCTTACATTATTAAGGCCTTTCACATATGGCGAGGCTGATGGAGCCCTATTAGAGGGTCGTCAGGGAGACATGCACTATGGATATCCATTATGGCAGGGTATCACCTCGCCTATGGGGGAATTAGACAGTGGAGGACTGAGTATACTGAGGAGTATGTATCCACTTCCTTTCATAGCTCGCATTGTTTTATTCCCAGGTATGGATGATATAGATACATATGGCATTCATTTGAATGTTATTTGACAAAGATTAATCTTTACCGATAGTGTTTGTATCATTAAACTACATTATATTGGCAAATAAATCATTCACAAAGTTGTTAGCATTGAAGTACCCTCTCCAATACATGTACTAGCATGTTTAGATATAGGACCACATACTCTTTATTGTCTGCAGAAATGCACATTCTTATATATGCATGTGGCTATGGCATGCTAGGAATGTAAATATGTTCCAACAAAAGATTGTGCCATAGTTATTGTGCCATACATATTTACTATTAATTTTCTGCAAATGAAAAAGGGACTGATAATATAGAGTACCTGTCACACATACACGTTCCACTTATTTGTAATGCGATCCTGCCTGATATGCAGATGCTCTACAGGCCATATCATTATGAATAATGTCAGCTAGAAAGAGTAAGTGATGATTGAATGGCAAAAACATTAATTTGTTTCTCATAATCTAAAACAGTGAATGTGGTGTGGTGTATAACATAGATCACTGTTAAGAAATGCAGGACATGTCCTATGAGGATGTGTGCTTATGTTGATCAGTTAATTGAAGTTTGTTTGACCCACAGTGGATGGCAAGGGCCTGTTCATTAAGGCTGTCAGGATTCTCCTCTCCTCCTCACTACCTGATAACTTATTAGCTGGACAACATCCCCTACCGCCAGAAGACACTGGGCACATCAGAAAACAGGTCGCAACTCTTTAGGAACAGTTAAAGAATGATAATGACTGTCTTAAGTAGGTGTTTGATGAGAAGCAGACTGAGAAAAGATCGCGCCAATGCGACCGGCCAATGGCCACCTCTGACTTTTGGACTTATTAACTATTTAAATGTTTGAAACACTTGAGATGTCATGAAAACACAAGGGGTGGAAGCTGTCGTTGTTAGAAGACTAGTGTAGACACAATTATGGACCCTAGCATAGTCTTGGGGAATTAACAGCATAACTACCCATATTGCATGCTTATAAATCATACTCACAATTTATTTGTAATCATCTGGTGATTCTTCCTGCTAGTCTTAAACAGAATGTAGTGACGGTGATAGGTACAGCATATTACTTTTCAGACCTGCCACATGGCGGAAGTCCTAGACACAGCAAACATACCCAGACAGCCATATGTCTCTGGGCTTTGTAGATCCTCCAGTTCATCCCTTTTTCTCCAGGGGTGGCTAGAGGGCATGAGGTGCCTTTCTGGTAGAAGGGAGGTAGGGGCTTTAGAGTCCCAGTCTGCGTTAAGGGAGTATCACTGCATCTGCTAAGAGGAGAGTGTTGCTGCATATATGTATTGATGTTTATGGGTTAGGTACTTCTGTGTCTTGGTGGGGAATTATATGTAGGACTTTAGCACAGTGGGAATATAATTTACATTCAATGGTCATACATAATGTAATGTCTGGTTCTGGACACATACAAACATAAATGATACAGAAACATCGGCCAGGAATCCCTGCTCATAATTAGTTAAAGTGTAGTGCAATGGAACTCTCATCCAATTTTACTCAACCCCTCTCCTGACGGAATAATATGAGGACTCCCTGTAGCTATGTAAAGATGAATAGTATATACTCTACTTATGTACAGCTGTCTGGATACTATGCTGCTATTGGGGGATTGGATGACAATATGACAACCAACATATGGTATTGTCAAGCTCAATGTCTATTACGACAGAGACTATTTGAATGTTGTAGATTGTGCTATTCTGTACTGTTGTTCTGAAAATGTGATATTGTACCAGTTACTTGTTTTTCTGCTAGATAGACCAGATTTTACTCATAGTTGATTTTGGGAAGAAATGTCACGGTAGGAATTATTTATTAAGCATTATATATCTTGATAAAAATTATAACTCTATTGACTATAAGTTACGTTACTACAAAAAATCAATCAGTTCCAGAGCATAACCATAGCAATTTTTCACCATGAGCAAGGCAGTTCCATCAGGATGGACCTATCTGTTCAGCCTCCAGAATAATTGTCTGCCACTTTTTATAATTGCATTCCTTATCTGCATGTCATATTCAGGCTATATACTATGGTTTCATTTATCTGAAAAAGCCAGAAGCATATCTGCTGGAGCACATCTCTGATGATGAATAATATGTGATCTTTGGCTCTCTTTAGAACCAAGACTGAGGACAGAAATTCAGACATGAGTAAACCATCATGAATCGGCCCAGTAGAAGTTTGTGCATGAAACTATACTTGCATTTAGGCCCAAAACATCTTACATTTCTCTGATGGGTATACCCTCCTTCAACATAAGTGATAATTATTGACTATGAATATATCGATTGATATGCTCTGGCTCCCTATACAACCAATCTCTCAGTCACTAGTGTCTAGCAATGTTGGCCATTTTTTGGCTCCCTGTAGAACAAACCTAGGTTAGTCAATATTTTCAGGTTGGTCAGTATTGACCAACTCACCTGATTCTTCTCAATTTCAATGAGTTTTTGGCTAACTCCTATTAAGAAAGGCATTAGTCATATGTTGTGCCTTGGACAAACCTGGGATAGCTACTTCAGACTAAGGGCCGGGGCACTTAGCTTTTCTGTGTATACACCAATGAATTGAACCACCGCATACATCTCCTCTATCCAAGCATTCCGCTTACTTTTCAGAAGGCCTTAGTTGTTGCCAACAACAGGTTGGGGCTTGGCTTGTTGTACACATGTACTCATATAGAAGTAGCTATGAGATCTATACCACTCCTACACTAAATGTTTCAGTATTTTGTTTGAAAAGGGATTACCTAAAACAAACTCATATGTTTTTACTCTCATTTTACAAGAGCGAAAGGGAAAATGTTGTGTGACTGATAATCATTTTGGGACTTATATGGATGTACAAGTAAACATGTTTTTTTTACTACAACAGATGGAAATATGTATGAGATGCAATAATGCCCACCTTCAAGAAAGGAGAGGAAAGAAGAAATCAGAGTTATTTTCTTGTGGCTCCCCTAATTTTGTTCTAGCTGACGGGTATTTGTGGATGGGTATGTTAAAGTTCTGGGCAAACACTATAATAGTTGCTCCAGCCTTTATGATTTTCAATAAGCGTTATGAGCCCTCTGCAGGACAGACACTATTGCCTCAAGGATTATCTGATTAAAGTTGTCACCATTTGACTAATAAGATCAAGGTGCATACAATAGTGCATAGCAAATTGACGTGAGACAACTCCCGACCATGTTATTAGTCTTGATATATCCAAATTTGTATAACTAACTTTTGTTTAGTAATTTTGTATGAAACACCTGAATACAATAAAAATAAATCCCGAGAATCATATTCCAATTTGTCTTTTGCCATAATTTTTGAAGATATAAAGTATTTTATTTCACAAAGTAATTTTCTAAAAACATGACATGATAGGCCGCATCATCAGCCTCCACTGTAGCACCTTCACTGTAGCAAAGGTACTATAGACTCCAGCCCCCTGGGGGATGGGGGCTATGATTGTTTGGGCCCTGTACGTCAATGTTTAATGGAGGGGAAAGTGGTGGGAATGGATCATAGTGAGAACATAATAGCTGATAGGCCCCCGGCAGGTTGTGTGCCATATGAAAGTATTGGGTGCTAATGGGGAAATGTAGGCACTGTTTTCTAAGTTTTAACCACAGGGTATTCTACCTTCAGTGCATTATGTAAGGGAATTGTATTATCGGAAGGCACATCATGAAATGGTGAAAACCAGATATGTTTAGTTGTCAAAATATCACTTTGTCAGATTTCAATACCTCTAAACAACAAAGGCATAAATGTATTTTTGCATGTGGCTAAACATTAAAAACAAGATAGAGCATGTTAGTGATAGGGATCTGCCACATCTCTTTGGCATAATTTATAATTTCACCCTATTTTTAATTAATCGCTGTGAGCAGTCTCCGGCCTTGTCCTCCATAGTGATGTTCTTATCATAATTTCAGAGGGATGATCTCATATGTAGATGTATGAATGTAGTTCAAGTGTTTCATTTGTCTTTATTTTAGGGATTATTTCAAATGTTTGAACTGATTTGATCTAAACCAACACAGCAATCCAACATATTCCAAACGTGTTTTTTAAACCATTAGCATAATCTAAAACTAACTTTTTTCTCCACTCCTGTTTAGTAAATCCAGTGGGGCACACTGACATACGTAAATGAGTATGCCTTCACCACAAAGAAACTTCTGGAAGCTGCAGATATAATGATCTGCTTCACTGAGGCAAGCAGCTTTGCTCTGAACAGGCCTCAGTTGTTGTGCCAATGATAAGCTGTACCTTGGCATCACGTAAAAGTGTACTTACATAGAAGGCGCTCGGCAATCTATACCATGCCCTGATTCTTCCGCTAAACCTTTTGATTATTGTGATGCAGATTAGACTAGGGAAGAGAAGAAAAAGACCCTCAGCTCTGCACTTGTCTAATGCTTTATATAATGAATGTACAGATGTACGCCTAGCTTGTGCTGTGGTGAAAATGTCAATTTGCACATAGGCACACAGGACAAATTATGGACAGGCTTTTTTACAGACTCCATAAGTCAAAGTCTTCACATGATTCTATAGCCCATACACGACAGATGTGATAGACAGTGATGTATTTGTTTACTCTATAATGTTGTTTTGGTCTTAAGACTCGACTGGTAGGAAGGAGCTGCCATTGAATAAAATATTGTTTACAGAGGCCACACCAATTTTATTTCTGGAATTTATTTGTCTCTGCACTCAGTCTTCTCTGTATCGGGATATAAATAGTTATCTAGTAGACCCATGGCTGAATTGATGTCGTGTACAAACCAGTTTGTATGAGTATAAAACAAGATCCAAATATAATATCTTTTCTGTGTTAGTTCCAATGGTGATGGAAGTTTTCATAAATTCCAGAGAACTTGTCCACATGCAAAATCCAATAAGCTCCATCTTAAAGACAGGGAAGCCCATTTCTAATTTGTATAAAGGTGTCACCAAGGTAAATGGTGTTTCCCTAGGGTGATTTGAATCCACCTAATATCTTTTTCATATTGATTTGTCTACTTCATGGTAATTTAAGTTATCAATGGAAACATAATGTTAAAAAATAAAAAAGACTACTAAATAACTCAGAAAAGGAAAATGAACACATGGGGAAATTAAGGATGACATTTTACAAATCATGAATTGCTTGTAACATGATCAGCAGGACTGATGGGGAATCCATGCTGTGAAGCAGTCTCCTATATCCCCAGGATATCTAAAACCATTGGAGGAATTGACCCACAGACGTCCTCTCAGTCCAAACACTTGGGCAAATTCTCCCAATATCACCAACTGGCCACACATATTCACCTATGTCTCAGAAGCCACGAGGGGTCGGGAGGGTGATTGGATTCCGCCAGGCCTCTATAGATACCTCCATGAAAGCAAGTACTTTGTGGTTGCCTATTGGATTCCAGCAGGAAAGTAGTGGTTGGGCAGCAGAGCAGGAGTCAACCCCAGTCATGTTGGAATGGCAGTGGGAGGCTGAGAATAACAAAGGATTCAATCCTCCAGGAAAACTATCTTTTATGTTGACAATCAAATCACCTGCACAGACCGATGTTTCTTGTTATCAGCCAGTGCGATGGCTAAGGGAGACAGCAAAGACACCAGTAAACCTCATTGAGCTTGATGGTGGTGGTTGAGGAAAGTGTATTAGCAGACAAAGTAGGGAAAGGCAGGGAAGAATTATGTAGGGCAGCATACGTTTGGAAAGGGTAAAGTAGTGTTAGGCAGGTGTTGCCTGAATAGAAGACTTCATGGCATCAGGGCATGTACTTCTAAGTTGATTACAAGGTATATATTAGAGTTGTATTGGCATTTTAAAGAAAGTCTCGTTCAATAATTTGAGAACAAAGTCAGTATAAGTGTGGTCCAGATGAGCAAAGGCATGTGGATCACTTATCATGCATATATTCACTTATGCCATATGACCTATGTCCTATACTGTACCAATTGTTATTAGTGCACAATCTGTTGGAAATTGAAATATGGCATATTTGTACCCTTTGGCTATGGCTGGCATAATGCTTTGCATTACAATAGGACCCATCTGCATTTAGTCATTAAAGCAAGGGTTCTACAAGAGTCTGCTGGCAAACATAACAGACTTTAAGAAGTTTCCCTCGGAGCTGTACGTCTAGACCCAACTAGTCTTTAATCAGTGAAAAGCATCAGCTTCCCATGCCTATGCTATATACTTTTATCAGCAGACATCAGTAAAAGTACTTAGAAGTATCTTGTTATATCGTCTGAAAGGTTTTGAAAACTGTCCCTTGAATGGCAAATATGAACATTATAACAAGGGTGAATTTTGATACTAGCATGATGATACATCACCAGTGACCATCCTAAAGTATCTCAATATATCATGCCTCATTAACTATATCTGATGGCATAATGTTTCCATTGAGCTATGATTTTATTTAGGGATGTTTTCATATATATATGAAAACATCCCTAAATAAAATCATAGCTCAATGGATTAGTCTGATGCATGGTAATATGAGTTCAATGCAAAGTTTTTTTTTATCTTCAAGCCCAATGAGATGTCCATCTGAAAACTTTTCAATCTAGAAAATAGAAACCTGTATCAACATAATCCTTCTCGCAGGCTCGAAGATTGAACAGTTAGTTTGGAAAGGACATTCAGTCATCTGGAGTTGAAGCTTCAGAGACAAATTAAATAGCATATTTAATTGTTATAAGGAAGAAAAAAGACAACACAAAAAACAACATGATAAGTAACTTGGCACCACTTGGTTGCATTCTTCAGCCGTTGATCATCCTCTTTCTGGTCTCTCATTCATCAGGGTACTAACAAGGCCTTCCCTGCCTCATTAGCCACTAATACATTATACAACGTGATGCTGAGTAGCTCCAAGACCAGCTCCTAAAATGCCCTCATATTTGTCATTGTGCATACAGATATCTATGGTGCTGCATTTGGTAAGCTTTGAATATAATTCTAGCATGTAGTATTTGTAATAAATGAGCGATGGGCTGTAATTAGCAAAAACCACGGATTAATTTACTTAATATCTCAGCAAAAGGGAAATGTTTTGTTGCATTGGGCCAAAGGGAAAATACAGTACCATGAAACGATTAATTATTTGGAGCACATGGCCTGAGATGACGAATAAAATTTGATTCAAAGCACGAAGCCAAAACTGGGCTACCATGAAGCGATCATATAACGTAAGGCATATCTTCCGCATCACAATTTCCCATTTTCCTTATGTTAGTATTATTCTGCCCAATGCTGTTTACTATTAAGCTATGAAGTATTTCTGCAGTAGCCTGCATCATATCAATATCACTCTACCTCATAAAGCACTAGAGGTACAACCAGCATACATATACCCTTTCAATCAGCACCATATACAATCACATGCCACATAGTGATGTCAGCATGCCCTACAAGGTCCTACAGCAAATAACACCAGCATATCAAGACCTCTGGTAGGAATCTTGTCAGCAGCATGTATTACCTCTGGAATGAGTCTGGGATCAAAATGCGACATCTTGCTGCCCTCTGGTGGTGCTGACGTTGCCCCCTGGTATCAGGGGGGCAATTCACTTCTGCTGGTCTGCGCGAACATCACCATTTTGATTTAGGGTCAGTGGGGTAACCACTTTCACCAAATTTATGTAATGAAGCTGACTCATTCATTTATCTTTTCAATACTATAGTTTTGTATGCATCATAACCTGTGATTGGATAGCCAGGAGAGTAAAGCTATATTCAAGAGAAGATGATGGGATATACCGATCAAAATTAAAATTTTGGCAGTAAAATGACTAGCATCTAAGAAAATGATATATGTAAGAGGGTAGGTGTATGCAAACTAATAAGCTATCAGCCATTTAGGCGGATTTTAGATTATTACTTTTTATTTCTAAACATCAATGTATTTGAATTTATATCATGTTTGAACAATCTCGTAGGCCTGATAATAATTATGTTGTAAAACAAACAATGGTAATCTATCATGAACAATATCCAGAATAGTTGTAATGATAGTTGCCTCAGACAAATATGGAATTTGCCACATGCATGCAGAACATATGAGTCACAAACAAAATCATAAATTGAAATGTCATCTGTTCACAATGAAAACTTCTCTTGGTGTGCTGCGGAAATCAAATCTCTAGGTATCAACAGATAGCACCCTAATAAATCCTGAATATCACAATGCATTCTTTGCCTTCAGCGCCACCTTGAGGAATGAGAACACATTAGTGACCCAAGGTTAGGATCAATCAACGAACCACCACTAGGGGGCATGTCAAGCTTAGATTCACTTCCGGTTGACGACCCCTTCCGGCGTAGCACGCCTGCAGCTCCTGCAATAAAATATTCTGGTGATAAATTCCCCACAGGGCTCAAGGTCGTTGCTTGGGGCCTCAGATGGTCTAATGAGGTGGGTTTAGAGAGCCAGACTTCACAGGCACTAGTTGCATAGGTCTGTCTGGGCTCTGGTAGCAAGAAGAAGGGTAAATACATTGCGGTTTTGGTATCACAATCTAATGATTTCAAAACAGCTAGGCTAAGGTTTGGCTAGAATTACTCCTTCCCCTTTGACTCTACTTCTTGTGTAAACCCCAAGGAACCAAAAGCTATTTTACCCTCTCACTACACAAGGTTAGCCTTAGCAGCCTATTGTGAAATATTTTGTCTGTGCCAGTAGGTAGGCAATGTTACAGCAAGTCAGTCCGAGTATTCTAGAGATGTACTATAGACCTATGCAGCAAGAAGGGGTGACTTTTTAGAAAAGATGTTGAGAAAGTTTTTGAACATTTATGAAGTGTTTGCGAACATAGCCATTACATAGCCATTATGATTGATGGTACATCGATCGTTAATGCGGAGGTGTCTTTCCCTAAAACCCACAGCCGACGCTGGAGCGCCTCCCCCGGTGCCGCTGCCTCTAGGCCACAACCCACAGTACCCTGCGCCGGTGCTGCCGCCTCCCGCCGATCCACGCCGGCCGGGCGCCGAACTTGTGTACTACGTCATCAGTATATGCTGATCGGGGCTGAGCGACCTCGGCAAGGGTCGGGAAGAATCAGAACCTGTGAACTACGTCACAAACGGCGCGGGGATCTGACAAGTAAGAACTTTTCGCTTCGGGAGTGTTAGAATTTGGGAGTTTAGGGAGAATTAGGCCCCTTCCAACCACAATCAGGCTGGGAACAGATAGTACAAGTACCAAAGCTGATACAGGGGCAGTAGCAGGTACGAGAAAGACCCAAGAACTGAAGAAATCAACATCGGCAGAACACCATGTGTAAGTACCCACCTTGCTGAATACAGTGACAGTCCTGCTGACTACAGTGACAGTCCTGCTGACTACAGTGACGCTCTGTCAGCAGTAGTTCTGATGACCATAGTGACAGTCCAGCTGACTACAGTGACACCCAGTCAGCAGCAGTCCTGAGGACCATAGTGGCAGTCCTGCTGACTACAGTTGAAAGGGTTAAAACAGAAAAATTAAGGGTAAACAATGCCAGGGACACGTAGAGCAACTGCTAGGGCTGCTGTGGGTGCAGCCGCAACCCCTGTATGTTGATGTAAGGAGTATCTTATGTTGAAGACTTCATTGAAGTGAAGCCTCATCAAATGACCATAACTACAACTTTGAGATGTTCATGTTCCTTCATACTTATCTATTTCATATCAATTACTTCAGATTACGGCAGATAATGACAAAATGCCAAGGTATAAAAGCTGGAAGTCACCTGATGCTACCAATGAAACACATTGGATTGAGTTGAAGAGCAAGTGGTAAAAACGAGATTAAAGCTTTCGGCAAAGGCTAAGAAAACAACCACAAAGACAAAGACCACGTGGGCACCAAAGACCAAAGAAATGGATGCACGTGTGAGCAGACTTGAGGGTGAAATTTCTGGGCTGAAAAAGACATCTGATGATATCCTCTCCCACCTAAAGAAACTAACTAGTAAAAAAAGGGACAATAATGCAATTGATGATGCTGACACTGCCCCTCCTAGTTATGACTCTGGCAGTGCTGATGAAAATGATGAAGCCATCACTGTCACTCACCCCCCCCTCCCCCTCAAGGGCAGGCCTAAGCCTTATGACAGACCCACCCCCAGGCCCCGGCCCCGCGCCGCTGACCGGGCCCATGTAGTCCCGACCGGTTTGCAGGATATTTCTGACAATGTTGAAGATTTTGATCAAGCTTTGACTGGCCAACCCCCGGCTCCTCGGGGGAGGCCCAAGCCCTACAATAGGCCTATCGCCAGGCCTAGGGCCCAAGCCGCCGCAGGGTCCGCCGCTGCACCGGCCCGGGACGAGATCCACGACCTCATATCTGCTGCTGCAATCCCGGCTGTGCAGTCCCTCCCGCTGGCGTTCAGGAGCACCAACGCAGTCATCAACTTGCAGGTCCAGTCGCAGCTCAGCACTGCCCACCACCTCTCGTCTGCAAAAGGTAAACATACGCACCCTCATAACTATGTTTTCCGGGGCCCCACTAGGGTTAAGACTACCCTCCGTTCCCTTGCCCCTGCCGAGTACATATGGGGTCTCCTTAGGATGATGAAAGATCCCTCCAACAACCCCAACACCAGCCAGGCCCTTGCGACACACATGTACCAGGTTGTAGAGGATGCAAAGGACTATGAGTGGGGACAGGTTAGAGACTGGTCGGAGGAGGAACTGGGTAAGATCGCAGATGACCTCCTTACGTGGGATAATGTGGAAAAACTTAGGGGCTCCCAGTTCAAAAACGGCTGCCTCCATCTTACCCAGCCCTAGGAAAAAAAACACTGAATCCAAACCTAAGGCCAGACCCCCAATCCCCCAGACTGCAGCCCCCCGAGTCAAGACCCCCTGCCCTGACTGGAACAAGCCAGGCGGGTGTCCCAAACAAGATGGCCATATTGAGGCTGGCATTATTCAAGGCCACCACTGCAAATTCTGTAGGAAAAATCTAAACAGCTTCAACAACCAACGGAAGTAGGAGTGCCCTATCAAACTAAAGCTCCTAGCCCCCAACCAGGGCCAACACCACCGCCAGGGTTACCAGCCGACATTTCGTACCCAGGCTGGGTATGACCGGCCTCAGTACTAGCCCCCAACACGCCACCCCTTGCCTCAACTGACTGGGTCAGGGGTGCGGTACACAGCCCCCCATATACTAATATACTAAGCCACTACTTGCACATGCTATCTATTCCCATCAACAATGACCACTAGGGAGATCTATAGCAAACAATGCACTCCCAGCAATAACACTTTTTATATAAACTTAATATAACTTATCGGCGCATTGACCAAACATAGTCAACTATCATCACACATCTGATTGGGAGGATCACTTAATGACGGGGCATTTCATGTATGCCTATATATCTGATAACAGAAGTAAAAAAATGCTTGTAAAAAGACATTCATGTACACCACCATGGTAGAATCATATCTGATTGGGAGGATCTATTTATTATGGGGCACTTGATGTATGCCTATATATCCGATTACAGAAGTGTGATTGAAAAAGACAAAATGTTTGTAAAAAGACATTCATGTACACCACCATGGTAGACTCATATCTAGGTGTATAATAAACCACACCATCTTTTTCTCTATCCCCAGACTGATACCTGCAAGTGTATGACATCACCAGGAACAATGTATATCCTTTGGGTATATTTTTAGCCCACACATGAAGTTCTTAAGTCTTACAGTAGAACAACAAGTATATCTGGCTCTTCCTATAGTTTCCCCAGTGAGTCTCTAGATAAGCTTCTGACTTTCAGGTAGTACAGTGTCTAATCCTCCGAGCCACCCACCACCGATTAGTTGTTATGAATTTTTATGCATGGGGCAGAGGAGCTATTGGTTGGTGAGCTCCCGGGGAGTCCCTCTTGTACGACAGTACTGTATGGGGATTATCTCACCTTGTAGATGCAAAGTGGTATACATACATATCAGCAGAGCATACTGAACAAAGAAAGGCAGGCCTAGTAATAAGACAAAGAATCAAGTTTAGAAGACTGAATAAATGATTGTAACAATGCAGTGAAGGCAAAAGGACACGCTTCATGATCAGCTAGCTAGTACTTGATTAAACCATGTTATACAATGCTTACAAGATCAGCAGTTTAAAGAGTATCTCGGCATGGATAGCATATAGCATGATGAAAAAGAATGATTGTTTTGCCATATACTGCTACGGTATTTAAAGGAGATAATACTTTTAATGGTAGATTAGCATGTGGTATGTATTAAATGTTATCTATATATCTATATAAGTCACTGAGAAGTCTACCATTACTTATTGCTGCTTTTATTAGAAACATCAGCATTAGAGGACTCCATTACAACGTCAGATGAGTTAAACATATAAACACTCCTATAGCTACTCAAATATGGAACCTAGATATATGATAGTATAACACTGTCAATAAGTTGCTGATAGCTTGAAAAATGCTCTTACAGTAGTGTTCTTTTTAAAGCAACCAATGTATAAATGACATTTACTGCCATGACATTACACTTAACACCCAACATTATACCAAGATCATACATACCGTAATGGCCCATTTAAGCGCAGGGGTCTCAAATAACCGCAGGTCTCGTTTAAGCGCAGGGCTAAGACCCCTCTGAAACCCAAAATCTCTCCTTCAAGTACAGGTCCCTGTATATGCGCAGGGGGTAACAGGGAGTTGAAATTTATAAGTGCAGGGGTGCTTAAACAGGCCACTACGGTAATCATATTCTAGAGATGAGGGTAGATCTTTGTTGATTCCCCCTCTAATTTACACACAAATGTTGCCTTTTTTTCTAAAGGGACAGCACGTTCACAATAACTTCCAAAGAGCATGATAGAATGTCTGGCATAGAGCCCTTCATAATGGACACAGCTACCTAATTGGAAATCATCCTGGCCAGACTTCTACAGGAAAACAATAATGATGAACTTCTAAGTTATTTCCACTAGGGTCTATTGTCAATTACAAAGACTCACCATTCTCATAAATCTACTGTCTGTAACTGTTCACAACATGTACCACTACGGAGCCACTATCCCAAGTGATATTTTTCTGGGGATGTCAGCAGAGGCACTTCATTGTCTATTGTCTATCTTCACTACACTCTGCAGTATTGAGAACATAAATTGCTTCCAAAATGAAGATGCGCTATGTTAAATTATGGACCTGGCAAAAATCATTTTCAGTGTTCATCGAGACAACATCAAAAAGCATAATACTATTGATAGCATACTATGATTGGATAAAAGCTTGGATTTAGGTACCTATTCATTGACCTGACCAATGAAATGTAATACCTCAAACTCCAGGGTTTGAATAACAGAAGTCCTATCTCAATGTTTATAAAGTTGATGTAAGGAGTATCTTATGTTGAAGACTTCATTGAAGTGAAGCCTCATCAAATGACCATAACTACAACTTTGAGATGTTCATGTTCCTTCATACTTATCTATTTCATATCAATTACTTCAGATTACGGCAGATAATGACAAAATGCCAAGGTATAAAAGCTGGAAGTCACCTGATGCTACCAATGAAACACATTGGATTGAGTTGAAGAGCAAGTGGTAAAAACGAGATTAAAGCTTTCGGGAAAGCAGATTGAGTTAAAGAAAGTCAGGTTATAAAGACACACAATGCCAAATGTGCAATTGATAAGCTGAAAACAAAAGGCGAACAAGGAGAAAGACTTAAACTTGTAATGAGACACAACTAAGTGATATTTTTGGGCCATTGAAATCACTTTCTCATTCATCAAAGCACTAACAAGGCCCTGTGTGCCTAACGAGCCGCTAATACATTATACATGCTGAGTAGCTCAAAGAGCGGCTTCCAAAATCCCATTTTATATTTTTTTTCATTATGCATATAGCTACCTACCCTGCTGTCTTTAGTGAGCTTTAAATGAATGCTAAGCTGTAGGCTGTACTTAGGGAATTAAACAAGCATAAGCATTTTAAGTATCAATAGTTTACTAGTTATATAATTCAAATTCCTTATAATAGTCATAAGTGTGAAACTACGTCGCCAGGGGAATACAAGTTGTGACTTAGTAATGGGCATGTTCCAGTCAGGAATCTAGAACAATTTGTGTCACCAGATATTATAAAATTAATGTCTCACCTAAGGACCAACTTTTCCTCCACCCACCCCCTTCCACCACCACGACGATTCATCCTTTTCTACTTGCGCTATTTTCACCTTAGATGACCCTCATGAGGGCAAGAGAAGATGAAATAAGAATATGTGACAAAACTAAGGAGATCTATAGCAATCAATGCACTCCCAGCAATAACATTTTGTATATAAACTTAATATGACTCATCGACCCATTGACTGAACATAGCAACTATCATCACACATCTGATTGGGAGGATCTATTAATTATGGGGCACTTGATGTATGCCTATATATCTGATTACAGAAGTGTGATTGAAAAAGACAAAATGTTTGTAAAAAGACATTCATGTACACCATATTGGTAGAATCATATCTAGGTGTATAACAAACCACACCATCCTTTTCTATATCCCCAGACTGATACCTGCAAGTGTATGACATCACCAGGAACAATGTATATCCTTTGGGTATATTTTTAGCCCACGCATGAAGTCCTTAAGTCTTACAGTAGAACAACAAGTATATCTGTCTCTTCCTATAGTTTCCCCAGTGAGTCTCTAGATAAGCTTCTGACTTTCAGGTAGTACAGTGTCTTATCCTCTGAGCCACCCACCACCCATCAGTTGTCATGAATTATGCATGGGGCGGTGGAGCTATTGGTTGGTGAGCTCCCGGGGAGTCTCTCTTGTACGACAGTACTGTATGGGGATTATCTTACCTTTAGATGCAAAGTGGTATACATACATATCAGCAGGGCATACTGAACAAAGAAAGGCAGGCCTAGTAACTGAATAAATGATTGTAACAATGCAGTGAAAGCAAAAGGACAAGCTTCATGATCAGCTAGCTAGTACTTGATTAAACCATGTTATACAATGCTTACAACATCAGCACTTTCAAGAGTATCTCGGCATGGATAGCATGTAGGATGATGGAAAGTCTCTAGATAAGTTGTCTTTAGTGAGCTTTTAATCCAGTTAATTGAATGCTAAGCTGTAGGCTGTACTTGGAGAATTAAACAAGCATAAGCATTTTAAGTATTAATTTTTTACTTGCTATATAATTCAAATTGCTTATAATAGTCATAAGTGTGAAACTACGTTGCCAGGGGAACACCTTAAGGCAAAATACAAGATGGATGAAAAAACATATACAGCTAGAATTCTTATGCCATATTCCATTTCTCCATCATTTAGATATTCAATGTAAACCTACATGTATATGGTCTGATGTACCGTATTCGACGTAATAAGCACACACCCCCTAATAAGCGCACACCCCCCGTTTTTGGCCGATTTTTAGACTACAAATAACCAAAAATACCTCAATTTTTTACACCAATCAAACTACTAAAAGGTGTCCATAATCATTTTTTAAACTCACTGTGCGCTTATTACGTCGAATACGGTAATCAAAACTATATATATAGTTCATACTTTATATTTCAGAGATCTCCCCTCTATCTAAATTGGGATAATGGTTTGCTTCACAGCTATTACTGCCCCTAGTGTTAACAGTAGTCAGTTAGAAGCAATCAATCGCAATTGTACAATTCTTATTACGAACTAACCAATAACAGCCATCATACAGAAACTAGCCCTATACAGGTATATCTTTATTGTATTATCCAAAAGGGAAATGATATAACATTAACAGCTTATGCTGCACAGTGACTTTTACCATTATACCAATGCAAGCTCCTCAATCCAACCGCACAGAGTTATGCAAGTGGCTCATCTCTCAGCCAAAGAAAAAAGTTTCTTCAGCAATTGGAAATTTTATAAATAAAGCAACTCTTATCATGTCATTCTGCAGATTACTTCATCATATCATCCTATATACACAAATAAACATTAGACCCCCAACCAATGCCTGCACATGCTCCTTATCACCACAAAATTCAATCACAGGGCCACACAGAGGACAATCCATGCCTCACAATAAATAAAGCCCCCAACCCTGACATAGGGAGCCCACTGGTGGGAAGCCTGTCAGCAGCATATATTACTTCCGGAATGAAGGAGTCTGGGATCAAGATGCGACATCCTGCTGCCCTCTGGTGGTACGAATATTGCCCCCTGGTATCAGGGGGGCAATTCACTTCTGGTGGTCTGCATGGACATCACCATTTTGATTTAGGGCCAGTGCGGTAACCACTTTCACCAAATCTATGTAATAAAGCTGACAATTTAGGAGGGTGTTATGAAGATGTTACTTCTTGTCATGCATCCTAAAGATACTGGATATGCCTTTTTGCTGAAGTCAGGTTTTATTTATCAGGGGCTTTAATACAGAGTTCTAATCAAAATGTATTTGTGTATCAGGGTATTTATTGAACTGACAATAAATAGACAAAGGTGCACGAGTTTCAGTCTGTTGAATGGGTTATTTCACGAGTTGACCTTGGGCCGTAATTTTGATTCAAAATACCGAAATTATGGTAGGGGGGAGCCTAAAAAGGTTCAATTGGGTTATTTCTACGCTGTTCAAATGTAAACAAACCACCATTTTGATGACGTCACCAGGCCATGAAATACGGCCATGGGATATTTCATGGGGGGTGTGCAATACGGCGTCCTTTGGTTAAGCCAATGGGACTGCTGTATTTCATAAAATATAATACCCAGTGTCTGAACACTGTAATTTTGTGCATGACCCCTGCTTATTCAATTCAATTCATTTAGAGCCTTTCAGGATGCTTTAATTTTACCTGGTGCCTCCTATCTTTCATGTCTTTGATATAATGTACATTTATCTGACCTATAAAGCGATTGGCCTCAGTATTGCAATTGATTGCAGTATTCCCCAAGAGCATTGAAGGTACAAAACATGAACATCCTACTCTACTTCCAAATGGTAAGAATGAAACTCCCTCCCATGTTTTGTGGACAGTCAATCTATATACACTACAGACATCCGCCTAACAAGTCCTGTGTCACAATGCATTCTGTGCCTGTAGGGCCACCTTAAGGAAGGTAGCTATATTAGCATCCTCAGGTCGGGACCAATCAATGACTCACCACTCACCGGTGGGTTGGGACCGCATTCACTTCCGGTTGATGACCCCTTCCGGCAGCGTTGGTAATAAAAGATGCTGATGATAAATTCCCTAAAGGGCCGGAGGTGGCTGGCTGGATGGTTGGGTGAGGTTTTTTTCAGGAGGTGAGGTTAGAGAGTCAGACCTCATAGCCACAGAGTGGACATGTGTATACCTCGTGCTTGGTTGACAAAAGGGACGATCAATATTGGTACAATTAAGCATCTCGTATCAGATGAAAGATCCGTTCAAAGATTAGTAAAATAAGAAGTTATTGATGAGTGAATTATCCTGCAATGATAAATCTTACATGTGGCAATACACTTAAGGCTGTGTCTCATGACCTTGGGATAATGTTTTTGTCTCTGACCGGGTGCCATCTCTGACCAGGTGCCGTCTCTGAGTGGGTGCCGTTTCTGACCGGCTTGGCTTGATAAGGTCAAAATACTAGCAGCAGGAGGCTAATTATAATCATAACTATGATTATGTAACAACCCCCATAACGTTTTTCCAAATCCTTATATATATGAGTATGATTCTTATTAAAACACCTTTTCCTGACACCTGGTCAGAGAAGGCAGCCGGTCAGAGACAGCAGCCGGTCAGAGACAGCACCTGATCAGAGACAAAAACATTGTCCAAAGATCGTCAGCCTTATACACATGTGACAATACACTAAGCATTGGTCCCTTGTAAAAGTTGAGCCATAAATGACTACAACCAAAAATGATCAGATATAGGCTATACATTAAAACTTCAGTGTTCCCTCCACCAGCTGCTATTTGACGGCTAACAGCCCCCTGCTGAGTGGTTGGCCAGAAGAACACTGTGAAAGTCCCCTTCTTCCAATGTTCAGGCATTAGACATCTCACTGTGGTCCGAGTAAGCTGGTGAGCTACTCACTCTGCTGCTATGTCACTGAGAGCTGCTCCACTGTAAGAGGTAATGGGACAGGCAGTCTGGGAGACCTACAATATGGCAACCACCTGCTCGCCATTTTATCCTTGAGGGTCTTGCTATTGTCTTTTACTTTCTATTCATACTGACATTGTAATTCTTGCACTTTTCTTATGTTGGTAAAAGAAGCATCATTTTGGTAAAGGAATTAGGGCTGTTAACGACTAATGTTGTGTGGTTGCATTAAATATTTGTTTATATAAAACAGAATTACTTATAATTAGCAGTCAACCTGCAGTGATCATACGATTGAGAGTTTAGAGATGGTAATATGTATAAGCAACAGACAGTAACAGTCATAGGACGACCTTGTCTGTCACACTTTGTGGCAAGGTCAATGCCCCTGAGGCAAGCATAGCACTGCTTAGAAATGTCCTTTGGGTGATTTTCTTGAAAACACCAGTCCCAAAGAAGTTTCGCACTACTGTACTAGGACGATGACCCAACATGGAGCAACCAAACACAATGCTTCTCCAGCTGTGCATGTGACCTTTTCGGAACTGCCTCCTCCCACTGGTCTCATAGCGTGCCACAATGTGACAGCTGACACATCGTCTGGTTCAATATGGCTGCTGATGACCTTCTGTATATGCCTTCCTCAAGAGATACTTATGGTCCTCAGATGGCCATCAGAATAAAACAAATGCCTTAGACTTTTTTGGGTGGCAGTAGTATACTGAAATGTACATAGAAGAGACATTTCATAACTTATTGGTAGGTAGTAAATAGTTGCTCTTGCGAGTCACTGAGTAGCCTCATTTCTATTGCCACTATAGTGGTGGTAGTAGTACATGTACTACAGCTAAGTTTTTTTTTCATGTTTTAAAAGTCCACATTGATACAAGGTATTATTAAAGAGATGCATGTAATACAAGGGAATACCAGAGCAAGCAATGAAGTTATGATTGTGAAAAATAAGCAGAAAAAGGTTTTGAATGCCTAAAGGGATTGGACGCCTGAACCTACCACTACCATGTTCAAATTGATGGGAATAATGATTAACTGGTGAATATATATATTAGAGACTCATGGAGGTAGCTAACATCGAACGCGCCAACACGGAGCAGAGGAACCCGGACGGCCCGAACAATGCCGACGCGGAAAATCAACAAGCCGCAGTGAACGGAGACGGTCAAAACTGATCTACAACTTAATCATGGCACATCAAACTCAAGACGTGGTTCCAGAGGACGGGTAACACTATCACTCAATGATATATATGAACTTAAAAGTGTAACTCGCAATAATCCCACATTAATGACTCGCCCACTGTACTGAAAAATAGTGGGCAATAAAAGGGGCAACTGCCGACCCCTTAAACATTAATAGGCGTACATGTACACCTGCCTGGTCACAGGAGGCTCTGGCTGAGGGTACTAAACATTGTGTCGGTCTGCCTGGTTCCAGGAGACCCCCCCCCCCCACCTCCCCCGACCCCTCCCTGCCTGGTTACAGGAGGCTGGGGCGGTGGGCTTAGGCTGCCTGGTTTCAGGAGCCCCACCCCTGGGTGTCAGGTTGCCGGTTTGCTGCCTGATTACAGGAGTAACCAATCAACTTGTACTTACAGGAACAAACCCATCATGCTGATAGGTGACGAAAGAATAACCCCTATAAAGAAGGACGTGCTCAACCTGAAAGACGTCATCTTGATGGAAGCGAGTGAAGCACCCATCCAGGATGTGCAGTACTGGCTCATGCAGGAAGCTAACGCTACATTGATCCCCACTGAACAAGTCTACATCATGGCCGGTATATGGAACTTCATACAAGCTCACGACTACCAGGTCAACAACGCAACAATCCAGGGCATCAAGGTCAAGGCCAACCCACCAAACAAACCACTCATCCGTGAATTTGAGGAACTGGTTCTAGAGACAATTAATAGAATTGAAACTAAATACACAGGTTTGAAAGTGATCATCTGTCCTATCATTGGGGTTCGTATTGAAGGTCACAACTCATCCAAAGGTATTGAATTGTTCGATGATCTGACTACTGATCAAGACAGGTTGAATGACATGTTGATTGATGTAAACAATATCATCCAAAAAATCAACAAACAAAGAGGTCTAACTACCCCCCGGTACGACAGGAACTTCTTTAACTATAACTGTAAATCTAAGAGTTACAAAATCTACTACCCTAAACTGGATGCCGCTCGGTTCGTGTCTGATGACATATTCAGCAAACAAATAGCTGAGAAAATATGTGCATGCTTTGATAAAAATATGTAAATGTGAATGTATGGTAATGTGAGTAACGTGGATCCCATCCACAAATATTTTTATTATTACTATTCGTATGCAACTTAAGGATACCCTTAAGGATCCCCTTGGGCGAACCTCGTTTTCACTCGTAGTCATCTGCATTTATCTATATCTAATTGATTCATTGTTTCAATATGTGAGTAACGTGGATCCCATCCACCAACATGCATGTAAATAGCTAGAAATGTGCGTTTAGCTAGGAGGGAGGGATACAAGCCGATCACTGACTTGAATCATGTTGTTGCACCCTTAGTGCGATCATCTAATTGTGAATATTATGTCAAACGTTACACTTGCACCAAGATGGACTAACAGTCTTAGGGAGCTTGTAAACTGCCATGGGGTTATTTTTATACAAAATTATGTGTGCATGGGGTCTGGACAGGACCATGACAAGGTTCATCAAAACAAAAATGTCTGTGACTAGTAATATACCTAAAGGTCTGAAAATAGCATTTATAAATGCTAGAAGCCTGAGTAGTGAAAAGTTGGATATACTGAAGATACACTTTAGCACTTTTGATGTAATTGGCATATGTGAAACATGGTTTAATGAAACTCATCAGGACAGTGAACTAAAATGGACTGATAAGTTATTGTTCAGACATGACAGAATTGAGCGCTGTGGGGGAGTGGCCTTCTACATATGGAAGGACTGGTCTAGTTTCACCAGCACAGTACAGGCGGGCACAAGTATGAGCCCTGATCTTGAGCTTTTATCAATACTAGTAGCTAGACCTGATTGTCGTAAAGCTATGTACACATGCGTGTATAGGCCCCCCTCTGGTAAAATAGCACCGTTCACAGAGACTTTAGACAATTTCCTGGACACGGTGGATGGTATAAGCCATGACATATTTGTGGGCGGGGATTTCAATGTTGATTTCTCACTAACGGAGGAAAATGAAACTATCAGCCTTGTGTCTATAGCCGACACCTATAATCTAGATGTACTTATAAACACATGTACAAGGATGGGTGGGACCAGATTGTCCCACCTTGATAACATTCTGAGTAACGCTGACCATATCATCTATAAACAAACTGTGCCTGTTTACATATCAGATCACTTACCGGTAGTATGTGTTAAAAAGAAAGAAAAAAGTAGACCTACCACACATGTGTTTATTGGCAGGAGCTACCGCAACTATAATGCTGGTGAGTTACAGCGAGAGCTACTTATGTACAACTGGGATTTATTTTTCAATGAGCCAAACCCGGAGATTCAATGGTCAATGATTGAAAAGCGCATCATTAGATATCTGGACAGAAGGTGCCCCCTAAGGGAATTCAAAATTAAAGGGATTGATGCCTCATGGATGACGAGGGAAATTAAAGAAATATTAGCTGAAAAGGGTAGAAGGATTATGAGTTATGCGCGACATAAACGACCACAGGATCTGACGGAGGCTAATAGGCTCCGTTCACTTGTTAGTAGAATGAGGAAGAATATTAAAAAACAGGAGGTAGATGAGGCCTTTCAGGATGCCAAAAATGGCCATCAGCAATTTTGGAAGAAAATTGCTGAGCTGACCAAACCTGACAAGCCAAATACCACGGCTGACTTCATTCACCATGAAACTGGCGAGAGAGTTCCGCCTGGTGAGGCAGCCGACTACTTTAATTCCTTTTTTGCCACTGTGGGTGACAAAATGTGTACTAACATGAATTTCAATTTAAATAATAATAACGGTGATAACATTGATTACGACTCAGAACTCCCATGCCCTGAGCTCAATATTGACGAGGAATGTGTAGTAAAATTGGTTGATAAAATCAAAACCACCAAATCCAGTGGGATTGATGGAATTAACGCCAGGGTGCTTAAAGACGCACTAAAAGTACTGACTAAGCACCTTTGTAATCTTTTTAACAAAAGCATCAGGGAAGGCGTCTTCCCAGATGCTTGGTTGATAAGTACGGTTGTACCCATCCCTAAAACAGGGACGCCTTCTGAAATTGGGAATTGGCGCCCCATTAACCTACTACCGGTACCCGGTAGGATTTTGGAAAAAATTGTTCATAAACATATTATAGGACACCTTCAAAGGAATAACTTACTAAGTCAAACTCAATATGGTTTCAGACCTGGCCTGGGTACGGGAGACGCTATTTTTGATTTTGTTAATTATGTCTATGATGAGATGGATAGAGGTAAATTCATTAGCACTTGTTTCGTCGATGGATCCAAGGCTTTTGATTCCGTCCACCACTCCCTACTTCTTAATAAATGTGCGGCCTTTAAAATACATAATAAACTTATAGCTTGGTTAAAATCCTATCTAGGTAACAGAAGGCAAGTAACCACACTCAATGGTGTCAAATCTAAAGAGTCTAAAGTAGGCTTTGGAGTACCACAGGGTAGTACACTCGGCCCGTTACTTTTTTTGATGTTTATCAATGACTTCCCTAAACATATTAGAGAAAGCAAAGTTTTCATGTATGCAGACGACATTGTTTTGGTTACGTCAGGCGACACGTATGAGACGTCAGCGAATAAGCTAAAAACTGATGTGAGTCTAACTAATAGCTGGTGTACATCTAATTGTCTTACTATAAATAAGAAAAAGACTAAAGTTATGAGAATCACAAGGAACCGCATCAGTGGTCCCATACCTGAACTTGTTGTTATGCTTGGTGACAATCAACTTGAAAATGTTAAGACTTATAGATACCTTGGTATTACAATTGATCACAGGTTCACCTTTAAACCTCATGTCATGGGGATGGCAAAATCTGTAGGACATAAAGTCTCCCTACTTGGGCGCATCAAAAAATATCTGGAAGAGATGCAGGCTTTACTTATTTATAAAACTATGGTTGTTCCGTATTTCGATTATGCAAACTTTGCTGTAGAGTGTACTACTGAGGAACTAGTTAAAAAACTCCAAAGGTTACAAAACCGTGGCCTAAGAGTGTGTAGATACAGTAACATGTATGAAAGGTCCTCGGCCACGGAGCTCCACGTACATTATAAAGTAAATTTCTTGGATCACAGAAGGTATACACAACTATTAATGATGATGTATAAACAGTCTAAAACCAAAGGTACACTGATCCCGCCTGAGGAGAGAAGGACCCGAGGTGATCATAAAGTAAAGTTTAAAAAAGGGCAGACTGCCCAATCATTTTATGAGTACCGACAAAAGCCCATGGCACAGAGGGGTCAAGGCTTGGGACAAACTTAGCTCTGAAATACAGAAACTGCCTACTGTAGCCCGTTTTAAAAAAGCAGTCAAAGATATGAAACCACCCAAGAGAAACTGATGAGGTGTCACTGTCTTCTCATGATTCATATACTTCTTCATATACATGTACATATACATATACATATCTGTAGAAACTCAAGCTTGTATAACTTGAATAATTCTGAATATAGGAATCTAGATGCTAACAGTATTTATCTAGTATTTATTTATATTTATATATTTATAAATCTATCTAACGATCTGTCCACCTCCACATACGCTGACTGAAAGGGTGTTGGGGTAGCTATGATGTATGAGCAACTTACTATAAGGCAAGGTACGGTATTTACGGTATATACTAGTTAACATATAATACTCAAGTCTGTACATATAAAACATGTACAGTCTAGTTCCTGACTCTCACGACGAAGGAATCGATCCTGGTGATACTCCGACGAACTTAGCTAGTTAATAGTACTGTCTATATGTACTGGTCCACCGACCGCGCACACGGGGGGGGGGGAGGGTACCTTTTCCTCATGGTTGAAGGTTGAAGCAGTATTTGAAACTGCAGGTATACGGCAAAGTTTATACACTGTATCGTGATTTTTATACTCATGTGTACTTGATATATACTCATATGTAAACAGCTAAACAACTGCTCATGGTTTAGAGGTAATGGTATATACACTAGAGAGCCATACTTTTATAAAAAGTTTTGGTACTATACATATAGCCAACCGGCTACCTAATCTGAACGAATAACTACTATTCCTTGAGCGTACGACAGTCATATGACGACTAATCTATTTTTGGTATATCTCCTCTAGTAATAATAGTTTACTGGTCTCTATTTAAGTCATGACACTGAAACAGCTGTCCTATGTTATTCTTTATTACATCAGTATTAATATACAGACTTTGAAAAATTGTACGGGTTCTGACCACGCCCGGGTTGCCGAAGGTGGATAGTCTTGTCATTAAGAATCAATAAAACTGATTAAACTTGAAACTTGAACTTGATATCATAGGAAATGAACGAAACGGCATATTCTGCATAGACATTCAAATGGGTATTACATGTTATGCTCCAGACTAGATCCCCTACAGTAACTTTACTTCAGATGTCATCTCAAAGTCACTACTACACAATAGAAGCTGTCAATGCTGTCTACCATCCGGTACAGAAATAAGAAGCTGGAGGTGTATCTCTCCCTAGAGCATCCTGACAAATAGTCAATGCCAAGTATGTGTGAAGCAATGGTAGTACACATACATGTATTTATAATTATAATACCTTATCTCTCTTCCCATACTGTTAAGCTCATGAATCCTGGAAGATAATAATGTGTTCAGAGCCCCTGTGTTCTCCTGGAGTGGATCCTTCTCGAATACTGGGGAAAAAATAGATCTACGTTTAAGTTTAACATTACTGTGTTTTGATTACACGCAGAATCAAAACCATTAATGGCCAATTTTTGAAAGAATTTCCAGTCATAGTTTGAAGAAATTCAGTACTGCCCAGTTTCATATTCCACCTGCACCAGTGACTTCAGATAGGGCAATATGTATAGGCTGCAATAATAGTTTGCCGCAATTTGCCAGCTGACACATTGTCTGGTTCAACATGGCTGCTGATGGAATTTTTATCATAACTGTCTGCTACTAAAGACGGCCATGGTTATCAGGTGGCCATCAAAATGCAACAAAGTGCAACAAACTCATTGGGTAGTAAGATGAAATGTACTACGTATCAAGTTTATAAATGATTGGTAGAACTCAACTGCTTTTTAGTATATATCATTGATTTACCTTCAACTTTACCAATTGTGAATAGGTAAAAGCTTATACCATGAGTGAATATAAGATGCTGTATGTCAATTTGTATACAAGCTATTGATATCAGGTTTAAATGTAACTCTCATAATTATGATCTGTGTAAATAACTTATTAAGGGACGTGAGAAGACAATGTGTGTAAGTGCTGCCCCATGGTATAGAATCTTCCACCGATTTTCCCAAGAAAGTACAGGTCACCCACCTGAAGGATGGCTTAGCCAAGTATCTCTTTTTATTAGGGTTCTTTTTTCTACAGAAAAGTCACACCAATTGGAAGCCCTACACTTTAACTCCTAGTGATGCATTGGATAGTTCCAAGTAGCTGGATGAATAGCTTCAAAGTGTCTGCACAGTAGTGCTGTCCCCCATTGGTAAATTGCATGTTAGGGTGGTGATTCAAGTCATATCAGATGTGCCACACCCACCTGTGTCCGCTCACCATGGTACAGCTCCTCCAGGGTGCTGGGGGTAGTGATGGCATAGAGATGGGTCCTCCCATGTATTATAGCATAGATCTGATGATCTGCTTTAAGACATATGACCTTTTCCATCTCTTTTGTTTCACCATTGTGTTAGTTCATGAAAGAATCCTTTGCGAGAATCTCGGCCTCCATATCAGACTATGGTATCTGTTGGAGATTCTAAGATTTACAGGCCTGGCATTGGTGTCTAGTATCTCGATCCAAAATGTATCAGACTTAATTTTGTGTGCCTTCATGAGGCCCAACATATCATCAAAGGTCATTATGGAGCTGACATTGTCTTACTTGCGTTACTTGGGAGGAGTCCTGTTTAAATACCAATCAACCGGTTCCCAATGCCTACCGCATGCGGTTGAATGGAGGGACTGTGGTAAACTTTTATGTATGTTTGTATAGTGTCACATATGATCTGGATAGGGCTAGTATACAATGTTAGATTCTGGCTCGTTAATTAGAGAGTATTGGCTGTTTGGTATTTTTTTCTCAGAAACGTTGATTTCATTTTATATAAATCAAAATTGAATTATTTGTAAGGTTAGGGTTGCAACATTAGGAATAACATACTATATGAAAAAAAAAGTTACAGAAAGGTAACCTTCAATATCAGACTAAAGATATGGCAAGGTAGACACATCTAAGCATGAGCCTGAATGCCAGGAAAGCCTGAATATCCATCATTGTAGTATATATCCATTTCAAAATCTCCATATTGCATACTGACCAGTTTAGGTTAGGATATAACGTCTTTATCAGTTTAGACATATATATATTTAACTGCTATCCTAGCTGTTGATGTCAATAACAGATGTTTTTCTTCAGATTTAGATGTTTGCTGTACTGCTGTAATGCTGAAAGATAAATTTTACATATCGTACATTATTCTATAAATCAGGACAGCTTCTATGACCACATCCAGCAGATATGGTTGTTTAGCTTAATTAGAATTGCCACACTGCTTTATTCTCATTTCAAAACAGAGCATCCCTTATAGTCGAAACTATTTGTGTAATACAATACAAAATCCATTAACAAGTGGACGTCTTTTTCATGCCTTTGTCACTACTCTAACTAGGTGCTGTTTTGAATTTGTCTTTTTATAGCCAATCATCAAATTGCACCCTTGGGCGTCATCTGTATGTGATGAGGAAAAGAAAAACTGTTAATTACTAATCTAAAACTAAACTTTTTCCCTATTAGCAAGTTAAAAGTAAAATGCCTTTCTGAAATCAGATATGATTTGGGCGCTATCCATTTCAGGCAGGGCTGGAGAATTATCACTAAGTGTTTCCGGCTTTAAAGATTAAAGAATCAAATTATCTATGAGTTTAGTGTTGACCCTTATGATTGATTATAGGTGACTTGAATGTTTGGATGATAAGCAATAAAAAACAGGATGTTTCAAACGAAAAGTCATCTCAGGCGTCTCACCTCCTACTTCAAAAGAGCATGACGTGATATAATTATCTGAATCCTGAGTACAATCCTCCAAAGGCAGTGGGGCCTGAAAGAAAAATGTGACTCTTTGATGTGCTGTTTTGATTAGGGTTGGGTAAAGTTCACAGAAGCATAAGGTATTGTAGTGGCGGATCCCACGTCGTCTGGCGGATCTGGCGGATCTGGCGGATTCCGCTAGAGGGCTTGGCGGTCGCCACTCTATATAAGGATCCGCAGCGGAGCTGGCGGATCACTCTCTATCCAGCAACTGAAGCGCGCGGATGTCAGCTCTCGCTCCTGCTACACCAAATTGATGTGCCTTGTACTTATTCTTGAGACCATAATATAGTTATCCCTGAACCTTAATTGGAACTGTGTCTTGTTCTATTTCCTAGCTAAGTGTTGCCCTAGTCCTTTTACAGTATTCTTAAAGAGACTCATTTCGTCCTAGGTAACACCAGAGCTAGCATGGTAATGTTATTAACTTTGATAAGCCTTGTTAAGATGTTTGTGAGCACACTAATTACCAACTGATCAAAATATTGGGTTAAAGCCTGTGTGTGAATTGAGAGTAAATAACTATTAACAGCTCTTAGCGTATGTAAATTACAATGTAGGTTATTAATATTGTATAAATGTTTGAATTTACGTAAACTAAATCTGCTTAATGGAAGACTTTCACCATGTTAAATCTGGGTAAATGTCACTTATGACATTTTTGTGAAATAAACATGGCATAACTGAACTTCATGGGTAGAATAAATCATTTTTCACATTCTGGTAAATCAAAAGAGGTAGTGTCCTAAACCTACAATATAAATAAAGATCACCCATAGACATTGGCTTGCTTTGATCCCTTGCTAAGCTGATCTTTAACAAGCTCCTTATTTCAAGTCCGCCAGCAGAACTTTGACAAAGTTCCCTTCTGCCAGTGCCTTAGGAATTACCTGAGATAAGTGTGGACAGCATACCCGGGTGAGCTACTCATCCTGCTGCTTTATGTCACTAAGAGCTGCTCCACTGTAAGTGATAATGGGGTGGGCAGCCTGGGAGGCCTACCATATGGTAACCACCTGCTTGCCATGTACCCGGCTGCTGCACAGGTCTCGTGTTTTATCCTCATGACATTTTGTTGTTTCAACCTTCTGTAGGTTCATCAATTTAGTGCAGCGACCATCTTTCATGAGTGTATTCTAAAAGCCAATAAATCATTTAAAATAACAATATTATTCTAGACTTTTGAATCTTGGTGATCAAATCTAACATAGTTTACAGGATAAAGCTTTCTGTGCTAGTAAAGATGCATTGACTTTAACCGTTTTACTCAATTCACAGTGTCAAGTCGGTCACGCATTGCCTTATAGCTCATCAAAGAAACATACATTATATGTGACATGTACTAGAAAAAGGGACCTTAGTGCACCCTACACTAAGGGCCCTATTTTGCAGATTATGTTACATATGTAAACTTATGTTAATATAGGTCACCTAGCTGTATACATAATGAAGGAAAATTCAGATTAACTACTGCAGTATGATCCTTGATCAAAATTGCCTTCATGCAAGTTGTTGTCATTGGAGAAAATTAGATTTCCCTGTATACATAATAATGCATCATCATGCAGCATTACCAATGGTTTAGCAGTGTACTTTGCTGACATTGACTTATGGTCATTTATGATAATTGAGGATAGAATGTGTGATTACCTAGGCATTACATTGTGCAACCAATCCCGAGATATGTGAATAGTTGACCAATGAGAAAAGATTTTAACCAATCAAAGGCAAAAAAACAGAATGATGATATCGCTAAAAGTTATTGCTAGTGAGCCCCTCAAAGTTGGGAGAGTTCTAGCAGTCCCTTGAGTATCTAGCCAGGGAAGAGCCTGGAACCAATCCAATGAGTAACACAGTGGTAAAAGCTGACAAGTGCATGTTGTCAACTTTTCTTTTTCAGAAAATCATAGAAAATCAAGAATCAACAGGAGATCAATGAAAGTTACATATCTGGATTTCACTTGATCCCCTCCCCCGTTATTTTGAGATATCATATGTTAAATTCCGATCACTTTTTTAAAATAGCGTTGTCCTACCTACCAATAGAGCATGGATTGAACAATCATATCCATGGATGTGTCTAAAATGGATATTTCCCCAAAAGCTGTAGGAAGAGAAAGATGGTTATTCATAGACAAAGAGTTATTCTAATAAGGATTATACAAAATTCCATGGCAATAAGGATGCATATATACCATTTTATTGATCCAGCAGATGCGTATAACTCCCCATTTAAATGTACAAATACTGGACTGATGTCTTCCTCTTGGCTCTTTGTCTTGGCAATGAGGCAATGAATATTCATGAACATTGTTGCATACTTGACTTTGTCTGCCACACATTTTGAAATAAAAAAGAAAAGAGTTGTTTATTTGAGTCAATCCATAATCATACCAGGAGTGATTAGGACAGCACCTAAGACCTAATGTTTAAGCAATCATTGTATAGACCTACAATGAATTTAATTATCAAAATTATAGATTAATAATAGGTTTCAGAACATTCATCAAACTGCATAAACCTGATTTATGAAGTATATAATGAATAGATTTTTATACTTGATTCATGTCACTCATAATGTGTTTTGAATCAATTATTAAATTAATGGTATACAATAATTCAACCTGATTTGATTTGCGCATAACCAAAGCCCACTCATGATAGTTACATTTTGCCGACTCGCAGTTGATCTTCGATGATGAAAAGCACCTTCTCCTATGGCTGCCAGCAGAACTTTGGCAAAGTGCACTTCTGCTGCTGCTTTACGCATTAGCTGTCTCACAGTGGCCTGAGTAAGCTGGTGAGCTACTCACTCTGCCCCTATGTCACTGAGAGCTGCTCCATTGTAAGAGGTAATGGGGCAGGCAGCCTGTGAGACCTACCATATGGCAACCACCTGCTTGCCATTTACTGTGCAACTGCAGAGGTCTTGGTAATGGCCTTTACCTTTTCCTTTGTACCCTCATTAACATTGTTTTAGCAATTACTTTACCTCACCTGCTTTAAATGGAGGGATCATGTAGAAATCATGTATTATATTATTTTGCTTATGATGACTAATAAAGATCTTGACTTTGGATATTATAATAAACTTTCCCTCCTTAACTGCAATTCTAAATATTACATTCTGAACATAATCATCATACCAGATAATTATACATATACTGCTTTATGTGAGCATCATTCTTGTTGACATAACCTTTGCGTATAGACTACAAAATTGTATATCTTCACTACACAAACATGACTTATAGGATTGTTTTCCTATTGAAATGTAAGGGTCATAAAGGCTTATTGGTATAACACATTGTATTGAACATGTATATATTTTATGCATCTAGCCCAACTGTCTACTATCTAGTAGATCTGTCTAACATAATTATTATGCAAATAGCTCAGTCGAGGGACACTGACCCCTTTAGCCTCTTCTGAAACCTGAGTAGCTCCCTAGAGATTATTGATCTGGTGGTCAGTGTCAAAAGCTGCCCATCATAATGTACTCAGAACTTATAGCAGCGCTTATTTCTGATATTGGATCATAGATTGAGACCATGACAATGCATACTATATCGGTAATCCTTTAATCGCCGTGTCCTAAAACATTTCTAAGGATGGGGATAATTTAAAACTTAGAAGTATGCTACACAAGAACAAGATTCACCAGTAATAGAAAAATATTTATGAATTGCACTAAACCTATTATTTTGTTCATCCCTTTGATACACACTAGTAGTATTACACAGTGTATCGGCTGTTAAGGTAGTGGCCTGGTAGTTGGACATGACCAGTCAGTAAGGTCAATGTCCTCTGCAACGAGCATTGACTAGCCAATAAATGCCCTTTATTGTGGTGTTCTGGGGAATACTAGGTCTCAAAGAAGCTATGTGATGCGGTGCTAGAACAATCATTCAGACAGCTATTGCCCCTATCCGGGCCCATTTGGCCTTTCATGAACAGCTTCTGCAAGGACATTTGATGTTTTAAACGTCCTAACTTCCTCAATGCCTGGTGGAATCAATATACACTTACTGAAACATTATAACTGTATCATAGTGCCATATGAAGCTACATCTGTTATCATGTGTGTCAGTTACACTATTGAGGGGAACCATTATAGTTTATCAAGTGGCCCAGCATATTGTATCACCAATAAGAGGTAGGGACATGTAATATCATGCAACTGCTTTATTGAGTCATCATTGTGCGCCTATTAACTAGGTATGGTCCCAGTCTATATCAGGATGGACAGTCTACACATAATAACTTTGCTAGTATGAAAGGCATTACTCTTTGATATTGAATAAAGTGGGATTTGAATCCCTGAAGGTTGCATGTTGGTACTCATTTTGCTCAAAAAGGCCAAAGGCAGTATGTTTAATATTGGGTAGTCCCTATAGTATCGAAGGAGCCGTTAGCTAGCCCATGCAACGTTTTGGTGAATCTACCACAGAACGTTAGCTCTCTACTCTAAAAATACTATAAGCAGACTATGATATTTGCATCATTGATTTTCAGCAGGAGAAGAGGTAGGCTACACAATTGATGTACACTTTATGATTGAATCAAGTTGCCCTGGTCACTTTAAGTTGCATTAGAGGGAAGCCAGTAATCAGCTTAGAAGAGTGCTTTGGTGCATGTGAGGGATGGGCTTGCCCTCTTCTTCATGTAGCTAAGGATCAGCATGACCAAAAGGCAGTGCATTACAGCATTGGAGAAATGCTAACTTTCAAAGTCTAAAGTTTTCTTGTTGAAAAATAGACAATTTCAAGCACAGAAAGAGATATTTCAGCAAGAGGGATATAGAATAACTTCAAATTTGTCTATGTTGCTGTAGTTACCCAAATGCTATCACTGCAGGGCACTGCATTGAATATAGATGAGATTCAGATGTGCTCCCATGAACAACGCAAATCTGATACATGCACTGATGTCACTTTCAATCAAATCTGTCAGATTATCCTCAGGAAAGGGAAACTACCAAACCTATTCTCAGCCACCTTGGGTTTTCCCTCTCTGAGGCACGTCATCTAGCGATTAGGCCTGGGAACATAGCCTCAGGTCCCAAAGTAATGAATCTCAGGTTGCATGATGGCATGTTGCTGTAAGGTCTGCAGAGCCGATTTATAACTGTTTAGGGATTGTTTCTCGTCTCAATACGAATCAGTTGAGAAATGTAAATTGATGACAATTGGCAATGTTGTGTGAGATTCAACCTCGGTTAAACAGAAGATCTAAATATGAATAAAAGTTGAATTCATAGGACGGCATCAGTTGACAATGATTGTACACATATATAGAAGTGTTGTGGTGCATATATAATTCGAAGGGAAAACAGAATGTAGACTGGGATTCCCCTTCCCTTCCAGACTATGGTGCAACGCAAACAATGTTATCAATATCCACCCACACTCTCAGAAATAATCGTCTGAGGAAAAGTACTAAACTGATATTATCAGACAGTTATCATTGTTCTCTATTGATTTAGTACTATTGAAACCGCTCTGTCAGAAAACTAGAATACGCAATCAATTCTCTAGAGCAGGCAGTCAGGAAATAAAAAGACAATGCACTATAAACTACACTTCCTATCACAATCGTCAGTTGAAGTAAGATAAAATCTAGATGATGGCCATTCATTCCCTCCCAATATCACATGTTGTAAAGCTTGCCTGCCAGAGGTGTATCTGAAGGAGGAGAGCAAGTTGATCATAATTATATTGTAGGGACTTACTATGATTGTATTTAAGTATAGAACTATAAGAATACAATATATAAACTGAAACCAGAAGTGAATCAACAGATTATGTGCATTGCAGCACTCAATGTCTTACAAGTTTTAACTAAAATTTCCAAAACATGTCTACTGTAATACTTGTGTTGCTCTTTCACTTTCAATCTTTACCTAGATGTAGGAAAGAAACATCTGTCAAGTGTCATGTATCTAAGATTCAAGCCTCCTATTTCTGCAGTGACAGACAGCAGTGACATATCTTATAGGGGGAAAAGTGTGAGACCTATCCCATGAAAGACAAACATGCCTGGGACACAATGCAAAAAACGCATATTGATATCTGCTCTAGATCCAGTGCTATTAGGCAGAATGTGAGTCAAAGTCTGACCTATTTTCTAAATCCCTCCTGATTGATTTCAGGAGAGAAAAGTGGTCGTTAATGACCAGGTATGGTGATTACCTGTAACACTAGGGGCCTTGAAGGCAGCTGTTTCTCTACTCCACTTGATACACTTTGATGGACCATCATATCTTTAATCGCCACAATAACATAGAAAGTCTGAAAGGATATTAAAGTAATAACATCACACAATATGCCACCAGGTCGTTAAACGCATATTTCATGTGAAATAGCTCCTTTCTTAAAAATATAACTGACATTAGAAATATGCCTCCCTTTCCCAAAGTGCTGGTCAAGTTGTACTGCTGTGCAATACAAGTTAGATTTTGAAAGGAAAAGAAGAAAAGGGATTTCCTTTAATCAATTATCTGATTGTTGGGTGTCCAATAAAGCTGAAATCGCCTTGACATTTACCTTCCATCAAATAATTTGAAAATGATATCTTACTCAAGTCAGTGTTGGAAAGTCTTTGTACCAATCAGCTAGGCTATAAAGGTTTAAAGATGGAAATTAATAATGCCTTTTTAACACCAGCCACCATTGCACTGAGATTGCTTTACGTCCAAATAACTGAGAAAACCTGCAGATGAGGACTACCAAAGTAACAATAAAATATTGCCACATTATTAAACAGGAAGTATTATGTGAGCTGTATGACCTTTTGCTTTTCATAAAGGGTCACACATGCTATAAAACTAAACTTTATTTTGCTGATGGAATGATCAATGAACAAAAACATCATAATGAAGCCTATAGTGATAATAAGTAAACGGCTCTCCATATTGAAGTCATTTATGTAGCAATACAAATCGTGTATTACGGGATACAATATATCAACTAGGAAGGATATGACATACGAACCATACAGTAAGCGTATACAAACTCCCGGTGCATTCTCAATGCCATTGCTACAGGATAGAACCTGTCAATGATGCCTATCGATGGTACAGAAATAGGAAGCTGGAGGCTTATCCCTCCCATATATATAGCATCCTGATAACAATGTCTTGCCTGTGTTGGACTTGTTGTGTATATATACATTGCATAATGGAAAAGTATGAGGATGCACAATTAAGATAATGTTACATCATGTGAGATATACTGCTGAATCTTTCTGATATGAGTCTCTCTTATTTAGTCTTTCTATATTCATACTGTTTGCTTCATGTGTGTCATATTTAGATAAGATTTGCTCATCTCTACTGCATGCCTAAATACTCACTGAGGTCTAATGATAAGGGATATGCCTTCATATTATACAGAGCTCCGGCAGGCTGATTTCCCATAAAAAGCTAGACATGGGGAGTAAATAACCAGATAGTCACAGCATTTGAAACAGTATGTTATTTTTGCTCATCTGATAATAGTAATTGTGTATTGTTGTTCATAATGGGTTTTTTGCCTTTCCCCTATCTGGCTGTCACCTTTAGAGAATTGATTATATCTAATGGCATCCTGAAAGGAATATTCCAACAGTAATAAATCAATGGAAGAGACATTCTATCACTAGAGCATCTTGTCAAATTGCCTGGCTGGATTTAGAAAGTGTCCCGTCTAGCCATTATGTTGGATGGGAAGAAGACATTGACTCTGATCTTTCCTGTGTTTACTTAACTTCAACCCTTTATGGCCGAGCAAAGAAATTATTTTCTGATGAAGGGGCTGAACGTTTTTATAGCAACTCGCCTTTGGTAAATCCCATTGAGTTATGATGACTATAGTTGAAGTTCGGCCCCATATGGAATTGTTTATAGTTGATGCTCGGCCCCCCCATGGCATCAACTATAGTTGATACTCGGCCCTAAAGGGTTAAGATTATGTCTACAATGTTATGCATACAATTGGCTGTAGAGCCCCGAGCCATTTTACTCTTTGAAAATCATTAAAATGTGTGTTCAAGAGAGTTTTCACAAGTCAAGAAATATAATCATAGTCGTCGGATATGCTCGTTTTACTATATAAGGCATCATAATAAGTGAGAAATACAATGCCAGCACCCAAACATGCTTGTTACCACAGTATTTCTAAATGAAAACATGGTTGTCTCTAAAGAGAAAGAACCTCTGGGTCTCACAACCATTAATGGCATGCTGAGGGGGAATTCTGTGCATTGAGACCAGAAGCCCTCATCAAGCAGTTAACATTTCACTTTGGAAACCTTTAGGCAACATGCAACCGGGGATTCACTGCTTTGAGAACTAAGGATGTGTTGCCAGGCATAATCACCTGATACCGTGCATCTGCTCGAAAATGCCTCGGGTGCTTGAGGATAGATTGGACAGTTCTGTTTTCCTGCAGGAAATTTGATAGATTTGATTTGTGACTGAGATCAATGGATGCACCAGATAAATACTGTTCATTCTAAGAGTAAATGTTATGCTTATTAACCATGGTATACACAGAGTCCACTGGTTGTATGCTTTGAGTACTAGCTACAGCCAATTGCATACACTGATTTAAATTGAATCTGTATCCCTCTATCTGAAATATCCCTAAAGGGAAAGACGTCATGCACACTTGATTGAAACTGGAAGCCTAAGAAGCCTAAGAAGCATATCATATCTCTTTTGTGAGTAAATTTATAAAACTAGTGTTTCCCACTACATAAGATACATTTCATATGATTAATACACTAGTTGCCATATGTGTCACGTATAAAAATGGAAGTTGAACAGTTCCGGAATAAGGCATAGTTAAGGCTGCACAGTTTGAGAATTTTTAGATGCCTCTGCAGTTCCAGGATTGCGCAGGCTCTCACATACAGACCCGGTACCACGGCTCTGGATTGACCTAACTAATCATAAACATGATGTTATAGAAAACTGGCGATGAATAAAGGAAGCCATGACCTTTTTACAAATGTGCAGAGGAGATGAGCGGTAGAAGAAGATGTAATGATTTAACCCTCTGAAAATGAATGTACATGCCATGATGGCTGACACCGACTAAACTTGGGATAGCAGCTGGATCTTAGAGTAAAACAGGATGACCACTTTAAAGTTTTAATACCGTCATCTCAGTATACAAAGGTTGTAAGTGAAAAATCCATGTTTTGAAATATAATCAAAAGAAAAACCGCTATGGTATTTTTTTTTTTATGTGTTTCTGAGTCCATTAATTACAAGGCAAAATGACATGGATTCGGCACATTACCGTTCTTCCACCAAGACCTCTTTCTTTTGATAGATTTTGATGTAGAAGGCAGTTGCATGTCATGTCAGACATATTATAAGGGAGTAGTCATTTTTTGACAACATGGGGGGGGGGTAGATTTGGGAGGTGGGACCAACAAAAGTTTGGTCAAAGTAACTGTAGGTCAAAGGGGTCAAGCACGCTCAATTTCAATCTGCCCAGGTGGGGACGGAAAAAATGTAGACCCCTCCCATGGGGGGGGACCAAAAAAAGTTAGAACCACTCGGGCGAAAAATCAACCGACCCCCCTCCTGTTGTTAAAAAATGACCACTCCCGCAATATCACCAAGGTGTATGTAGATAGATAATAATAATGTTCAATATTACAATAAACAGCCATTGATTGATGAGATGAGATAAGTGATGCTCATCTCATCTCATAAATCAATCTATAGATATACAATATATTTATAATTACTTCTTATATGAATAACCTAGCCAATTTGCACACGGGACAAATTCTGAGCAGCTTTTCTACAGACTCCGTAAGTCAAAGCCTTCATACAATTCTATATCCAGTACATGACAGATGTGATAGGCAGTGATGTATCTGTTTACTCTATAATGATGTTTTGGTCTTAAGGCTTGACTGGTAGGAAGGAGCTGCCATCAAATATAATATTGTTTACAGAGGCCACATCAATTTTACTTCTGGATTTGTTTTTGTCTCTACACTCAGTCTTTTCAGATTGCAGAGAACCTGTTCACATGCAAAATCCAATTAGCCTCATCATTATTTCAAAAAGAGTTAAGACATATCACATACTCAAACCATTTGCAGACAGGGAAGCATTATTTCTATTTTTAGAAAGGTGTGACCAAGGTAAAAGGTGTTTCCCTAAGCTGGTTTGAATCCATTTAATATATTGTTCCTTTGATTTTTATTCATCATGATAATTTAAGTTATCAATGGAAACACAAAGAATAGAACAGACTAGTAAATAAAAACAAAAACATGGGGACATTGAGCATGACATTTTTACAGATCATAAATTTCTTGTCAAATCAGCGAGGGTGACAAGGAATAGATGTATGCTGTGGAGCAGTCCTAAGGATATCTAAAACCATTGTGGGTATTGGTTTCCATGGTCTCTCCCTTCTGGGCAATTAGATTTAGGGCATATCAATATCAGCCCACCAATTCAGGACATCTAGACCACATTCCACCCTCATATCCGACCAATTGCCCTCATGAAAAGGACATATAAAAAACCAATAAACATGTGAAAAGAGGACATAAAAAGATTGATCATTCAACACATGCACAGGGCCCAATCGATATGGTCACGTGACTGTTCTTGTCGGGGATCAGCAATGATCTATGTCACCAGCCATTACAACATCAATTTCTCACCACAGGGCCATCTTTCTGCATCCCTCCTCAAACCCCCTGGCACCCTCTACAGAGCCGCTTCTTCCATCTCAGATGACCTCTTATGAGCTAGATAGGTTAAAAAGGAAAATAAAACATGACTCACGTCATATTGAGCGACAATTAGAGATCAATTACTTGCACATGGTGCCTACTGCCATCTTGTTCAGCACAAGCTGCTATGGGCCAGTGCTTGTATTAAGACCCACCAACGTCCTCTCAGTCCTAACAAATTGGCAAATTGTCCCAATATCGCCAACTGGCCACGCATATTCACCTATGGCTCAGAAGCCTCAAGGGGTTGGGAGGGTGATTGGATTCCGCAGGGCCTCTATAGATACCTCCATGAAAGCAAGCACTTTGTGGTTGCCTATTGGATTCCAGCAGGAAGGTAGTGGTTGGCCAGCAGAGCAGGAGTCAACCCCAGTCATGTCTGAATGGCAGTGGGAGGCTGAGAATAACAAGGGATTCAATCCTCCAGGAAAACTATCTTTTATGTTGGCAATCGAATCACCTGTACAGACCAATGTTACTTGTGATCGGCCAGTGCGATGGCTAAGGGAGATAGCAAAGACACCAGTAAACAGGTTGGGGCCGGGACCATGTTATTAGAACGTACTAAATACATAGTAGACCCTTTCCATTGGGTCTGTACCAGGAGTATGGTACAGTGCCCAACCTTAGGCTGTACCATAATCTTGGTACACCTGGTGTGCTCACTGGACCATGACCCCTGCTCATGCAGGTAAATGGGCCAATCACAGCCCAGTACTCATGTACCCTACCTGTGGTCACTGGACTGTGACCATTATCTGTGCATGTAATTAGTGGGGTCACTGGGGTCATGTGGGACTAGGGAAACTACTCTACTATTTCATACTTATATTTGCATTATATGGCTTATTTATTACATTATCAAACATCACTGACTGAAAACAAAAACGTCATTTTGTGGGCCTTAATCAATGATTTCATCCTTTGGGTTCATTTTTATTAGCAGATTTAACAAAAAATTAGCAAACTGATTTTACTAAACATTTACTGGAGGAAAATATGTAGATAAAGGCATTTCTTGGATAATATTCCGATTTTAGTTATGAAAAAGGGTACATACATAAAGTATAGACCTCTGCTTCCTATAGTGGCATCAGAATTATGCATTTTGGCATGGAAATATGAAAAAAATTACAATAAATGAGTGTACCAAGTTCTTGGTACACCCTGTGTTCTGGGGACTGTCATTCAATCTTAGGGCGTACTAAGAAACTGGTCAGTCTCCAACCTGGTAAACCTCATTGAGCTTGACGGTGGCGGGTTAGGAAAGTGTATAGGCTGACAAAGTAGGGAAAGGCAGCGAAGAATTATGTAGGGCAGCATACATTTGGAAAGGGTAAAGTAGTGTAAGGTGGGTGTTGCCTGAATGGGTGACTTCATCACATCAGGGCATGTACTTCTAAGTTGATTACAAGGTATATATTAGTGTTGTATTGGTGTATTAAACAAAGAAAGTCTCATTCAATAATGAAAAAATTCTGTATTTGTGTGGTCCAGCTCCAAAATGATGCTGAGTATCTCCAAGAGCAGCTCCCAATATCCCATTTTAAGTTGTTTTTCATAATGCATAGAGCTACCAACCCTGCTGCCTTTAGTGAGCTTTTAATCAAGTTTAATGAATGCTAAGCTGTGGAGTGTATTCGGGGAATTAAACATGCATAAGTATTGTAATAGAACTAGAAGGCGAATGCTTAACTAGGAAAGAAACACGATGAGAGGAAGTAGTATGAGAAGTAAGTATATATTGTCATCAAACATCAACAGTTACATAGGCGTATATATCAGGCTTGCAAGAAGCGACCGCTATAGATGAGCTCTAGAGTAGAACTGCCGGAATTCCTCCGCACGGCGCCTTATATGCCTCCGCGCGCCAGTGGCGCCACCTCCCGGCGCCGCCCGGAACCCCTCCTCCGCACGCGTGCGGAGGAGCGCGGAGCCAGCTATCCTCGGCTCCGCTACACCCTTCCCTCTCTATTTCAAACCCTCCCTACTCTTTTAGAATCCCTGAACTCGGTGGCCCTCTTCCACCACAGTATGAGGGATAACGGATATACTAGATTACTCAGAAGAACTATAGAGCAGTGATGAACTCTTAGGGGTAAGTATGACGACGAGTCCTACTGGGCACAACGGTGCCAAGGTCCTTAGCTTGGAGATGAGTGGATGAGCGGTGGGCGCTCGACCGGCGGTCCTACGGTGCTGCCGGCCCCCCACAGGGTGACGGTGGTGAGGATGATGATGAGTCCTACTGGGCACAACGGTGCCAACGTCCTTAACTTGGGGATGAGTGGATGAGCGGTGGGCGCCCGACCGACGGGCCATAGGGTGCCGCCGGCCCCCCACAGGGTGACGAACGATGAATGATGAGGCCTCGTCGCCCGTCGCTGGCGGTGGCGCTGCTTTCCGGGCGATGACTGACGTACCAGGGACCGTCTACCGAGGACCATCCTCCCTCTGTAATGACCAAGACATGGGTTAACTCCACCACTCCTTACTATTTGTCCCTCCTCCTATGGTAGCCTTACATCCCTCCTGCCCGCTTACTACTACCCCGCGCTTCCGGTACTGGTTGCGCCGACGCCCGCGTCTTCCCTCTTCCCCGAATCGCTGTCCCTCCCGTCATTATCTCTTCCCCCAACACAACAGCAGCATCCAGCTAATTACGCTCAATACGACTTAAGTAGGCGTGGCTCACCTGACGCGGAGACTTCGTTGGCAGGGGGCTCCGAGCCGCTAGGCGGGGGCGAGCGACGTGGGCCCGCGGGTTGCGCCGACCTGAGATGGTACCGCGTCGTAATGGACGCGATGACGTCGTAGACCCCGGGTTCGAACACCCGAAGCCTGCTCATTATCTCCCCCCCCGTGGCCGAGAATTCGTCACCCATTGACAACGGAGGGAGGATAAAGGCGCCCCAGCGCTCCAGGCGGTTGGGGTCCCTATCCTGGACCCACCACCAGGGCATCCAGGTCGCCCGCGGGTGGTGTGGGCCCAGGACGGCGGCCGAGGCGGGTGGCCGAGTGGCCCGGGCCGGCCGACGGCCTCCGGGCGGCGTCTGCGTGTTGGTGGACGGAGCCGGGCATCGGGGAGCAGAGGCAGTTCCCCCTGCGGCCAGGTCCTCCTCCGCCTTTTCCTTGTACTTCCGGGGCACTTGGACTCCCCCCCACTGCTGGTGCGGTCGGGGCGCCGCCCGGCGCACGGTGGGGGCCGGAGCTGTAGGGGCTGGGGATCTCCACTCCTCTGGGAGCGCCGTGGTCTCCTCCTCATCCGCCACCGGAATGTTCTCTTCGGCGGGGATGGGTAGGAAGGTGGTGGCTCGGGGGGGGTCGAAGGGGGACCATTCGACGCACAGGGTAGGGGAGCGGGGTGGGAGGAGCAGGGATAATCGACGATCCCAGACTCCGTCTTGGGTGCGACCCGGATGGATGTACGCACCCTCCCCGTCGCGGCAGTGCCTCCTTATGGCCGTGACGACCTCCCCCGGGAGGTACATGGGAGTGGGGGCTGTGGATGCTCCTTCCGCTGTCGTCGGCAGGGCGGGAGCGCCTTCTGCCCGGCTTCGGCTCCGCCGGGAGGAGCCCAGGCGTGTACCGCCACAGGTGGGAAGCCGAACTGTGGGAACCGGTGGGCGCGGTTCCGGCTGCACCGCCAAGGGCGGAATCGGTGGCCGCGGTTCCGGCTGCACCAGCAGGGGCGCCGTCGGTGTATCCGACCCCCCCTGCGGTGCCGTAGTGGCTGGCTGGGAAGGGCTGCCAGGGGTAGGTGCGCGGGATCCGGAAGGCTCGACGGAGGGCGCCACCTGCGTACGAGGTTCCCCTCGCGCCGAGAGTGGGACCCATGTTGCTGTAGCGGCGTCCCACGTCACCCCCTCCTGTTCGGGGTGGCGGAGGTCCGACGGCTCCTTCCCCCCCCTGGTGAGGTCCACGTAGAACTCTGGTTCCTCGGCCGAAGGGAGGGCCAGCAGCTGGGAGGGGGAACCTGGGGGAGTGTCGCCATCCAGCGACAGCTGGCAGTAGGCGACCGGCTCCAGGTGACCGTCCCTGGGGGACGGGTCCGTAGCGGTTGAACCCCCGGCGGCCGTCTCGGTGGTCGTTGGGGTACTGGTCGTCATGGGGGGTGGAGTACTGGTCTTAGGGGGGGGCGAGCCTTCTGCGGCCGCCCTGCTGGCCGTCGGGGTACCCGTCGCAGGAGGGGTAGTGGAAGTCGGGTGCGGTGGGGGCGTCTGCTGAGCAAGAACAGTTGGGACGTCCAGCCCCCGAGCCCGCAGGGCCTCCCGCTCCCCGGGTCCACTGCCGAATGATAAGTAAATATCCAGCTTTTTCTGCAGTATGGCCTCCTGCAGGCGACGGCTAGTGGCGGAGAGGGCGTGTGTGGCTGCGGCCTTCTCCTCGGGTGACCTCTTCTCCAGAGGGTGGGATTGTAGCTCCGCCAGCACCGCCTCCGAGGCCGCGATGATCTCATCTTCGGCGTGGGATAGAGACGGTGCGGAGACGCCGGAGTGTAGTCGTGCGGTGGCGGATGGGGTGGGCGGGGTGGCCATGCTCAGCATAAGGTTGCGGGCTGCCGCCGCGGCCTCCTCCCCCCAGGAAGAGGCGAGGGTGGGCGGGAGCGGACCGGGCGACCCCAGGCTGAACGACGGCGAAGCGCCCAGGGATCCTACCGACGACGTCCCCTGCTCAGCCAGTTCCGGGGCGAGGCCCGACTCTGCCTCCTCTGTGCGGGGAAGCATCACGCGGCGGGGGGGGCGTGCTGGGGGTCGTAGCCGTCTCCGACCGGCTTCGTGCCGCGCGGGGAGGGGTCTCCTCTCCTCTGGGTGGCGTGGTGGTGACCGTCGTTACCACCACCCGCCGGGGGGGGGACTTCGGTGGGCTGGAGGGTGGTACCACGGCCGGGCCCAACCGGTGCGCCACGGAGGCCGGGGTGGTTGGTTCTTGGAGAGTCCCTTTCGTAGGGGCGGCAGAGGACGTGGTCCTTTTCGGGGTAGCGCTGCGCCCCCTGGAGGCAGAGGTGGAAGCGACCCTCTTTGGAGCAGGAGTCAGGGAGGCGGATGCCGTCCTCTTCACACCACGCGAAGAGCCGGCGGAGGGGCTACGACTGGCTCCTCGGCCCTCCCTGCTCAGACTCCTGGCCTTGACGGTGGGGATAATGGGGTATGGGAGGGGCATGAACTTCTCTCCCCCTTCCGCGGCCCACTCATATTCCGGACCCCCTTCGTTCCGGTGGAACCCTCTTAAGTGTCGGGGCAGGTCCCCCTTCCGAACTGACGCATAGGGGTTGCTGCCGTCCCCACCCCCACACTCGGTGCCAAAGGGGCACATCCAGCCCATAGATTGGGAGGAATGTTTCTCTGCCTTGTGGCGGGTGAGGGACCACTTCAAGGTGTAGGCCATACCGCAGCCGGGGGCATCACAAACCCAGGAGGCGGTGGGGCTGGGACCTTTGGGGGCCTTCTTCCTCCCTGCTGCTGGTGACTTACCACCCTTGCTGGAGGAGGAGCTGGTGGAAGAGCGGCTGGAGGCCGAGGAAGCTTTGGGCTTGTCCCTGGAGGAGGAGGTGGTGCTGGAGGTCTTAGCTGCCGCGGCGGCCACATCCTTACTGGTGCTGGAGGTGGCACCTCTACTCGACGCCTTAGCTGCGGAGGCGGCCACATCCTTACCAACGCCCGCCTTGGCTGCGGAGGGAGCTGCGGAGGAGACCTGTTCCCTGGAGGAGCGGGCGGAGGAGGTTTTGCTATGGCGATCAGACTTGCCTTCTCGAGGTGAGCGACTCCTACTCCTTCTTCTATCCTTGGTACCCCCTGCCGAGCACTCCTTTCCGTCCATCCTCGTCCTCTCTCGTGCGGAGTGGTCCCTGGAGGAGCTGCTTACTGCGGAGTGGCGGCTATTTTCCAAGATGGCGGTGTTTTGGTCTCGCTCCGCGCGAGATTCCCGTGCGGAGGGGTGATCTCGCGAGAGAGAGCGAGATTTGGACGGCTCCTCCGCAGGCGTCTTGTGGGCAGACGATCTATTGAAAGTAGTTTTACTGTCTTTGCGGGGGAAGTCCAAGGGTGATTTTCTCCCCCGGGAGGGGCTACGGTCCCCCTTCCTTCCCTTGGGGATGGTAAACCCTCCTCCTGGTGCTTTCTTCCTCGTCATTTCCTTGGTTTTCTCTGTTCTCCTCCGCAAAACGCTGCTAGCCCGGCCCTCCGCAGTACCCGTATGCCAGACCTTTCGTGCGGAGGAAGCAACGCTGGCGCCATCTCTCGGCGCCCCCGGGAACTCGTTAGCTGCGGAGGAGACGATGCCGCCCCCTGGTGCTTCGGATCGGAACGACTGTGCGGAGGATACCGCTGCGGAGGAAGGAAGGCCCGTGGGTTCTGGGGCTGTCGCAGGGGAGGGGTAAGCAGTTACCATCCTTACCGATACGGGGGCGTCCTCTCCCATCCCTTCCGGCCGGGGTGGTACTACTTTGAGCTGGTCGTAGGGTACCACCCTCATCTTCCGCCCGTTCTTTATGTGGTATACCGTTGCGGATACTTTCCCGACCACTTCCCAGGGCCCGGTCCAAAGCCTTTGCAGCTTAGGACTCCGCCCCACCTTCCGCCCCGGATGATGGTAGTACACCGTACTGCCCACCGGTATATCTTGTAGAACTGCCCGGCCGTCGTAATTCCTCTTCTGGCGAGAGACGGCCACCCCTATACTCTCCCTAGCCACGGCATGGGCCGCAGCGGTCCCCTTCCGTAAGGAGGCGACATATCCTACTTCACTCCCCCCCACCCCCTCTTCCGTTTCCGGGTAAAGGAGGTCAAGGGGGGTGTTTGTCTCCCGGCCCAACATCATCATATTGGGCGTAATGCCCGTGGTAGAATGGACCGAGGAACGATACGCGGAGAGGACCATAGGGAGGTGGACATCCCAGTCCTTCTGATCTTCCGCCACCACCGCGGATAGTAGAGCTTCTATTGTCCTATTTGCCCGTTCCACCAGGCCGTCGGAGCGGGGGTTGAAGGCGCACGTGCGGGTCTGTTGGATACCCAGAAGACTCACTACTTCTCGGAACAAGTGGGACTGAAAGTTCCTTCCTTGGTCCGAGTGTAATGTAGTGGGGCACCCTAGGCGGCAGATGACTGTCTCCACCAGGGCACGGGCCACCGTAGCAGCCTCTTGGTTAGGAAGGGCCACGGCCTCGGCCCATTTGGTGAAGTAGTCGGCCATAACCACTATGTACTTGTTACCGCGGGGGGTGAGGGGAAGGGGGCCCATTACATCTATCGCCATTCGCTCCATAGGTAGTCCTACCCCCACGTGGCCCATGGGCGCTTTGCGAGGGTGAGGGGCCGGCTTCCTTTGTAGACAGACCTCGCAGGTAGCGGTCCAATACGTCACCTCCCGGCGGAAGTCAGGCCAATACCAGCGCTGTTGGAGCTTGCGGATGGTCCGATCCCTTCCGAAATGTCCCACTATGCCCCCCCCATGGGCGCTCTCCCACGCCTCTTTCTTCCTTCCTTCCGGCACCAACACCTGGAAGACGCGCGGGCTTCCCGGAACGAACCACCATCTGCCGAGCAGTTCCCTTTTCAGCTGCAGCCGGCCCAGCTGGCTAGCCAAGCATTTGATGGGGTAACCTTCCGCAGCTAGCTCCTCGGCACTCAGTGTTATGCCCTCCTCTACCCACCTGTATACCCGTCCTACTACGGCGTCCTCCCTTTGGTCTTTCACCCAGGCCTCCCGTACTGGCTCCGCCACCTCGGGGTCACTCGCCCCTTGTCGGGTAATGGCCCGTACCGATGGAGGGATTTCTCCATCCTCTTCGTCCGTCCGTCCACATTGCCGGCAGGGAATGCGTGAAAGACCGTCCGCATTACCGTGCAGGCGTCCTGGCCGGTGTTCTATCTTGTAGTCATACGTTCCCATAATGGATATCCAACGCGCGATCTGTCCTTCGGGTTCCTTGAAGGCCATTACCCACTTGAGCGCCGCGTGATCCGTGCGGATTAAGACGTTTCGCCCAAGCAGGTAGTGCCGGAACTTCTTGAGCCCAAAGATGATGCCCAGTAACTCCCGTCGGGTGACACAGTAATTGCGCTCCGCTGGATCCAAGGTTCGGCTGCCGTATGACAGCACGACCTCCTTCTCCCCCTGTACCTGGGACAGCACGGCTCCCAGCCCGAAGTTCGAGGCGTCCGTGTCCAGGACTATTTGCCCTTCATCCTCTGGATACCCGAGGATGGGGGCTGTCATAAGCAACTTCTGCAACCTTTGGAAGGCCCCCTCGCAGTCCTCGTTCCAGCGGAAGATACGGCCCTTGTCGGCTAGGGACGTCAGCGGCTTGGCAATGGTGGCAAAGTCGGGCACAAAAGAGCGATAATAGCTAGCTAACCCCACGAAGCTCCTCACTTCCGTGAGGCTCTGGGGTATGGGCCAGTCCCGAATGGACTTTATTTTCTCTGGGTCGGTGGCAATACCAGCTTCGCTAACCACCTGCCCCAAGAACCCAACCTCCCGGCGGGCCAACTGGCACTTGGATGGCTTAACCTTCAGTCCCGCAGCCTCCAATCGCTCCAAAACCTCTCCCAGGCGCCGTAGGTGACCCTCAAAGTCGTGGGAGAAGACCACTATGTCGTCGAGGTACACCAGACAGGAGGTCCACTGTAACCCCCGCATGGCTACCTCCATTAGACGCTCGAACGTACTGGGGGCATTGCACAGTCCAAAGGGCATAACAGTGAACTGGAACAACCCCCGGTGCGTCGAAAAAGCGGTCTTCTCCCGATCCTCCGGGGCCATGGCAACCTGCCAATAGCCGCTGACGAGGTCCATGGTACTGAACCACTTGGACCCCGCCAGGGTGTCCAGCGAATCATCGATGCGAGGCAGGGGGTAAGCATCCTTCACAGTGACCTCGTTAAGCTTCCGGTAATCGACGCAAAATCTCATGCTGCCGTCCTTCTTCCTAACGAGCACCACCGGTGATGCCCATGGTCCCTCTGCCTCCTCGATTACTCCGGCCATAAGCATCTTGTCCACCTCACTGTCCACCACGGCCCGGCGGTGCGGGGCGAGACGACGCGGCGGCATCCTAATGGGGGGGTGAGTCCCCGTACGGATCTTGTGTTGGACGGTGTTGGCGCGCCCCGTGTCTCCCGGCCTCAATTGGAAAGCCGCCCTATGGTGCATGAGGAGTTCTTCTAGGGCAGCCTTTCTCTCCTCTTGTACGCCTTCCGTCAAGGTTTGCAGTAAGGCCGCCGTTTCCTCCGTAGAAGGTTCTTGGGTAGAGGCCACCCTACAGTGCTCCCCTTCGCTCAGTGGAGCCGCCACTGTCGTTTCCACCTCTTCTATAGAGGCGAGCGTCATCTCTTTGTACACCACGACAGCATCTTGCCCTGGGTTGAATAGTCGGACCGGGGTTTCCGGCCGGGTGGTGTCTATAAGTGCTCGTCCGACCAGCAGACCTCTTGTTTCCTCCATTTCCCTCAGCCCTTCCACCAAGCCGAGCTCGCTTCCCTCCCAGTCCCCTACCAGATAGCCCGGGATGATGGACTCTTCCCCTGGCTGGATGACAGTAGTATAGGAGCTGATCACACGGCAGAAGGAGAGCTTCTCCTCCTCTTCCCCTCCCCACGTCTCCCTTAGTAGTCGCTCCCCGGCCACGTCCACCAAGAAGCCGCTTCCCCTCAAGAAGCGGGAACCCAGAATGGCATCGGTGGGGATTTCGGACAGTTCAAATCCCACCCGGAAGGAGCCGTCGCCTATTTTTACCGAGACCGTCACATGCCCGAATAGTTGTAAAGCTCTCCCCTCGACCGAGTAGACCCTCTCTGTGGTCCCGCTTAGTTCGCCTGGCTCACCATGAGTCCGCCACCACGATAAGGAGAGCATATTAACCGTGGCGCCGGTGTCCACCAGACAACCGACGCTCTCGTTACCCATTCTCCCCTCTATTAGTAGGCCAGACCCTCCTCTTTCCAAGCGACCTTGTACCACCTCGGTCCTTCCCTCTATCGCCTCGACCCTACAGGGGGTGTCCTGCAGGGTCGATTCTAGTTTTCCGACAGCTGTGCGGTGGGTGGCAGTACGGCTGAAGAGGTCACGGGGACTGGCGCTACTCCGCCCGCATCCGCTACCGCCATGGCCTGCAGCCAGGATGGGCAATTACCCCTCCGGTGCCCCAGAGCCGCGCAGTGGTAACAGCGCGTTTCCGCCAACGGCAACCGAGGTCGGTCGGGACGAGCCGGCCTGCTTCCGCTGCCCCGGTCACTGCTTCTCTCGCTCCTCCCTTCCCGTCCGGCCAGGGCGGTAGTAACTGTCTCGCGGAATTTCGCGTTCTTGGCCCTCTCTCGCTGCGCCTCCTTCTGCACTGTTTCCAGCGCTTCCCCCATAGTTTGGCCGGTGGCCCTCACTGTCTGTTGTGTCCCGTAGGGGCGCATACAGGCCTCCGCGTGGAGGGCCACTTGTACGGCGTCCAGCAAGGTCTTAGCCTGGGACTGATGTATCCAAAATTGGAGTTGCTGATCCTTCAAACTCTCAATGAACCGATCTTTGGCCATCACGTCTATGGTGGCCAGGTCGGCTTGTGGGTACGCCAAGCGGGTGTACCTCTCCACCTCCTCCGCATGGGCCTGGAGGCACTCCCCCTTGTTCCGCTCTTTCGCTCTCAGTTTAGCTTTATACATGGCAGCCTGGTTAGGTGGCTGGAATCGAGAGACCAACCCGGCTCGTAGCTTCTCATACCCGCTGGTTGCTGGGTCGATCCCCGAGAGTATCCGTCGGGCGACTCCCGTGAGACTAAGTCCCAGGAAGATCCCAGCCGTCCTATCGTCCCAGTTGTTAGCCAGGATGCATAGCCCGAAGTGGGCTAGATACTCGGCCAGGGGTGTAGTCCCATCGTACTTGGAGGGGGTAGTAACTGGTTTCATAACCTTTTCATAGCCCCACGGTCCCTGGCCTGAACCGGAAGGGACCCTGCTGTTGTACGATGGTTGGGCTATTTCCTCCCTTGATGGCCACTGCATCACCCCTCCTGATACCCCGATGGGGTCGGAGGACCACGGAGCAGACTTCATCTCCCCCAGGAAGGAGACAGATGGTGTCGCCCCGGAGGCGGGGGCAGTCAGTATTCCAGGCCAGCTTACATTACGCGTAAGGGAAGAGCGTCCCAAACCTTGTTCGCTCCCGGAGGGCAAGACCCCCCTTACCCGCGGGTCCCCCTCCCTCTCTGCCTCTCTCCAATTGGAGGGAGCAGAACTCGGCTCGCCTCCGCTGATCCCTCTTCCTGACGCCCTAGACATCTCTGTCTGCACCGCAGCCCTATATGCCGACTCCCTACGTGCCACCTCTTCCCTGGCCGCGTCCACCTTGGCTATCTCTTTCCGGACGGCTACGGCCCGTAGGGCCTCCTCCTCTGCTTCCTCAGCCAGTTCCAGCTGTCGAGAGATCTCCTCCTCCCTCCTCCTGTTCTCCTCTTCTGCCTGCCTCTGCTGGATTTCTATCTCCCTCAATCTCTTTTCCCTCTCCTCTAGGGCGGATCTCTGCTCCCGCTCTAGCCTTTGAGCTATTCCTTCTAATTCCGCCTGCTGTTGTCTCTCTCTGTCCCTGCTTAGGACTGCTTCCCTCACTCGGGCCCTCACTAGGGCCAAGACGTCCTCTCCCTCCACCTCGGTTGGGCCCCGTGCGGAGGAGCCAGCTGCGGAGGAGACGATGCCGCCCCCTGGCGCTTCGGATCGGAACGACCGTGCGGAGGATACCGCTGCGGAGGAGCCAGCTGCGGAGGAAGCAACGCTGGCGCCATCTCTCGGCGCCCCCGGGAACTCGTTAGCTGCGGAGGAGACGATGCCGCCCCCTGGTGCTTCGGATCGGAACGACTGTGCGGAGGCTACGGCCTCTTTTTGTGACGACGGCGCGGAGGAGTTGCTTGGAAAAACCTCTGCCCCGGCCTCTTCCCTTCCTTCCGGGAGGGATGTAGCTGGTTCCAAGGGCAAGGTATCCTCTCCTTCCCCTGCTGGTTTTGGTAGCCAGACAGCTCTTCCATCACCTACGGCGCCCAGGTCCCCTCTCTCTCCTAACCTCCTTCCTTCTTCCAGGGCTGCCATCCTTCTATCCTCTCCTTCTCTCCATCTCACTACCCAATCTCGCTGCCTCTGCGCCTCCAGCTCGGTGAGCCTACCGTAACCTGGAGGAGGTATTGCTGAAGGAGTCCCACTAAAAAAAATATCTTCTCCTACTGCCATCTCACAGTCTCCTTTCTCCAACTCAAAAGCCCTCTTGTTCTCCATCTTGGGCGTTTTTCTGCTGTTTTAACCGCTGTCACCACTGTAATAGAACTAGAAAGCGAATGCTTAACTAGGAAAGAAACACGATGAGAGGAAGTAGTATGAGAAGTAAGTATATATTGTCATCAAACATCAACAGTTACATAGGCGTATATATCAGGCTTGCAAGAAGCGACCGCTATAGATGAGCTCTAGAGTAGAACTGCCGGAATTCCTCCGCACGGCGCCTTATATGCCTCCGCGCGCCAGTGGCGCCACCTCCCGGCGCCGCCCGGAACCCCTCCTCCGCACGCGTGCGGAGGAGCGCGGAGCCAGCTATCCTCGGCTCCGCTACAGTATTTTAAGTACCAATGGTTTACTTGTTAGATGAATCACATTGGTTGTAATAGTTGTAAGTGTGAAACTACGCTGCCAGGGGAAAAAAACAGAAGACAGACGAAAAACATATATATATATATATATACAGCTAGATATCTTTACACTATGTGTTGTCCCATTTCTCCAGCATTCAGGCAGTCAATGTACGACATCATCTTTATGGTCCGATGTAATCAAAACTATTGATATAATTCATACTTCATCTTTTCAGAGTTCGCCACTCTGTCCAAATTGGAATAAATGGTTTTCACAGCTGTTACTGCCCCTTGTGTTCACAGTATTCAGTTAGAAGCAATCACTTGCAATCGTACAATCCTTATTATAAACTAACCAATAACAGCCATCATACAGAAACTAGCTGTATACAGGTATATCTTGATTGTATTAGAAAAAGGGAAATGATATAAATGCTACAGTGACTTAGACCATTGTACCAATTCAAGCTCCTCAATCCAACAGCACAGAAAGAGTTATGCAAGTGCCTATCAGCCAAAGTAAAATGTTTCTACAGCAATTGAAAATGTCATGAATAAAGCAACTGTAATCATGTATATAAATTTCTGCAGATTAGGCCACTAATCAGAGGATACTCATCACTGGCCTAATCTCCCTCTCATCTCCAGTGATGAAGGACAGGCTTCCACATTAACCTACTGCTACCCGGAATATCGATTACAGGGACATGTAACCCGGCTTCAGATGTTCTTCTCGGGTCTCCCACTGCCCCGTCCCGTCAAGCAACCTTACAATGATGAGGTGACTTCCCTGTCCCGGATTCTGCATCCCAGATTCCTACTGCCTATTACCTGATTGCACAAGGGAGAGATAATCCACAAGCCCCACATCTATTTCTGTCCTTTTGGTATAGTTATTGTTATTTGCATTTATTAGGTATTTATTATTTGAGGAACTATCCAAAATTGCCTCAGTAGTTTGTTTCTCATTGTTGTCCCAGGGACAAAACGTGTGACCAGTTATCTCTACAATTGGTCAGTAGTCTATAGTATGTATCAGTATCAAGCTCGGTTTTCTGAGGTTATCAGCCAACAAAGGATGCAACCATGTGTCACGCAACCCTTAAGTCATACCCCTTTTGAAGAGATTAGGTCAATTAAGGTCACCAGGGTGGGAGCTAACTCTTATAGGAAATAGTGCTTTCTAATTTTCAGACATTCACAATTCTGCATTAATATGATTGCTCCTGTTTAGTTGTCATGATAATGGTGAATTATCCATTAGCAGAATAATTTCAACACAACTTTACACTATTCTCCTTTGTTCGGTGTTGCATTGCTGTAGCTCTTCTCAGTAAAAACCTGCCTTACCTCCCTCCTTCCCTTCTTGACCCTTAGCACCCAGGTCAATGAGGCTTACAGGGGGCATTGCCATCCCCATTGGCCATGCGGCTAGGCCATAACAAGTATGTATAAAACCCTGTAATTCTTGGCCTCCCACTGCTGTTCAGGCATGACCGTGGTTGACCATAGAAGTACTTGGTCTCTGTGAGGTATCCATGGATGCCCGGAGAAATCCAATCACCCCTCCCAACCCTGTGCACCATTTGAGCTATAATTGGTGAATTTGTGCAATTTGTGGCCGATAGCGGGAGAAGTTGACCCAGTATTAGTGCTGGTAGCTCACTGGTCAGTGTTTATTGATGCACTTGCCCTTTGGAGTTGGAGTGCTGAAAGAGATGAAAGTAGACACCACAGACAGGTAATTGATCCAAAACAGGAGCTCCACATGGAATGTGGTGGTATGTTTCCCCGACTTTTTTGGGAGAAGAGGAGACGAGGAGAAGAGCTGGTGTTCGTAAAGATATGGATCACTACCCCTCGGTGAGAAATGCTGCTGTAATCCCTGGTGATGTTGATCACTACTGATTCCTGATCATACTTGTGTGACAATATTGATCAGACTCTGTGCATATACCAAATTATCAATCTCTTGATATCCTCCATTCATGTTTTATTTCTCTTTTATGTGTCCTTTCCATGAAGTTAGCTCGTCTGATATCTGCTGGAGTACTCTACATATCCCGAATCCAATACCTGTAATATCCTCATGATTTAGTATACTACACCACAAGATGGATTCATAGTTTGACCAGGATGAGGGTTATAAGGTGGCTGATGCTACAAGATATCTATGAGCTGTAAAAATGCCATCCAAAGTCAAAACAGTTACCTACATCATATGTGATACAATCTGTGAAAAAGGCCCTTAGTGCAGGGTGCACAAAGGTCCCTTTTTCCGTTGCATGTCACATATAATGTCCAAACCTTCTACTGTCGAGGGCTACATTCAAGCATCATGACAAGTATTGGCAAAAGCATATTAAAGCACTGAGGAGCACTTTGCAAGCCTTGAAGGGTCCAGGTATTCACAATAATATTATGTGTGAAGAGTTCTATTTAGGATTTGGGAAAGGGATGAGGTTAGGAAACAGCATACTACATACAAAGATATATATTATGTGCAATGATGAAAAGAAAGCACACCCTTGGTAATCTTCAAGGCTTAGTAGGGCCATGTTCCATTAAGAACCTGTGTGGAATCACCAGTAATTACATTGACTCTGCTTCTCAGTTTCTTCAACCTAAAGAATATCCACACTTTGCAGGCAGCTCTTGTACTATCTGTTCACTGTGGTATGAATACAGCCAAAGACCAAAGCCAATAACCCTATGAGCTCATCCTTGGGAATGACCCATAGACATTCTCTATGGTGTCTAGGTCTTACTAAGGGATCAAGCTCAGGGATGCCATGGTGACCATATCCCTTTTCAGCACCTGTACTAAAACCACTAATCCAGTGCAGATGGCCGTAAAGAGTAAGAATGGAAAAAACAGTTTGGTGCTTCTTGAGGTAGGCTGGATATTGGATGCTAGAGAGATTTATTGTTATAACCAGGAAAAATGAATCCCCAGCTATGGAGAGAGCCATATGTGATTCGATATTATACATCTTTGTATACAATATATAAATTTCACTTGAAATGCTTGTAATCTGGTGACTAAGCAGCACATCATTAATTAATGCATTATGACAACATAGGGCAAACAAATTGAATCATTATCAGCCCTTAACTGGCAATATACCTCTAGATGCGGCGTCCACTCAACCATCACAAGACCCACGAAATGGAGATGATAGGCATTTTAACCTCAGTGATTTGCTATAATCTCATGAGAGTAGAATTAAACCTAAACTTAACTTATATGTTTTGGGAATTTTTGTCTTGCCCTAATAGCGGCAAGTAGCCTATCCTGTGCAGTATGTGCAGTAATAAAACTATTTCAATAACTATGAATTGTTATATAAATTACTTTTGTGGCTTTTGATGGTTAATACTGGAGAACCATGTTGCTTCCTTATAGGCCATGCCTGCATTTGTATGAGAGAGTTGGCTTTTTTTGATAAAGAACACACTCCTCAGCCTTTAAAAATGGAATAAGAGAAATTGCTTGGAAATGAGTGAGCGAAAAACTACAGCCGCTTAAAGGTTAAACAGACAAACAAACAAGCACACTGGCCAGGGCACACCAATTGTATTATTCACGCCTTGTTCAGACTGTCAATGCAGACCATAAGGATGCCCTCAGTGTTCCCAATGCTGAACCCGAGTGGTGGAACTCAATAATGGACACAGTCCTTGGCTACTGGCTAAATGGAATGAAAAGGGAAAAAAAGGAAAAATACTCGACTCATATTAACCCTACTCATATCAGGTATCATATTAGAATAATCACAAATAAGTGAGGTATCTGAGCTGAAACTTTCCTATCAATGACGGAGCTTGACAACACAATTGTGACATACCTAGGTCAAAGGTTAGGTCGGGTCACTTTACCAAGCACCCACTGTTATATAACTAATATATAGCAGAAAGTGAAAATATATAGATCTAAGTAGGCCTACAGACATAATCCAACCCAAATTTCTCGAGTCGGATGGTGGGAGCGGTGTGCCGCTGCTGGTAGTTTAGGTAGATAGGGACGTGTGTAACCAGGGTGATATCTCTGTGCACTAACTGGGGCACAGGGACGCCAGACTGCCCTGCAGCTTCCCCCGCTGTATGGTGGGTTGGGGGGGGGGGGAGGGACGGGGGGCTGGACCATGGAAAGTAGGCCTACATGCAGCCCCCCGCCCACAATCCCAGTCCCTAAAGGGGCTGGTATAAGTAAAGGCTCTCATTTCCCCTATGGGTGTTCAAATAGACATGTATCAGCGGTATCACTATGAAGAGTTTGGCTCAGATTCTCATGTTCATGAAAAAATACTGCAATCGCTAAATAGATATTATGAGGAATATTGAAAAGATATAATTTGCAATTTTTTTGCTTGTTTTTTTATCCCCATATTCCTCATATATCTATTTCCCGGAAAAGGTTTTGTATAGGAAAGGGGGTATGGTATAGATGGCATAGCACCTTCTATGAGAATACTTCTTTGCGACATGCCAAGGTAGGGGATGTTTTTGGCACAACAACTAAGGACTGCTGGGAGCTAAGCAGCATTGCTGGACAGAGGAGATTGTCATAGCTCCTATACAGTGAAGCTAGACGAGGTTATACTCCCCCTAGTCTGGTAATACACAGGGGAGCAGAGGTGCATGATATGTTTTGGTTGTTCAGATCTAGAGACAATGAATGTTGACAGATTCTGTCCAGCTTTATTGGCGTACAATGTTATACAGATAATACTATAGTACGAATACACCATTATAAAATGCCTTAGACAATGCCTTAGACAATATTGTGGCAATCTAGTTTTAGAAAGATATCTTCAGCAAATTAGAACAATATTATTGAAACCGGACCTACTAGCATTATAACCTTTTATAGTTTTCATTACATGGATATGTAGTCCAAGAGATAAATATAATTGGAAACACTGTTTCAAGACATTAACACATCATCTGAACCTGCATAAACCCAATATCATATGAGCCTGCAAGATTATGAATAGTTTCTAATAGCTGGATAGTATTATTTGCATCAAAGTACTTATCACATGGTCTTTTCTTCCTTCATTTGACAATAAAATCACTGTGCTGGTTTAATTGTAATCCAGACTGAATTGCTGACCGAATTACATTGAGAAATATATATCGATGATACAGAACTTGTGCTTACACTATATTCACTACTTAAACGTCCACTAATACATTGGACCATAATGTTAGCAGAGGAATGGATTTTTCCAACACACACTTATTTTGTTCGGATCATTGGGTTGGTACCAATGGAACGTTAAGTGGAAATTCTATACCAAAGAGAGGCAACACTGATTTAAATTCAAACTGATTAATAGTTTACATTTATCACCGTTTCGAACACAATTTTAGAATGTTGCCTCTTTCTGAAAGCCTCTAATACAAATTGTGGTTTGGACTGCCAATGGTTTTAATTCTCATGGAAATGTCAGATTATGGCATACCACCTAACGCTGCATATTAAAATAAATAGCCCATTTCACCAAAGGCAGTAACATGAGTTCTACATTACATATGGCCTGATGTATTTATTCTCAAATGGAACTTGGATATGCGTTGGTAGTGGTGAAGGCTTTTGTTGTAAAGAAATGAATTGGATATCTGGTATAAAACACTCTTTGTGGGCAGCTTTAGAGTGTATGAAAGACAAATCTAACGTGTAGAATCGAAAGGGAACATGTGGGTCATGAAAAAAATAATCCTAAAAATGCACAAAAACATTCTACTGGTGGAACGTTTAGGGACTACTACTTTTAAATGTTTCTGATAATGGGCATAGTTTGAATTTGTAAAACAAAATACCGTTCTTTCATAGCTTTGTATAAAGAATTGAATTTAATTGATTTTGAATTGCCTTTTCAGTCTTATCTAGGCACTGCCTTTGACATTATTATTGAGAGATAGCACCTGAAATCGGTATATTCTAACCCAGATGTAGTGAATGTCATATTTAGATGACCTGACATGTTCTATTGGATATCATTATGGGACAATGTAACTCTGTTTTCCAACCAATACAGACTTAATCTTAGATTTCAGTAATCTGTGAGTCAAAAAGTACATATAGTTATACCTTCCAACAGTCTACTACAGGTAGAAAAGCAGGTTAAAGTAAGGGGTTATATATGTGTGTTTATCATTAATACCTAGTGCCCAAACTCCCCCTCCATGCCTTACTACCAAAATGTCATTATACTTTTCCATTACCATACAATACGTTCATATGGGCCACAGGCCGCCTGGGGCCACCAGACCTATGTTCCCACTATCATCTGTTCTCACTTACATTCCCAGCCATTAAGTATTGACGCACACAGGCCCCATCACAGAATCTATGATAGGCTCACTATAATCAGAAGGTAACAATCATAGCGATCCTGGTCCATAACATATTACTAGCACCGTACTATTGAGCAATGGGGGTCTGATGAAAAGGTGTGTAGTGCTGATGGTACGAGGGGTATCATATATAGTGGACTGGAATGTTTATGAATCAATGAAACACATGCACATAGGTTCACAATGGTGATGTCAAGTTTAACCGTGGGGCAGGCAATGTCTGAACATAGTTTGAAAATATTGGGTCAATGTTCAGACCATACCTCTTCTAGGATGAAAAATAACCATAAAATAGTTAGGTTGTACCCGGTGAAATTTGACAAATGACACTATCCCTATAGATCTGCCATTTAAATGTTTGAAACGTGGAAAGGGCTTACCACATTACAATGCTGATGCTATGATGGCGTGCCCAATATCACACGTTCAGAACCTGCCATTGAATAGAACTAATAATGTGTAGCCCCAGCATGTTCCCCTTATGGTAGCAATTTAAAAAACATTTTGTTCCAGTCATTCATAGGACAGATTTTTCATGATGAAGTGACTCTCAGCGACTTTCTAAAAGTATTACGACAATGTCATGGGATTTGGGGCAGGATACAGAGAACTTTATGAAACAACAGCTACTGATATTTGGTATACTGGGTTTTAATGCTTTCCTTCTTCCCTGCATCTTGTTATTCCAATTTTACCTTCATCCATTTATAGATCCCTTAATTTGCTATCTTTTTCAATCCATATCCTGTCCTGTTCTCCTATCTCTTCCCTCTCTTGTGTGCCCTATCCCTTCTTCTGATATTCACCCTTGTTGTTTATCTCTGCCTCATAAGCTTATGCATTGACTAGACAATTGCTACCAGTATAATATATTTATACGTTGCATTTAATGCCCATTTGTTACATGTAGCCATTTGCATCTCTAGTAGACAGGGATTGAACAAAGAAACAATATGAATTAAAAACTGCACGGCTTAAGGCAAGACAGGGTGTGAAGTTGCATTGAAATGAATGAGAATATAGAGATTAATGTTCATACCACTGTAAAGTATATCCGGCTGTTTTGCAGTCGGCGCCATCTCTGAAAGCTGTTCAATAAAAGATGGACCTATCATGGTAATGTTTTATGTTAGCAGTTGGTGTGGTCCCTTTATTACCTTAACCTTCTTCTTTTTTATCATTATATATGCACTAATTCTGCCGGAATTTCCTTTTCAATGGTTATGAAATGTGAGTTAAAATGGCATAAACTTAAATACCAATAGTAGCGCAATCTCCATTTCAATCCACAATGGTTGGTCTGACACTTGATGGAAAGTTCAACATCTTAATTACTTGGTAACTTTCATGATAATCTTCAGAACAATTTAATCATAGAGCGGCCATTTTCTAACTACTGAAGTAACTGAAATAGAGACAAAAATAATAGAATGGTACAAAATATGTACTTTGTATACACCTTTAATAAATTAGCTTCTCTTTATCCCTTGATTTTATCATTCTTTTATGCCACATGACATGAAGCTTCAACTCAGTACTCGTTCCTCTTCATTGTTCCTATAGCCTCTATTTTGTTTCATTCACTACTCAATTTTGCTTGCAGGCATTCCTACTGATATTTGTACTTTTTGCCATTCCAGAATATATAGTAGAGTAAATATGTAACAATTTCAGCAGGTATTTGGCACCTGCGGCAGAAAACATGAAAAGTTGCACACAGGGTCTTTACATAATACTGAACTCATATCAAAGAGGATACATGATTTTTGAAAAGTATTTCCACATGAAAATGTATGTTAAACTCAAAAAGTATGAAAATGAAGAGTTACCCAATAAAATATCACAGATGTGAATTAGAAGGGCTTACACTTTATAATAGGGGTGAACTAGGGTATCATGATAATGCTGATTCCAAATCTGCTACATGTATGTTGCTATCTAGAAATGATCAAGGTCAAAATCAAGGTCAAAGGTCAGAAATCCACTAAACATCAATACATGTATAAGAAAACACTAACATGGTCATCTGCTGTCTCTTTGTGTGTCTGCCTGTGTGTCTATGTGTCTGTCTGTGTCTCTGTCTGTGTGTCTGTCTATTCACTGATAATTATAGCCATAGTCAGTAGTGACTATACCACCATAGTTTGGCTCACGTAGTCAGGGGACTATACAACTTAGCCACATATTAGTCATGAAGATAGCCAGGAGTGACTATATTTGAATCACACAAATTGATGATGTCACAGGAATGTGTGCACAGGAAACAGTTAGGATTCAAAATTGAACTTTAGGTAGGCACATTTTATTCATCTAAATCATTCATTTACACATGTCCCTGTGTATTAGATTGTATGTTAATTTTGATCATGCTTACATAATAGAACACATGGATTCTCAAGTTTAATTAGAATTAGCATGTGCTTTTGTCCAAATTCTGATCATGTAATGGTGGATCTCTAGGCATCCGGACTAGGATGTACAGAAGTTGACTGGATAAAGGGCCATAGTGTGCTGGGCATATGCCCCATCCTCATTTACTTTTTACAGTGGTGCTAGGACAGGTACTCCTGGACATCTACCCCTGGACATCTGGCTCCTGGACATCTACCCCCTGGACATCTACCCCCTAGAACTTTTATCCCCATTGCACATCTATTTCCTGGAACCCTATGACACCTAGCCCCTGGGGCATCCACCCCCTGGGTCACCTACCCCTGGACATCTAGCCCCTGGACATCTAGCCCCTGGGACATCTAGCCCCTGGGACATCTAGCCCCTGGGACATCTAGCCCCTGGGACATCTAGCCCCTGGGACATCTAGCCCCTGGGACATCTAGCCCCTGGGACATCTACCCCCTAGGACTTTTATCCCCTTGGACATCTATCCCCTAGATGTTTACCCCATCACAACTTCTACCCTCTAGGACATCCACCACCTTGGACACCTACCTCCAGACATCTACCCTCTATCCTAGGGGTAAATGCTCTAGGGGGGTAGGCCCTGGGGTAGATTCCAAGGGTAAGTCTCTAAGGGGATCCTTGCCCCGACAGCCTTCTGGTGCACTCCGAAGTACTGTTATACCCTGCTTTGCCACACCCAACCTGGTCCTGCCTTGCTCTGCTCTGCTTTACATTGCCTTACCCTGCATCACTCTACATTCACAGAAAAAAATCCAAAGTCGGCAAACCTGGCACTGCCTTGTCAATTTGACAAGGAAAGGGGCTGGCAAGCAAAACTCTTCAGTTAGAAGACCCAACAAGCTCCACCTGGTACATGCCAGCCCTAAAATTGGTTAGAAGTTACTCACCATTTCCCCTGCAGGTGGCCATTGTCTAGCATTAATGTGTACCCTTGGGAATAAATTGATTAATTCCTATCTTAATATAATACTGAGTATTAACATACTATATGTTAATATGGAGAATTCTGTGAAGTATCTAGTAAAAACATAAGATAATGTTAAGAATGCATGGCTTTGGCAGCATTAAGGAAATAGATGATGGGTGTAGAGTGAATACACCTCTTTTCTGTCATTCACCAGGACAGAAGTAGGCACATGTCCCTTCTACTGGTATGATCGACATATATGCCTATAGTCCATTGCTGATGAGTAGCCTATCCTCAGTAAAGACTTGGTGATACATTATGTGAACCCTTGTTTACACTAGTGTATTAAATATCACTTCTATATGTGGTTATGTATTTAAAAAAACTGATTAAAGTAATCTTGCCATCTGGAACCAGACCAAACTCATACATTTGAAACCCTAGACATACCACTCTTATGCAATGATGAGCCCCAGCTGTGGCTAATCTAGGCCTGCATCAACTATCTTAGTTTGACGACCTTGACAAGTCTAGGGTTGTCTTTTGGGATGGTAACCTGGCAGGTTATCAATCTGACGAGTTGAAGCTAGTTGATTCTATGCTGTTCACTTAGAACACCCTAGGGTCGTCCTGTAAGATGACCCTATGGACTCCAGAGCTGTCCAGAGTTTTTCAGTGTTGCACTGAACTGCTCTTCTTTATATTACTATGTTTTGCCTTCCTCTGCTTACCCTGCATAACTTTGCCTTGGTCTACCCTGCTCTACGCTACATTACTATGCTGCTCTGCCTTGCCCTGCCCTACTCTGCCTGGCTCTATTCTACATTATTCTGCTCTTTCTTTCTCTGCCCTGCTTTACATTTCACTTCTCTGCCTTGCTCTGCCCTTCTTCGCTTTACATTACTCAGCTCTGCTTTACCCTGTCATGCTCTGCCTTGCTATACTCTATGTTACTGTGCTCTGCCTTTATCTGCCCTACTCTACTCTACATTACTCTGCTTTGCTTTATTCTACATTACTCTGCTCCACCTTACTCTGCCATAGAGAGTTTGCAAAACATATCTACCCAATAACCAGTAATATATATATATATATATATATATATATATATATATATATATATATATATATATATATATATATATGACATGTTTACATTTACATGACCAAACACCAACAGCCATGTGAGCAGTATTATCCTATCTTTCTCTAAAACGTGCTAAGTATGTACATGTATCAAGGACAATGGTTAAGGATTAAATGGAATATGTTATACCATTAGGACTGTTAGATTATGATTTTTGTCATATGGAAAGGTTTAAACAACCAAGATGTGTTATTGTGATGAGGGTCTGTTGACCTACTATGCATAACAGGTTTGACCAAATGACTTTTTTTTTAGTAGAAAGCAGAAAAAAATATATGCAAATGACCACCTTATTATGACATAACAATCCCTCTGAACACTACTTTTTCACATGCAATAACTACATGTATATTGGTTTCTATCATTAGGATTATATTTTATATTTTATTCCATTCTAAAATAATTAATACATATTTTTAAAGAATTAAAAATTTATTTTTTACTTTATTTTTTCAAAGTCGTTTTACATGTAGTCTCATTAATAAAAATGAATGTATCCTCTTAGAATCGGGTTCAGCACGTCTCAAAACCCCTGTATACCAAATTTCATGCTTTCTGCCGGAAGTGCCAAACCATTTCACATATTTCTTGTACTAATATGCGGACAAACTGTAGCGATAATGTAGTCCATGCACCATGCGTTCAATCTGTACTCTAACCCCTACATCCAACAAGCTGACACAGCACCAAAGTCTGCTAACATATGCAGGGTCACTCCCTCCTCACAACTACGTCCTCATTTTGAGTTGCCTGATGTGCCTAGTACGACATTATAAGTTGTTGGGTTCTGTAGCAAAATACGACAAATAATTGTTGGGATCATTTAGTCTTAGAATAGCTTGTGTCATTATTGAATTCCATTTGAAAGATCATCAATTGATGTATGTTGTATCATATGGCTGACTAACTACAAACATTATAATCAATAAAATCAATTGCATTAAAATTATCCCCACATCTGTACACTATAATACTTATTCAAATCAAATAAAATATTTGAGGGACAATGTTCATAATGTTTCATATAAGAAAATAGCATATTAGAACCCCTTATATGTACAAAGAGTCTAGCCTTTTCCAGAGCAGTAGAAATGGAGGAAACTATGCACATGATGACAAATTATAGTTGGTTTTCGGGAGCTGCTCTCCAAGCTACTCAACATCACGCTGTATAATGTACTAGCAGCTTGTTAGGCAGGGAAGGCCTTGTTAGTGCCCTGATAAATAGGAGATAAATAGGAGACTGGTCAATGTTCCAATAATGCACTCAACTGGAGCAAAGTGTAGCAACATCACGTTTTTGCATGCTTTTTATGTATCTAAAGTTGCATTCGCCAATGTATTTGTCTTTAAAGCCTGAATTATACATGATAAAAACTAATGTCATTCCAGTCGAATTTGACAATGATAACTATAAGCAACTGTTTCTTAATAATCTCTTTTTGACTTTTTACCACAACATACAACTTCTGTTGATGTCATACCTGATGTGACTCAATGTGATGCAATGCCAAACTTGATACAGTGGAAAGATGGTACAATGTTCCATAATTGTAAGTGAGAGTCCATTGTTATTTTCAAAATTACCAACCCATGTATCCAATCGCCTTACAAGAGTGTACACAAGAGATCCCAAGATGATTTTGGGATCACCTTAGTTTTCTAGGATAGTCATGATTTGTAGTAAATCAATCAGAACTATTTCTCTTTATCATTGTGACCCTGATCCCAAACTTCTAGTGAGCCCCCTGACCTAAGGCCCCCCAGGAATGAAGACTCCCTGGACCGAAGGCCCTGTATAGCCTGATTATTTGACATTTTCTTGTTCAACTGTAATATAATCCAACTTAACTATGATCATGTAAGGGGCTAGCCATGCTTCATCCATAATTACGCCATTACCCTGTCTTTGCTACTGACAATAGGTCTATTATTTGTCACTTTTTTTATAAGTGTGTTTTTCTTTGTGCTGGATACCCAGTAAAGGCTGATATACCACGTTGCATCTGCGAAATAGTGTATGTCCTACACTATATTTCTATACAGGAGGGACTCTCTGAAAGTTCTATAGGCGCCCTTCAGGTCCTCTGTCCAATATATAATGTGTAACAGAATTACTGGTATTTGCGGGGGGGAGGGGGGTTAGGATCATAGAATTAGACACATCAATCCCTAAAAGCTATAGAAGAGTACAATATACAGCCACACTGTGTTACCTATAAGATTGGCTAGAACGAGTCTTGTTATGCTAATTAAAGACTCAGGGACTTAGGAGTGGGCTAAACATAATTATGTAAGCAATAGACAACTAGTGCTTGTTGAGGTCATGTACAAGGTCAGTCAGCAAGAAAGTAAAAAAAGTATTATCAGCAGTTTGAGATAGAAATGCATACTACTTTGATGAAGATAGGTGGTTTGAAATAATATATATATATATATATATATATATACATGTAGTGTAGCTGATAACTTTGCAATGGTATGATAGATAGAGTGCTGAAGTTTGTCATTTTGAGGGTTTCGGGTAGGTTTGAATTTAGAACTGGGATAGGGACAGTAAGGAGGTTATTGTACATTTGGTTATGACCTGACCAATTCACAGACACCTATCTAGACATACTTGATAAACATTGCTTGATATAATTTCAACTGCTTAAAGGGTAAAAGTCATACACATAGTAGAAGTTGAACCTTTGTCAAAAGAAAACTATGGTTTTAATGCTCCTACCCAGAAAAACAGAATTCACATTCATATAGTAAAAGCATGAATGAAATCCTTCATTCTGACCTTACTACAAGCCATACTTCATTCACAGGCCATACTCGTCTCCTGTAGCTCTAAATGAGGTCACAGGATACTCATCACTGGCCTATTCCGTGTCTGCTCTTCAGTGATAAAAGACATGCTTCCACATTGACCTACTGCTACCCAGATCATTGATTACAGGGGCATGTAACCAGGCTACAGCTGTTCTTCTAGGGTCTCCCACTGCCCCGTCCCGTCAAGCAACCCTACAATGAAGGGGTGACTTTCCTATCCAAGATTCTGTATCCCAGATTCCTACTGCCTACTACCTCTTTGCACAAAAGAGAGATATTCCAGCTGTCCTGCTCTAGTTATTAAACATTACCAATTTTGCAGTAATATTTAGAATGGGGCCCCGTTAAGTTGTCGGAATAATGATGAATTCTCCATTCCCAGACAACTTCCTACACTACTTTACACCATTGCCATCTGTTACACACTCCATTGCTTTTCCTCTTCTCATTGAAAACCTGCCTTGCCTTCCTCTCTCCCCTATTGATCCTTAACACCTAGGTCAATGAGGGTTACAGGGGTCATTGCCATCCCCTTTGGCCATCCGGCTAGGCTCTAACAAGTATGTGGGTGAGCCCAGGTGATTTCATTGACAATCAAAGGCCCTGTAATTCTTGGCCTCCCACTGCTGTACAGGCTTGACTGTGGCTGACCATAGAAGTACTTAGTTTCTGTGAGATATCCATGGATGCCCAGAGAAATCCAATCACCCCTCCCAAACCCGTAGAGCATTGAAGCTATAATGGGTGAATTTTTGCAATTTGTGGGTGATATTGGCAGAGCTAGGTTGACCAAGTATTAGTGCTGGTAGCATGCTGGTCAGTGTTTATTGATGCACTTGCCCTTTGGAGTCAGTGCTAAAAGAGATGGCAGTAGACAGCACCGGCAGGTAATTGATCCAAAACAGGAGCTTCACATGGCATGCAGTGGTCTTCTTTCCATTTTCAGGGAGAAGAGGAGAGAAGAAGAAGGGCTGGTCGCATTAAAGATATGGCTCTTGACCCCATGGTGAGAAATGCTGATGTAATCCTGGGTGAGGTTGATCACCACTGATCCCCCATCATAGTTGTATGACAATATTGATCAGACTGTGTGCATATACCATATACCGTAATATATTTTATTTCTCTTTTATGTGTCCTTTACATAAGCTTAGCTGGTCTGATATCTGCATGAGTGCTCTAGATGTCCCGGATCCAATACCTGTAATGATTATCTAATATCCTCATGATTTAGTATACTACTCCACAGGATGGATTATTAGTCAGACCAGGATGAGTGCTAGAAGGTGGCTCATGGTACAATATATCTATGAGCTGTGAAAATGCCATCTAAAGGTTAAACAATTACCTAAATATGTGTATAAACCTCATACAGTCAAGCATCATGACAATTATTGGCAGAGGGTATTAAATCACTGTGGAGCACTTTACAACCCTTCAACGTTTCAGGTATTCTCCATGATATTATGTGTGAAGGCCACTAACAGTTGTAGTTTTCTTTAAGATTCGGAAAGGGGAAGAGGTTGAGAAACAAACTACTTCATGCAATGATATATCTGTGCAGTGATGAAAAGAATCTTCAAGACACAGTTGGTTCATCTTCCATCGAGGAGCTGTGTGGAATCGCAAGTACCAATAATTACATCAACTCTTCTTCTCAGATTCAAGCCTGGAAAATATACACCCTTTGCAGTCACTTCTTGTACTATCTGTTCAATGTGGTATGAATACAGCCAAACACCAAAGCCAATAACCCTATGAGCTCATCTTTGGGAATGACCCATAGACATTCTCCATGGTGTCCAGGTCCTACTAAGGGAAAAGGCTCAGAGTAGCCATGGTGGCCATATCCCTTTTCAGCACCTGTACTAAAACCACTAATCTCCCTTCTACCATGTGCCCACTCCAATGGTGCCCAGTGCAGATTGGTGTAAAAGGTAAGAATAGAAAAAGCAGTTTGGTGCTTCTTGGAGTAGGCTGGATATTGGATGCCAGACAGATTTATTGTTAAACCAGTAAAAATGAATCCTCAACTATGGGGAGAGAGCCATATGTGATTCGACATTATACATTTTAGCTGCCAAAAGTATAAATTTATATTATACAATATACAAATTTCACTGCACATTATATTGTATACAATATACAAATTTCACTTGAAATGCTTGTAGTCTGGTGACTAATCAGCCCCTAATTAATAAATGCATTATGACAATATAGGGCAAAATTATTGAATCATTATCATCCCTTAAATGGTCCTTTAGATGCACCATCTACTCAACAATCAGAAGACCCTCGAAATGGAGATGAGGGCCAAGATGTGTGACTGGAGTAACTGTGACCCTTCTACGTGGGCATTTCAACTCGGGTGATTTGCTATTGTCTAATGAGAGTAGAATGAAACCTAAATTGAACTTACACGTTTTGGAACTGTTTGTCTTGCCCTAAAGAGGGTTTAGAAATTATTTTAAAAATTATACTCATAGTGGCTAGTAGCCCATCCTACTTCAATAACTCCGACTTGTTATGAAGAATTACTTTTGTGGTTATAACTGGAGAGCCCATGCATGCCCTTTGTAGGCGAGAGCTGATTGTTTTTGTTAAAGAACACACTCCTCAGCCTTTAAAAATAAAATAAGAGAAATTGCTTGGAAATGAGTGAGCGGAAAATTACTGCCGTTGAAAGGTTAAACAGACGAACAAGCAAGCACACTGGCCAGGGCACATCAATTGTATTATTCACGCCTTGTTCAGACTGTCAATGCAGACCATAAGGATGCTCTCAGTGTTCCCAATGCTGAACCCAGGTGGTGGAACTCAATAATGGACACAGTCCATAGCTGCTGGGTTTTTCAAATGAAAATGAAAAAAAAGGAAACATACTCGACTCATATTAGTTCTACAATTATGAGTAAGAGAAGAATATAAGAAGAAATTTGATACTTATTTTCTGTTCATATCTACTGGAAATACTATTAATTTCAGCTCTTATTTATAAATACTTCATCATAGTCAATGATTAGGGGCCAGTATGTGCTTCCTTACTAGGCGATTATAATTATTGTGTTTTTCATGTAAATCTGACTGTCTTTATTCTTTTTTTCTTGTAGTGCCAGATGTTATTTTAAATAGGTAAAGGCTCTCATCTCTCATATTGTTCAAATAGACAGTTGCGACCCGTTCTAACAAAATGGGTGGGAAGTCGCACATAAAAAATGTTGTTATGTAGCCACATTCATGTATGTACAGCTCATCAAGAGCTTTTATTTGGTATGTGACAAGTAGTAATTAACGAATATTCACCCTTAGGTGATATTTTTTATACTTTTCCGTTGATTTAAATGGAAATTAATTAAAATGAGATAATTAAGGCTTAAATTAGATGCTATCTCTATCATACAATACAGCTGTTAATCCTATGGCCATCATTTTGCGGAATAGTTTGCGGGGAGTTGAAATCTGGTTTATAAATTAGTATCTCTGAAGATAGCTATTCAAACGTTAGAAACTTGTCAAAAACTAATTTCTTTTTTTTTCACCCTATGCTACTTAAAGAGCCCATATCTAGGCTTTTAAAAGTGTGACTTCCGACCCAATTCGTTAAAACAGGTCACATTTATAAAGCTAATACCAGCGGGTATCATTATGAAGAGTTTGGCTCAGATTCCAATGTTCATAAAAAAAACTACAATCGGTAAAGGTAAAGGCGTTTTATTGCTTCATGTTGAGTCCAGTCTATGTAGAAGCTGTCCTCCAATATCTTAATGATGCATTACATCATTGTGATCATACTCAACTGCAGTTTTAATGAAAAATACTATTGATGTGAGTACATAATATTATTTCAGGCAGGACAAAAAAAGCTAGTCCCATTTTCGATGTAATTAACTTACGGTGCTCTGAACACATGATATTATTGAAAATAAGTAAAAGCATTATTGGGCTCATGTTTGATGAAAAGGTAAATTATTCTGAAAGTCTATCCCTGTTTGATTGTTAGAATATTAATAACAAATGAAACCTGAGTATTTAGCTTTCTATCAATGCTTTTTGTTTGCACCTATTAAATGTGCCACATCATTATTTCAAAGAGCAATTATCTAGCTGGCCATGAGATTGGATATTAGATACACAGTCTGATGCTGTTCATTGAATGTACTTTCTCCAATGCTTTCTCTGTGCAACAGTGGCCTAAGCTATAGCGATGTCTGAAATGAAAGGTGTAGTATTTTCGCACAATAAATGCACCGTAATCCTTGGTGCACCGTAAAAAGTTGGTTACCATTTTTGTAGGTGTACAGTAAGTTCTACTGTACATGTACAGTTCATTTTAGGTAAACAGAAGAATCAACTATAAATCTGTAGTATATTCTACTGTTGATCCATTATATAGTAGATTATACTGTAGATCTACAGTAGATTCTACTGTGTACCTACACCAGCTATTTACAGTGTGACCAACACTCTAACCCCTATCAACACCTCCCACATAGCAACGTATCAAAGTAGGGGCAATCATAATTGTGTGTACCGCACTGCGCAGGGGCATGGCAAGCAGTTTCAAAGTAGGGGGGAATGAGGGGTATTTTTATCCTTTTTGATCCTTTTTTACTTGACCTTTCTGGTTTGACCTTTTATGGGGTTGGTCAAAAGTGGGGGGGGGGGGGGGGACCATGTGCCCGCCAAAACCCCCTGTCGACACACCCCTCCCAACTAACAAAAAACGGTATTTTACATCAAAATAACGTTCTAAAACTGTATAACGTTATGCCATAGTGAGGAGCCTTAGAGAAACGTTATATAACGTTAAATAACGTTACAAAATGTTGTATAACGTTTTTTTGTTTACTTGGCTGCTGCATCCTATCTATAGAATTTATGAAGGCCGTTCATAGTACTTAGGTCATAGTATGTTCTCAATCCTTCCAGAATGACAACTCCTGGAGATACTTGATTTAAAACTCGACCAAAGAACACCTCCCTAATTCACTTTTACTTCGTCTTTTGCCGGTTGGGTCCCTATTTTGTTCCATGCAACCAGTCCTCCTTTTCAAAAAAACATAGGGAGTTAACTCCATTCATTTTTCGTTTCAGTGAGCTCTAAACGAGACTCATTTATTTACAAAGTGTTACATGGTACAAGCCGTGTGACGTTTTCATTTGTAAACTGAAGGAAATTGGTATATGGAATTCAATGACGTTTGACTTTGTAGACCATTTTATACATGCATGATGGATGCATATTGTCTGTTTATAGAACAAAAGTTCTTTCATTCAAGTGTCCTTGTATGTCGAGCTATCATGTTGTATCAGTCAACTGACTTTTCATTTGCCAGTATAAGTTCATAGCTATGTAGCTATATCAATATAAACGGCACTTATTAGTGCGACAAGAATTTGCTTATGTCGAAAACAATAATGATGCCCGTGCTCCGGTGGGTTATATGTTATGTAAGCCTTGCCCATTTGACATTAAGTTAACTTAGTTTAGCCAATAATACAGTGCTGTTATCATATTCATCAGCAGATTGACCGGTATGGCAATAATACATGTAGAAATTCCAAAATTCTAACACTATGATTCATGTAAGGTAATGGTTCATACAAACAAATAAACAAACAAACAAACAAGGTATTATGTGGTATATGTGTGTGTGGTTTGGGACCCCCTGATTTGCCTATGTGAAAGAGACATTTGGTAGCTGACCTAGGGTACAATCGGTACATGTAAATTCTACTAGGAGTTGATATTTGTGTATATGCTTATACACATTGACAAGTAAATAGACAATATGTATTGTGCATTCCTACAAGTCGCGCAAATATGTCAACAAGTTAGGCGATAAAGTATGTGCAAAATAAGTAAACATCGGTATACAAGAATAAAGAAAAGTTCAAAGTACAAAGTAAACAAAGTAAACAAAGTAAACAAACAAGCAAACAAACAGCAGCAAGCGTATACACCAGTCAATAATAGGCTTCACTCTCCCCCTTCATCCTCTGCACCCAATGAGGATAGGGCTCCATCAGACTCCTCATCAGAGGAGTCATCAGAGTCGTTGTTACATCTCCTTTGGAATTGGTCTTTGTTCTCAGCTAACTGAACTCGGACTTTCAGCTTATTCCATAATTTCACGCCCCTGTAATATGGGCTCTTTTTGTATTTTTCAAGTCGACGCCTTCTTACTACAAACTTTATCTTGTGGTCTGATCTGGTCCTAGGGTTGTCCCTAGGTCTCAGTCCCAGTTTTTTCGACTGTTTGAACATAATGAGTAACAATTGGGCTTTGCATCGCTCTGCTAACAACTGACACTTGCTCTCAGCATGTAGCTGTGCAGTTGGTATTCTGTCATAGTTGCCCTTGCAGATTTTCAAACCCCTGTTCTGTAACCTTTGTAATTTTAAAAGGGCCGCTATAGTAGCGCCTTCAGTGAGGAAACTACAATAATCAAAATATGGTATCACAGTTTGTTTGTAAATCTGCAGGGCAGTCCGCCCGTCCACCATGTATCTCAGTCTACCAAGATTGATTAACTTGTAACTGATTGTTGACCTGCTTAACCATTGACAGTTTGTTGTCAATTTCCACCCCCAAATATTGATAGCTGTCTGGGCTGTCCAGGACAGTGCCTTTGACCACTATGTCTTTGTGTTTCAACTTTCCGATCTGAGAGCTACTTCCATGCCAAACAACCTTGGTTTTCTTAGCATTAATGGTCAGGCCATTGCTTTGACACCACGCTGCAATCCTGTCCATGTCAGCCTGAAGCTGTTGGTGGACCTCATTTACATCATGACCGCTGGCTATTAGGGCAATATCGTCGGCGTACAGCTGAATTCTACAATGTTCTATACATTCACTAATATTATTTATATACATGATAAATAATAGGGGCCCCAGGATCGACCCTTGGGGCACCCCAAATTTGACAGTTTTGACATCCGATTTGCTGTTATTTAACATTGTTCTTTGCTGTCTCCCGCTCAGATATGACCCCAGCCAGCTGGCAAAGCCATGGCCCATTCCATATGTATTCAGCTTGTTTACAAGGAGTGACTGGTGTATCGAATCAAATGCCTTACTAAAATCTATATAACAAACCCCCATTGCATGCCCCTCGTCCCTGGTTGTGTACATATCAGTTACTAGGTCAAATACTGCATCTGCAGTGCCTCTGCCTTTACGGAAGCCATATTGTTTGTCAGAGAGTAACCTCTCTTCCTCTAATGTTTTTGTGACGTACGAGTGTATTAATTTCTCTAACATTTTGCCCGGTAAGGACAGTAGGCTTACTGGTCTCCAGTTTGTGACCTGTGACATCTGTCCTGACTTGGGTATAGGTATTACTAAGGCTCTTGACCATTCGTCAGGAAAAATGCCACTTTCAATGCTACTGTTAAACATATCCCTCAACTGTGGGATTAGGACTGTGAAGGCATCCTTGCATACTCTGGCCGAGATAAAGTCAAGACCAGAGGACTTTTCGACAGAGATGGCCTTGACCACATCAGTTATTTGTTCGTATGTAAATACAGGCTTTCCTTTGGGCCATTTAGCCTCTCCCTTTACTGTGGCAGCCTCTTTGATTTTCCCCAAGAGAGTCACTAAATCGAGCTCGTCTTCATCTGGCCAATCAAATTCAGTTTCATTATTATCAAAAAGTTTCTCCCCAATACTTGCAAAGTAGTCATTACAAAAGGTGGCCGCATCTTGCCCTATATGCCTATTCCCTAGGTCATCTATGTAAGAGGCTGCTGTCGATTTATCCTTGGGATTTAGGAAACTGTTGATAATCCTCCAGAACCTTTTGCTATCCCCTCTACACTCCTCCAGTGTATCCTTTACACTGGACCCTCTGGCCTTTTTACATATCTTGGCTACCCTCCTCCTTTGTTTTTTTACCCCTTCTAGCCCTGCTGTACTTCTTCTAATTAGATAGGTCCTAACCACCCTGTCCCTGTCTAGCATCGTTTCCCTGATGTCATTGGTCATCCACTCGTTTGCATGATCTCTACAGGTTATAACTTTTATGGGACATACATCATCCAGATATTCCAGTATTGATGCCTTTATGATGTCCCACTTAACATTAGGGTCCTTGCTCTCATAAAGAGCTGCCCAGTCAGTGTCTGCCAGCTGATCATGAAGTTCACTGCTGTCATATTTCCTATAACTTCTACCCTGGAAACCTAGCTGTTGTGTGGTACTTGCCTCTTTCTTTCTTATTGCAAATATTGGGAAGTGGTCGCTGATCATTTCAATCATCACCCCACTATCAGCGACATGATGGCAATTTGTGTAAATGTGATCTATACATGTGCCGGAGTCATCCTTGGGCCTAGTGATGCCCATTATTTTTCCCATCAGTCCCTTTTGACCCATCAGGGCCTCCAGGGCTATGGTTTCATTATTGAGGGTGTCTAGCAAGTTAATGTTAAGGTCACCTAGCAGCCATATTTCGGCGTTAGCATGGTTTTTATATATCTTTTTTTAAAATAGCATCTAATTAAGCCAAAAAGTCGGCAACTTTGCACCTTGGGGGCCTGTATACATTCACAATAACCTTAAACCTGACCTGCGGTTTTTCTATGGTAACAGCAAGGGTCTCAATATTGTCTGTCATGACACTACAGTCCTCGATTCTATCTGAAAACAAGGCAATGTCATTTTTCAGGTATATTAACAGACCACCTGCTCTACTGTCCCTGTCAAACCTATATATATATACGTCTCCCAGGCCACAGTATGTTGGCCTCACTATGACTATCATCTAGCCATGTTTCCGTTAGACAGCACATATCTAGGGCGTCCAGTGTCACTTTAACCACAGGTCGTGTTTCTTCATTGAAACTCCTCATACAGTATCAAAATACTGAACCAAATATTTGACCAAAGATGATCATCTCCCTTAGATGATCATCTAATAATATATGGGAAAAGAAAACATGCGCAAATTATTTCTATTCAATATTCCTCATTTCTTAAGAGACAATGAATTATTGGTGTACAGCCAGTGCCATCGTTATCTACAGCCCTTTTTGTGAGAATGCACCATTATGGAATGCCTTGGAACAATACTGTTGCAATCTAGTTCCAAGAAAGATATCTTCAGTAAAGAAGAACAATGTTAATGAAATTGGACCCACTAGCATTTTGAGTAATTGACAAATTACTGAGAATGGAAGGACAGGGCGGGAAACGGTAGCGCCACCTACACGGCGTCTCTTGAACTATCAGCGTCCCTCGTGCTCCCAGCATGCACCTCGGCCACTTCGACCACCGTCTCAAAGAAACAAGACGTAAAAAGTTTCGCTCTAGTTATTTTGGAATATCTGCGGTTATCCACCATGGCTGGTACCAGGAAAGGAAACAAGAGTCCCGCTAAGTCGTCGACCAGGCCTACAACAAAGGCTCCCTCAAAAACTGTGAGTAAAAGCACGACTAGGGCTACTACAAAGGCTGCCAAAGCTGCTGCGACTCCAACTCCCACCGAAGCTCCCTCACTGGAGGCTCGGGTGGCCGTGTTGGAGGGGCGCGTGGTTACAACAGAGGCAAACACTACTGAGTTGCTTACTATGTTCAAGGCAAACTTTCCGCCAGGCACACTACCAGATCAGCAGGTCGGAGCTGGCCCAACACAAACACCAGATGTCCAAGTTCTGGGTGACGGCGAGGAAGTAACCTTGCCCCGCCGGAACGCCAGACAGACGCAGGCCCAGCGACCGGCGCCATACACGGTCCCGGCCGCCGCCGCGGGGGCGCCCGGCCAACAGCCCACGGACGCTGGCATGCGCCCGGCCTTTCAGCAGCCCTTCGCTCAACAAGCGCCGGCTGTCAACACGCTGGGGCAGCCGACAACAACATCCCAGCTCCCCGCCCATCTCCGGGACTTCAGTCACCTGCAGGTGCCTAATGCTTCGGTTCCTCCTGTCCCGCTGCCTCAGCCACAGGGGGACAGCCTTAACCAGCCTGACTTCTACTCTGCATTTGCCGGGGTAGCTGGAGTTGGTGACCAGCCTCCGGCCGGTTTCCAGCCTCCCCCGCTGCCCACGTCATTTGCTCAAGCCAACGACCCTATGATGACTGACAGAGTACAAGTGCTACTCAACACGGCACATCAGATATCGTCCATTCGAGGTAGGCCCACTCATGCACACAATTTTGTACAGCGCGGACCTGAACGTAAGCGTACAGGCCTAAACATGTTGGATGCATCAGAGTATATCTATGGCCTGTTTCGCCTAATGTATGACCCACGCACTCCCCTCACTGACAGGCCTTTCATTGCCACACACCTGTACCAGGTGGTGTGTGACGCTAAAGAATTTAAATGGCCCCAAGTCCGGGAGTGGTCGGAAGAAGTGTTAACCTGCATAGCAGAAGGTGTTTTAGTGTGGAAGAGAGACGTCTCAGTGATCCAAGATCTAAGGTCGCAGGCCGCCAGAGCACGCCCAGGCCGACGCTACCCTACCGCAGCTGCAGCAGTCGCTGCCGCCGTCCCTGCACAGGCTCACCAGGCTCATCAACCACAGCAGGCTCACCAGGCTCACCAGGCTCAGGCTCAGGGTTATGCTCCGCAGTATCAAGCAGCGGCACAAGACTACCCGAGCACAAAAACCCAAGCTAGAAAGCCTAGGGCCCGCACGGCTGCAGGCAGAAGTGACAACCCATGTGCTCACTACAACACACTCAAAGGCTGCAACCGACGAGATGGCCATGTGGAGAACGGGGTCCCTCAGGGTCATCACTGCTCGTGGTGCAGAAACAACATCAACCTGATCCATTTCCACAGCGAGCCAGTGTGTCGCCAGAAGGACAGCTCTGAGACCGCCCCAACTCCCTTTCAGCACTAGGCCGGCCACAGCCGGCCAGGTAGAAGGGTGTGTTTTGGACAACAAGTCACCTCTGTCTACACACACCCAGCGTGCCACGCCTTCCACGATTACAACGGTGGGGGCGGTGGTACACAGTGCAAAACAGCCACCTGCAGCTACAGAACCGGCTACTAAAACAACAAAGAGGAAGCTATCGCCGCTGGCCCAACCTTTCTATCCGGGTTCAGTCAAGAAGCTGTGCTTAGAAAAACCTTCTACCTTGCCTTGTATCAATAACACGCCAGCGGTCACCACAGCTTTGGTAACAAAAGAAATTTTCTTTCCGGGTTTCATTGGCCCCTTACCCCAGGGAGTGCTGTCACCAAAGTCGTCTGATACTGACAGTGATTGGGCCACAAACTCCACTGGCGACCTGCAGTCAGTGCCAGCTGGCCCCACTCCTGAGGAGTTTGCCCCAGTAAAAGACTCCTACTGGCCACACATACAACCTGAACTGTGGCTAAAGTTCCCCGGGCACGCCCTTCTCTACTCCAATGTCAGGGCCACATGTCTCCCGAACAGGCTTGGGGCAAAAGTGATCCTCAAGTCTGACCTAAAGTTACATGTCTGGAGGCAGGAACTGAAAAACTATCATGACAAAGAACTGTGTGATTTCCTAACTTTTGGTTGGCCGGTTGGCTACACAGCCAAAAAGCAGCCCACCCCCACAGACAACAATCACCAGTCAGCCTCTTCACACATGAAACATGTCACAGAATTCATCAAAACGGAATGTGACATGGGGGCAATGTTGGGTCCTTTCTCTCAACCGCCTTTCCACCCATGGACACAAATCTCACCCCTCATGACTGCTAGCAAAAAGGACTCTGACAACAGGCGAGTCATCATGGACCTCAGCTTCCCTGAAGGGGCAGCGGTCAATACCGGGGTGACAAAAAATGTCATGGATGGACAGCATAGGCCCTACACACTCCCAACTATAGAAGACCTTGTAACAAAGGTAACTCACCTCGGTCCCAAGGCCTACACATGGAAGGCGGACATGGCGCGTGCCTTTCGCCAGCTCCGTACAGACCCGGCCGACCTTCCCCTACTGGGCATCAAGGTCAACAACTTGTACTACCTTGACCTGTGCCCATCATGGGGCTGCAGATTGTCGGCGTCAGCATGTCAACGTACAACCACAGCGGTAGTGTACATGATGGCCAAGCGCGGTCATTGGTCAGCAGTATACTTAGACGACTTCTGCGGAGCTGCAGCAACGTATCAAGAAGCCTACAATGCTTACAAAGACTTTCTTAGTCTGGCAGAAGCACTAGGCCTAGCTCTGTCTCCAAAGAAGTGTGTGCCCCCGGTGCAGGACATGGAGTGGTTGGGTTTCCGCCTGGACTCAATAAACATGACACTCACCATCCCTGCTAAAAAACTGTGTAACATCGTGGAGGAATGCAAAGGGTGGGAGGCCGCAAGGGTCGCAACAAAGAAAGACCTCCAGTCCCTCACTGGCTCCCTCATACATGTCAGCAAATGCATTCCTCCAGCACGCAGATTCATGTGTCGCATCCTGCATTCACTCCGCAAAGCTCCAGAGAGTGGTTACACCTGGCTCACCAACAACTTCAAGGCAGATGTGAGATGGTTCGCTCAATATGCCACACATTCCAACGGCATACATCTGATCCAGCCAACCAGGGAGGAGTTCACCCTCGAGTGCGACTCGTCCCTCACTGGAGGCGGGGGGGACTCAAAAACACACTACTACTCCATCATCTACCCGAATGAGCTGCAAGAAGGTTCCCCACTCATTGTCCAAAAGGAGGCCTGCAACCTGCTCATAGCCTACCGTACGTTGGTACCCAAGCACACCCCGGGTTACAAGATCATAATTCACACCGACAACATGGGTTCAAAGCAGGCTCTACAGACAGGACGCACCAGGGACCCTGTCTTGGCAGCATGTTCTCACCAGCTCTGGCTGGAATCTGCTACAAACAATCATGTGATTGAGATCCGACACAAACATGGCGTCGACATTCCCCTGGCAGATGCCCTAAGCCGACAGGACAGCAAAGCAAAAAGGGAACTGGCCTGCAGACTAGTCAAAGAAAGATCACTGAGCCGTCTCTCGCCACAGATGCCCCACCCCATGTTCTCCCCCATATGAATAATGTGTTTTCCAATTCTAGAAACGCCGCTAGGAGCTCAGGCTTTGGAATCCTACAGAGCAGCAATCTCCCAAGAGTCAATCAACAACAGGACAAGGCAGGCTGAAAGATACCTAACATTTGCCCTGTACTATGGAATTGACCCACTCTTCCCAACACTCGGTGATGCATGCTTGTACATGCAGTACTTAATCAACTCACTCGCTGCTGTAGCCTCCAGAAAAAACTATGCATGTGGGGCAAGACTGTGGGTAGACGAGCACGGCGGCCAAGGCTCGGTCATGCTGTCAAAGTCAGCTAAGGCAGTGTTAAAAGGGGGTGCAAACCTTAACCCCACCACAACCCATCCTGCTCCAGCCTTGCTGCCCAAAGACCTCATCAACATATGCACAGCGCTTGACAAGGTCAACAACGGTCTCCCCATCAAAGCTGCCATAACCCTTGGTTTCTTTGGTTTTCTCAGGGCCTCAAATCTGCTCTGCCCTGATGCCACTTTATGGGGAGGACCGCACACCATGAGAAGGAGCCAGGTCCTGGCCCACCCAACCGGGTTGGCTGTTGTCCTCACTTCAACAAAAACATTAAAGAAAGGAGCACCTCCCACTGTGTTAGCTTTACCCCGGATACCTGGTTCTCCAGTGTGTCCCACCACAGCCTGGGAAGCATATGTGAATGCTTTTCCTGGGCATCCAGACCACTTAGCCTTCACACTAGCTGACGGTACCCCACTCACCTCAACCCATGTCGTACATGTGATGCGCACCATCTTGGTGTGTACCAACTGTCCCTATGCACATTACATCTCCATGCACTCCTTAAGAAGGGGAGGGACCTGGGCGGCCATTAACTCTGGAGCCGACAAAGAAGATGTGGCCACACACGGCACTTGGGCCTCAGCAGGTGGAATGAGGGCCTACCTCCCTAGTCAACCGTCTCAGAAGGTGGCCATAAACATGGCCACTCTCTTTGCCCCTATACACTGAGACTGAACTATGGATCTACTCAAAGACGTTGTTTTCATGTTTTAGACCTATCTTACGGTTTACATATATTACTCTACCTGTGCCATTGACTTCACATGTATCGTGTTAAACATGTACACAAGTTCACAGGATAAAATCCACTTTATATGAAAGAATTCCTTGTCGTGTTTCATTTTGAGTAATTGACAAATTACTGAGAATGGAAGGACAGGGCGGGAAACGGTAGCGCCACCTACACGGCGTCTCTTGAACTATCAGCGTCCCTCGTGCTCCCAGCATGCACCTCGGCCACTTCGACCACCGTCTCAAAGAAACAAGACGTAAAAAGTTTCCCACCATCCCGCCCTGTAAACTTTACCTGGTGTTAAATCATGTTTATCAAACTGTTATTATGTCTACATTACTTACCTTACCAAATACTGGTAATTATTTTATTACGGTTTCCAAAACCTCCTTTATTTATACACATTCATGTTTTACTTTCACTTATAACTTTCAACCTTAAACAACTAAGGTTTTACTTTAAAGATTATCACTACAATGTACTAAGCCGTCATACTAATCATTGTCTATCATTACTTATACCGGTACTAGTTCAAGTATTCCTACAATACTATCACCTCATACTACTCTTGTCTATCACTACCGTATACCGGTACTTATTCAAATCAGGTATTGATTCAAATACTTCACATACAAAAAAAAAAAAAAAAAAGACTAAGTCATTAGATACCGGTAGTGTAACGAACTCCAACTCCACACAAGGCTCATCAGACCGCTACTCCGTTTATTGAACTACCGGTACTCAAAGTCTTTACCAACTCTCAACTACCGGTACTCACCTTCTACCTCAGTTGCCACGGCAACCAAGCTACACAGTAGCCCCCTATACACTGAAACTGAACTATGGATCTACTCAAAGACGTTGTTTTCATGTTTTAGACCTATCTTACGGTTTACATATATTACTCTACCTGTGCCATTGACTTCACATGTATCGTGTTAAACATGTACACAAGTTCACAGGATAAAATCCACTTTATATGAAAGAATTCCTTGTCGTGTTTCATTATAATCTTTCATAGATTTCATTACATGGATAAAAGAATTATATTATTAGTACCATTTTTTCAAGACAGTAACACACCATCTGAACCTGCAATAAACTCAATATAACATGATCCTGCAAAATTATGAATATTTTTTAAAGACGTAAAGTATTATTTGCTTCAAAATATTTATCACAATGTATTTTATTCCTTCATTTGACAATGAAATTGGGATTTGCCTTATGCAGTTATCTGTAGATCTGCTGTGTTGGTTTACTCGTATTCCAGACTGATTTACTGACCAAATAACATAAAGAAATGACAAACATATAGCAATGAAACACAGCTTATGCTTACACTATATTCATTATTTAAATGATCACTTATACATTGGACCATAATGTTAGTAGGGGAATCGATTTTTCCTGCACACTTACTTTGTTCAGATTATTGATATGGTACCAATGCAACGTTTAGTGAACATTCCATACCAAAGAGAGGCAACAGCGTAATGTAAATTCAAACTGATGAATAGGTTACATCCGTCACCATTTTGAACACAATTTTAGAAAGTTACCCCTGTCTAAAAGCCTCTGATATAAATTATGATTCGGATTGCAAATGGTTTTAATTCTCATGGAAATGTCAGATTATGGCAGACCACCTCACCCTTCATATCATGATCTATAAGACATTTTGCCCAAGGCACTGACATGACTTTCACATTACATACAGCCTGGTGCATTTATTCTCAAATGGAAGTGTGATATGCGTTGGTAGTGGTGAAGGCTATTGTTGTAAAATAATGACTTGGATATCTGGTATAACACACTCTTTGTGGGCAGCCTTCGAGAGGATGAAAGACCTATCAAGCATGTAGAATTGAAAACGAACACATGGGTTATGGAAAATAAACATCCTGATAATGCACAGTACCATTCTACTGGTGGAATGTTTAGGAACTGCCTTTAAATGTTACTGATAATGGGCACAGTTGGGATTTGTTAAACAAAAAACATAGTTTCATAGCTTCAAGTAAAAAAACTGAATTTGAATCATCTCGGACCGCCTTTTTAGTTTGATCTAGGCACTGCCTTTGACATTATTATCAAGAGATAGCACCTGCTATTCAAAGCTAAAGGTATTAAATGTCATGTTTAGGCGACCTGGATATCATTTTGTGACAATGTTACGCTGTGTTTTTCCGACCTATGCAGACTTCCTATCAGCTATTAGTAATCTGCAAATCGAAAGCTACTCATAGTTAAACCTTCCAAGCATCTACTACAACTAGAAGAGCAGTTGAAAGTAAGGGGTTATAATCATATACATGTATGTTTATCATTAAAAGCTAGTGCCTAAATCTCCCTCCACTTTCCCACTATCATCCATTCTCATTCACATCCCTGACCATTAAGACGCACAGGGGCCAAACAATCAAAGCCCCGTGACATAGGGGAAAGGAAACCATGAAAGGTGCACCATAATGAGAAGGTAACAATCATAGTGTTTCTGGTTCATAACATTTCACTATCACCATACTATTGCAGAATGAAGGTCTGATGGAAAGGATTGTGTTGTTGAATCATTAAAACACATGCGCAGTGGTTTACAATGTAATATCACCATGCATTTGGCACTGACGGAACAAAAACTGTGGATCAATGTTGAAACCATACCTCTTCTAGGATGGAAATGACCGTTAAAAAGTAGGTTGTACCCGGTGACAAATGTCACAATTCCTATAGATATAAATGTTTGAAACATGAAAGGGCTTACCACATTACAATACTAATGCAATGATGGCGTGCCAATATTACACGTTCACAACCTGCAGCTACCATTGTACAGCACTAGCAATGTGTTCCTAGGCATATAGGTCAAGGTCACGAGAATTGACCTTGAACTTGAAAATTGACCAAATTACATCATTTGACCATGTATCAACTGCTGTCAACACTTTATTAACCCTTTCACCACTGGGTTTCTTGTAACTCAATACAATTTTGTGCCATATATTGGCTTACCGCGTGGAAGGGGTTAATGGCATTTTCTCAATCTTAGGATTCCTGTATGTAGAAGTGTCACTATCAAGCTATTCAGTTCATTGGAATTGAGATTAGATGAGATTTTGCTATAGTAACAATGCATTTTCAATTATCCGTAGAAAACATGTGATTGGCTCTGGTATGCCAGCTACTCATGTTCCATAGATTATTTTGGGCACACATATCCATCTCAATAGTAACTGTGAGAATCAGCTGCAACTATGACCTTGACCAAGGTCAAGGTCACTTAATTGACCTAGAATTTGGATAAATCATCAAATGAGCACCTAAAGAACTCTCAAAGCAATGTTAGAGTGTTGAATATATCACATATGTTCTTTTTATTTATTTATTTTCATTAGACACATTATATGACCATATCTATGTCATTAAAACATATATACATTTTTGCCATGACAACCATCTGTTGCCATCACAATTCTGCATGGTAACAACAGCTTTCCATTTTTAGACATATTATTGCAATTTTCTTACAATATAACATAAATATTTTCAGAAATTTGTCAAAGATAGTGGATTCCCATTGCTTATTATTGTTATCTTTTTGGATGATGAATGCTCTGATATATATGACCTTTATCAAGGTCAAGGTCACATGAAATGACAATAAAGGTTGGGAAATCAATAATTGAGTGCTCATTGCCCTGTGAGAAGGAGCTAAAACATAGTTAAGAACATTGAACTTTTCACCTTAAATGAGCTCCATAAAGAGATGAATCCACCTGTATCCATCTTCGCTGCAAGTATACGTCCTGGTATATTGGAGGGAGAGCCTTTGGTTATCATGTGAGCATATCCTCAGCACTTCTAAGAAGCTGGTTGCCGCTGCCAGTGGAGTCTAGGTGTCCGGTAGGGCTCTGGTGAGTGGCACGCCGCCCAGTGGGACGGTGGGCAGTCAGCGTCACCCGTGGTCACGGCCACTTTTCCAGCACAACCACAACTGACGGGGTCAGGCCTGGCCTCCAGGTCGCAGGGGAGGCGATCTAAGAAGAAGAAGTCCCCCTCATCGGATGAGGACAAGCGTAGGGACATGCGGGCGACCCCCCGACCCCAACGGGGTCCAATAGGAAGTCGGGGCCCTGAGAGATGAAGCACTGAGGTAAGACTGTCCGGCGGAAGGGGGTGAAGGTCCCTCCTCTTGACCAGCACAGCCTCCTGTGTCTGGTGGTGGCACAAGTTCCACGCCCCTGCCCCCGCCTATCCAGCAGCTGCCACAGCAGGGCGCTCATGACTTTGTTGCCCACCCTTTGGTGACTGGAGTCCTGAACCACACACATGTCCTCTACTTGAACCGCCTGAGGAAGTGACATCGGTGGTCCCGTCACCCGGCTCCGCCGAATGTAAGACAGACGCTTACAAAGTGGACCTCCCCCTCTCAGAGGGGGATACGGATCCCTCCGACAGGGAAACAGGGACGCTGCTCTCCACCCCACAAATAGAAGAAGGGGAGGGAGAGTCCGCCGCGGAACAGTCTGCTGCCATACGACCCTTAGGCATTGGGTCCAGGAAGTCACTCCCTGACGAGAGTGGGGATGGGCTGCAGTGGCATATGTCTCCCGCTACCCCTGCAAAGTGGTATGTGGTGTGGGGGAAACTGCCAGCTGGCCCCCAGCGAGACCCAACATCTTCCTTTCCCCCGCAAAGCTGTAAGTGGTTGCTCACACCTCTCTGGTGAAGGAGGACAGGACAGCACCCCTTAGCCCCCGTGTTGTACAGGTGGCCAAGTCCCTGGAAGGGGGAGTCCTCAGTGATTCGGGTGGTAAAAGACAAGGGCGACCTCCGTGCTCTTTGCAGAGGGAGAAGGTGACTCACAGGAGGACAAGGAGCCTGAGGTCCAAGTGTTCTTGGATGAGGAACAGGTCTCTTCCTTTGGGGACCACACTACCGCACTGCTGGGACAGGTCGTGGTATATCACGACAGCCTCTCCGAAGTGCCTGGCGACACCCAGCCAGTGGTCCAGGTGTATGAGGTGTCACACAATGCTGACGAGAGGAAGTGGGCAGGGGACATCCTCCTTCATTCCCACCGGCAATCCGGGTGCCCCCAGTTCATCACACCAGGTGTGGCAGGCTACCAGTGCGAAATCCAAACAGCGAATGGACCCCTCTCTACTCAGGGTCGAGGCACGAGGAATTAGCAGCAGCCCCGCTAGAGGCGTCCACGGGACACTGCTCCCCTCAGGGTTGAGGTACAGGGGAGCAAATCGCCCTGCTCCCCACTGCAGCGTCCAGGGGATGTTGGACAACACAAACCAATGGATATGCAGTTGGAGGGGCAGTTGGAAGCCCCCGACCCAGCAGAGGTGGTAACTCAGCCACCTCACTCTCAGGGGGGCCTGACGGAGGATCTGATGGCCACACAGGGCCCCATGGCCGAACAGGTACCCCAATCCATGGGGGTGGATCAGGGCGTGACGAGCCTGAACTACCAACCATCATCTCCGGGACCAGAAAAGGTGTTAGATCAGCTACCCTTACACAGGGGGTCCTGGTTGCAGAAGGGAAGACAACACTCGGGCCATCTCTGGCCACCTCCCCTCGGGGGATGCCAACTGCAAGTCCTAGGGCAGTGGTTGACCAACATTCCCACTCCTAGAAGGACAGATTTTATAGTTTTACATCATCCTGAATCATTGGCTGGGAACATAAAAGATATATGTGACAAAACATGGGAAAACGTGACATTAGGGGAAAACACCTCTATTTATGTTCATGTCTTCATCTACAATTTGATACTTCAAGCATCAAAATATTTGAAATAGTTGCTAAGATATGACATCTCAAACATGGGATGGTAGGGACATGTAGGAATTCAGAATAGACTGCAATGTGATCGCATATCAATCTATTTTCAAATAATCCATACAAATCATAATTATTAGAAAATAAACCAATAAATACATATTATGGTACATAGCTTTGGATCTGGTAGGAATATTGGCATTCTGTTTTCAGTTCTGAAATCCTCATGTATGGGGCAATTGGATAGGGATGATTTTTATTCCAAAAGAAGGAGGTGATGGTTGCCATGGCAACCAAATGTCAACAAATGGGCTAGAAATGGCTAAATTGGTTCTTTTTACATTCCAAATAAGACCAATTTAGAATGAAAATAGAATTTTGATAATGGCTTCAAAAGATTCATTGGAAAAAGTTAGTCTAAGGTCATTTTCTCGTAAGTATTCACATTTTTAGCCATATCTCCTGAAATATCATGTTTAGAGCATTTATGGCTATTCCCCCTAATGTTACCATTTCCCAGGTTTCGTCACTATCCTATAGGTATGGTTGTCTAATCAGGGATTTTCCTATGCAAAATCCTTGGGTGTTTTAATGCATTATTCCCTTTGTAAATAAATAAAAAGAACATATGTGATATATTCAACACTCTAACATTGTTTTGAGAGTTCTTTAGCTGCTCATTTGATGATTTATCCAAATTCTAGGTCACTTAAGTGACCTTGACATTGGTCAAAAGTCATAGTTGCAGCTAATTCTCAGTTACTATTGAGATGGATATGTGTGCCCAAAATAATCTATGGAACATGAGTAGAGCCAATCACAATGTTCTCTACGCCTAAATCCTGAAATATACCGATAATTGAAAATGCATTGTTACTATAGCAAAATCTCATCTAATCTCTATTCCAATGAACTGAATACTGTGAAAGTACTTATATTCACGGGTGTAAATTTTCGCTGATGTGGCAAAAAAGACTAATTCACGGGTATTTATTCCATACTGTAGCATATAAGAATTTCGCGGATTTTTCATTTCTGTGAATATAGCGAAAATATATACCCAGCGAAATAAAGTACGACCACAGTAGCTTGATATGGATGTCTTCTTCATACAAGAATCCTAAGATGGAGAAAGTGCCATTAATAAAGTGTTGACAGCAGTTGATACATGGTCAAATGACGTAATTTGGTCAATTTCCAAGTTCAAGGTCAATTCTCGTGACCTTGACCTTGGTCAAGGTCAAAATGGTTGTTTGTGTACATAGTGGGATCAATTATGTGCCTCATATAAAAATTTCATGCATGTAGCTCAAACGGTTGGAAATCTATAGAGAAAGTTATGTTTTACTAACAATTCATGAAAAAGCCAAGATGGCCGACAAGATGGCCGCCAAAGACCCTGATGGGACACGATTTCACCTTGGGTACAAAGATATTCCGTAACTAAGGATTCCAAAAATGTAAGTTAAAAAAATATAGTCTTCGGGTGCATGGGACCCCCTGCTTCCTACTATACTACTCTTGAATACTACAGAAATTCGAATGAGAATTGTGCACCTTGTTGGACAAAAGGACATATTTGTTAAGAAGGTCGTTGTTGAATCTGGCAAATAAACAATTGATAAAAAAGAAGCTTCCATGATGATGCCCCTGGTGGCCGAAACCAGTACTAATCCCCCTCAAAGATACCGTCTCATGTTGAGGCACAAATCTATGTTAAGAGAGTCTCCAAATTTTGGTTTTGGTGAAGATATCCTGAGTGAATACAAGTACTGTCCCTTTATGTGCCATATTGAATCATTGAATTGTGACTATTTTTAGGATGATGATATAAACATGCATGTATACACATAATATGATTATCTTTCGAAAATGAAAAGGAGTGTTGAAGGGGTGTCGTTAATGCTGATTTTTCCAGGGTTTGTAAAGACATACAATGTACCATACTGTAGTCATTAACACCTTTATCTGAAATGCATAATGTCCATCGCTAATCACTCTTGGCTTCCTCGTGAAGAAAAATGCTTGTAGATATTATGGCCAAGGCAGCTAAAGCACTATTTCACGGTGAAATGCGGTCTTTGTTTCATGCCTGTTAATGCATCCTGAACAAACACAGTGTAATCAAAGAAGCTATGGCTGTGAAATAAAAATGTTGGATTGGGCGTAGGCTGGAGAAGGTATAAAATTGCTGCAGAGTGGGGCTGTATTAAAACCAAACCTTGTTATATGTATAACTGCCCCATCTGCATGACAATCTAAATCACCTCTAGGCTAAACTAAAGGTGTTTCCACGTCGTCCAGTTGTGAAGAATAGATAATCTGCTCACAAAAAAGGGGCAAATGTTGGTACCAGAAAAGGCACTTACCCATATAGGGTTGATGGGTGTATAAGTATGTTGCTCACAGTCCTGGAAAGTATCATTATAAATATTCCCATTAAATATATATATACTTACCCAAACAAAATTATAACGAATGGTAATCGAATGTAAATTGTCCTCCACCTTTTTCTACATTTTATTTTTTCTCTCATTCATTTACTTTGTTTTGTTCAATCACACCCACTACTACTCATTAATCACCACTGGAAACAACATGTTGGATATTGTTGTTTAAAGGCGGCTACCATATCACAGCCGGGAGGAGGGGGATGAATATATTTCTTTCGAAACAAAACTGTCATTGTTTAATGTGATTTCCCTTTTCGGGAGAACTGCGCATTTGCTTCAAAGCAAAAACTGAAACTATAATTCCATTACCCTATGTGCACAAGAGTGATTAATATTTATAACAATGTATCTCTTATTTTGTTCACATTGTATTATACCTTAAGCTAATTGAAGTGTTTAAGTATGAGAAATATATATGTTATAAGATCACAATTGATATTCTTTGACTGTGTCATCATTGTGATAGAAGAGTTCTAAGGGATCATGGTGTCTTCTTTGTACTAGTACTGTAGCGCCAGCCTACTCCATGAGAAATTGTGACAGCATTGTATCTACAACCCAGTACACTTAGCCCTAAGCTATCTAATTCCCACATAGAGAAGGTTATTATCTCCATGCACATTTCCCTGAAGGTCTGATAATAGGCTCCTATTAACGGTGGTATGTGTGAGAGGGTTCAATGCAAGACACCTTAGAAGTGGTCCGGTCTAGCCCACTCTGTTCTACTAAACAGGGCATCTATATGTACAGCTATTTGGCAATAGGGTATTATAAAGGAACACTGTGATGTCACTTGCTCCTTTAACCCTATATCCTACTAATCGTATTGAATCCTGTGGGCAGATGTTACGAGTCCCACAACATACTGAGATTCATGCAGACCATGCAGTCATAGGTCAGATAGGATGAAAATGAGGACATTTCGACGAAATAATTTTGTCATGACTGGCATTGACAGAAACAGCTTGAATAATGGTTATTCAAATTTTAAATTTCGTCATTTAAACATTGTCATATAACTAGAGATTTTATCTGACTTTTTTCTTTTCTTAAAATCTCATCTAGATACTCAGTGTTATAATTATATACTCCTTGACTCGTTTATAGATATGTAATATAAAAATGTAGTGAGTACTTGTACTCCATATTAAGCAAGTAGGACACGGGAAAATGTTGATGGTACGCACTACTATCTTGTATAGGGCGTCCTTATGTAGTTCTGTTCGGATTCTGTGGGGCATCGTGAACTTGACATTTTTAGAAAGCTAAGAACCCCCACATCCAAAGGAGATCACAGTTTACAGAATTATGCTACATTTCTTGCAGCTATGGCGACCAAAAATCTAACAAGAATCACCCTAAAACAACAATTATTTTGTCAAATGAAAGTAAACAGTACTCCCCCCAAAAGCAAACTTAAGGGAGTCTTTTTTTAAATCTAAGACCCATGGTTGCTTAACTACGGCTGACTCCTTATTCAGGGGCAAAGACAATAAACAGTATACAATAATTGAGAAACAGATCTATACAAAGCTGACAATCTAGAACTTAGGGAATGACTAGGGAACAGCCTTATCTCTTCACACAAGGAAAGGTACATGTCAAATAGTCCCATTGATAAAAATAGCCGTTGTCCACGCGGACATTAGGCTTGATAATATCACATAATGGCTGCCATGCATCTCATCATTCTGCCCACCCCACATTATCCCATCCAGATATCAGCGACACATCTAGTCTACTGCATGTATCCCTCCTTGGTACAATACTCAGTGTGGAGATGCATACTGTCTGGTGAACAGTCTGAGACTGAATGGGTAGGCAGGAGGGTTCCTATGTAATATCACATTCTACACAAGTCCCTCAAAATGCATGTACATTGTATTATGGGTAATACAATGCCATGTTTGGATAAATCGTTTTGTTCCTTTGTCCGTATTTCTTGCTTCTATTGCCTCTATTGACAACTCACTGTTCCACTTTAATAGCATTACATCACACAAACTCACCCAGCAATGAAATATATGTATATAAACCGATTCCAGGTGTCTGATAACTACCCTGAGGACAACAGGCAACCTAATCACATTTCACTTGAGTCTTATATATCACTTCTAAAACCATGTGCTGAGCACGCATACATATATATACATGTATGTGTATGTATACCCATGTACCACTCAATCTGCCTGTACCCATATTCTTACATCCCAACAAACAGACACAGTACCCAACTCTGCTACCAGATTCAGGGTCACTCACACCACTCAGACTGGAACACTAAAACCCTCAATGTCCCTCCCGCCTGCATCAGCCTGATGTCCTTGTCTTGGAGACAAAGTCAGGAACCGAAGATCTGTAAAGCCCCCAGACATATGCCGGTCTAGGTCTGTTTGCCATGGCTGTGACTGTCACTGGGTAGTGGGGGAGTTCTGCAAAAAGTGCTAGAGCTATCACTTAACCCTTTGAGGACGACCAAAAATTGTTATGCCTAGCTGTGAGGACGAGAATCTAGCAGGAATTTTCTCTAAGGACGAGGCATTGCTGAATCCCATATAGTTAAGATGACTCTAGTCGATGCTCTTCCTGCCATGGCATCAACTATAGTCGATGCTCGCCCAGCCATGGCATCAATTATAGTCGATGCTCGCCCACAAAGGGTTAAAGTCTGATTTCTAGGTCTATATCACTGTTTTACCAAATGTGGTAATCTTCTGCTTCTGAAACTCCTTCTTACTAACATGATGTTGGTGGTATGTTCTACAGTGACAATGAATCTGAAAAGATTTGAGTATTCCCACTTATGGACAGTCTATATGGCAGTCTATAATATGGACCACCTGCTTCTGCGAATTACAACTGATTGCATCATCTAATTATTCTTCTTGCATTTGGTATTGATGTCCTGTGGAGGAAAAGTAAAGCAGCAAGTCGTTTTCAGCCATCTAAAATGGTTGTACTCATGTAAATCACTTCCTCACCTAGCCATGAAAAAAAAGTGATTATCCTAGCTTAAATGATATTAATTGTTCTTTATCTGAATTGTTCTTATCCTTCTGCAAACATTATGGGGAAACAGACATAAAATGAATTGCCTGGAGTTACTTGTGTGTAGCTCTTTGTTTTATGGAGGATATAGTGTCATCAGCAAAGGATACTGCTCTTGTTACCCACTGCAATAAATGATTATGGAAACCTCATCCAATAATAACAACAAGCAATCTGCCTACAGTCTATGCAGGTTATCAGAGAAGGGAATCATCGGGGAGCAGCTCACAAAGAAGGCAATTCATATATATTGTTAGTGTACGGGTCAGAGCTGGGGCAACGCTCATTATGGCCATAGTAGTTACTTGTCATATGCAATACATTGTGCTGATAAGAGAAAGCCCCCGGGATGCTTGGCTTTTGTGGTATCGGTTGATTATGGTTAATGCATGAGTGTATTGTTATATTTCTATTCACCTCTGTACTAAGATCTTTATATTTTTATAAAGACGGCAAAAAGGAATGCCAATAAGCATTTACTCCTCTCCATTCATGATTCCCCATGAATTGTACGAGCAACAATTTAAAGAGAATATTCCCACGTTTCTATGACAATGTGATATATTCATAGTCTCAAATTTAAAGTCTATGGTACTTACACATATCCTACCAGATTGTTATAGGTCCTACAATGTTCTCTGAGAAAAGATAGGACTATAGTTTTTTTTAAAAGCCCTTTACTGACGGCAAATACACTGGAAAAAAACAGTATGATATCATGGATATAACCTACAGAGAAGTGCCCATATGCTAGAGACTGAGGCTGTAGTGCCAGGGGAAGATTCTTGGTTTATCAAGGAAGGCCAAGGAGGTGTGTTACACAGAGGGATGTTATTTAGGACTGTTGTACGATAGAATTTGATCAGATTTTGACAAGGAAATGGGAAATGTGTATCAGGAAGGTCATCAGGGTCAACTTACGGCTTAACTGACTATGGGGTTTGGACAAAATAATGAGTGATATGGTGTCACCACCCTAAAGCACTAGGCCGTGTTCAGAAATTTCAATATTGACCACCATCGACCTGCCATTTGAAACACTTAAAACTCTCACAGTGTTTAGCCACCTATACCATATTTTAGCTTATGACATGCAGAAAAATATATAACGGGTGTGACCCCAAAAAGTCAGGCTAGATTTTGCGTCAATTGCCATGGTAACTGGGTAGTGGTTTTGTACAGTGAGGCCTACGCAGCGTATAGATACACTATAGGGCCGTTTCACCCCCATAAACCTACACTGTTTATATGGAGTAGATAAATCCTTCTTTTAGGACTATAAATAAACACTTTCTGATCACCCTAATAACAAATAACCATGTATTTAACCCTTCTTTCCCTCCCCTATAGGCTAAATTCCGCAAAATAACAAAGTTCATAAGGGACTCTTTGGCCAGTAAACCCGGAAGTGACCCGATTTAGGGTGGTGACACCTTAAACGAAGACGGGTTGCCATGGTTACGAGTAAACATTTTTTTAAATGACATATTAGAGTGTCCTTAACAATCAAAAAACACTATATAAGGTCTAACTAACAGATTTTAGCTTTATTTTGGCCAAAAAAATATCCCCGGGGGTCCTGCAACTAGCCAAAATCGACAGAAATTGCGGCCGTTTAAGCGAGTCCTTTCTCGACGAACCTACCGAAAAATCTAGCCTGACTTAGTTTATACAAATACCACTCCAAATAAAGCTTAAGACATGAGGTTTCAGGAGGTATACCCCCCTAAGCCCTGTGAGAGTTACAGACATGGCTAGAGCGAGCCAGAGGGCAAGTATGTGGATGATTTTCATGTCAAAATCACCAGTTTTGGCCAGAAATTAGGCCCCGGGGGCCTATCATTGTTGTTTATTTACCATAGCAACCCATAGCAACCAATGGAATGTGCAAACTAAGGCCATAATAAGCAAGCACAGTGAATACACTTCACTCCTACTGCATAATATTCCAAAAAAAAGAAAAAAAATCAATGAAAAAAAAGAGTCCCTGCCTACTATTTCCACCAATGCAAGGCCCTCCCTTTAAGGTGTCACCACCACCCTAAAGCACTAGGCCGTGTTCGGAAATTTCAATATTGACCACCATCGACCTGCCATTTGAAACACTTAAAACTCTCACAGTGTTTAGCCACCTATACCATATTTTAGCTTATGACATGCAGAAAAATATATAACGGGTGTGACCCCAAAAAGTCAGGCTAGATTTTGTGTCAATCGCCATGGTAACCGGGTAGTGGTTTTGTACAGTGAGGCCTACGCAGCGTATAGATACACTATAGGGCCGTTTCACCCCCATAAACCTACACTGTTTATATGGAGTAGATAAATCCTTCTTTTAGGACCATAAATAAACTCTTTCTGATCACCCTAATAACAAATAACCATGTATTTAACCCTTCTTTCCCTCCCCTATAGGCTAAATTCCGCAAAATAACAAAGTTCATAAGGGACTCTTTGGCCAGTAAACCGGAAGTGACCCGATTTAGGGTGGTGACACCGTATGTGACCAGGAATTAATGATTAAAGGTGGTGTCAGAACCTTTAGATATGAATTATCATGAGCTGAGAAATTCCTGGTTGTTTTGTCAGATTCGCTTTTCAAAAAAAAGGTTCAGATCACTGACTGGAAATGGTAGATAAGTTTCAAATGCATTGTTTCCTACAGTAAATGGTTATGATAATGAAATACCTGTTTTGCTGATGGATAATCAAATAAAGAAAATCTAGAAAACATTCTTTTTGCATTCCAAATATAGAATGTTAGCAGCAAAGAGAGAATAAATGTGTAAAAATCATTGTATTCTACATAAAAGCATTCTACTTAGAGCATTTCTTCATGTATTAAATACTCTTTTGCAGTCCTGGTGCACCCTGTTGGCCAAAAGCAGTTCTAACTTGTTCTTCTATAAAGCAGGAAAACCTCTCCTTTGATCAATATCATTAGAAAATAAATGTGGTTCTTATAATTCCTATAACTCGCAGCAGGATGACTTTAATGAACATTGGGCCTACCTAAATTTCAGTTCGCACTAGGTTTTTATTGTCATACATCTTGTATTCAATGTTGATGTATAATAATCTCATCAGACCACTATATTCCAAAGTGATTATGTTCTGAAGGTGAATGTGTATTGGTTGGGCATAAATGCTAGGACTACAGAATGCTACATACAGAACAGATGCATGCATATAGAACAGAACACACAGGTCCATTACCAAGTTTTCACTAAATAATGAAACAGTGTGCATCAGCCAGATACAAATATGATAATAGTTCATTCCAATATTGCAATGGCCAAATGGTACCTTTATCCACAAAAACATTAATGGAAAGTAGATTTTGGGTAGCAAAGCTTTTATTCTGATGGAAATGTCAGTTCATGTCAAGCTATACATGTTTGATGTATATCCATGAGGTCAGAGGCAGTCTTGTTACACATTAGATACATTCAGATCCAATTTGACTGGCAACCGGTGTTTGTAGCATTTGAAACCATGGACATATATATTCTGAAACACATTGGACAATGATTTTGGGTTGACACTTAATATCATATGCTCCATTGCCAGGACTGCTGCAGGGAACAATAAACACAGCTTGATGCAAATCTGAGAAACCTGGATTCATCCCTTTGTGGGATCTAAAGATTTGAAAGCAATGACAATAGCCAGAAGAACTACTTGTTTAATAGGCAAGGGGGACTCAATTATCTTATGTGTTATATTCCACCCATTCATTCAAAGGGCAAATGACAAACGGTCTCACCAAACCAAAGCTACAGACTATAAAATTATGTTTTTGACCATGCACAAATGTGTTAGCTATGATACTTAAAAGTGCCATATTCAAAGAGCTGGATCATACTTTGCATAGGGTATGTTTTATAAGCAAAATGTTCCTTGATTGAGAGGATGTGTCTTAAATACATCTTATCAGGTAGTAATAACCAAGTCATGTACAATTTCATCTTTCTGCCACATGATAGATGACAATACATTTCATTGTATGTGTTTTGTTTACTCCTTCTCTTGCTCTACGTATAAACTATTGGTAATATCAAAATCAAAATATGCGCCTTCCAAAAACCATTATTGTAGGCAAACAAATGGGGGGGGGGGGGGGGGATTAGTGTACAATAGAAGGACAATAGAGCCTACATGTGCCTATATTACTCTACCATACCATACCAGTAGATTGCTATATACTTCTATATTCATTACCGAATACCTCAGTGCAACTCAGACCATGCCTAGGTCATTCCAGCTATATATGATCCATTCCCAGTCACATTTTCCTGCCATCAAGTATTGATGCATTGGGAGCCAAACAATCAAATCCCCATCCCTCAGGGGCTGGAATCAATGACGAGTGGGCCATAGTGAAGGTAATAACAATGTCATTTATCGTTTATGGCAGATATATTTCTGCTTTAGTCCAGGAATGGGGAACTGATGAAAAGGTCCTGAGTGTGATGAATGGAAGGGAAATGGGTACATATAATGCCTTATAACTATTATTGTGTGTAAATGGAGTGTTGCTTAGTAACAAATTATTCTGGTCAAATAAAGTAAGCCGGTTAGATGGCATGCCATCCAATGAATCTATAGACCGTATCTGGTAATAATGCACCTAGACCATCTCAGTATAACAATAAATAGTATGTCATCATGTCATTTTCCTCCGAACTAACATGGGTGTAGGATATCAAATTAGGACACGTGTGTTCCACATTTATCTGCTGTTAATCCCCATCATGTTGACTTATCCCCCTATCCATCAGCACAGATTTCTGTTCATAATCACATTTTCCAGTTGTTCATCTTGTTATGCCTAATAATAACTTATATACACAAACCCAATACTCTCAGGTTAACTAAGGATCCACCCCCCTTACATTACCAAGTACCAGTATCTGTAGATCTATTGAATCATCAAGTTACATTAATATTGTAACTCTAACCCAGCACATAATTCCATCCATGGTTTCCAATGATGTAATGTATTCTATACATTGTCACTTTGTACTGCAGAATATTAGATATAGCAACACGATGGGCTGCAAGGATTTCCATGCATCTCATGTCTTAGTAGCATGCATGATATGGTGTAGATATGACCCTTTATATCCAAGGCCCAATAGTAAGCCCATGTCCCTTGAACAGTCCAACAGAACAGTGTATAAGCCACACCCTGACCTTGGGCTGATCATATAAGCTGCACTGGGCTATCAGACTCTTGTACTAGCCGCGGCCTATACGTGAGGTTTTAGAGTAGTTATAATGCTTTTTCAACAACTTAAAAAATGCTATTTTGAGCAATGCAGAGTATAATCTCCTTAGAATAAAACCAATATGTACTGAAATTGCTCACAACCCTAAGGATTAAACATTTCTTTTAGGCCTTTGTCTGTGTGTTCAGGGCCACACCTCTAGCACATATTATTTTACCATAGACTAGTACCAGACAGGTCTGATTGCTGCTGGTCCCATATCATTGTTGTGCTAGTGGTACACCTATTATCCAACTAATGCCTCTGGTGGTCGCTAGGACCATGGACTAGACCCCACTAATTATTCTTGTGAATGAACTGACGTTCACCTCTTTGCGGCCGCAGATTGTACTTTGCTGGTCGACAATGCATGGATTTGTGATGGCAAACTGGAGTCCAATGGTAATGTGTAAATCCAAGAATAGTTATGTTCAACAAAGTATTAAGTAAGACATGATATCTTAATACCGTAATGTTATGATGAGGAAAACAATCTAGTTAACGATTGCCATCTTGTTTGCTTCCCTCACCCTGCTCATCATGACCAGATCTGGAGGGAAGTAATAATCATGGATAGGTTCATATCAAGAAGTAAATAACTCATTTTGACATACATGTCAAGCAGGATGATTGCTAGAATGAAAATAGTGAACCCTTCCAGAGTGCATTTGAAGTTTATTTACTGCTCCTCCCTGTCCTGTACTGAAAGATTATTCTTTAAATGTGACCATCTAGGATAGGACTGAAATGGATTATGATTCATGAGAGTTGGCCATTTAGAACATGTGGATTGAATTAAGGAGTTTTGTCTAGGAAACATACAATGTTCATTTATGCTATGTATAATCCTGTGGTCAGAACAACCTTATCTAACATGCACAATATAATATTGCTTGTCACTCTAAGCTCTCTTGTTAACCAGGAGGTACTGTATATTATGCCAAAGGCAGCTAAAGCACGTTTTTGTAATCATGCAGATCTAATGGCCCATTTTGATTCATGTCTGTGTATGCTCGGCTGACAAGCAAGGTGTCAACAAAGAGGCCCTGGTGGTGTAATTAAACAGCTGCACTAGCTGGAGGCTACACTGGATATGGAGTTCCTGTATAGTGGAGGGCATTAAAATGTGTGGCTATATAATGTATTTAGACCGACCTGTATAACAGTCTATGACAGTTAATTTTAGGCCGGAAGGGGCTTCCATCCCAACAAAATTAATCTATTTCTCAGTGCTTTACCATCCATTGACCAATAACAAACACCCAGTATTGCCAAGTATCATAATATATTCACCACTGGAAACAAAAATATTCATACATGTTAGATAATTATGTTTGTTGATGGTGGCTTCAATACTATAGCGATAGCTTGGGGCAGGCCGCCGCTGAAGGGGAGGGCTGATGGATCTATATTGAATGTGGCCTCTGCAGATATCAGTGGACTGGCTGAGGAAACAAACTGTATAGTAATCATTAAATGTACCTGAAATCATCCATTATTGTGGCTGAGCTATACTGTGCCATAATGGATAACAACAGGGCATGTTTACCTGATGGCTCACTAATAGGATCCTATTAGTCGGGTCTGTCTGAGAGAGCTAAATAATGTAAGACACTATGGATCTCTGTGGGAATGGTTATTTCTAAGTGAGGCTGGCTGTTGAGACAATTATATTTAAATGACTATAGACTTTACACCACATTTATTCCCCACATTACCATATCAATAGAATATGAATGATACGATTTCGGGAATTACCTATGTCATCAAAAAGCAACAATCTCCTTAACCTAAATAGTCTTTGTCCACATTGACAGTCATTTAAATTTTTTTAAATAATATGGCTGTCATATTCTCATCATTCTAATGAATCATGTTCCCTTCACCACCAGGATAGCTACAGAGTATCCAGACCACTGCATATCCTTCTTTGATAGTTTCCATTTTCTAGCTTCTATTACTGTAATCTTACTTGTTTTGCACTTACTTTGAGGGGCTACCAATTTTATAGCAAACAATTTTTTGAGTTTTCAATGTGAATTTATTTCATAAATGATCTTCGAAATACAACAAAATCAAAAATAGGTTGAGCATCTGGTAGTCAGTATTTGTAACTGACTCACCAGTACTGTTCAATAGCTCAATAAGGCTTGATCCAGTAAAGAGTCCTTATTCGTATAGCTGCTGTGAGATAACTGTCGGGATACGATCAAACTTAAGTTTTTTATGCGTACACCTTCAAAACTGTGGCAGGTATATTACATGTATTCATGTTGATATTCAACACAGTGGTAATATTATAATTCTACAGTATTCGCAAATCCATATAAAGGATGGTAAGTACTCCAAGAGCAATACAATTGCCAGGGACAATTCTAGAGACATTGCACTGGTCACAGCCAGGAAATACCTGACTATGAACCTTTTTCTGTAGCATATATAGGTGTTTTTCAAATGAATGTAGCTCAATTCTTACCTGCGACTGTCACTAGGGAGCAGTCTATTCCTGTCACCTCTCCCCTACCACCCTCTTACTTCTCCTATACTTTAATATGCACACATGGGCTTATATTCTGCAGGGTGAACAGTGCATGTTAAATGTAAATCATTTTCTTTAAATATCGAGCAACTTGTGTAAGAATTATGTCTCCTAGCCATGTATGCTAGAGAGTACAGGCAATATTCAAGTGGAAGTGCCTTGAACCATCAAATCACTCACTGTCATAAATTGCCATGTTTGGAGAGATCATTTTGTTTCTTTGTCTATAATTTTGGTCTTTTAACTCACCATTCCAATTTAATAACTTTTTAGCACGCACACACTACCCCAACCCCTCAATGAAATATATAAACCGATCCCAATTGGCCAGGTGTCCGACATACATTCTTGGGGAGAACAGGCAACCTAATCACATTTTACTGGAGTCTTATATATCATTTCTAAAACCATTATGCTGAGCATACATACATACATACATGTATGTATGCTTATGTACCACTCAATCTGCCTGTACTCCTATTCCTACATCCCAACAAATACACACAGCTCCCATCTCCACTAACAGATGCAAGGTCACTCCCTCCACTCAGGCTTGGGCACTAAAGGCCCACACCACTGTCCCCTCCCATCTGCAGCAGACTGATGTCCTTGTCTTGGAGACAAAGGGATGAACTGAATGGTCTGTAAAGCCCCCAGACATATGCCTGTCTAGGTCTGTTTGCCCTGGCTGTGACTGTCCCTGGGTAGTGGGTTGTTCTGCAAACAATGCTACAGCTATCACTTACAGTCTAATCTCGGTGGGTCTATCACATTTGTACCAAGTTTGCCAATCTACTGCTTCTGATACTCATACTTACTAACATGTTGTTGGTGGAACATTTTACAGTGATATTGAATCCGAGAAGATTTAAGTATGTTCCCTTATGGACAGTTTAAAAATGGCAGTCTATGTAGCAGTCGTACAAATGATTGCACCACCTAGTTGGTCATCTTGCATTCGTCATGTTGTCCCCTGGAGGAAAGGTAAGATCCACTATCAGATTTTATTAATAAAAACCAATGGTCAAAAAGTCATCCTAGCTTATATAATGATAATTGATTATCTGAGCTGCTCACAACCTTCTGCAAACAGGAGGGGGAAAACAGGAATGAAATGAATTGCCTGGAGTTACTTGTCTGTAGCTCTTTATTTTATTCAGGATGTAGTGTCATCAGCAGAGGATACTCCTCTTGTTACCCACTGCAATAAATGATTAGGGAAACCTCATCCAATAATAAACACAAGCAATCTGCTCACAGTCTCTACAACCACTGAGCTGGTTATCAGAGGAGGGAATCACTGGGGAGCAGCTCACAAAGAAGGCAATACATATATATTGTTAGTGTATGGGTCACAGCTGGGGCAACACTCATTATGGCCATAGTAGTCACTTGTCATATGCGATACGTTGTGCTGATAAGAGAAAGCAGCTCTGACGCATGGCTTTTGCGGTATGGATGCACTCTGGTTGATGCATGAGTGTATTGTTATATTTTCTATTTACCTCTGTGCCATGATCTTGCATGATACTGCATAAAATGTACGAGCAGCAATTCAAAGAGAAAATCTCCCCCTTTCTATGACAATGTGATACATTCATAGTCGGTGGTACTTACAAATATCCTACCAAACCGCTATAGGTCCATACAATGTTTTCTGAGAATAGATAGGATTATTGTCAAAAAATGCCCCTTTTTGACTGCAAATACAATGGAAAAAAGCCGATCAAAATCCAATCTAAAACCTCAAATTAGTAGTTCTGTCTCAACTGAAATTCCTCTCAATTACTTAGCCCCCTCAAAATAAGTCATACAAATGCTTAGCAAGAGGGGAAAGTGTGGTTTAACAAACTAGCATACACAAGAAAAAGAAATAGATATTATTCAACACCCGTTCCCTAGATCAATATAAATCATTAGGATGCTCTCCATGTCCACAATACAGTCATCAGGTGGTCAGCCCTTTTAATGGACACAACCCGTAGCTGCTGTTGTTTTAATTAAATGGAAACTGGAGGAATTAAAGTGAGGTCGTGATGGTGGGCATGCGAAAGGGTCAGTATAGTAGTATAATATCATGGATATAATCCACAGAGAAGTGACATTGTGCAAGAGACTGAGGCTGTAGTCCCGGGGGGAAGATTCCTGGTTTATCAAGGACGGCCAAGGAGGTGTGTTACACAGAAGGATATTATTTAGTATTGTTGTATGATAGTCATTAATTTTGACAAGGAATTGGAAAAAAAGAAATAGTGTATTTCAGGAAGGTAATCAGGATCAACTTACGGCTGTGTTATAATCAACCGACTATCGACTTCGGACAAAATAATGACTGATATGTGACCAGGCCGGAAAAAAGACCCATCTGAGAGGGAATTGATAATTAAAGGTGGTGTCAGAACCTTTAAAATGAGATTTCATGAGCTAATAAATGTCTGGTTGTTTTGAATCGCTTTTCAAAAATAGCTTCAGATCACTAACTCGAAATGGTAGATAAGCGTTAAATGCATTGTTTCCTATAGTAGATGGTTATAAATATTAAATACCAGTTTGTCAATAAATAATCAAATAAAGAATATTCAAAACATTTCGTTTGGATTCCAAATACAGAATGTTAGCAGCAAAGATAAGATAACTGTGTGAAAATCATTGTATTCTACATAAAAGCATTCTACCTTATTTTTAAAAGTGTGGTTTTTATAATTCCTATAATTCTCAGCAGGATTGCGGGTGACTTGCATGGCCGTTGCACCTACCTAAATTGCAACTCACACTAGTTTGTTATTGTTGTACATATTGTATACAATGTGGATATATAATAATACATCTCATCAGATCACGACATTCCAAAGTGATTATGTTTGGGTCGATGCATATTGCTTTGGACTACATACAGACTGCCTGGATGCATACAGAACAGAACACACGAGTCTATTACCCAGTTTTCACTAAATAATGGAATAGTGTGCATCAGCCAGGTGCAAATATGATAATAGTTCATTCCAATATGGCAATTGCAAATGCTACCTTCATCCAGAAACATTAATGGAAAGTAGATTTTGGGTGGAAATGTCAGATCATGTCAAGCCATACATGTCTGATGTATACCCATTAGGCCAGAGGCAGTGTCATTACACATTATATCTACATTCAAATCTAATTTGAAAGGGGACCGTGTTTGTAGTGGTAGAAATCATTCACATATGTAGAAATACATTGGGGTGACGCCATGCTCCGTTGCCACAACTACTGCTGGGCACAATGAACACAGTTTGATGTGAATCAAAGAAAACTAGCTTTAAATAAAGCTTTTCCCTTTGTGGGAGGTAAGGCTTGTTGAATATGCAAAGGTGACTGCGTTATGTGTTATATTCCACCATTCATTCAAAGGCCAAATTAAAAACGGCCTCATCAGAAGTAAAGCCAGCAGCAATAAAACTATTTTTTTGAGCATGCAGAGATGTGTTAGCTATGCTATTTACAAATGCTGTATGCAAAGAGCAGGATCATATTTTTAAAGTTATCGTTTATAAGCAAAATGTCCCTTTCATTGAGAGGATGTGCCTTAAGTAAATTAAATGAATCAGTATTGTTGCCATACTCACCTGATTGTTGCGAAAACATTACCGATTCATTATTTCAATAGATGAGTGAACATTATTTGTAAACACATGTGCGTGAATGGTGAGCTGCTGATGAGATTCCAAAGGATAGCCTTAAATAGAAGAGGGTGACTGACTAATAACACAGCTAAGTATTTATCTTTGTGTCACCTGACGGATGACAATACATTTCATTGTATGTGTTTCTGTTAACCCCTTCTCTCGCTTTCAGCATAACCTATTAAAGGTGCACTGAACCCACGACATCATTTGCGTACAAAACTCGCATGGTTAGGTCCTCAACTCAGTGCGCCTTTAAGTATAAGATAAGTATGCAATAGAAAAACAATAGAGGCTATATGTGTACCTATATTTGTCTATCACACCATACCGGTAGATTGCTATATACTTTCATATTTATTACCGAATACCTTAATACAACTCAGACCATGCCTAGGTCGTACTAGATATGACATTGTATGATCCATTCCCACTCGCATTCCCAAGTTTTGATGCATTCGGAGCCATACAATCAAATCCCCATCCCTCAGGGGCTGGAATCAATGACTGGTTTGCCATAGTGAAGGTAACAATAATGGCATTCATCGCTTATGGCAGATATATTTCTACTTTGGTCCGTGAATGGGGAACTGATGAACGGGGCCTGAGTGGTATACGTCGAGGGGAAATGGGTACACACATAATGCTCTGTAACTTTTATTGTGTGTACATGTAGTGTTGCTTGGTCACAAATTACTCAGGTCTAACAAAGTGTGTTTGTTTGATGGTATGCTATCAAATAAATCTACCCCTTATCTGGTAATAATGCACCTTGACCAACTCAGCATAACAATAAAAAGTACGTCCTCTTGCCATTTTCTTCCCAAATAACATGGGGGGAGGATATCAAGTTAGGAAAAGGGTGTTCCTGTTCCACAAAAATCTGCTGTTAATACCTCGTCATGTCGACTTTTCCCCCTTTTGTCAACTTATTGAAAAGTTATTGTGGTACTCCCTTGCTATATCACCTCAGCTCAGACTTCCGTTAGTTCCACATTCTCCATTTGTTCTTCCCGTTATGCCTTATACACATCACCAAGACTCTCAGCTGGGTACCATCCTCCTAGTTCTGTCCACCATTTGATGCATGATGAAAAAGGCAGCCGGATTTAACTAAGGGTTCTTCCCTCTTCCCCGTAGATACTAAGTACCATTATCTCAAGGTCTATTGATTCATCAAATGACATTAACATATATATATATATATATATATATATATATATATATATATATATATATATATATATATATATATATATATAAATTTAACCCAGCACATAATATTATGGTCACTTTATTCATGGTTTCCAATGATTATAGTTTCAGTTCAGTTTAACATTTTTATTTTGGCAAAAATTACATTTACACGTAAAGTCTTTCAAACTTATGCCAAGAATGACCAACGGAACAGGTTGATGAAATTACAAGCTGATATATCATTGATCATGAACAGTACAATATACAACCGGTAATAAGTAAGAGCATCAGTTATGTCTTTTGGCAGTTGGGGAAACAATCATAGCGATATAAGCACCATCAGCTCAGCTGAGAGATCAGAGAAGTCATACTTAGCATATTTGTCAACATCCAATCATGACAGCATGACTGGATGGCAGTGGACATGAACACATTCATAAGTTCATGTATATCTATATATGTACATAACACTTCAAGTATATTGCAGTTTGTTACAGTTTAATGTAATGTACATTGATCAATCAAAGCAAATATCAAACTCAGCATATACAACAGTGCGTAATGATCTGTAATATAATACATAATATATTAGAATGATATTATACATACAAGTTGCCATGCATCACCCCAAGTGAATGGTATTCACTTCTAGTAACAAGCACATGGCACCTTGCACAAAATACCACTACTACTATCTTGTCCAGAAAAGACCACAGCAGCTTGAATTAATTCTTGAGTTCATTTACAAATTTACCATACGGTACAATCTTTTGAACGTCTCCATTGAGTTTATTCCAAGCCAAGTGCCCCCTATACTTTGGGCTCTTTCGATATAGTTCACCTTTAGGTCTTTGCACCTTGAGCTTAACTTTACTGTTGCCTCTGAGCATTCTCACTGGGACAACCACATTGTCTAGGTCCATGGACATTTTGTACATGCGGCAAATCAAAGATTCTGTCCGTCGCTGCTTTAGCGATTTCATCGAACATCTTGCACGCAAGTCTACTCTAGAAATCGACTGTGGGTCCCAAATGTGAAGGCATGCCCTGAGGCAGTGGTTCTGGATGGTTTCTATCTCAGATACCAGAGTATCCGGAGCCCCGTCCAAAACCACATCCCCATACTCAAATACAGGTAGAACCATTGTTTTGTACAATAATATACTTAGATCCTCATCCATATACTTAACGAGATTCCGTAGATTGTGTAGTTTCTGGTTACCTGAGGAGATGATCTTATTACATTGATCCTTGAAGCTCAAGATGGCGTCAATAATGACACCCAAATAATTAAATTTCCGAACCACCTCAAGTTGTATACCATTCAGCACAAGTGGATAGTCAGAGAAGTTAATACCACAGCGCTCACTATGGCACCATAGAATTTTCGTTTTCTCTGCATTGACCGTCAGCTTATACTGTTGGCACCAGTGACCTACACAATCAAGATCTTCCTGAAGCATCACTCTGGTTAGCTCGGGATCACGATTACTACTCACTATAGCCAGATCATCGGCGTACATGTAATATCTACTGTTCTTAATGACCCCAACTATACTATTTATATAAATAACAAATAATAGCGGGCCAAGTACGGACCCCTGCGGCACTCCGCAGCTTATTGTCTGTTTACCAGAGATCACTCCATCAACCTTTGTCACTTGGCTCCGACCAGATAAATAACTTCTGAACCAAGACAGGGCTGTGTCGTCACATCCCACCTTTTTCAGCTCACAGAGCAGTAACAAGTGATCCACCGTGTCGAAAGCCTTCCTTAGATCAAGGAAGGCTATCGACACGAGTTCACACCTATTAACAGACTCATATACATCCTGCACTAGACCAAATACCGCATCATTCGTCAATCTGCCAGGCATGAAGCCATACTGCCTTTTTTCTATAATACCGTGGCATAACAGATATTGCATAAATTGATAGTGAACAGCTTTCTCGAGTAACTTGGAGAAAATGCTCAACTGGCTTACTGGGCGCCAATTAGTAACCCTGCTCAGGTCACCACTTTTCGGGAGTGGAATGACACAGGCGCGCTTTAAACCATCAGGAAACACACCGTCGCATAAAGAACAATTACTACTATACATTGTCACTTTGAACTGCAGAATATTAGACATAGCAACACGATGGGCTGCAAGGACATTTGTGGATCTCATGTCTTTGTAGCCTTAAACATGATATATGGTGTTTCGAAACGAGAATACCATGAGATAGACTAAACCTACCGTCCCTTCAACGGTCCATATAATTATTATGCTTGTATGAATATGCTTTTCTGTGCAAGATACATGCAATTTTAGCCTTGCAGCAATATATATATATTTAGAGTAGCTGTACAGAATAAAGCTCATTGTTTAGCAATTTAAAAGTGTATATTTGAGCAGTACAGAGAATAATATCCTTAGAATAAAAACTAAAGAATGCTTGAATTGCTTAAAACCCTCAGGGTTGAACAATTTTCGTGGACCTTTGTCTATGTATTCAGTGCTACACCTCTAGCACCCTTTTTCCACCATAGACTCGCACCAGACAGGTCCGATTGGTGTTGGTCCCATATCATTGTTGTGCTGGTGACGCACCTATTACCTGCCTAATACCTCTGGTAGTGGCTAGGACCATGGACTAGACCTCACTAATTGTTCTGGTGAATGAACTGCTGCTCAGCTCATTGCAGCCACAGATTGCACTTTGCTGGTCGACAATGCATAGATTTATAATTGCCAACTGGAGTCCAAAGACAATGTATTATCTACATCTTGTATTGACATGTTCTGAACCCATATATTTGTTCACACTCATTAAGCAACAAAATACATCTATAGAACATCTTATATTAATTTAGTAATGTTATAATAAGAACAACAATCTAGTTAACAATTGCCAGCGTGTCTCCTTCCCTCGCCCTGCTTATCTTGACCAGATCGCTAGAATGAAAATAGTGAACACTTCCAGATGCATTTGAAGTTCATTTACTGCTCTTCCCTGTCCTGTACTGAAGGATTATTCTTTAAATGTGGCCATCGAGGATAGGACTTGCATGGACAGTGTACTATAATTTAAAACTAGTGGTCATTTAGAATGTTTGTATCCAATTTAGCCTGGATAATCCGGGAACTTCTCAACTACAGGTATAGAACCCCACAGGGGAGTTTCTCCCAGCAAGGGGAGATCCCCCTCACTTAATGCAGCTCAGTGGTGGACGCTCAGCCCTTGGCTTTACAGAGACAAGGGCCGTAGGGAGAGATAAGGGCCACCGCCGGGCCTCACCTCCAAGGGGGAATCTTCTCCCAATGCTGTTTCTAATCCAGTTGGGGTAGTGAGGGAGGGGTGAAGGGGGAAGGGGAGTCCACGTATACATATGCCTTATTAAGCCCATATTTTGACATTTAAATCATTATATCTCGTAACATACAAGACCGTGATACAAGCCCATTCACATACAACTTACTAACTATATTGTCTACCTCTATAGAGGTTAATCCTTTTGAGCAAACAAGGTTTAGATATTCGCAAATTTGGTTTCCTGGTTGAACCTTTATTTGCATTTATATTCACATGAAATCAAAGGGAGAACACCCCTAACTCTACTTATTCCCTGCATGGTATTAAATGCCGGATTTCCTGTACAGGAGTTTTGTTCAGGAAACATACAATGTTCATGTATACAATGTTTAATCCTGTGACCATAACAACCTTATCTGTCATGCACAATGTCCATCACTTATCACCCTCTATAGCTCCCTTGTTAGCCAGGAGGTACATGCATAATATGCCAAAGGCGGCTAAAGCACTATGTTGCAATCATGCAGGTATAATGGTCTTCTTTGATTCATGTCTTTGTATTCTTGTCTGGCGAGCAGGTTGTCAACAAAGAAGCTATTTAACCAATAATATATAGATAACTGGCACACAAGGAGATGCATACATTATAACACGCGAGGTGCGTAGCACCCAGGGTGTTATATACGTATACAGCCCCGAGTGTGCCCGTTATCCATATATTATTAGGTTTATTATACGATTATTCCATTCAAATGTCTTTAATTACCTTATATATGTCCTAATTTCGCCATTTTGAAGGATATATACGTAGACTAGATCGAGCAAGGTGGGCGCCATGCTGATTTTAACATCCCACCAACCTGCTCGCTGATTGGTGGAGTTAAAACGGGACAGCCAATGAGAGGACGCGATACAAAAAGGCTTTGGCACCTGAGGTTAGACTAGAACCTAAGCACCGTTTCCCCTGCTTTGTACCATATCTGCTGTGGCCGAGCGGTTACAGCGTTCGGCTCACACACCAGAGGTCCCCGGATCGAATCCAGGTGGAAACGTACCAATTCTAAAATTCCTATATTTATGTGAAAAAGAATACCTAGAATTATTTTAACGAATAGATAAATAAAGTCCAACTACTACCTTTATAGTGAAAAAAAAATTATAACAAAATTTTGATTTTAGGAGAAGTTATGACAAAAAGTTAAAAAATTGCTGTATCTCTGTTAATATAAGAGCTAGAGGGCTGGGAATGTGTCTGTATACTTCTTGTTTTACCCCCTTATTCTGTATGGACGGCACGGTGAAGTGGATAGGGCGTCAGACTCGTAGTTTTGCGGCCCCGGGTTCGATCCTTCGACGAAATGTAGGATTTTAACTCTAAATATTCCCCTCAATCGTGCTGTTATCGTGTGATAACAGAACCGAGTTATCCAAAAAAAGCACGATCAGAGCCCCAATTGTATAATAAGACTGTCTAATTAAGCTGCACTAGCTGGAGGCTACACTGGATACAGAGTTCTTGCACTGCTGTAGGGTGGAGTGCACTAAAATATGTGACTTTATATGTTTAGATCTACTTGCATAACAGTCTATGGCCAGAAGGGCCATCCATCCCAGCAATATGAACCTATGTACAATAACTCGAGAGCTTAGGTGTGTTGCTAAGTGTTGTGATTTTCGACTTTGTTTTATCATTTTCTATCGGTATGATAGACCAAAATAGATGAGCAATGGTAAATGAATGTATATTGTCCTTACATAATATCCCCTTTATTTCTTGATTATTTACCGTTTATTGAGCAATAATACCCAGTACTGCCCAGTATCATTATTCTCCACTAGAAACAAAATAATCATATATTGGATATGTTTGTGGGAGGTGGCTTCCATCTTATTGCTGGTGGCTGGGGGCAGGCTGTCAGGGAAGGGAAGGTTGATGGATCTAAAGCGAATATATCACCTCTGCAGATATCAGTGAGCTTGCTGAAGAACACACTGTGTAGTAAGCATTAAATGTACCTGAAATTATCCAATAATGTGTCCGAGCCACACACATGAAGCTCTCCTACTCCTGTATACTGGATAGCTCTGTTCTCTCACCTCCTTTATATATAGCTCTAACAACATGTGCCTACCACTCAACACACTCAGCTCAGCACTATCTAATTACCCCATGGACAAAATGGATAGCAACAGTGCATGCTTCCCTGATGGCCAACTAATAGGGTCCGGTTGGCCGGATCTGTGTGAGAGAGCTTAATAATGTAAGACACCATGGATGCTGTGTATTCAATTCGAAAAATCTGATTATAGTCTGAATGCCTAAATCATTACCCTTCAAGCCTACAAAATATCAATGATGATCCATATATTCCCCCTCTTTAAATTATTCGACTACTTAAGGATCATGTTAAGAGAACTCAGGTTGGTCATATTCCATTTTCATTGCATATACAATCTTCAGTGGTGTCAAGTAAAAAGTGGAATAGGACACATGGTTTCCTGTGTATATAATTACCCCATATTTAAAGGTTTATACTAAGCATTTCTGGCCTGCTGGCTCTGTATGCCCCAGGTCAGGGTCAAGGTCTCCTTGTTCCTTGGACCATTACCAACAACAGGGATCCACAACTGTGTACTTTTTTCTTTTTTTTTACATTAATAAATAAGGGCTGGTTAAATCTACCCAAATTGGTCAATCAATTATCTATTGTTGTTGTTTATCATCATCGTTTCAGTTAGGTCAGCTTTATTATGTTAATAAGATATGTATGTTGAAAGAGATTTCTGTTGAGCCAAATTCCCAATTGAAAGCAAGGACTTCAGCCAAAAACTCAAAAACAAAGGGCAAAACTATGAAAGTACCTGAAGTCACATATCTTTCAAAGAATACAATTGGTCAAATCACAAAAGAGTCATCAAAAAGATAATTTCTGAAGTCTTATCTTGAAGAGCAGTATATTACCAAAACTGCTCCTCACAAAACATATGGTGCAGTGTGCAAAGTCAGAGCCTTTCTCCTAAAGGAAGGTAGAACTATAGATCACGGAAGAGTAACTGGAGGGGTTGTGCCACTGAGTATTGCAACATGCCTTGAATATTAAATCTCACCACATAAAAGTGTACTGAAGGGAATACACCACAGGTTCCGTCGTTTTGGCTAATGTACAAATTGATTTGGGACAGAAATAGAGACAATGAAACACATTAGTTGATAATAATGTAAAACCTTGCTATTTCCAAGGATAAGGCTGACCGTTGTGACATTTCATATCTAATAACTATAGATTTAAACACCCCATTTCTTTACCACATTGACATATCAAAAGAACATGAACAATCTATGTTAGGAAAATCAACTATCACAGTCAAAAAAAAGCTCACAGAATCTTCGAGGGCCATATACATGCATTATGTCTCTTAGTACTTTAGTACATAGGCCCATGTACAATACTCTACAGGAAATACTATATACATGTTTCTTTTGCTGTCAACAGTGAAAAATGTGCTGTCAGTCTGTCAACTTCTGTATTTGAGTTGCTGTCAATGGAGGAAAAACACTCTCTGTGTGTCATCTATTTTTATTAAAGCATCTGACAGGTATCCTTTAGGCCTGGGAGGTAAGAGGGGTATGGAAGAAGGTATAATCAGGGGCAAGGCATTACAAGGTGTGGTGGGGCATGCCAGGGCATGGTATCAAATGGCAGGGCAGGATGTAACATGACAGGGCATGGCGAGGCAGGGTATACTTGGGGATGATATGGCAGGGCATGGCAGGGCATAGCATGGCAGTGAGTGAGTGAGTGAAGGAGTGAGTGAGTGAGTGGGTGAGGGAGGGAGGGAGGAAGGGAGGGAGAGAGTGAGGGAGGGAGGGCGGGAGGGAAAGAGTGAGGGAGGGCGGGAGGGATGGAGGGAGGGAAGGAGGGAGGGAGTCCTGCCCTGCCCTGCCATGCCATGCCTCACTTCCCTACTCCCCTACACTCCTATCCGCCAATTCCCCTTCTCACACACTCCCAGCATGATCATTTAATACTTGACTCTGTTTTGAGAACTAATACTAAAATATACCTGTCACAAATTGGTTTGCATAAGTTGACAGTTTGACAGGTGAAAAATCCATATTGACAGCAATTCCTCTTCAACTTGACAGTGTGACAGGTGAAAAATCAATGTTGACAGCAACTTATTTTTCCAACTTGACAGTTTGACAGCTGAAAAATCAATGTTGACAGCAACTTTTTTCAACTTGACAGTTTGACAACTGAGAAATCAATGTTGACAGCAAAAACAATTGCTTATATAATTAATATACTTATATTTTTATTTCTGTCATTTCATATAGTTGTGGCCCTCCTCGGCTTCCGTAAGAAAGTATCCACACCACTGCATATCCCTATTTGTTATTTTCTTTTCCTAGCTTCTATTGCTGAATTCTTACTTGTTTTGTACTTACTTTGAGGGGGGACTAATTGTAAATGCAACATGAAACCGGTCTCAGCCAGAAATGTCTCACTATGAATATCTTTTTGTGGCATATGTAAGTGTTTTTTTTTTCAGATGCATTTATCTCTATCTTATCACTGTCATTAAATATAATTATTACCAATCGACCCAAGTTGGCTCAGGGAAGATATAAATATAGAATGAATAGTTGTTAAAATTTATGGGACACGCTGCATACACATGGGCACTGGGGTAATGGTACACCTACGACCTTAGTAGGGTTTGTATACTATTTACTATTATAGCTGTTTGTATGTAAAATGTTCTTTTCTTCTATGTAAAAGTTATATAAGTATATCATCGAGTAATGACTCAAGTCGAAGAATATTGTTATGTAATATCAATAATGAGATGTCTGAATTTTATTGTGCGAAAAGGTTGACAAACCATAAATGCCAAGTACAATGTAGTAGAACTGTAATGTATGACCATTGTAGACTACCCGGTACCTGTTTACATAGCGACGCCTACGATTGTATGACAAACAAATGAATTATTGGATTAATATATTCTTGAAAACTGGCTGCTGTATGTGGATAATATAAAGCAAACACACAGTTGTAGAATGGTAGAGCGGTGTTGAATCAAGGCACTAGTTGATTATGAAGTTAACTATCTGCAATAATATAGTGATTTCTATCAGGGGTATGGTTTTGTTAAATTGCGGGAAGGAATATACATTTAACTAGGTATCATCTGAAACTGATTCATCTATTGCAAGAACCATCACAATGCATTGTCAATATCTATAAATGCCTACGTTTGTTACTTCTGGGCACCACTTTTTGAATAGTAATTATATGCCCATATAATTATATTCCCTTAAACCCTCATGGATGAAATTACTAAAATGTTACAGTGGACGATGTATACATGTACTACACAGTGTACCTATAGACAGGTCTACTATGGCATATGCTTGTAATCAATGTAGATAATCCCTGTTTATTGAAATAAGAATCAGTCACCAATGTGGAATAAAGGAACATGCCCTAATATCATAGTTAATAGTTAACTTAAGTATGTCTTGAAGGGAGGGGGGGGGGTAGTGGACAGATCCAAAGGGATATGTTGACCAATGGATCAATATCTGCATTATGGATTTCATTATGCTAGTAACAGGGTGCCTACAGCTTTAGAATTGCAGATCAGATGACATGGTACAACAAGCTATGGATGCAGGTCAAATGACAGAAAGCCAGATCACAGCAAGGGAAGCAAGCTTAGATCAGGCAAGGACAAGGACTTGATAGGCAAGTCAAATGGTATAAGGGTAAACGAGAAAAGTAAAATCCTTGTTACAATCCCTTTTTTGTTAACTTCATAATCAGTTTGCAGTGAAACCAGAGGCGAGAGAAAATGGATATCACATCAAAGTTAGAGTATCTATGAAAGAATAACTATGATTCAGCTACTGAAGCATTCCATAGAGGACTGTGGCTTGTACTATAGCCATATATCAAACCATAGGTGGCTAAAGCTTCACTGGGCAACATCACTGGCTAATATCCCACTTTGTTTTATATCCATATTTGCATCCTGGGCAAACAAGGTGTAAACAAAGGAGCCGTGTGATTAGAAGGCTGTATGGCCTGAGGCAAGAGTGAGAATGGAGTCCCTCCCTGGCTTAAGTGGCTTGCATTACAATGTGTGCTTATACTAAATAATCTATAGAACAAGGCAGTGCATGTCTAAGCAACATACTCTGGGGATTTTGTTCTGATAACTATTTAATCATAGACAGACTTATTGAACATACATCAACAGAACCAATTAATAGTGATGAAAATGAGGTTTTCAAACTTGGAATTTCTATGTGATGTCAAGCCCTGTGAGCTTTTTGATAAAGTAATCTAGAAATGAATGTATATAGCAAATTTACCTTACTGTTCATGCCTAATGTATAGGTTACCATTAATGTTGTCATTAATTGTATCAATATGTGATTATTTTGGGATTATACATCAACAGAACCAATTAATAGTGATGAAAATGAGGTTTTCAAACTTGGAATTTCTATGTGATCTCAAGCCCTGTGAGCTTTTTGATAAAGTAATCTAGAAATGAATGTATATAGCAAATTTACCTTACTGTTCATGCTTAATGTATAGGTTACCATTAATGTTGTCATTAATTGTATCAATATGTGATTATTTTGGGATTATATCCAATATGCATTGACAAAGAAAGTATGTGCGTTTAAAGGCTCATTGCTCTAAATTCACTGGTCCCATTGTAAAGCAGTTTTAAACATTACTTAGCAGACTACTTTCTTTACATATAGTTATGCAATCTCTAAGGAATTCTTCATGAAAAAAGATAAGAAAGAATGTGGATTAATGATGTCAGCTACTAGTCATGAAATACAATGTATATATGTACAGCATTAACATAGATCTAATGTCATAGACAACAAAGATAAATATTGCATTAATTGTACAGAGCCAACATTATGTGTTTTACCATGGAAAAAATTACTTTAACTTTGTACTAAAGCATGGCTTATGTCATGTGACAGGTACCTGCACGCAGCCCGCATAGCGGCCGACGGCGGCACAGGCTACTCCCGCCGCCCGCCCGCACAGGGGACGCTCCAGGGGGCGCTCCAGGGGGCGCTCACCCGCCGGCAGGTGGCGCTCACTGCGCACATTGTTTCCCACTGTTAGCTAGGGGGATCATTGTTCCCACTCTGTACTGAAGACCAGCATGGGGGTCAGCCCCCTTGATGTATACCAACATGGGTAGACAGACCATGGGGGGGGTATTGTGTGACCGCCACTCTGACAGTTACACCCCTTGTAACAGAGGATGCCAGGTGTCTAGACCACCTGGGGCCTGGGTCCCATATAAACCCCAGCCTCCCAGGTCTTCATCATCACTTCACCTCAGGACTCCACAGAGCAAGGACCTCTCCACTGGCTGAGACAAGGCTATAGGCTATGCCCTACTATGCCCCAGTATCAGACTGTGTACAGGACCCTTTGACTCTTGTGTATACTTAGCAAGTCCTATACTATTGTGTGGATAGGTGTAACTGAGTGGAACCTACATTGTACTTAATGTACTGTTGCTGTCAACTAGTAATAAATACCAACTATACTACAAGACCTCAAGACTTACTCAGCTTATATAATAAAGGGATCTCCCAACTTATGGGGATTCCTTCTATGACAAAGTGGTGGGGAAGTCTCAACAAGATCCCACAAGCTGGCAGCACAGACTACCAAGACTCACCTCCGCACCAAAGGGCCAGCTACCCCTGGATCTCTACCTAGTAGGAGGAGGAGACCCAGCTCCAAAGAGTCATCCAGGAGCTCCACTCCAACACCCTCAGCTTCACCCAACCACACCACTCAAGAGAGTGACTTCCAAGGCAAGCTTCACCTGGACACCCTAGCTGCCCTGGACACCATCCAGGACACGCAGAGTGATCTGTTCTCAAACGGTCAGCATACCCCCGGATCAGGTATGAGTGACGAAGAGTCAGTACCCCCAGGCCAGGCAACCAAGGATGAGACTGAGGCGCTTCAACTCATAGCCCAGAATGTAGAGACTCATGTCGATAAGACACTTAAGCCTGAACTCACAGCCCTACACACCACATATGAGAGAAGTACCAGTCTAGCCCTAAGGAAGGCCAAAGAGGAACAAGAGAAGGAATTCATACTACTCAGACAGGCCAACCAGGCACTGAAGAACTCTATGGAGACCAAAAACGCTGAGGCCGCTCAGGCACTACTTGATATACAAGCTCAGCTACTAGAGACAATGAAAACCCAGCTAGCTGAGGCCCTAGCCTCACTCGGGCCAGGTGCACCCAATACCCAGGGAGTGAACCCAACCAACACTGAAGAAAACCTCCATGTATATGCATGTATGAGATGAAAGTATTACACTGGTTAACTAAACAGTTTCATGCAAGTCCATGCATGAGACATGATCAAGAATCATCCTTTCTTCTGCATTCTAGGTAGCTCTATTCTCTCATCTATTTTATGACTAGCTCTGGCAACATGGGTCTACCACTCAGCACACTCAGCAGAGCACTATCTAATTCCCCATGGACAAGGTCATAATGTGCCATAATGGATAGCCACAGTGCATGTTTCCCTGATGGCAAACTAATTGGGTCCCATTAACGGTAGTCTGTGCGACCCGGCTTAATAATGTAGTACAACATAGAGGATGTCCACCCCAGTCCCCCCTGCCCGTACTCAACAGGGTACTTACATGTAGGGCTATTGGGTAATGATGCGATGAGACACAGGAGGAATATGTCTCCTAAGGTGTGTATTACTAGTCCCAGTATGCCTCATTTCATGAGCCTTCCAGTTATCTAGGGTTATTATCATAGCGGATATGGAGTATGTAATTCTTTGTAACCCATCATGTCCTCACCCCAATTGCTCAGATTGTGTGTATGATTAATCATCTGAAATTTTTATGCCTGAGAACCCGGCTACACAAATACAAACATAATACAAACTTCAAAGATGCAATAATCTACGGCTTTTATATTTTGCAAAAACATTGTTTCCCAAGAGAAAAGGGAAGTGAATGCAAGTAGTATGCTTTATACATACCTTCTCCTCTTTATTATCCAATCCCCAAGAATGAAAGGACCCAATGGAGGTGTGTCTGTGTGACTTGTTAGCCTTAGCCACTTCTATGTTAGAACACGTTCATGCCATACCAAGGTTGAACCTGTCGTTGACACAACAACTGAGCCTGCTGGGAGCACAGCTGGATGCCATGTTTAACTACATCATTATTCCTGTATCTAACAGTGTCCATAGAAGTGTTTTCTTCAATTTGATGTCACCAAAAAGAGAGTGAAGACATCTATTATGTTTGAATTGCGTGGATGGTGTAGAAGTCAGACATCCCATTTTAATATTGTTGTGCTTCTCCACAGCCTATAGCAGTGAAACTTGTTTACAAGAGAAAATACTCTCAAGAGACAGCTTTGAACATAATATTATATTTGTGCTGCTTCGAATGTGACCAGAAAAAAGTTTGGAAACATTCAAAAAATTGGCCAGGCTACAATCAAAGACACTCTTTGAGTCATCAAAGTATTTGAACTTTTGCACTTTTGCACTGAGATGATGAACACAGTCAAAGAATGCCGTCAATGTCCCATATTCTCTCTTTGTATCATCGTAACCTAGAAATCTGCCTTAGAGAGCACTGGGTTTAATATCCCACTTACGCCAACTGTGCTAAAATCACTGATCTCATACCAACTATTGGCCATCTTTATCTTAGTAGCGTCCACGTAGTGGGATAGAACGAATCTATTGGATTATTTTGGATTTGGCCAAATATCCTTATCTGCAGAGATTTACTGTTGAGCCAGGTGAACTATATTCTCAGCTTGGTTAGGGGGGAATCCACGGACATGAATCTGTTCAATCTGACAAGATTTGTCCATATTGTAGTGGGTCGCCGCTGTACTATTTCTATAGAACCAGTTTGGGTTATAATGAGTATGTATGTTGCCGTGTATCCAGGCCGCACTCCTGTCCAGTGCCGGGTATGTGGTTACATAAGCCTGCACCTGAGGATTGGTGGAGCGCGACCTGGTAATGTGCATTGAGCCGAGACCGCCACATGTTACCCGATATATCCTGGGTACCGTGTTGGTCCGGATGAACTGGTGCAAGGTTACCCGGAGTTCCTCGGGAACTCAAGTGTTTACGAGTAATGGAGAGAATTACATAAGGCTCAGTATATAAACCTGGAGGTTCTGCTAATCGAGGACCCAGTCTTGCTGTGCACTTCGGCCAGCCTGACTGCTCCACAACAGAGATTCCTCGAACTCTGTTGTACCTTTTTGGCCTAGTCCTGCTGCTGCTCCTAACCTGGTCGCCCTGCGTCTTTCTCTGTTCCATCCTCTGGGGGAACAAGAGGAGATAGACGCACAGGTAAATAACTCCGGACACAGAACTCCCTCTGAGGAGTCTGGTCCATATGGAGTCGACCAAGATAGGAGAGAGCCTTGGATCTCTGGGAATTGTATACTAGACCGTGAGCGTATACCTCCTGTATGTTCATATGCCACTGGTGTTCAGAAGTATATTTGATTTTTTCATAGCCGATGCCTATTTTAGAATAGCCAACAGCTACAATATGGTTGACATTGTAAACATTCATCGGATCCAACGGATTTGCATCAGTGGATTCACCTTTCTATGAAGTGTCTTATCAGCTAAAAGGGATTCTACGATAAATTCAATACAAAACAACAAAATATCTACAGCAAGACTTGTAACATATCCCTTGGCCCGGTGTCCAAGTATGCAATAATAAAAATGGTATTCAGGTTGTCAAAAAAGCACATTTATAGTCATCTTAAGTATCTACCTCCTAAATATGCAATTTCATTGAGTCATTGCGAAAAGTATGAACATTATCCATTAGATTAGTTTTTGCAGCTTCAGATTGATATCATTGTGAACAACTGAAGATGAATCTCAATTTTTTTTCAACCTCATTACAAAGAGAAGTATTACCAGAGCTGCTCTCCATCAGGTTTTGTACGGTGCTCAGAGTATTTCTTCACGTTGAGAGCGATCTTATAATCATTGGTGGTATACTGGAAAAAATATGAAGACTTAGTGGAGGGGTAGAGGGTGCAGGGAATGTACATGTTCTGTAGGTAAGACTGATATCAAAACTTGTTCGGGCCTGATATATATTCCTCCTGTTTCCTATCCCAACCCCCAACAATTATGCAGTACCAAACTCAGCCACATCAGTCAATATGCAATAGAAATTTGCTGGCAGATGCAAGGACATTTCCCTTTAGCCAGACCGGAACAGCAAAGCCCGTCCTGCCTTCTATCCCATCAGTGGGGAGTCTGATGTCCTCAATGCACCCCCTGGAGACAAAGAGCATCTGCACAATCCCAAATGTATGGCAGTCAGAGTATGTTTGCCGTGTCTGTGGCTGTCACTAGGTGGTGGATTTGTCTGGCAACCGGTGCTGTATATACTACAAACAATGTGTTCTGTTTAGGACTGTCGCCCCTCCCAATTTAGAACTTGTTAAAGTTGTTCTAATCTATCCTATACACAATGTGTATTTGCACACAGGTTTCTTTTTCAATTGAAAACAGGCAAATGAATCAATTGTGCTAATTTTTTACTCAATGCGTCAATAACTATAACACCACTGGCTACAATCTCACTTTATTTTGCATAATTTTATCAGTTTGTATTATATTTGTTTTCTACACAGCGATGGTTATATAAAACTGCTATCAACTGTCTAATCATTTGCACCTGTATCTACCTTCCTCTTCCCAAGCCAATGTGGATATAGATCACTTTGCTCCAAGAAATGTGGATCAATAAGGGAAAAGGGACCTCTGCGGGGGATTTTTAGTACCAACTTTGGCCACCAGGGGGCTCCATATAGCCAAAAAGGACCAAGATATAGCAAAAACCTGTCTATACTACTTTTTTATGAAGAATATGATAGGTCACGTTAGAAGATTCCATTTTTGGTGAAAACATTCCATATTTGGAATGGAAAAGAACGTTTTTGGGCCTAAATTGGTGTTTTTGCACACATTGGTTGCCATGGAAACATGATTTTCATTCTAAATCGAAAATCTTAAAAAATTGAATGAAAGAAGGTCCCAAAACAATTTCTATGCTGAAAACAGAATGTAAATACCATTTTTGGATCAAAAGTTGTGACCAATTGTTTGAAAAAGTTTGGATATTTGGTAATTAGCATAATTATGCTAATTAGATAGGAGTATCTCTAAAACAAAGGCAGATAGAGCTTATTGGCATTTAAGATTGGACAGTGACCACCCACATTCAGAGAGCCAGTACTCAAAAACTAGAAGTGGTACCTGCTTATAAAAGATATCACTGGAGAGCTGATGACATTCATTTTATTATTGAGCTTTTACCTTGGAGGACCCTTTTCCCTCGACTGTCCACAAATACAGGAGCTGTTCATTATATGCTGTAAAGTCTTGCTGGAAATATGCAGTAGAAGGGGAAGTACCTAGAGTTGATTGTCTGCAGTCAGCATGTTTTATGTAGAGCACTGTTGTTCTAAAGCAAAGGATAGTCCTCCTGTTACACACCATGATAACTCATCACGGATACCTCATCCAAAAATAACCACAACCAGTCTGCATACTGTCTCTGCAGCCGCTGAGCAGGTTATCATGGAGTGAATCATTGTAGAGCAGCTCACAAAGTAGGCAATTCATATAGACTGTTAGTGCACGGCTCAGAGCCAAAGCCACATTCATAATGGGCCAGACCACGTGCTTGCCCTGTGCTATACTCTATTATGATGATAAGAGAAGACTCCACTCATTTCTATTACATCAGGTATTGCCTCTGTTGCATGCTTCTTGGGAGACTTGGTAATACTGGATTGCAGTGTTGTCTGGCTTTATCTTCTGCTCCTTGGTATGTAGTTAAAAAAGTCACTATTTTGCTATGATAATGGGGGTATGACAGCTAGTTCAGTTAATGCTTTCTGGAAGTGGATGCAATAATAAGTTGTCCAGGGTCCTTAGAAAGTGTAATCCAGGTCTTTAGCCCCATCATCAACCTCTTATTCATGTTTGACAGAGCCTAATCTTGTGCTCTCAAAATAAGAACAAAGGGGCAGACCAATTATGTCATTTGAGGCCTGTTCGCACTGTCAAAACCGATCATCATCCCCTCCATTTCAACGATACCGCCATTAGATGGGCAAATAAAATGGTGGACCCAGACAAAGGTTGCTGACCTAATTTAAAATGGGGTGTGGAGGATCAAGAAGGATATGTTGGCTGTTGCCAGCATAATAATAAATGCCAACATGGTGGCTGGATAACAGGTTGGGAGCTTGACACTGGTTTCATGCATGTATTCCTAAATAATGCAAGGGCATTAGCCAACATTTAAGGCCTCCTGATACACAACTACCTACGAGGCAACTCTCAAAACTCAGGACCACTGGGCCTTCGTCATATAATTTATATTATAATTATGACTGCCATATATTACAAGGATGTGAATTACAAAGACAAATATTAATTATATAACCTATATTTTTGTGTTTGAATTGTGACAACACTGATTGAAGTGACTCTATGCGAACAGATTTGGAGAAGGGGGGTATGGGAAAATTGCCCCAGGGAATAAGGGTACCTTTAGAAGTGATATGGTCTTGTTTTCTGAGGGTGGACTTTCTAAATTCAGGGTGATCTGAACAGAAAAGACACACCATCCCCAAGGAGAGTGCTCGGAACCCAGTAGGCCATTGCTCTGGTAATGTCATATCATTAATAAGCCATATCCTCTCATGGTCATCCCAAATATATTTTGTTGTTTCAGTCAACAATAGGGAAAAGAGCTCTTGACAACGATAAGAGAAAAGAGCTCTTGACAACTATATACTGTCTACTTAGCATCATTGCTATTAGTATATGTGGTATAAATGGTTCTTTTATGAGAAATATCTGCTACACACATATTATGTATGCAAAGTATGATATAGTTGTTTAGTGCATAGGTCAGAATTTTGAAAAATGCCACTCTAGACTTTCAGAAAAATGTAAATGTTCACATGTCTAGAGGAGATCTTTTGATTTCTGACCTCCCGAATTCAAGAATTGTTCCCAAAATGTGATTTCCACCTTATTAGACATGGGTCATATTATCCTTCATGTCTATCGAGATATTCATTACAATCTTTCATCATAGCCCTTCATATATGTGAAATGGTAATTGCGTAACATCTTTGCAACTTCTGTATACTGGATAGCTCTTATCTTTCACCTCCTTTATAACTAGCTCTGACAACATGTGTCTACCACTCAAGACACTCACCACATGAACAAGGTCACAATGTGCCATAATGGACAGCAACAGTGCATGTTTCCCTGATGGCCAACTAATAGGGTCCTGTTAGCCGGAAATGTAAGACACGATGTATGCTGTCCACCCTAGTCCACCCTCCTTATGCTAATTAGGGTACATACAAGTAATGAAGTTATCAAGACTTAATTTAGAATGCCTCATGTAATGGTCAAGAATTGTGTAAATAATTAAAATAATCTGCATAATCTTCGCCTGAGGATCAAGATTAGAAAACTGAGGTTAACTGAAAATTGGAAAAAGACACATTTATCTTAGTGTCCAAGAATATAATTGGTCAAAGAACGAATGAGTCGTCAAAAGGTAAATCTTTGAAGTATAATCTTAAAAAGCAGTATATAACCAAAACTGCTCCCCACAATACATTAATTACAGTGAGCGGAGTCAGAGCTTTTCTTCAAGAGGTAAGTATAACTATAGATCATGGCTGGTATGATGGAAGAGTAACTGGAAGGGATGCACCACTGAGTATTCCAACAAGCCTAGAAGATAAACTCTCTCTGCATAGAAATGACTGTACTGAAGGGAATAAACAACATGTTTTGTAGTTTTGGGTGATTGTAAAAATCCATTTTGGGTAGAAATGCATTAGTCAATAATATGATGAGATCCTTGCTATGAACGGTTATATATTTCCAAGGATAAGGCTGACCGTTGTGACACTGACTTTTTCAATGCCTATAGACTTAATGAGACTTTATCTTCTGCTTTCCCTGGTATGTTATTTAAGGAGACATCCTTTCATTATAGTAATAAAGGCAGCTCAGCCAGTTCTGTACTTTGAGACACATTGTCCTGGGTATGAAATTATCTTTAAAAAGTGGCAACATGCCTTTTTATCCATATCACCCATCATTATCTGATGTCTGGTAAAAGCCATTTAGATTGTGTTTTCAAAAAAAGAAACATGATTATGACTCAGAAATCAGAGAAAGCGAAAATACTATTGCTGAATGTTTACAAAAACAAGCAAACAAAGACACAAAGGCAGTACAAACATATTGTTTTATTCACAGCCTGTTCACAGTGTCAATACAAATGATTTAACCATCACACACTTCATCCTCACAATACCACCCTTGGCTGGGCAAATACAATGGTTGAAATAGCCAATGGTCACCGGGCTCCTTTTAAAAAGGGTATGGAGGAACATAAAGAGGATTGTGGGTTTTACCTCTAGTAATTCAAGATTTCAAGATAGAAGTGGCACTATATTGAATGTGGCATCTGGATAAAAGGATGGGAGCTGCCCTCCCATGAAAAACATAATTTCTTTCTGTGTTCCTTATTTTGTTTCACATACACAGTTTCTTCAACTGTTTCTATTCATACAAATAATCACAAAGTCAGCAGCATCATGTAAGTATGACCTATTGGCACATATGTGACCAGGCCAGTGACAAGGGGTATCTAGGGGGGAATTCCTAATTAAAGTTCATGTAAATATCTTTAAAATGAAATATCATATGTTAAGATACTACTGGTAGTTTTGCGGGAATCACATCTCAAACATGAGTCATTATGTGTAACTGAAAACGATAAATATGCCCTAAATGCCCTGAATCCCATAATAAATACTAAAATAGATTAAAAATCAGAATTATCAAAAATAACTTAAAAATGTTTGACTTTTTAGTGTAGATTTGGTTCTAGGAGGAATTTTCAAGATCTGTTTTCAGTTTTGAGTAGCTGATGTGATTCCCAAGAAATGGGGATCAAAATGTTCCATATGGGACAACGGAATGGTTTCCATGACAACCAGAAAGTGACATATGCCCATAAAAAACGTTCCATTTACATTCCAAATATAGAATGTTAGGACCAAAAATGGAATAATTCTCAGGAGACTATTGCATTCCCCATAAAAAAGTTACCGTAAGGCATTTTTGGGTCTAGTTTCCACTCTTTTGCTACTAAAATGCCCCCTGGTGTCCAAACTCAGAATTAAAAACCCCCCCGAAGGCTGGTTTTCTGAGGACGGGTCACATACATCTTCCTTCTTGAATGCCCTCGTTATTGCTGATGACTTAGCCTGAGCACGGCAGTATCCTGATGTATGACTATCATCCATAACCTCTAATTCAAAACATGGAAAGCACAATTATGTCATGTGTTAATCACTATATTTTAAAAGCCTTTGAATTTTGGCCACAATTAGTTGCGATATACCTAGCTTGATCTAAATTGCAACATAATTATGTGTAACTACAGCTGGGAGGTATAAGAGCTAATAGTGTGCTGCCATTAGAACCTACTCTAACTCTAGGTATTTTTATATCTTTTGTTGCTTAAATGAAAGCGTTCTGCAATTTGGCATTTTGTCTGGCAATTTGAGCATTCTTATTGTCCTGGTATCATGGGTAAATGCAATGTTTGTTCCCTCAGATATCTGTATTGTAACAGATATGCCCAAGTTGCAGAGATGCAGTGCAATATACTTTATACGGTGGGATGTGGAGTAAGCACCTTGAAATAACACTCAAGAGTAAACACAAATCTCCCAAATTGTAAGTTTCTCAATTTGCAGAGGTTTGGGGGGTATAGAAAACATAGTGGGAATTTAGGTTCAGAAGACAAAAGATAGTTATCATAGTATCCTCTGGTGTTCTGCTCACTAAAAAAAATATGAGGTTGCCCAACGAATTGCCAGCGCAGGGAACATTGCGGTCTGGGTTGCTACTTAACAGCTTGTAGAGGTCTAAGCAACATCCTAGAAGTTCCATCTTTTCTGTTGCCCTGGATCAGAAAGTCCACCTTCAGAAAACAAGACCTCATTTCTGGCTCATTATTCCATGTTGTAAATATGCAGTATGATGCAGTAGTTTAGTTCAAATTTTGTAACAACATACAAACCATCTACCACAATACTAGAGAGCACAATGGAACAGTTTTAACAAATAATAGTAGGTTAAGTCAGAGGCCCATTGTGGTTTCCAATATAATCAATATGTTGATCAGTCATCTGTATCTGCCAACGTTTGCCATTATGTAGGAAGTACATTTTCAGCAATTACAGCTTTCATACTGATGGAAATGTCCGATAATGTCAGGTCACCTGACCTTACATGTATGCCTGATGTATACCCATTAGGCCAGAGGCACTGCTATTCACCTTACATTAAATTATCCAGCCAAATGCAATAGCCAAATGCATTAGTGTCCGATTGGATGTGTGATGCATGTTTGAATGTTGGAATCCATGCCCATATAGAAATCCATGGGATATCGGACATAACAGACTGCTTGCGGGTGATGTTTGATAGGGGGAAACTGAATTAATAGATCTATTAAATGTACCTCTGGTACCACTGCCCCTGGGCATAATAAACATAAGTTGATCCAAATTCCAAGAATCAATGGACAGGCGAGTTAGTTGGAAGCCAATTGCTGTATGTGTATAATATAAAGCAAACACACAGATATAGAATTCTAGAGCGGTGCTAGATTATGGCACTAGTTGATTATGAAGTTAACTATCTGCAATAATATACTGATTTATATCAGGGGTGTGATTTTGTTATATTGCTAGAAGGTATATACATTTAACTAGATATCATCTGAAACTGATTCATCTATTGTATGAACCATCACAATGAATTGTCAATATCTACAAATGCCTACGTTTGTTACTTCTGGACACCACTTTTTGAATAGTAATTATATGCCCATATTATAATTATATTCCCTTAAACCCTCATGTATGAAATTACTATTAGTGGACGATGTATACATGTACTACACAGTGAATGCAACCAGATTCTTTGTGTGATATTTCTTTACAGTTCCTCAACTCACAATATTTAGTTTAAGAGGAGAGTCTGGTTGGTCATTAGAACAAATCAATTCTAGATAAATATTATCAGATACATACTCTTGTAAGATCCTCTCTCAGCAATGTTAATGGCAATATGGTTTTATCCTTGGTATGAAAGATCAGAACTATAACCATTCTAAGTAATAAATGTGCCCATATCCATGTACCAAAGCCGGGTCTACTATAGCATATGTTCCTAAATATCATAGTTAATAGTTAACTTAAGTCTGGCTTGAAGGGAGGGGGGGGGGAGGTATTGGACAGATCCAAAAAGATATGTTGACCAGTGGATCAATACCAGTTCTGCATTATGGATTTCATTATGCTAGTAACAGGGTGTCTACAGCTATAGAATAACAGATCAGGTGGCATGGTACAACAAGCTATGGATGCAGGTCAAGTGCCAGAAAGCCAGATCACAGCAAGGGAAGCAAGCTTGGATGAGGCAAGGACAAGGACTTGATAGACAAGTCAAGTGGTATAAGGGTAGAAGAGCAAAGTAAAATCCTTGTTACAAACCCTTTTTTGTTAACTTCATAATCAGTTTGCAGTGGAACCAGAGGCAAGGGAAAATGGATATCACATCAAAGTAGAGCCTCTATAAAAGAATTACTATTGTTTGGCCATTGAAGCATTCCATAGAGGACTGTGGCTTGTATCATAGCCATATATCAAACCATAGGTGGCTAAAGCTTCCCTGGGCAATGGCACTAGCTAATATCCCACTTTGTTTTATATCCATATTTGCATCCTGGGCAAACAAGGTGTAAACAAAGGAGCAGTGTGATTAGAAGGCTGTATGGCCTGAGGCTAGAGTGAGAATGGAGTCCCTCCCTGGCTTAAGTGGCTTGCATTACACCGTGTAATTATACTAAATAATCTATAGAACATTGCAGTGCATGTCTAAGCCACATGCTCTAGGGACTTTGTACATGTATATGCATGTATGAGATGAAAGTATTATTCTGGTTAACTAAATAGTTTCATGCAAGTCCATGCATGAGACATGATCAAGAATCATCCTTTCTTCTGCATTCTAGGTAGCTCTATTCTCTCATCTATTTATAACTAGCTCTGGCAACATGTGTCTACCACTCAGCATATTCAGCACAGCACTATCTAATTCCCCCACGGACAAGGTCATAATGTGCCATAATGGATAGCCACAGTGCATGTTTCCCTGATGGCCAACTAATTGGGTCCCATTAACGGTAGTATGTGCGACCCAGCTTAATAATGTAGGACTACATAGAGGCTGTCCACCCCAGTCCCCCTGCCCATACTCAACAGGGTACTTACATGTAGGGCTATTGAGTAATGAAGCAATGAGACTCAGGAGGAATATGTCTCTCAAGGTGTATATTACATGTCCCAGTATGCCTCATTTCATAAGCCTTCCAGTTATCTAGGGTTACTATCATAGAGGAAACAGAGTATGTAATTCTTTGTAACCCATCATGTCCCCACCTATTGCTCAGATTGTGTGTATGATTAATCAAGAAAGAGTTGTGTGCCTGAGAACAAGGCTATTACAGCTTTTACATTTTGCAAAAACATTGTTTCACCAGAGAAAAGAGAAGTGAATGCAAGTGGTATGCTATATAAATACCTTCTCCTCTTAATTATCCAGTCCCGAGGAATGAAAAGGTCTGATGGAGATGGGTGTCTATGTGATTTGTTAGCCTTGGCCCGTTCTATGTGAGAACATGTTCATGCCATACCAATGTGGACCTGTCGTTGGCACAACAACTGAGCCTGCTGGGAGCAAAGCTGTATACCATTGTTAACACTATCATTATTCCTGTATCCAACAGTGTCTACAAGAAGTGCTTTCTTCAATTCCTTGTCACTTCTCAACATACAAAAGAGAGTGAAGAGATCCGTTATGTTTGGATTGTGTGGATGGTGTAAAGGTTGGACATCCCCATTTCTACATTTATTTGCTTCTCCACAGCTTATCTTTGTGAGACTTGTTGTTTAGGAATACACAAGAGAAAATACTAACAAGAGACTGCTTTGAACAGAGTTTATAATTGCATTGCTTCAAATGTGGCCAGTAAAAATGTTTGGAAACATTAAAAACATCAGCCAGGCTATGATCAAATGCTTTCTTTGAGTCAGCAATGTATTTGAACTTTTGCACTTATGCACTAAGATGATGAACACAGTCAAAGACTGCGGTCAATGTGCCATATTCCCTCTTTGTATCATTTTAACCTAAAAAATCAAGCTTAGAGAGCCCGGGGTTTAATATCCCACTTTCACCAACTGTGCTAAAATCACTGATCTCGAACTATTGGCCACCTTTGTAGCATCCATGTTGTGGGATAGAAAGCATCTATCAGATTAATTTGGCTTTGGCCAAATATCAGTGTCTGCAGAGATTTATTGTTGAGCCAGGTGAAGTATATTCTTAGCTGCTTGAAAGCAGTCTATTGGTTAAGGGTGAGTCCACTGACATGAATCTGTTGGATCGGATGAGATTTGTCCATAATTATGGTTAACATTGTGAACATTCAGCCGATCCAATGCATTTGCATCGGTCGATTCACCTTTTTATGAAGTGCCTTATCCGGGAAAGGGGATTCTATTATAAATTCAAAGCCAAACGACAAAATATCAACAGCAAGTCTGGTCACATATCTCTTGGACTGTTTTCCAAGTATGCAATGGAAAATGGTATTCAGGTTGTCAAAAAACACAATAATAGTTTTGCAAGTTGGCATCTTAAGTATCTACCTCCTAAATATACAATTTCATTGAGTCATGGCAAAACGTATGAACATTATCAATTTGATTAGGTTTTGAAGCTTCAGATTGATATTATCATTGTAACCATCATTTTCAACCTTATTATGAAGAGAAGTATTACCAGAGCTTCTCTCCATCAGGTTTTGTACAGTGCTTAGAGTATTTCTTCACGTTGAGAGAAATCTTATAATCTTGGATGGTATACTGGAATGAAATGAAGACTGAGTGGAGGGTGCAGGGAATGTTCATGTTCTGTAGGTAAGGCTGATATCAAAACTTGTTTGGGCCTGAAATATATTCCTCCTGTTTCCTATCCCAGCCCCAACAATTATGCAGTACCAAACTCAACCACATCAATCAATATGCAATAGAAATTTGCTGGTAGATGCAAGGACATTCCCTTCAGCCAGACCGGAACAGCAAAGCTCCTCCTGCCTTCTATCCCACAAGTGGGGGATGTGATGTCCTCAATGCACCCCCCGGAGACAGAGAGGATCTGCACAGTCCCGGATGTATGGCAGTCAGAGTATGTTTACCGTGTATGTGGCTGTCACTAGGTGGTGGATTTGTCTTGCAACCAGTGCTGTATATATTACATACAATGTGTTCTGTTTAGGACAATCAACCCTCCCTAATCTAGAACTTGTTGAAGTTGTTCTATCTATCCTATGTATGTATTTGCACACTGGCCTCTTTTTTAACGGAAAACAGGCAGAAAATCAACTGTGGTAATATTTTACACAGTGTGTGCAAAAGTCTATAGCTTTAACATCACTGGCTACAATTCCCGCTTTTGTGCAGAATTTTATCAGTTCATCAGTTTGTATTATATATATGTTTCAACACAGCTATTGTCATATAAAAAGGCAATCATCTCATCATTTACACCAGTATATGAAGAGTTTGGATGCAAAACGACATAAGCGCCATTTAAAAAATGGGGACAAAAATCTGACAAAAATATAGACTAAGGATAGTGAAATATAATCCTCAAACTATTTCTTCAAGATTTATTATTTTTCATATCATGAGGACCTACTTAGTATACACTCTGTTACCAACGTACAATAATTGACATCAGGGTGTCTTTACAAAAAGCACTATAGTTTCAATTTTGGGATGGAGATATGTCATTTTGCATCCAAACTCTTCATATACTAAGTATATACTGGTGTAAAGTAACTTTACTCTCCCAACGCCCATATGTTATGTGCTTCAAAGTCTAGCTGGAAATATGCAGTGGAAGGAGAAGTACCTAGAGTTGATTGTCTGCAGTCCACATGTTTTATGTGCTGCACTGTTGTTCCAAAGCAAACGATAGTCCTCCCATTACATGCCATGATAACCCATCACTGATACCTCATCCAATAATAACCGCAACCAGTCTGCCAACTGTCTCTGCAGCCACTGAGCAGGTTATCATAGGAGTGAATCATTGTAGAGCAGCTCACAAAGTAGGCAATTCATATAGACTGTTAGTGCACGGCTCAGAGCCAAAGCCACATTCATAATGGCCAGACCACTTGCTTGCCCTGTGCAATACTCTATTATGATGATAAGAGAAGACTCCACTCATTTCTATTTTATCAGGTATTACCTCTGTGGCTTTGCTGGGAGACAGCATTGTCTGGCTTTATCTTCTGCTCCCTGGTATGTAATTTTATCTGTCATTATTCTGCTGTAATAATGAGGGTATTACAGCCAATTGTGTTAACACTTTCAGGCGTGTGGCTTCAATAATGCTATAATTTGTTCTGGGTATGCCCTTAGAGAGTGGCAATTTCCCTCCTTATCCCTGTCAACTTCACATGTATGTCCACAAGGCCTCCTTTTGTGCTCCCAAAAAAGAAAGAAGAAGAATTGCTCAGAAATGAGACAGAAAAACACTGCTATTGAATATTTGAAAGGATAATCAAAAAAGAACAGAAGGGCAGACCGCTTATGTTATTCACAGCCTTTTTCACACCGTCAAAAGAATTCATCTTGCCCTCAATGTCCACACTTCTGCCATTAAATGGTAGGAAAATGGTGAACACAGACAAAAGTTGCCATCCTAATTAACACAAGGTGTGGATGAACAACAAGGAGATCTTGGTTGTGGCCTGGTGGTAGCCCTGGATTCTAGCTGTAAATATTGAAGATTTCAAGCTAATCTATCAGTGCCAAAACACTGGACATGGTGGCTGAATAACAGGTTGGAAACTTGACAGTGACTTCATGCAGCTGTTTTGAGGAAGGGCTAGGGTATTCTCTTCAGATTCAGGCCTTGTTGGATACAACTACCCCCAAAGCAGCCTTAAATACTGAGGATATAGCTAGGCCTGAGCAGGCCAGACTTCTCATGTCTCACTGCTATCTATAATTCTGGAATAAACAGCTGGACATTATCTCATTTTCATTCAAAGATATATTGATCAATATTATATTTATATCTAATTATTTTATCTATATACACTTAATTAAAGTGTTTGAATAGTGACAAAACTGATTAAAACGTGGACAGATTTGAAGGTTATATCTGAACACACACACGGGTTAGGATGTGGACAGCAGCAGGGGTGGAGAGGGTGGGGTGGATTTAGGGTGCCTTAAGAAGCCATATGGGTTTGTTTTCTGAAGGTGATCTCAACAAAAAAAGGGAAGATCATCTTCTGTGACGTTGCTCAGACTTGGTGAGTTCATCTGTCCTATAGCTGGTCAAAATCTTTAATGAATTACCAACTTCATAAATGGCCGTGTTTCGAGAAGTCTTGTGTAGCTTTTATTCCATTTGGCATTATTTTCATCTCTTTTCATACGTGTCTAGTATTATAGACATGGCAAAATCAGCATCTTTTGTTGTGTCAGCGACCAATAGAGATTAATGTCAATGACAACTATGTTTTGTTTTCTTAGCATCATTGATATCAATATAAGTATGGTTCTATTATAGAAAATATCTACTACACAAATTATCTATACGAAGTATGATCCAGTAATTTATTGCATATCTCATAACAACATACATACCATTGACATCAATGCCACATGGCACCATAAGTTTGTTCGCAATGAATAATTTAATAGTGGGTGATAGTCGGAGGCAGATATAGCTCCTCTCATGATCAATATGTTCGTAAATTATCTGCATTTGCTAAAGTCTACCTTTATCAGAAAACTGTTGGGGTGGGGGGAGGTGGATTTTTAGCTGCTAACGCTTTTATACTGATGGAAATGTCTGATTATGTCAGGGCACCTACCCCTACATGTATGCCTGATGTATACACATTAGGCCAGAGGCGCTGCCATTCATCTTAAATTACATTATCCAGTAGAATGCATTAGTTTCCAATTTGATGTGGGATCTATGTTTGTACTGTTGGAAACCATGCCCACATAGAAATCAATGGGATATCTGACATAAAACACTGTTTGTGTATGACGCTCAATAGGTAAAGCCAAAAAAATATCTATTGAATGTACCCCTGGTACCACTGCCGCTGGGCACAATAAACACAATTTGATCCAAATTCAAGAATCAATGGACGGGGGAGTTAGAGCGAAGCCAGTTGCTGTATGTGGATAATAGAAAGCAAACACACAGATCTAGAATGTATAGCAGCCATGTATCAAGGCACCAGTCGCATATGAAGTGAATTCTCTGCAAAAAGTGTTTGATCTGTATAGGAGTATATTACTTTTGTGCTACCTCTGACGCATGGAAAACTTGCTTTAGGGATGATCATAAACTAATATGTACAATCAACCTTCAAAAAATGAATTCACAGGTCAGGCTACCTCGAGAATGACTCCGTTGTCTGTGGAGTCACGTAACTCCAATAGGATAATCAGAAAAGGAAGGCATTGCGGAGGAAACTATCAACTCCTTTATGACTTGAATGTTTCTGTTCTAAGTGGAATTGAATAATTTGCACGTGTTCATAATTGTTATAAAAACTCCTGAGCTATAATCCTATTGTCACCAATATTAATTTTGTCCATAGTATATTTTGTGTTGGCAGAGAGGGAAGGTTTGATGATAGTATGCTTTCTATTGAAATAATGAATCTGATAAACATGTAATCATTCAGTTTCTTTATTGTAAGAGTAAGCAAGAGTAACCATCATTGTTGCAGAAACTAAATTATTTTCATGGTTACCTTAATGATAACCCAAATTAATAGCAGTAGTAGACTTAATCTGATCAATAACCCCAACATGTAGAATGTAATCTTTAGGTGACATAATTGATTCTTACACCAGCCCCCCCTTTTCGCCTATGCATACACATTTGCTACCAAATGGCTCCATGAATGGGTGTTGCTATACTGACTCCTACTCCCCTAGACCATATATACTATAGTATATTTATCAAACTGAACATCAACTCACATATACGTTAAATATTCACAGAAATGACTTTTATTGTTTTCAGAGATACACTCAGACATCATATGGTGGCCAAGCAATCAATTCCTTATCTCGTAGGGGTTACACTGCTACATCACTCAAATCTTTTTTTTTAAACACCCATCCAGTGTCCATGGAGGGTTCTTGTTAGAAGTTAATCCCAATCCCTTCTAGGTATGAAATAAGTAGGGTTAAATTAGTGGTGCATCACACTGGACTCTGTAGGCAAACTTCCACTTTATATATCACGAACATTAATAATGGATGCAACCTGATAGGAGTTGAAATGTTTCTCTGTGTGACCTTTCTGCACAGCTCCTCAATTGAAGGAGTTTAATTGCGAGCGATTGTCTGGTTGACTTTCAGAACAAATTGATAAGACATTTTGATACTCTTCCAAAATGCTCCTCCGGGAATGTAAATTGTAATGTGGTTTTATGCCTGGTATGAAAGGTTAGATCTGTAAACTTCCAAGTTATAACTTTGGTCGTATCCATGTACTTCTAGAAAAAGTTGTTATGAACTTTTCTTGAAACAAATAATGTGAAGTATCATAGTTAAATATAATGGTAATTGGTCACCAATATGGATTAAAGGAACGTACATGAACAACAGAGTGAATATTATATTTATTCTATAGGTGAATATAAACATGGAATGCATTTTTTCTTATTTAGATATCTTAATATTAAAATGACCCAACAATAAGAATAAAATCTTGAAATGTGTAAGACAAACCTTTTTGCTCCTATGAAGCCCTGCTAGTTTTATGGGCTCTATTAACTGTGACAAAAAACATCATGATATTAACTTTAGCAACATAATAATTCTGGCTAACCCTTTTAAATATTTAACCCGATCGATATGATGCTAGCCTTAATGTATCATACCATATCCGCCCATTTTAGCACAACTGCGCTCATACATTTCTCCTCCGGCTGGTGTTCATACCGTACAAGCGCTTATTTAAGGTCCATATTTAGTGAATATTATTTTGATAGATTTTCTACCCTAAAACAGGAGATGTTCCAATTTGAAATGCTTGCACTAAAATGGACAGATACGGTATCTCTGGCGCAATGCCCATCTGGCTCGATTACAGGGGATTGCTTGGGGAAATATCCAGACACCATTGCTTTAGGGATATGTAGAGAAATGGATCCATCCATGCATTTTTTTATCACAGCTTTGTCAATATTTGGCGTCTAAGGGTCAATATATATGGGCATGAATCACTTACATGCAAGTATCAGGGTGTTACAGATAGAAGGGCAGAGCAGGGTGACATCAGATGTCAGTATAGAGCGGAGTAGGGCAGGTGAGTTGACATGAATGATGAGGGCTGGACAGGTGAGGGCAGAGAATGGAAAGCAGGATAAATGGTGGCAGTAGCAGGGCCCACTCTATAATAGTAGGGTCTGCGTAAACTCATATAAAAACTTGTTTGACTAATACTTATGTCTTCAGGAGTTGACCAATCAAATCCTGTACACCCGTTCCTGTGCACAGCCTGGCAGCAAGTAACAATCTAAATAAAGCAGTTCCACCACTTCATTCGTAGCCCTTGTGGCAGAAAGAAGGTACTGGTTGAGCTAGACTGAGATTATGGTGACCAGAGGATAGCATTTGAGGGAAGGTGATATCAAGCATGCCATGCTGCAAGATATGTTATATATCGAACCCCTGGGGGCTACGGCTTTACTCAGCAATGGCCCTGGCCCAATGTTCCACTTTGTTTTATGTCCATATTTGCATCCTGGGCAAACAAGGTGTTAACAAAGGAGCTGTGTGATTAGAACGCTGTATGGCCGGGGGCTAGAGTTGGTATAGCGTCTTTCTCTAGGCTTAAGTGGCTTGCGTTACAATGTGTTTTCATAATAAATCCATCTACATAACATAGCAGTGCATGTTTAAGCCACATAGAGTTTGGTTCTGCTCTGCAAGTGAGCAGGCATGTAAAGTGGATATCTAGTGGGGACTTAGTAATTTAAGTCTGTGTAATTCCTAATGTAGGCTTGGTTCTAGGAGGTCTGTTTTCAGATTTGAATTACTGATGGAAGCTCCAAGATAATGTCCAATTTCGAGTGATAGAACCGTTTCCATGGCAGCTAGAAAGTGCAATATGTGCCAATTTAACATAGAAGATGTTCCACTTACATGCCAATTATAGAATGTTAGCGCTAGGAGACTGCTAAAGTTAAATACTTCTCAGGAGACAGGTATATTCAATCATTTTTCCGTTCATTTTTCACTATTTTGCCACCATGATGCCCCCTTGTGGTCAAAGCCAGTCATAAAGAATCCGCCAAAAGGCATCTCCTCACATGATTGATAAAAAATAAATCGGTAGATGAAAAGAAAATCTTTAAAACTATGTTGATATCTGCATTATTTACAGTGGTTTGGAGCAGCAACGCCAGGAGTTGTCAATAAAGGTTTAGCAGTCATGTAAAATCATGAAAATGGTGTGACCAAGTTGAAACTAAAAAAGGAAAGGTTTAACCTATGGAAAATCTTTGAACAACAGAAATAATCAATGGTGATGGAATTCAACACCTCATATCACCATCACTCAGAGCCCTGAGCGTTTTCTTTCTACAAAATGAAGCTAATCTGGTTTCTTCCTTGTGTACCTTTTAGTGTACCAATTCATCTTACTGGCCATGAATAAGTGCACCTAAAAATAAAGAGCTAATATAGATTATATATAATGAATTTAGGGATTATTTTTCATCTGTGCAAGGGTTCATGAAACCATATATCTACAGGTAGCCTCAAAGCAGAGGACAAACCCTTTAATAGGAATTCCCCCCCTTCAGCCCTGGTATGAATAAACTAGCATAAAAAAATGTCCAGTCTATTTTTTTGCGGGGTTGAGCCATGGTACTTATCTCTATACTGACCAATAGTCGATTTATCATGATGGCTACTCCCATGAATTACTGTTGTTGCAGATGAAATGGAATATAATGTATTAGAGTAACCAGATAGTAGCAACCTGTGTGGAAGCCTGTTTAGCTCAAGATGTTTGGTTCAAGATTACTTTAGAAAGTCCAACACATGACGGAAATAATTAAAAATGAATTTAGCCGGACGCCATCAATCCGTAGTTCAGACCTTTCAGTATGAAGCTGCATCAGGATAAAAATAATGATCCATGTTAAAATGTGAAAGATGATACTGGTCTCAATCCAGAGTCTTCAGATCTTTACATATCGTGAAAGCATTATAACCTGAGGACTAACTTAACTATAATAGAATTATGTACTTAAACATCTAGGCCTATGGGTATTAAGTACTCGTCCTTTTTAGATCACTGGGATTCATGTGTAACAAGACTGCTGAATTCTGCCAAAGGCATCTTTAAGTATGTACATGAGGCATGCTTAAGAGTCATACTGTGTTCTGCAGAGTAGGTAGCTATAGATCTTTTCTCCCACCTCCTTCATAACGATCTTTGGTTATAATGGGCTATAATGGATAGCCAGAGTGCATGTTATCTTGAGGGTCCACTAATAGGGTCCCATTATCCATGGCAACCATAACCCACCCTGCCTGTACTCCCTAGGGACCTCACATGTGGCGACATTAAATATATATAAAATTGCTAATTAGCTAAGGCTGCTGGCAGGGGGACGTCAGTTGAGGAGTTCTTGCATAATAGTATGGACATGTGGTAAGAGTCCAAGCGAATATTTATATATGAGGTAACCTTAGGTTTACCTGACAGTACAATTATCATTCTATGTACCTATGTATTTTATGTATTAGCTATGGTACAAGTGACTTGCTGTGTAAATGTTATAAGCTAAGGACAGGGTAATCGTTCAAGGCACGAGCCACGGATAATTACCATTTTCCAGGCTTATAACACTTATGCAGCTAGTCATGTGTATCATATGATATATCTGACTTAACCTCGCAGTAGGAGAGTGTCCTTAATGGACCACATCCAAATACAGCCATGTAGGTAAAATACAGTTAGGCCATTTCTTTTGTTCTCTCGGCTAACCGTGGTGTAAGTACATTTATACCACAGTTGGCTAGGGGAACAAAAATACTGCCTGTATGTATAAGACAGACAAAGCAAACACAAATCAATCACTTGGTATAAGCCAGATATAGTTAAACGCAAGTAGCTGCATAGGTGTTATACACCTTCGACAATGGTAATTATCTGTGCCTGGCCCCTTTGACAATAACCCTGTCCTTAGCCTATAAAACTTATGCAACGGTTCACTTGTACCATATACTACATAACTACTATAAAGGTGTAAACTAACACAATTACATAATTTAGATGCTGTTAGTGTGTAGATATCTATGGTAGTAGCAAATCAGTCATACTGTAGCTCTAGAAGGATATTGCCTCCTATTGTGTAGAGTCTCAATGGTTGTCACCTAAAAGCTCACTTCCTCACTTCCTTCTTCATACTAGGCCAACTACACTACCGGTTAGCACTGGATGTAGCGTCATCTCCCTACCTCTCCAACTCAGTTACTGACTTGCTAACACTTGCTAACAGATCAATCAACCAGTCCCTACCTGCGTTTCCCCTCTTTACTTCACTACCTGCATCTCTCCCTGCTTCCCTGCTTGGCTCTTACATTGCATTCCTACTCCTTGATTCCCCTGCTGCCTATCCCTCTCCCTACCTGTGAGCGGGGCCATTTCTTGCTCTCTTTTAGCTTCCAGGCTGTATACTTATACTTATCTCATACTCTACCTCACTCTTTTACCTGCCTTCCTTCTCTCTGCATTTCTCGTCAGTCTCCCTACCCCTCTCCTTCCCCCTATACGTCAGCCTGCACCCCATCCTACTGGGACTGCAGTTGTTTCTTGCTATTGGTCCTTTCGCTGGTTCACTGCAGATCATAAATATCTACTCATGCATGTGGGCGGCCAGCGAAGCTCCCCCAGGAAATAGCCGAGCTTGGAACCGGAAACGGCTCAACGAATTTATGGTGTCTTCCGGTCTGTCCACTACGGCGTTAATCTACGTGACGACTCCTCCCTTTCAGCCCCCCCTACCCCCACACCCCCGTTTAGCTGGTTTGTAGTACTATACCGCTTGGTGGCAGGCCAGTTCCTGGTTGTTTTCCCCCAGAGCTTTAAGGTCTTGATTACAGACTTTAAGACACAGGCTTGAATAGGTCGGTATTGAATGGGCAACTATAACAGATGGGTTCATGGGGTTAAGGAAGTCATCAATGTGGGGCCAAAGTAGACCATTTTCAAGATGCTGAGTTGTGAATTATGTAGTGAAACAATATTGTACTGACACAATCTAGCACTACCCAGGGGGCCAAACCCCCATGTGGGGGGTTAGGGGTACTGAGCTGCTGTAAAGGATGATATGCTGTTTCAATGAGCAGCACCCATAACAAGCACCTTTCAAGAAATCCATACAAAGGATTGTGGTGGTCATTTTGAACGTGCATATGGACTGACATTTGAGAAAATAGTCCACCACTCTCCATTAGTTTCAGAGATCATACGCCTATCGTTGTTTCTTATCAACTAAGGAACACAATTTAAGTGGGACTAGATAATATTATTTCCACATCGAGTTTAAATCAATATAAAAATACCATTCAAAAATCAAACTATTCATTGAGAACATCCTCGCATTCAAATAGTGGTACAACATAGGAGAAGGCTAGGACAGACATGGCGAATATCTAATGAGGTCAACCTACAATAGAAAAATGTTTTCATAGTTTTCCTTGGAGACAATAGTGATGGCCTTATAAGCTTGACAAGATGCATGAATGCAGCACCGGCGAGTCACTTGTAATCAATAACATGGCAAATTTAAGGATTATGCAAATAAATTAATCAGCACCCCTTTTGACGGTACTTATAGTTATACAGAATGGACATTATTTTAATGCCAGCTTTATAGTGCGATGCTATTGCAAAATGTTATGTGGATCAGCAAGAGAAACAGCACCAATGAAAGGTATTTTCAAAACCGTTTTCGCCACCAGGAGTCCACAACGGCATAGGAGGGGAAACATATGCGTATATAATAAAGGAAAGTAGGAGAGGAGACATATTGCCCAGTTGACTACCCAAAGTGCAGATGGGATATATAACTCATTATACTGACCGCCACAAGCCCATGTTTGGGGGGTGGTCCGATCTCCTGCTATCCTCTGAATATTCTCCACAGACCCCTAATGAAAATACTCACAAAGTGAGCCATCTACTACCCTGCGAAGCACGCGAGAGCTGGGAGAGCAGTGCCATCCCATGAGCCCCGTAGATTAGGGAAATGCCCCAGAACTAAGGCAATGCGTGACCACAGTGTACCTTGTACTTGTGACTGTATGCTACTCAGAGAGCACAGTCCTACATTGTACATTATTCTTATTATGTTGTATTCGGGTGATAATCGTGACGTCGGTATTTTGTGGTGCTATACGTGCATGTATACACTCCAGAAAAAAGAATAAGTGGAAAATCAGGCTGTGCGTTTACTGAATGAATTATGGTTTCCTAAAGACCCTGTTTACTGCCCAACATTACCCTTTATCCCGTAAAGCCACACTTTATCCACCTCAGTCGACGACATTCCATCACCTTTTACAGGCAACTATTAACTGTTTGGCTACTCACAGGCCTTTCCTGTTCCTCTCAGCCTGTTATATATGGGTGCCCCTTTACTGCAGAATTTCACCCATGGCATCGTACAAAACCACTAACTTCGCACCTAACCCGATGAGCTTCATAGCTCTCCTGATTTAGGAAATCTTATCACAGTCAGCCATTCTGTCAGCGTTAGACCTCCTTGCCAACCAGGAAACTGTTACTTTCTACTTTACTTGTGTGCACCTGTCTGATTCTGAAGGCAATTTCCTTTGCTGAATTTTAGCATCCATTGGCTAGACTTTATATATCCTGTATGGAGAGTTCTAGAGGTCGGCTCTATTATGCTGCCTGTGTACCAGTTATTCTGCAAAGTGGGCACTACAATAGAGCCTTTATCGTTCATAGGGCTCTAATGGTTGTACTTTTCTGCGTTGATTTGAAATTGCATAAGGTATTAATGATTTAGAGTTTACACCAGGCTAAAATGGGCAGCTTGGCTCATGCCCATTCTGCCACATTGGCGCCAATGTACTGCGTTTTTACTCAGAGTCAACCAACTAGCCTCCCAGACTAATCACTATAACATTATTCCACTCATAACGCTGTTAATTCTACTCCTACCTTTAACTAACTAATGATAGGAAATTTTCTGACCTCCATGACCGATGCTAAGTCTCGTCAATCGGTCCGAGCTAAAGACATTCCCCCGAGACCATCAACGCGAGCGCAGCTTCATTTCATGGCCATACCTTACCCCCAGATTCTTCCCAATTTCCTGCCTGGTCTGCCTCTAGACTGTTTTATTAATTATTGATGCAGTACCTACTCAGACCTAATGAGCGTTAAGCCAATGAAAGGGTGGAGGGAGGAGTAGTAAGGGCACCGAACAAGACGGGAGAAGGAAGAGGGGATGGGCGAACAAGGCAAGCAAGGGGGTGTGGAAGGGCAAATAGAGCATATGAAACTACAGTATAAGAAGGGATTGAATACAATGAGGCTTTGTCAGGGAAATGAAAAATGGAAAGAATGAAAGAGGAGGTCCAATGAAGTTTATTTTTAGAAATGCCTTAAATCTCTTGGTCGACTAAATTCTGTACTTAACACGGACATCTCATCAACAAAACTAATATACATGTCCATGGGCCTGGTCAACAAGTGATACAAAAAACAGCTGAAGAATATTCATAGCTTCAAGTATACTATGTGAGAAACAGCTGAAGAATATTTATAGCTGCTGTTATTAAATAAAAACAGCTGAGGAATATTCATGCTCTTAGCTGACTTGGAGTAAAAATTAATAAAACTGAACACATTATGCCGGGGTGTAACATAACGACTGCAATCAGCTGCAGAAATGATGTAAATAATGTGTAGTATTGGAAGATCCACATCTCCAGGCACAAAGAGGAAAGCATAGTGAGGGGTGGCAGCCAGATAATAAGTGGAGAGGGGGGGATGCTTGGCAATTGGAAAGAACGCTGGAGGAGAAGTGTTGGTAAATCGCCAATTGTAAGGCAGAGATAATGGGCCTAATAGATAGTTGCAGCTTACTGAGAAGCAAAGGGGGAAATGTGAAGACCATGGTGAGGTTTGCCATTAGAAGCAGTGGACTGCCTCCATGCAAGTGTTGAGAGGAGAGTAGTGGGTCGGCCTGTGCTTTATTACCGTAACGATGGCGATGCCTCAATGTTGGTAGTAACACTAACGATTACATAGCCAAATCTGTCTTTACGACCCGGTCGGTGAGCAATATTTGGGATATAATTCATTCTGCCTTCCTCATGATACCCCGGATGGCCCTACTGGGCGGCATCCCCCCTCCCCCTGGGGAAACACCCCCCTATGCCTGATCGATGACGTCATTGGTGTCTCGCTTATGACTCTTTATCGCGTCATCATTGCGCGTGCACAGTATGGCAAGTGGCGCCCCCTGTCGCGGCGGCGGGAGTTTATCAGCTTTAATTAGACGCCGCTTGTCGCCGGCGAGCAGCTTAACGAGCAGCTCAGTGCAGGCCCTGCCGTAACGACCCCCTGCTAGGTACCAGCACTGAGATAACATCAACGAAGCCACTGTAGGGGGTGTGTGGGGAAGTGGGGAGAGCGGGGGATGTACATGTAAGGGAGAATGGGCGAGAAGAATGTAGGCGAGAGGAGGGTGTGTGTCGGGGGCAGGTTTATTGATGGTAGGTGTATGTAAAGGAGAAAGGAGCAATGGGGAGGCACTATGGAGGAGGTGAGGGAAGGTGCAAGGCAGTGAGGGGTGAGGTTGTATAGGCAAAGATGAGAGGAGTAAAGGAAGGGAAATGGGATCTAGAGCGAGAAAGTATGAAGTAGGTTGAAAAGTTGGGGTAATGGTTGAAGCAGGGAATGGTTTAAGAAGACAACAAGAGTAAGATTGGAATGAGAAATCGGGAAGTCATGATGTGATACTTTCCAACGGAGCAGAAAATGCTATACGTTATAATAAAACACAATGAAAAGGAATGCTACCAGTTAACATATGAAGCAGCATGGAAGGCAAGGGTTAATAGGGGTAGCCATTAGCAATAGGCTCACAAAGCGGACTATAGAAGCCTAAAGTTCTAGTTAGAAAAGGACCCTGGAGAAATGAGGTGGGTATTGTTGGGGGGTTGATGTGGAGACTGGGGAGTTGAGGGGCTGGGGTGGCATGCTTCTATGATTGGCCATTATAGCGTCTCCTGTATGCCTGGTCATTAATAACACGGTCGTTAAAGCCTAATGACTACGTCGCAGCTCTTTCAGGAGCGGTAGCAATATTATGGATGTGCTATTTTCATAGTCTCGCCTCGACAGTGTTATTTACTCCCAGGGAGGTAAACTTGGATTATGAGATAACTTTGGGAGCACCGTTAGAGATTGGTTTCCATACATTGCAGACACGATTAGATCAGTGACCTGAATTTATGTGGAAGCAAAGGGAAATTATTTCATTTGTATAATGAAAATACTAATATAATATTTCCACTTCTTCCTCAAGCATTGGTCATGCTATAGTAAAACTATGGCGATCCAAAAATTTTAGATGTGAGTTTGTCCGATGATTAGAGCTTGGAAATGATTTCTCCTTCAGTCAAACCTACGTCAGTTAACCTTACTCCTTTATATTCTCCTCAGATTTGGTCTAATTGTGTGCAATCCACAAGTAGCATTCATTGTAGCCACTGCAAAAGACTATGGCAGCCCCACATGGACACCCTGTCTGAGTTCCTACTAACTATGAAAAACGTTTATTGACCCTTATCCACCAATAATAAACTGAAACAGCGATTGGAACATAATAGCATCCACTAGAACCTATATATCAAACATATTCTGATAATTGCCTGATACAGGTGTGCATTCTCATTGCATTATTACAGTTACCAAGCGGAAGATATATTCAGTTCTACCACCTTAGTTCTCTTCTTCTTTCACACCATAAGGTGGAGAATAGTAGAAATTAGAGGCATATGCTGTGTAAAAATGCATCATGAAACGTCACTTTTCTCCAAAATGAATATTTGAAAAAAACGTTAAAACCGTTTGAGATACACATGTAGAGAACATGGGTGTGAATCTAGCATGTTGCTTGTGTAGCAGCTTTAATTGTAGTTTGACTTCAAGCATAATTATGTCTGCAGAAGTCAGGTGAGATGGTAATCGATATCGCTACAGGTAATCATTTAGTTCATATAATGGCGTACGCAGATAATAACAGATGACATTTTATCCGTGGGTACCCTAAGATTGCCTTTCATTACCCACTGGATTTGACCAATATCAACAGCAGGATATCGTCATAAAAAAGTGCCATTACAAGTTCAGCTGTACCATACAACAGCCGGTCAAGACTTTGCATCTAGAGGGGTGAAAGCAAAAACGAAATAATTAAAAAAATAAAAGCAGAGGGAATGGGTGAGTAAGAAAGCCTCCTGTCAATGTGGGCAGTGTCAGTGCTTGTTGGGCAGTCCCCAGTTGGTGAGGTACTCACGGGTGAATGTAGCCCTGATCAAGCGGAAAGAATCTGTCCGCTGAGCAGCTGTGAGCGTTTTATGTTGTCCACCTGTTCTCTGCACTACCTAGTGGGGGCAACTCACCAGAGAATTGATTCTACAGAGAAGAGAGGCTGACACATTAAAAGCAGTGGAGGAACTGGGCTTCACAAGGTTAGTGGCTATTTGTCGTCACAATACAAGAACACATGACAAGCATCATGCCGGCCAATGCATTTGCAGTGTATCAACCCTATACGGCAAGCACGATGCCTGAATGCAGCACCGGCCAATTGCATTAAGACATTGTGGTTAAATCAACTATTTTATGACTGTTAGAGTGAGTAACCCGCTGCAATATGAGCAACTCCTATTGAGAGTACTTCTTCTAGAATTAAATGATATCATTTGTGAAGGATTCTTGTGCTTGCATTTTCTGACAACTATACTGTAGATGTAGACATAGTTTAAAAAAGATAAATTTTAAAATATAAAAACACGATCCCTGCGCTCATTGCAGATGATATATGTGCATATAGATTGGCAAACATGGTCCCAAATGTATAAGTCCCCAACATGCTAAATTAGACGTACAGTAACATCCGCCAAGTGTTTCATCAAACCCCTATCTGAGATTGAAGATCTTGACAATTTAATTGGGAAGACGTCAGAGTCGGGCATTGCCGAGGACAGGCTGCTAAATTGAATTATTCTAATGTTTAAACAAGATTTGGCCTCGATTTAGGAACTTGCAAAGTAGATCCAGAGACGACTTTAAGTATGCAATTAACCACTTGCAAATTAAGATTGGAGCGTTGCAGATGCAGAATTTCAACATAGATTAGTGAAAATGAAATTTTTCTCTGTATGGATTTCTTCCGATAAAATGGAATATATCTTCCTCAGTAAACATGATTCATTAGTCAATCTAGTACAGCAAAGTCCGCAGAAGACTGATCGTATAATTCAGAAAAATAATTTATACAATAAATCTTTTATGGTAGGAATCATACAAAGTATTATGTAGGCTAAGCTGTGAATATCAAAGCACAGAACTGGTATCGGCACAGACCAGAATAGACGCCGGGTAGAAAACCTCCACAGTCACTCAGCGCACTAGAGGTATTGTCATTAATCTTGAAGTTGAGCACTAGAATTAACTAGGGAAAACCAGGAAATATCTCCTCAGGATCTTAATAGTCGCTCACCGACAGCAGCCCCACTAGCGACATTATTTGCGGCTAATCTCATTGTAGTTGCCAATGAACATTTATCGATTGGGAAATTCAATTGATTCGCAAATGAAGTGAAAAAGGGGGTCCGCCGATGTTATTTGGATGCCCATGGCTTTAAATTGGATTTGAGGGAAAAAAGGAGTTGTGTGGTGGAATAGTGGAAGAGAAGGATGGAGGGTAAAGATAAGTAGTGCCTTGTGTTTAACTGTTTAGGCAGGATAGGCTGGGTAAAGGCCTGGCCCTGGTGAAAGGAACAAAATGGAAACTATGTGTATAAGGTTCATTTATCATCGTGAGTATGCCAGAATGTGCTTGTCATCTACCCCCCCCCCTCCCCTTCAAGAAGGGTGGATGTGGGGTCTTGAGCCCACAAAATTGCCTTGAGCCCACAAAAGAGTACCTGAAGGCTAACACCGGGCCTTCAGCCCACAAAAGTGGCTTTAAAGCACAAAAGCCTTCAGCCCACAAAAGAAAAGTCTTCAGGCCACAAAAGCCTTCAGCCCACAAAAGCCTTCAGGCCACAAAACAAAGATGCCTTCAGCCCACAAAAACATATATACATACAATATGTACTGGTCTCACAGAGCAATTGGCATTCAGGTCGAACACCAATCCTACATCTTATATCCACCTGCCTTCAACTCACAAAACCTCTCATATCAACTTGCCTTCAGCTCACAAAACCGATACACTAATCTCACATAAGAATCTAGCCTATAGCACCAACTTGCCGTCAGCCAAGAAACATTTCATCCTGATCTTATATACCAATCTAGCTTTTCATATCAACTTACCTTTAGCTCACAAAGCCAATACATAGGATTTGTGAGCTGAAGGCAAGTTGATCTCAACTACAAACCTATGAACTGATCTTACATACCAATCCAGCCTCTCATATCAACCTGCCTTCAGCCCACAAAAACTATATATACTGATCTCATATAAGAATATATCAACTTGCCTCCAGCTCACAAAACCTATATATACTGACCTTCAGCTCACAAAACGTTTGTACTGATCTGACATACAAGCCTATGTACTGATGTTACATACCAATCTAGCCTCTCAAATCAACTTGCCTTCAGCTCACAAAACCTATATATTCTGATCTTACATACCTATCAAGCCTCTCATATCAACCTGCCTTCAACTCACAAAACCTATATATACTGATCTCACATAAAAATATATCAACTTGCCTTCGGCTCACAAAACCTATATACTGACCTTCAGCTCACAAAACTTATGTACTGATCTGACATACAAGCCTACCGTAAAACCTCGCGTATAAGCTGCGGCTAGTACGCGAGTCAGATCGGCGGTGCGGCTTATAGCATCGGCCCAGAGTTTTTGTTACTATGGTACAGTACTAAATGTCACCATACTCAGATCTCTTGTGCGGCTTATAGCATCGGCACAAACTCAGGGTGCGGCTTATACGCAAGTTAGGCTTTTATGCGAGGTTTTACGGTATGTACTGATCTTACGTACGAATGTAGCCTCTCATATTAACTTGCCTTCAGCTCACAAAACCTATATATACTGATCTCTCATAAGAATAGGTCAACTGGCCTTCAGCTCACAAAACCTATATATATACTGATCTTACATACCAATCCAGCCTCTCATATCAACCTGCCTTCATCCCACAAAACCTATATATACTGATCTCATATAAGAATATATCAACTTGCCTCCAGCTCACAAAACCTATATAATTATACTGACCTTCAGCTCACAAAACGTATGTACTGATCTGACATGCAAGCCTATGTACTGATCTTACATACCAATCTAGCCTCTCAAATCAACTTGCCTTCAGCTCACAAAACCTATATATTCTGATCTTACATACCTATCAAGCCTCTCATATCAACCTGCCTTCAGCTAACAAAACCTATGTACTGATCTTACGTACGAATGTAGCCTCTCAAATTAACTTGCCTTCAGCTCACAAAACCTATATGTACTGATCTCTCATAAGTATTGTTCAACTGGCCTTCAGCTCACAAAACCTATATATACTGATCTCATATACCAATCTAGCTTCTCATATCAACTTGCCTTCGGCTCACAAAACCTATATATACTGACCATCAGCTCACAAAACTTATGTACTGATCTGACATACAAGCCTATGTACTGATCTTACGTATGAATGTAGCCTCTCATATTAACTTGCCTTCAGCTCACAAAACCTATGTACACCGACCTTAAAAACGAATCTAGCCTCTCATATAACCTTGCCTTCAGCCCACAAAGCCAATACATAGGATTTGTGAGCTGGAGGCAAATTGATCTCAAATACAAGCTTATGTACTGATCTTACATACCAATCTGGCCTCTCATATCAACTTGCCTTCAGCTCACAAAACGTATGTACTGCTCTCACATGAGGATATATCAACTTGCCTTCAGCTCACAAAACCTATATATACTGATCTCACATAAGAATAGATCAACTTGCCTTCAGCTCACAAAACCTATATATATACTGATCTTACATACCAATCTAGCTTCTCATATCAACTGACCTTCAGCTCACAAAACGTATGTTCTGCTCTCACATAAGGATATATCAACTTGCCTTCAGCTCACAAAACCTATATATATACTGATCTCACATGAGAATATATCAGCTTGCCTTCAGCTCACAAAACCTATATATTCTGATCTTACATACCAATCTAGCCTCTCATATCAACTGGCCTTCAGCTCACAAAACCTATATATACTGATCTCATATACCAATCTAGCTTCTTATATCAACTTGCCTTCAGCTCACAAAACCTTTACACTGACCTTCAGCTCACAAAACTTATGTACTGATCTGACATACAAGCCTATGTACTGATCTTACGTACGAATGTAGCCTCTCATATTAATTTGCCTTCAGCTCACAAAACCTATATATTCTGATCTTACATACCAATCAAGCCTCTCATCTCAACTTGCCTTCAGCTCACAAAACGTATGTACTGCTCTCACATGAGGATATATCAACTTGCCTTCAGCTCACAAAACATATATATACTGATCTCACATAAGAATAGATCAACTTGCCTTCAGCTCACAAAACCTATATATACTGATCTCACATAAGAAGATATCAACTTGCCTTCAGCTCACAAAACCTATATATATATATATATATATATATACTGATCTCACATAAGAAGATATCAACTTGCCTTCAAGTCACAAAACCTATATATATACTGATCTTACATACCAGTGAAACCAGTATATAGGTTTTGTGAGCTGAAGGCTAGTTCATATAAAAAGCTAGATTGGTAGGTGAGACCAGCATGTATATATGTTTTTGTGGACTGAAGGCATCCCAGTAAACAAAAAACGTTATACAACATTTTATAACGTTATATAACGTTAAATAACGTTTCTCTAAGGCTCCTCACTATGGCATAACGTTATGTGAAATTTTATAACGTTATTTTGACGTAAAATAACGTTTTTTTGTTAGCTGGGATCTTTGTTTTGTGGCCTGAAGGCTTTTGTGGGCTGAAGGCTTTTGTGGCCTGAAGACTTTTCTTTTGTGGGCTGAAGGCTTTTGTGCTTTAAAGCCACTTTTGTGGGCTGAAGGCCCGGTGTTAGCCTTCAGCTAACAAAATGGTACTCTTTTGTGGGCTCAAGGCAGTTTTGTGAGCTGAAGGCCCCACACCGGACCTCTTTTAGGTCCCCCAATACCTAATTGAAAGCGGCAAACCCCTTTTGATCTATTGAAACGTGCTGCCTTTTTCAATAAAAGGGGTGGTTCCCCCTCCCCGATCCTTCATGCATAAACGCATGTGGTATGCTAGCTCTGATATATTTTATAGATATTGACGAGAGGATGTAACAGCAGCCCTACTCATGAAATTATATCGGAAAGGAGGACAAGCTAGAATTTATATATCATAGAAGCATTTGAGAGGCTAAGGCTAGGACGTCATACCAGGCATGAGATAGTATCACCTTTTACAAGTACAGGAGGATTTGGTAGTTATGGCAGTGTGACTATATAGATGACTCAAGAGGCCATTACGCTGGAGGCTCCAGGTCCTGGAGTGACTGGCAGCTTGACACCTTCCATAACTCCACCGACTACGGAATGTCCCTGTAGGTGGCACTATCAACTTAGATATCAAAGACCATAACGTTCAGCATAAAGTATAGGGATATCACCCAAGGCCTACCCTGGTGATTTACATCTAAAGATGGTACGACGGAGGTAAACTAGCTGTAAAAACTCAGAGACCCCTGCTTGAGCTGTTCGCCATATTGAGTGGCAGTGTAATCTATGGCATAGAATAAAAGATTCCAGATGGGACAGAAATAGGGATATGGGCAGGGCAAACATAACAATGTATTTTTTCGTAATTGATCAGATATAGATAGTATGCTTAGATTGTTATGCTAATAAATGATCACTGAATAATAAGGTATGTTGCAAACCATAGCTTTCAACTTTGCCACATAAGCCCAGGTGATTGAACCAATTTGGACAGATAGGAAGAAATAGGTGAAACTTGTAATACACACCTCCATCGAGTGTGTAGATAATTGCACGTGTCTGAATCGGCCATACTGCAACTTTTATGGTACAATAAACCATGTCTGGGGACTTAATATAGACTGCTCTGCTGAAATATGATTGTTACATGTAGTCAGAGGGATAGGATTTATCAATGAAGAGAAAGTACGCCCAAATAACACAGTGTATAGTTATGCGATGGCCATATAATGTTACCCTGTTCTGACACATACTGCATATATGTTCATGAGAAATATGTCTCATGTATAATGCATGTATAGTGCTGCTGTCTATTTATATTAACAGTTAAATGCTAAGTCATGCCCTAGGTAAATTGAGACTCAATTTGCATTTTGAACCGATGAGCTGATGCATTGAAACACTACACCAACAGGAAGGTTTCACCGAAAGTAAACAGTAGCGAGGGGCATGTACAATTATGTGTTTTCTGCTCCTCCAGGCTCAGCTATGGAGTACAATTTCTCCTCCAGATAGTGCCACATTTCTTGCCTATACCAGAGATTTGTATTTCAGGAAATGGGCGATAATCAGAATACACAGTACCTGGACACTATACTACCAGCAAACTGTACGCCATCCGTCTCACATGCACAGTATTAAGGGGCAATTCCACCAATCAATTTTACAGGAGTGCCTCTACATGGGTACCCACAATTTTGACCATGTCGCTGTGTAGATTTTTAGGTATATAATAACTTAGAGAAAAATCCCTGTGGGTTGAATTTTAACCCTCATTTTCCTGTGTCTGTCGATTTTTAAAAGGGCCTAAAAGGGCCGTGTCGCTATGTCGCCTGTGTCGATTTTTACCCATTTGCCAAAATGGCCAGGTTGATGCCAGGATTTCACCAAATGCTACGGATCAATATGTAATTCAATAGCTTTCTGAAAAGAATATTTTAAACAAGCCCCCTAACAATGCTCAAAAACGACATCCGGACAATATTGGCTCTGGTGGAATTCCTTCCAGATAGAGTGCGATCCAGATGCCAATATCTCTGTTAGATTCTCCACACAGTACACAGAGGAGAGAAGAAAAAGATGTCGAACTAGAAGCTTCAGGATAAAAATAGCTGCACGTTCAATTTCCACTTTGCTCCAGCTCGCCTGCAACCCCCATCAAAACTATCTGTTTGCAGGATGTTCCCGAATATCCCGTTTCCACTGCTGTGGCACCAGCAACCATTAGCTGGGGAGGAAGTCCACACTGTGCATGTTTGCTCACTCCTTACATAGCTTCCGGTTCAGGGGTCACGACGCAAATTCTATTGGTGCTGCGCAAATGCTGTGGGATGGCACGTGTAAATTGGACTATGCATGGAAAGGAAGCCTGCCTACCTCCTACTTTTGTGCAGCAAGTTTTGGTGTACTTCTTGCGCTTCCCTGCTCCTCGCTTATTTGATTATGATTTCGGAGAGGAACTGTAGGATAAATCTAGAAAACAGTGTATTATGCAACTGAGAAGTTTTTTTTCTTTTTATCAAAATGATCCAAATGGAACAGTGCTGGGCAGAAAGATTATAATAGTATTATAATAGTATTTGCGACATTACTGGAACAAGACTGGAATTAAGTTCACAACTTAACATTATCGATCACATTACTTAATGCGATGAGTTGGTGTATTGTACAAATATGGCCAACACCTTTTTGGATTCCATGAAATATGATAGGCCAGACCTTTAAATTGTTTGATATGAAATATTTCTAAGATTGAAAAAAAACTGTTCTCCATTATCAGCTTTCTTATCCTTTTGACAATAATTATGCGATATCGGAGGCCAGGTGACATTTCCAGTTAATCTGTGGCATTGAATATGATACTCCGTCAAACAAACCAACATCTTAATGTAAGAAGCCCCGTTAATGGCATTGACAATTAAATGTCAGCGTAATCTGTCTACGCAGTTTGAATGCAGTTGAATAAGTTCACTTTTCTGACAGCGGATACGTGTCAGACTGACTGATTTGTCTTTTCTCGTTGCAATGATGAAAAATAAGAATAACTATTAATACATTGTCCTCATCTTTATGTGTACGTACTATCTTGAATTTAAACCATGTTTTAACAACATAATTATGAGAAGAGTACTACATTGAGACAAACACTGCACAGCCAAAAATAATTATCTCATTTTCAAAAAATATTTCTTGTTTTAAGTAAAATAAACTTAAAACAAGTTTGTCCGTAGGATAACAAAATTTTACTTGAAAGCATGGTTGAGTTTTATAAACTTAGAGCAAGAAAAACAAACAAGAAAAACAAACAAGAAAGAAATTCTTAAATCAAGTATTTTATACTGGAATCAAGATGATATTTCCTGACATATTTCTCAAAATAAGAAAATCTTTCTTACGGAATGGACCTTTTTTCTAGAAAACCTTTTTCTTAAGTAAGTTTTAATTTCTTATTCGAGTAAATAAACAAGATTGTTGTTCTTGCCTGGGAAAGGGGTATGATTATATTTAATTTTAGTCTTAGAGAGAAAGGATTGATGCCAGAGCATCAGAAAGAGGTTCATCAGATTAAATGCAGCTTCGAGTAAATAAACAAGATTGTTGTTCTTGCCTGGGAAAGGGGTATGATTATATTTAATTTTAGTCTTAGAGAGAAAGGATTGATGCCAGAGCATCAGAAAGAGGTTCATCAGATTAAATGCAGCTTTTTGTAGCTACAATAGAAGTTTAAGCAAACAGACCTTAATTCAAAGTCATTTCACTTCATGTAATGGGACAGGTAATCCTTCCCATTATTTTAATGATATTATCAAGCAAATGGTGTCTCTTATTATTTCTCCCTATAGTTATTATGATTCATTCACTGGAACAAGGGTTCTTACATCAAATTAATCCCTAACAAATTTCCCATTTTCCCACATATTTTTACCCTCTTCTCTTTGGGACTTAATTTGAGGCAGAAATGTATACCCTGTTTGATAAGAAATTTGTTGTTTTGCATAGTGGTGGCCTCTTGTGGCACAACATGTAACTAATGTTCTTAATTTAAGAAAATAATTCTTATTTAGTAGTCTGTATACTTGATCCCTATATGGAACCTAACTGAACTCACATTCCACACCTATAGAATTCTCAACTAATGGAAGGAATTTGTTGAAGGTATTGAGCATGGTCATAACCATCACATAATAAAGTATACTTGCATATTTTCTTGCCCTAATTGATACCGTGGACACATGGTTTCAGGTTAATTCTTAACTGAGCAGATTTTCAAGACATAGCAATCTTAAATCTAGAAATAGAACTTTCTTATTTCAGGAATATAAGATATAATCTTGTTGAGTGCACAAATGACCAGTTTTAAGAAAATTCCTAAGGAAAAATTATCTTGAATACTTGTTTCTAGAAGAATACTAGAAAAATATGAGATATGTTTTTTAGCTTCCCTTATCTGAAAACAAGATAAACATAAACACTCAGAATGAATTTATTCCTTGAATCAAGAAAATTTAATCTTGATTCTAATATTTTCTTGGGGAAAGAAAATTATTTTTGGCTGTGTGTCCACCGTATTGGATTGGGTAATAGCAATTACCCGATAGCTTTCGGTACTGTGATCTAGGGAGAAGGAAAATACGTCAGGTAAATCAGAAAATCAAAAACAAAGGGTGAATATACAAAACAGCCAAGTCTTGCGATGAGTGACCCTTCCTTATACAATACAATCTCCGCTAGTATTGTATGAATAGGCACAGGCGGCTGTCTGATGTATTGGCCCTGAGCCGGCTGCCTCTTTCAACCAGGCAGAGGTCAGATGTAAACTTGTCATTCCAGAATCTGGCACGAATTTCCCTTCTTTGGTCAACTACACAGGAATCATTAAAGAAACATACCGGTTTGGATTAAAATTCTTTAATTTGACATTAGCTGAACTGAATTATTTTGTTCATACATGTGTACATCTATCTGAGCTGATGGGTATGAACGGGGGAATTGATGAATCACATTATTGTTAGAATGATATAATGGTGTTCGAAATGAAATATGCAGCAGGGTTTCATCAAAAACCAAGTTTTAAAACATAGAATATTCAAGAGAAAATTCCATGTTTTATATATTTTGTAGTTTAATATGCAAGGATAGAGTACCGCACTAATGTCTCAGCTTTAATCTCAATGGTTACACCATGGAGGGCCAGACTGAAATATTGCATTTAAAGCTTTCAGGAAATCCCTAATAAAAGGGCTTCACCAAAAGTATTTCAACCTGAACAAACTAATTTCAGGGAGAGGCAATTATCGGCAAGTGTCATGAAATGTTTATTGAATGCTGATAGAGTTCTCCCAGTGCTTGTTTGCAGAAACAAAATAAAAACCAAAATAAAATTTAAAATGGGGAGGGTGTGGCACATGAATGTATTACCTCATATTGGATTAGGCTCCTGTGGGGCCAGTTTGGCGTCGATTATGTAAATAATGGAACGTGTGGCTGAGTATCGGCCTGCGCTAGCACCGAATGGTCTGAACAATCTGAACGGCATCAGAATTAAAGATGAATGTATTGGATTTGTATAGAATTATAACAGCTGACAGCACCTTGTAAAATCTACCAGGATATTTTAAACCATTACCCCATAGTTATATGTATGGTTCCCTGGTCTATGTCATTTCATATAGAAAACATATTGAAAGCATGTGGCATAACTGTATATCATTATCCTGAAATCGAATACTTCCTCTCTAAATGGGAATTCCATGCAGGGAATGAAGTAATACAGAGTAGTCACTGCATTTTTCTTTCTGTTAAATCAGCTATATCTAATATTTAAGTCAGACATAGTTATAAGTTGATAATCATATCTGAATTGTGTATCCAAGTGAGAAATACTATTCATATTCTATTAATGGTGTCGTTATAAATGTCTCCAGCAAATGGTGAGTATAAAACCAATAGACAATAGCTTTACCATGTCATCATAGAGAGGGTTGGTCCTGGCACAAAGATACCTATTTTAAATGTGTATCAATGCTAAACAGCTGATGCTGTGCAGATCCAGATCAATGGCATGGTGTCACTGCAATAGGGGTTTAATAACAAACACAATGGCAGTGCTACCCACAAGGCCTACACTAGGGCAACACAGGCTATGGAAGAAGAAAGCAACTATGGCTGAACTGCTACATAATATGGGGTCTAAGATAGCATCAACTGCAACATACAGAAAGATTAGGAAGTCATGGCCGTGTGACTAGGGATGACTGTGGGGGCCATTACACTCCATAGTCTCAGCCCTGGAGTGACTGGCAGCTTGACACCTTCCATAACTCCCAGACTATGGAATATCCCTGTAGGTGGCACTATCAACTTAGATATCAAAGACCATACAGTTCTGCATAAGCCATTGATATACCACCCAAGGCCTCCCCGTGATTTATGTCATATGGGGGTGGCATGGGGGACAGACTGGTGGGGATATAGTAGCTATATCAACTTAGAGACCCCCAGTTTTGGGTATATTATACACTGAGTGACAGAATAAGCTTGAAAGAAAATTATGATCCCAAATTAAAGGACTGACATCTAATGATCAATTTCATTGAATTTTTTTATTTGTCTTCCACAGAATGCCTTCTTAAAAGGCTCGGGTCCTCTTGCCAATCTAACTCTCAGAATCTCCATACAGTTGAGAGAGACATTTGTAGAAGATTCAGGAGCAAAATAGCAGGATGTTACCGAATATCCCGTTTCCACTGCTGTGGCACCAGCATCCATTATGTGCAGAGGAAGTCCACATTGCTCATGTTTGCTCACTGTTTACATAGCTCCCAGTCTAGAGGTCAGGAAGAAAATTTATTAATGCTTTGCAAACGCAGTGAAATGGAAAGTGTAAATTGGACTGTGCATGGAAAGGAAGACTAGCCTCCTACCTACCCCCTAGAAAATGTTCTTTTTAATTTTTCTGTGCATTTTTAGTTCTTTGTTCAAGTATTTTATTGAGAAATTAAGGACATGACATTGGCTCGGATTAGGAGTTCAAACATGTAGCACATTTTGCACTTTTGAAAATTGTGAGACACCTGCTTTTCCCATGAAATTTGCATTTAATGCAACAAAGCTCATTTCAGGCTTTGCAATAGCTGATGAGATGAATTGAAAGGAACCATGTACAGCAGACCCTTTATACCAAACTAATGATTGTAACTTTGTTTTGATAAGGCCGTAATCTAAAGCATACTGTAACCTTTCTAAATGTCAAGTTGTAACTTAAGAGAGGCCTGTTGAATGTTATACTAATGAGGTGTGTCAGCATCTTAGTCTACTGCATTGTGTATGTGTTCTCATACTTTTTCCCTCAATAATGAACCTTCGGACAGCTTGATATCCATTACTTCTAACAATGAAAAAGAGAACTGCATAACATATCTGATTCAATTAAAATAAATATTAAAGGTATTGGAACATTTTAGCTTCCAGTTTAAAAAGGTCTAACTTTGAATCAATACAATGTCATATTACTGGGCCAGGCAGATTTACCTTGCCAATGTCTCAATATCCCTGCTGTCTACTGATAGTGATAAAAGGTTTGTCTTATACGAAATGACCTCTTAAATCACACATCTCATCTACCCCTTCAGCCATTCTACTAACTCTCATAGATCCCCAAACTCCCCTCCCCCCACAACACCCCAGCACCTACACCCCCTATAAGTCTTCTGAATGACTACACTGTATTGGCCTCTGAGCCCTTGGTGGCACCACCTGAAAGCCTGACATCCCGATGCGCATGTCCACTAGGACCTTCCTTTTGGCCACACTTCCGGTAATACTGCACATTCATCATTGGCCTACTGATAGGGCCATCTAGTGGAGTGTTTTGGAACCTTTGACCATCACAGACTGCATTTGGTAGATTTACATATTATAAACTTACAGAAGGCTACAGGCTCGAGTTTATCTTTATTTGCTAATGACTGGTATTGTTCTGAAGGCTGTGTCATCATATAAAATTATATGTATACATATATGATCATATTCGTCAGCTAAAAGTAGGAATCACTTGGTAATATCTGTGATTTATCCAGATGACATGTGTACACAGAACCCAAAAGCACTGATACACAACACAACCCAGGTTTGGGATCAGGAGCCTTCCCTCATGCAATATGGCCTCAGTCCCAGCAATAAAAAGGAAGCCCATGTACAGTGAATGGCTTTATGCACAGGCGGTTGTCTGATGTATTGGCTCTGAGCCGGCTGCGTCTTTCACCCGGGCAGAGGTCAGTCGTAAACCCGCCATTTTGTGGTCCGCCCCAAATCAGGATATAGCGCTCAGCTGGTCAGCCACATGGGAATTCTGTTATTAAAGAAACTTGCAGGGAAAGGCTTCGTTGGGCACCATTGACTGGAGTGTCACCTTCACTTTTGCTTTATTTAAGGTGATATTTGACTTATATGTTATAGTTGATGTTTTACTAGGCTTCCATAGATGTACTACATAATTGATATTTTCATTTATTGACAGGTTGATGCCGGTACTAACATTGTGCAATTCAAGAAGAATTGCAGAATATCTTTTTGGCAGTTTCCATGTACTGTACATGTACTATCAAACACAATCGGCGAGGAAGGGGGAGGAGTGGTCATGGATACCTATCTATTTTCGTTTTTCATAAATATACATGCTAAAACATCAGACTATGCAAGAGAGTACATTGACGTGGATTTGAAAGTAAATAGGACCACACGCCAACTATGACAATACATTTATGACAACATGTCATGTTAAATACAATTTGTAATTCAAAGCACATTGAGTAAACACTTGCACCAGCGACATAGGATCAATTTCAATGGTAACACTGTGGTATCTGCACCAGGGGATTTAAACCTTTCAGTACATCCCATGTGAAAGAGCTTCACAGAATGTATCGACGCAAACTAAATTATTCCAGGGACCGTCATTATCAGGGCGTGTCATGAAATAGTTATTTAAAACTAATAGAGCCCTACCACTGCTCGTGTGCAGTTCTAAAGAGAAATAAAAAGATTTTTTAAATAGTTAAAATGGTAGTAGGGTGTGACACATGAATGCTGCACCTCATATTGGATTAGGGTCCTGTGCTTTCGGGTTGGTGTTGATTCTGTCAATAATGGAACATGTGGATGTGTATCACTCTGTATTGGTACCGGAAGATCTGAGTGAACTGAACGGCATTTGATTTAATTTGAGTTATAACAGGTGACAATAATATCTGTTCGGCAATTTATAAATATATATAAATTGTTTCATTTTCGGGAAGCTGATATGGTCCTTTATCATATAAAGATATAAAATTATATCTTTGATAAAATTGTGGAATTAAGATAGCGAATTGGCTGAAAAAATATAGAGTGTTTCATAATCTGCTATCGTTAAAATTAGATCTGCTATTGTTAAAATGACATCTGCTATCGTTATTTTAATTTTAAGAGAGCTGAAATGCATTCACCTTATGAAATGGACTCCCTTTTACCTCTTTACGATATCGTAACTCTGCTATCGTTATTTTTGATAGCTATCGTAAAATAAACGAAACTTATGAAAAGACTCTCTGGGCTCTTAGAATTCTACTCTTATGTCAAACATATGTAAGGAACAGTAATATTCTAACAAATCTATCAGAAATTTGCACCAATATCGATGGAAACAATGCTTCCTATTCCATTAAACGTTGATCCTAAAGAGTTTAAGTATGCAAAGGCCATATGTCAAATTATTTATGGTATGCCTGTGGAAAAGCCCATAATCAATGTTAAACAATGTGTCAAAGGGAAAAAAATACCTCTGATGTCCTCTCATCTCCATCCAAGAATATTCAGTGAGCTGACCAATACAGGCTCTCCCATGCTACATATTCCTCTGTATACATTCCCATGACGAGTACGTGATACATGGTGTTGACTCGGCTTCGGGCCCACCCTGTAGTCGGTGCGAGAACAAATACGTCCGAGTCAGGAGTGCACTTAGCTGCAGACACAGAAAAAGGGGGCAAAATGTCCCCCGCTAGCCTGAAACAGATGCGTGGGCAAACGCAGCGAAATGGTGACACATCCTGTTTCCCATGCTCGCCGTCTGGCGGTGCCACTGCATATACAACATGTGTGTCAAGGTACACAGGCTGACAGTTAGGGACATGGTACAAAGGGATATGTGTCATGTTTGAGGGTTTGGTGTCAATGTTGGGGGCTTATGTGAATGGTGCCTGCTTATGGCAGGATGTGCAGTGCATAATCAGTATGCCAGCTAGTGTATATAGTAGGATACTAAGATATAGGATGCGATGTCTTGTGAAGGAGTAACCCTGGAAGGTTTTTATAAGGCGTCACAAACTCGTATGCGGTTTGTCCCGTGATAAGTAGGGATCATGACGAGTCTCACGAGTCACGAATATGTTTTGAATGACTTCCCAGTTCTGCCAAGCTCTAACATACCCTGGAAGGACAATTTATTGAAATACCCCTACTTGTCAGTCTTTATGCTCTCTTCTTTTACATATATTTCTCTCTTTTATTTGTATTAGTCCATATCATTTCCCAGAGGGTTGGCTGGCTATGGGTAAGCGGGGTAGTGAGAGAAATAGGATTGTTTTCATTAGTGAGACAGCGGTGTAGGATACTCAAATATTCATAGACCTCTGGTATGGACAGTAAAGCACTCTACCACTGGGTGGCCGTGTGCATGGCTGGGCTAGAGATGGATTGTGTCTCTAGAATAGAATCTTGTCTACAGGAGGCAGCTAGTAGAAGGTTGTTGGCACAATGGTCAAACATTAGGCGTTGGTGCTGTAAGAAGTAATTGTGAAAGAGATTGCTTATCAATGCAAATAGAACTGTGCTAGAATTGGTGTATCAAGTTCATGAATAAGAAATTCCGTACTGGTTTTCCGTGTAGCTATCCAAAACTATGTTTGAGTATGATAGCTTTCAAGGCATATCATTGATGGTGTTTTTGTTAAGCAATTAATCCGCCAGACCCAGTAGCTATTCTATTCCAAAGCTTAACCTATAATTGTAAATATAGAGGGAAGATCCATGGTATAGTTGCCCTGTGAATATGTCAGAATATCTCTTAGCATAGGATCACTGACTCCGACAGCCACTAGCATCAGACAAGGGTGCTGATATTGACATGTGGTATGCGACACCAGCCACAGAAATCAGCCCAATTGGGTTTTTGTTACAGCTCCAGGATGTCTTTTTTATATGACTATGTGTCCAGCAAAACGTGCAGAATGGATCCCTAGCTCAAGCAGTTTATAGACAACAATACACATTATATAGGAAAGTCTCGATTAGTTAACATATTCATGAGAGGATCAATCTAATACAATTGTGATCTTGTGCTTAGAAGAACATGAATGGCAGGATGATTCTATGTCCTGAATGGTATTTCCGTGTGACACACATAAAAAGATGTTGGCCGCTCGAAGCATATTTATTGCGCCTGTCATTTGAGTTGATATGTCATCTTAACTGATCCAATTATTACCATAATTATCTCATTTTTAGGAAAGTGGTATTATCCCTGGATTTGTATAAAGGGATATATCAATGGTTACCATGCTGAGAAATAGTGAGATAAATTACTATTTTCTCCTATCTGTCTTTAAGCATGCAGATAGTGCCATGCATGTAAAGCTTTCTGTGATGTGCCACCAGTGTTTTATGATGCAGTTTTTTTTCACTTTCTGGCATTAGCCCCGAGCAACTATGAATCCCCATATCCCCCTGCCAATCAATCCAACAGACAAGAGACAGAATACCCCGACATCCCTTCCAACAAGACACCATTCTGGGTCACCATTTTAAATGATCACCTGACAAAAAAGAGCATTCCCACCAGCCGCCCAGAAGCCTGACATATCCCATACTGTCAGTAGAGTTCCTGTGCGCATGCGTCGTGACATACATTCAATGTGAGATGTAGGTCACAAAACATGACCCCGCTGTCAGGTTGAGTGGCAGGTAGAAAGATGAGGCCATTCCCACCAGTGTGAAATAAGCTCATCTTTGGGCTAGATTGAAAAAGTAGAAAACATGATCCTAACCTTACATGATCCCCATACTAGCTGATGATAATAATTTTGTAATAATTATGTCCTTTTTTTACAATAAATTCTTGGTGAAATAGATGCCGCATTGTACAGATATTAAAGGTGCTTATCATAGTCATTCTATATAGGGAGACAGGTTACTCAATATAATGATTCCGAGTTATGTAGTAGATACCCTACGAGTTACTACATAACTCTCAGTTACGAGGAGGGTATCTGACTTAACATTCGGTTATGTAATAGTTAGACTATGGTTATGAAAGGGTAAATAGAATTAACCACAGCTTATAAAGCTGTGGTTAATCTTACCTACCCTTTCATAACCATTGTCTAACTATTTTAAACCACAGCTAGAAGGTTATGTGAGTCTAAGTGGAAATAACCAAGGTGTGACTTTCTTTGTCTTGGCCCTCCGCTGTGGTTTAAGTGAAAATAACCAAGGTGTGAAACCCATTGTATTAGCCCTCACCGTGGGTTAAGTTTCTATAATACTGTTGTGTGCCATATTCTACAATATTACAGGCGCAATCCCGTCTAGCTGTTCATGTTTCAAAATGCCATGTTGATATACTACTTACAAACGCCTGCTATAGTGCACATATCAGTAACCATCCAGGAGAGCCTCTGGAATTGTTGGAAAATGGGTCAGTGGGATGGATTGGGGGGAAACTGGGGCTGGGGAGGGTCGACATGATTGTGTCAAATGACATTGCAATTCAATTCAATTCAATTTACCAGCGGCAAATTGGTACTTGGAATGAGGTCTGAACCTCAATAATTTTGGAGCCATAGATTTCTGACCTGCATTAAAATAAATAGATTTCCGTTTAAACTGAGTCCTCTTGTCTTCCACAGCAGTTTCAGAGATGATTTAATTTTATTCTGAATGTATTGGCAGGTATTTGAGTTGGAATCTGACCTAAAACAGCAGAATAGGGTGCTAGAACTTACTTGCATTTTACCACCTCCCTCTCCTGACCCTCCTACCTCCCCCCTCCCCCAGTCTGCCAACAATATTCTGCACTGACTGTCCCCTATGGTTCTCTTACCTTCCCTCATCCATCGTACATTCAGTGTTTGCTAACACATACCCTACGATACCCCACCCGGCCTTCACCTGCCCTGTCATTACCTGCCCTGCATTCACCTGCCCTGCCCTCACCCACCCACCCTGCCCTCTCTTGCTCTACTCTTACCTCTCGCATGTTAATGCCCCCTGTCTGCCCCGCCTCCTTTTCCTTACCTGCCTTTCCCTGTTCTGGCCTAATCCCACGTCCAAACACCCTACTTGCCCCGCTTTCCACGCTTGCCCTGCCTGCCTGCCCTGCCTACCCTGTTTGCTCTGCTTGCCCTGCTTGCCCTGCTTGCCCTGCCTGCCCTGCCTGCCCTGCTTGCCCTGCTTGCCCTGCTTGCCCTGCTTGCCCTGCTTGCCCTGCTTGCCCTGCCCTACACTCCTCCCCACCACCATACCACGCTGCTCTCCTCAGCAGTACTGACTGATAGCATCGTCCGGAAGCAGGGCTGAACCCTCCCTCCGTCGCCATCCATCAGCTCCCTCCCCTTAAGGAAACTGCTCACCTTTCGCAGGTCCATTTCCCTAATGAGCTGCTCTCTAAACAAGGGCCGCCACTGACTACTAAGGAGCTCGAGCTGCTCGCTCCACCCCATGCACTGTTTGTAGCCGATAAAAGTGGGATTTTATGATGATTGTGCTGCGGGAACACAACTAGTCCATGGTGGGTAGGTCGTTATGAGGGTGGAGAAGGGGTGAAAGTTGGGACAATGTTTTTGTTTTGAATAGTGCATGGGTCATCAAAGAGGAGTCTGTATCTAGATAGGTCTACTCAAGTCTTAATCAAGGTTACTGAACTATTTTTAACCTTTATTGTTCTGTAATTTTGTGTTTTTCTGTCAAAATCTATTTTGGAAGTCTAATACTCTTACTGTATGAAGTATGCAGAGAAAACTTCTTTCAACTCCCAATTTGATCCCCTCAATAAGATAATAAAAAGGTGGGGACATTGATTAAGGGTGATTTAGACTAGTATTAAGCCATATCACATGCTATGGCCTTCCAGTATCTAACAATGAATGAACAATGTTGACTGGGAAACGCCCGTCGCGTTCTTTATACACCAGTCACTCCATATCTCTGCATTACCTCCAGGGTGGCGACTGAGCGAGGGCGGGTCAAGTGGTAGACTCCATTATAAGCCAATATCAGCCTCCAGGCCAAAGCCAGGAATAATTTTCTAATTTGTCCACCACGGAGATTCTCTCTTGGTGGGCAGAGCCAACACTAAGCTAACCCAATCTCAGAAGTGAGTGTATGAGCATGCGCCATCAGTATGGGTGTGATAAATTATCACTTCCGGTGGAGTTGATAGGTTCTAAATAGGGTTTCCAGGTCTTTACAAGGTATGTTACCTCTAATATAATGAGGCAGATTAAAAACCCGTTTATTAGTCTGTTTATGATACCGTACTCATTCCCTGGTTGTTCTATCCACCTGCAACCAGGCAACATGATTTTCATTAATTGCAAGAAGGAAAACTAATATAAATTATTATAATCAGTAGTACAAACCGATATGTTAAAACAAAAAAAAATCATAACTAAAGCTCTGTTGAATAAATGCGTGTGTGTTAATTATTCACCGCTGGAAAATGATGGCTGTATCCATACATGGAGGCAAATGGTCTATGACGGTAAGGATGCTGGGTATTCATTCGAAAAAGTCTCAGAAATTGATTACCACCCTCACCCTTGCTGAGTCCCCCACTGATTCACTCCTATTCTGCCATCCCTCATTTGTCCACTGTGAAAGTACTTATTCTCACGGGTCTAAATTGTCGCAGAGGAGTGAAAATTGGCATATTCGTGGGTATTTATTCCATACTTAAGCATATAAGGATTTTGCGGATTTTTCATTTCTGCAGAAATCGCGAAAATATATACCCAGTAAAATAAGGTACTTTCACAGTAATCTATATTACTCGTAATAATGTTACTTCTGTTATTCCTGTCTTTCGTTTTCCTATTACACAACTATAAGTACATGTTTAGGTTGTCTGGTAATTCATAAACGTCGACCGACAGTGTGTATTGAAAGTAATCGCTTAGGCTAAAAGGTTAAGTGAATACAAAGTCACTGGTGTCAGAATTTGATGGATTATGGCGATGCATTTAGTTGAGGTCATTGTACTTCACCTCGCTGTTTGTTGAGAGAGGCTTCTCTAATCCTTAAAGCTGCATGCCAATAGTAGTGTGTGAGACCGCTAATCATGTTCAACTTAAAGCAGCATACTCACCTAAAGTATATAATGTATTTTGTTCTAGCACTATTCTTGTCTGAAAAGGATTGGCATATTAGTGGTGAGAGTGAAGCATTGACTATAGCATAGACGAGCCTGTAAAGGCAACACTATACACTTTAAATAGTAAGTATAGGAACACATTAGAAACTCCTGTAGTTTTACAGCAACTGCTGTAGTTTTACAGTAACTGTGGTAGCTCGACAGTAGATTCTGCACCTACACTAAACTGTACACCTACAGTGCATTCTACTGTTCACCTACAAAATTGTTTACAGTGTATACTGTATAGCTCTTTAAGTAAACCTTGAGACACAGCGAGCCTTTTCTTGTATACATATAGTCAATGGGAATTAACGTCACAGAAACTGACAAGACATGTACAAAAAAGACTGAATGCTTCCGGAGCCTTCAGTATTAACTAGTACTCAGTTCTGAGAAGAAAGAAACTGAGGACGAGAGGTTCATAGGATGTGAGAAAAAAACAAGATGGAGACCTGGTCTTACCCATTTTCTAAATGACTCGGACGGAAATGACCTGCCCCATAGGACCTGTAGAGGGGGAAAGCAGACCTTTAAGGAGGTACCCTAGGTAAAAATGAGTCCAGAATCCTGATGGATAAATGCAGGCTTTAATAGGTTTTTCAGTGCAAGGACTGCTGTTAACCCGACTTAAAATCAAGACACCTCTTTAGGGAAATGAGAATTTAGTTGACTTTCCTTGGAAAAGATTGACTAGTGCACCAAAAGGGACAAGGAAAGATTCCGAAAGGTGTTAATGACTCTAAAAACACTTAATTCAAAATTGAACAATCATTTTTAAAGCCAATTCAACTATGTTACAGTACGCAATTTGAACTTCCTAAGTAAGTTCTCTAGCCACAAAATAGAAACCAAAGACTTAGTATATTTACCAAAGTAACTTTTTCTTCATTGTCCATCCAGCCAGAACCCCATCTTGACCTCAATCCCCAATTCCCTTCCCAATTTGCCCTTGTTAAAGGCGGCCTCACTATTGACGTCGTTCCGGTAGCCTCCACCAACGGCAAGCGATAAAGTAGAAAAGCCAGGCTGAACAGTTGGTCTAATGAAGACCAGACGTCTGGGAAAGTGGCTTTGATTGGGGCCAAGAGTGTCCAGCATGGGTAAGGAATCAGACTTTTGTCTGGGCCTCTTGTATAGGGGGCTTAGACCACACTGTGGATCCCCTGACTACTTCTCTCACTATTGTACATGTTCTACTGAGGGATCCATTTCCATCTCCTGTGTCTCCTGGACCTCTCTGCACAGCGACATGTTCATGTTACCTTGTCGGTATGATTTGTCACTGGCCATCTGCTTTTCTTGAGACACTTAGTTTTCCCGAGCATTGAAGTAAGATATTTGAGAATGGTTGTTTTAATCGTAATTTCAGTGGGGTTTGAACAACTTTCACATCATAGATTCAATCAACACCACCAGCATCCCTATCCCCATGGCGCTATAGACATGGTCCATCACTACCAGAAAGTCCTATCAAAGACATAATGGGAGACGCAAAATAAAATGTGATCAAAACCACTAATTGCAAACAAATTCAAATAACTCTATGTGTAGAAAGGCCCCTCATAACCCCAGAGCCATACCCTGAGTCGATTGGGATTTCTCGGCCAGACTAAACCCCAATCAATTAGGGGCTGGTACCTGGGCAGTCCGAATGGCTGCCCAGCGGGCATACAGAGCGCCCGCGGCACCCAACGTCCATCAAGACAGCCCTCTGGCGGAATAAACCGGAACTACAGATTCCCCTCACGCACAACTCCCCTTTTATATTGCATACGTCTGCGGCGAGGATGGGATGGGGGACTAGCGTCGATTGGTGCCCCCTCCGGAAGTAGCGCCGGAAGTGGTGTCTGTAACTCCTGGTGTGGCAAACAGAGGACACCACTGTAGTCTTGACCTTGACCTTTGCGGATTAACAAATATTCTCTGACCGCTAGGACAGGCCATGTGATGAGTGTGGGTGATTCGTGATGTACGTGAATGGTGAGGCTAATAGCATCATGCCTGGGTCAAAGGGAGCATTCTTTTTTTAGCAAGGGGGGGGGGGTCAAATTTATAGCGGCCAACCCCTTTGAGCATTTTTTTTCATCCCCCCTCTCTAGAAGTCAGAACTTTCCCTACCCCCCCCCCCACCCCCCGCCATCTTATTAGAAAATGACTGCTCCCTCCCGGAATTGGGACACAAATTTCTCTTCATCGAAGTTCCCTAACCAATAGCCCCTTTCCATCGACTGTGACTAAACATGTGAGATGTTGAGTTGCCATATCGGGCCATCATTATCTTAATGATTTGCTAGAATGATGTGCATGAACTAAGTGACAGTAATAGTTTATTCTTTAATACATATAGTGTAGATGACAATAGCACTGCAGTAACAACCAGAGTAGTGGGGGACTTCAGTGTGGGCTCTTAAATACACAATAGTGGTAGCGGAGCGCCACACCATGGATACTGTTGGTAGTAGCCTACAATTCTATACATGCATGGTAATAGATGGTAATCATCTACATGAAATCCCCAATTTATGTGTTATCCCCGGTATGGATATGTAAATTAATACAGGTAAAGTCTTCATAATATCACAGAGTGTCATTATGAATACTACCGAAAAATAAATCATTGAATTCTTACGAAGTAATTTCGTCTTTTCAATAAAGTAATAATTATTGTCATAAATGATTATAATGCAAAAAATGTGGTGCACAGTATTTAAATAGCTTAGAAAGTCCTGTCATGAATAATAAAAACATAAAAACGCTACCACATTATCTTTCTTTTGCAGTATACATGTGTTAAACATTCGTTGTGTGGATAGCAGTCTATTACCATAAATCCCACATAATAGCCTCGTTGGTGTCAACATATTTGTGTGACAACACTGCCTCATTTTGACCTCTTCTGATATCATTGAGATATTTTGAAGGTGCACAGCAAAGGGCTCAATGTAGGTTGGACAAGGGTTAAATACCTCAGTGAAGGGCAGGTGGTCCTTATTATCGCCCACCGAGCAGATCAGAGCTGCTGCTCTGAGCTGCTCCAAGTGGGAATTCTTAAGGCTTTTGAGCGGGGCATGAGGCACGCTTGAATAAATTGCCAATTACCACCTTTCGTATCTGGAGCAGAATTCATCGACTCGAATGCAAATAATGAGCAAGCCGCAAGCGGCTCAGGAATCTGATTGACGTCTCTGGTCGAAGTGTGGAAGAAATTAAGGGGAAAAAGTCTCAGATGAATTAAAAATGGAGAAGTAAGAAGAGCTGAAAAGAAATATGCATCGTTTTCCTGCAAGCTTCATGTCGTTTATAGACCGCCTTTTCTTATTTGCCATACCACGCCTCCTATTAGTTGATTTGTCATCCAACGAACTTCATGTAGGATAAACCGAGGGAGTTTTGTGATGTTTTATACTCATTACAGATTTTTGACAACTTAAATCTAACATTCGAGACTACAGAATGTTTCAACAATTTATTAATGCATGGTCTGAAATACTGCAATTCAGATATGACTTTTATTATTGTTGGACTTCGGAATGCTGCAGGTATTATTCTGGAAGTATGTGTGGTCTGCAATTTTTGAAAATGGTGTGATCAGTAGTGACTGATAATTTAAAAAACCAGATACAGCTGGGGAAACCCGGAAAAATCTGCCACCAAGAAGCTCAGTGATTGGCCCATCCAAACCTTTGTTTCTATGAAATCTCAATAATTGCACCACCCCACGCCCATCCAACGCAATGGTAACTTGACATCACATCAATGCCCCCTTGTGAGCAGTTCTCATCATGTCTCAAAAACCGGCCACAAATTATCACTAGTTCTCCTCAACTGCAGCTGGCACAACAAATATTTTACCATCCGAGGATGATCAATATGCATTCCCCGCTTTATTCATCATTTGCTGAATTTGCCATTTTCAAGTTTCACCTGTCAAGTCTTTTCTTAATAAACAGGTGGTTGCCGGTAGCGTGGAACGTGTAGACCTTGAGCCCATTTGATGAGTTATAGTGTCTCACATGGGGGCAATAAACCAGACAATACTTTTTGAACTACTGAATTCTCATTGAAATTGTCGGGGAAAGAGAATATCCAATGTTGCATTGATTAACTATGGGAAGTTCCTAACGCACTGGTGAAGTGACATGAATAATTGCATCTTAGTAAGAGACACGCATCTTAACTTATAAAGTATATATAAGCAATAATCATCTAGGAAAAAGGAATGATTGAATGCTTTTCTAGCTATAATATTCACATCGCTAAAATGGGTTTGATAGCTCTATATATATATATACAGCTTCATCATGAATTAGCAATATCTGCAATTTCTTATTATTATTCAGTAATATTATGAATCAACAAAATCTGAATTGTTGCTTTTCTAGTCAAATACACTGTGTTGAATGTTAGCTGTAAAAGTATCATTTAGATTTTAGTCTCACACCAAAAGTTACAGCATAGCTGGTTTGACTTGCCCTTCTCTGATACAGGCCCTCTAGAGTCCCTTTAAAAATGCCCTTCTTGAACCTTACTAAGCTAACACCCCCCAGTCCCCCGCTGTGGGCAAAGCAGCATTTCCGGTCCAACTTCCGGTCAGCAGATCTTGCCAAACCTTGCTTGACCTCTTGCCTACGTGAGTAGCATGGGATCAAAGAGAAGCATGCTTGTAACTGGTGGGGGGAGGGGGGCTGCGCTGCTATGGCTTGGAGTGAGGAGGGTGGTGCTAGGTGGATGTGCTGTGCTTGTGTTTCGGGTTGAGAGGAATGAGGTCAGCTACTGTCAATTAGCATCCAGAATATGATCAATTTCATCCGTTAACATCTGGGGTTATGTGCATCTCGTATCACTCATATGATGAGCCGAAATAAACGTACCATTCATCATCTTAATTCCTAGTTCTTACATGGATAGTAGTAAAAATAGTTTGCCTTAAGTGGGGGTAATTTTCAGGCTCCTATGCTTCAATTCTGGGATGGATTCATGTCATTTTGCATCCAAACTCTTCAAATTGATGGGAAACGATCTACAAGATACAGATTGGCATTCATGCTATGAAGGTATCAAAGGCATGGCAAACGGCTCACCCCCTAAAAATATGGTCCATGGTGGAACATTTTTTTCCAGTCACTGTTCCCCTCATTCCTCCTATTATTCTATCCCTCGTTTCTTATTCCTTAGCTTTCTTACATTGTGCCAACATTCACTGTTTCTTAGAGTATAGACACATTATATGCATAAATCGTTTTCCTGAATCAGCAAATACGTCATTCTGTACCACCCACAGTGAGACCCCATCTAGCGCTCTTTCAGTATGATTTCCCTTCGGCGAAGACTCGCATTTAGGGTTTCGGCCACATGTCAATCTATGTACACATGGGTTTTATGATAAGGATGGTGTATCAGGGTGGCTGGGGATACACTAGTGGTCGGGTTTATGCTCCCCTGGACCCTAGACAGTGTAGATTGTGCCCTTAGTGCTAAAGCTGTTGGGCCCTCCCAATTGTTATATATGCTCTCAGAATCTGGCACCGGAAATGCTCAATAATTCACAGAACAAGCGCAGTGGTAATAACCTTTTGCCTGGGAACCCTCCATATGATAGGGGTAGGGTTAGGGGCAGAGCTGGCAGGTAGCCTTTGGGAGTTGTAAAGCATTTGGAGCCTATAGTAATGTACTTGATCGGCCCTATGGATACATTCTGTGAGCGGAATTTGTTCAAGCCATTAGCAAATAATCATGCCATCACTGTGTTATTATCAATATTGCCACCATCCAACTTAATCAATGTTTTGTGGAACATTGGAATTCAAACATTGTGGGACTTCTGTTTGTCTGGCAATATCTAGTCCGTATTTTGGACATTTAGGGAGAGCTATACTTTTTTCTGGATTACATTGTTGGCGAAAAGCATTTTCAGTTATAGCAGGCTCCATTACAAACATTAATTAAGTTTTCAAAGGGACATATATGTGAAACTATAGACTAGAATTATATGTTTTATCATACTGACAATACATGTTTATTTACCGGAATGTGTACTAGGTTGCTTAGTATACACATTTAATGGCATATGCAGCTATAAATTGTAACCAAAACCTTTTCTTGCCTTTTGACTTATTGCAAATTCCAAGTTCCCACTTTTTTATTCTCTCCATACCCTATAGAAGTCAAAAGGTGCCCTAAAGTGCTCAACGTAGCCAGTTCGCAGAGCTACATTCATGCATCATGACGACCAAAGACATGATACTTTTGTTTCTATTTTGTTTGTATTTGATTTATTCATACTGGATAAAAGGAGAGTAAAATACCCTTATTTGAAAAACTTATTTGAAAGAAATCCCTTCCACACTTAGGGGTGTATCATTTTAACTACACAGGTCAGTGTAGGTTTACCCTATTCCTCTTGGAAAGGGAGAAGCGGCTTGTTTCAATAGCAGCGAGAGAAATTTAAGTCTGACTTATTGCCCTCAACATAATTATAACGTGTAATCAAACATAATCCAGAGTTCAAGATGGCACTATTTTACTCTCATGTAACATATCAAAATATCAAGCAAGTTATTGACTTAATTAAAAAGCATGTAGCCTTTAAAGGGTTAAACCGGCCCCTTCTCCCGTCCCCCGTTGTCTCCCCAAACTGCACCCTTGGGCCGCTTCACAGATCACTAACACTGCAGGTGATGCTCTTAGTGTAAACACGCCATAAGGCAACCTTCTTTATGACACATAAATCTACGCATCCACACCAAGCTGTGGCAGGCCACATGGCCTGATGTAATGGGTGGAAACAGCCAGCCCCAGCAATAATCTATGTTGTTGCCCAGAGCTCGGTCATCCCCAACCCTTGGAAGGGCCTGCTGGCCGTTTAGTGCCAATAAAGGGACATAGAAGGGGCAGGGGAGGATGTCAGGCAGACACTGGCATATCGACTAGCTATGGAGCTTCTTTGGTTTTGTTCAAAATGTCAAATCTGCTTGTGCTTCTGTTGTGGTCGCATTCACTTGGCTCTGATCGCAGGCCACTCTTTTTATAATTATAGAATCTAAAAATGTATAGCTAGTGGTGACTTGGGGTTTCACTACACATTCTGCTTTGCTTCTGCTAGTGCCCAAAGTGTCAGCCCTAGTGTCATACCAAAGGGTCTGGATAATCTGATATGCACTGCTGGTAGCAGACCTCCCGTGGATGTACATAATGGCATGTGTCAGTTAGGTACCAGGGCCCTGCTAAGGCCCACTAAGCCGATTAGCCTTGCTGCCCCTGCTAACGCCCTTTAGACCTTTGATGTCTAGGCCCCTATGTTGGTAGTACAACAGCAGAATATTATCAGACAGGTCCCTGATGTTTTATGTATCCTCTGCCTAACTCCTTTGTTCTCAAGCCGCAAAGATTTATGTGATGCTGTTGGCAATTCTATTTAGAAATTTACGTAAAAAACCATAACTGTAACAACGTCATGTGTGTGTGTCACCTTTAAGTTCATCGTCACTTTTCAGGACAAACATTTAAAAAAAATCAAACATGCAGGCGTACCGTATATTTTTGTTGTTTTTTCTATAAAACCTGACGTTCATTTGACTAATTATAAATGTGTCAGTAGAAGTCGGACTAGCCATAGCTAAAACTCCTTTTCTCATTTCCATGTGTTGATAGTATCTAAATGGTACACTGGTCCATCATGGTACGTACTCATGAGATAATGGTGAGATACATACATTCGCATGCCAATTCCAAATGAATGAGTCCCCTGCAGTGTTCTTAGTGTATAGAAAACACCAACCGATGAAATGGATGAAAGATAGCATTTTGTCAGATTAAAGCTAAACCTAATAAACCATTATCAGTAATTATCTTTGCGTAAAGATTCATTGTAAAATCTAAAGAGAAATTATTGCTGAAGCAGCTACCGATCATCCATAAAATGACAAACAATTCATCGGTTATTAATCCCACTGAGATGAGCCCTAGGCATGATGAACCAAAACCAATTTTTAGCATTTTCTGTGCCACACTCTAATCACAATGGTCATGGGGCCCATTTGATATCAGGTGCACGGGCTCTGTTCGTAAGTTATTACCATGGAGCTGTGAACCTGTTGGGTATTATGATGATGGCTTTGCACTAAAAAAAGAGGGAGGGTGTAAAATGAGACATTACTTTCTCTCGTTGAATGCACCAGGTGTTGTTTATCCAGTGTATCTGCTATAATTATGAGCTTCTCTATAAAGTGACCAAGCAAGTCAATATATTGCTCGTGGTTCTAAATATCGCTTTTCAGAGTTATTGGTCTATGGTCAATGCCGACTGTTTTAGCGGTGAACGGCAGAAGAAGCTGCTTTCTAAGCGAGCAATACTATACTAGGCTTCCTGATGCAAACAACCATTGCTTTCAGAAATTGTTTTATTGTGAAAATCGGGTCCCTTGCCCTGCTTGAAGTTTTAAACCTCCTTTCCCGAAGTTGCATGGACAAAGATGCATAGGGTCACAACAATAGGGTTGCTTCTGTGCAGTTGATGTCTTCTTTCAAACTTCTGGAAATCATTTTGCTTGTGTTAATGGCCGAATACTGTACCTGTAAGTCATATACCATCTCCTCAATAACGTATAAGCCCCTGCACCATGGCCACAATCCCAAACTAAAGCTCTCAGCATCCTTCTATGATTACCTAATGCTCTTCTGCAGCCACCTGCCTATGGGACCATCTGCTACCATTGAGAGTGCCAGCGGCGACACACAAATGTGATTAGTTGATCTTTCACCAAGAGCTGCTAAGTATGATACTGCCTGGGGATGTACATACAGTAGGGGGAAGTAAGAACCACGTGCCATATCACATAAGGCTGTTGTCATCAATTGATTTCTATAAGAGCTTGGAAGGAATGGAGGCCAGATACAATCTCGACTATTGTAAAGAGATGTTAGCAAGAATATGAAAATCAGTCGTCCCTATTTCGATCGTTGGTTTCACTGAAATCTGTACGATTACACTACACATCACACCCACTATTCAATAGTGACTTGACATAAATTCAATATGTCCTTCTCAGCACTCGTCATCGTCCCTCAAATACTAGCTACAGAATATTACTTCCTCACAGCCGCTGTAGCCAACCCAACAACGTTTTGCTATCAGAGCATGATCAATATGAATTCCCTGCTGTATTTATAATTTTCTGAATTTGCAATTTTCAAGTCTCAGCAGACAAATGTTTTCTAAATAAGCTGTTGGCCTGTTGGTTGGGGCTGGGCCTGTTTGGGAGAGACAATATTCTGTATTGCCTCAGTAAACAGAAGCATTGTTTCTAGTCTTCTCTTGCAGTTGAAATGGGCTAACTAAGTGCTGCTACTCAGTAGGAATACTTGAATTTTAACATGTCTACCAAAATTCGCTTTCCTTTACAAACAAGTATCAAATTGATATCAGGGTTAACATAAAGTGGAACTCTCAATACAGCTTGGTTATACGTAGGACCACCAGGGGGGTTGAAGTTCGACAATGGAGTAGAATATAAGTAATGGTATGGTCAGGAGCTATGGTTCATACATGACTTACTGTCGATCTGCCATGGCACACATCAAAAGGAAACCCATTTGCATAGGTATTGATGGACGGAGGTGCAGATATCAACATTCGCATTTCGTGGCCATGGGAAATGGTTGAAGTTCGAATGCGTTGTCAAGCCCTTAACATATAGTCCAGAAAGAGTCATAGGTAGTGCTTTAGGAAATGGATGTGACAGCGGAGTGCTGGTGGTGAGGTACTCTACTAGAGGTGTACACACTATGAAAGAACTGACACTGTCATGTTCAATGCATGACATGGAAACTAGCTTAACTAGGATTAACGACGCCTGTACCTCCCCTCCATTATTTTTTTATCACTTCCCATTTGGTAGTAATAACAGAGCAGTGAGGTTGGGGTTTATACGTGTGTACAGTTGAAAAACAACACCAATGTTTGGATCTTCACCAAATAATATAAATCCGGTTAAATGGATAAATAGATTATGTTGACAATCACTATGACACATTACTTTTAGTATACCAGATGCTGCGGTTTGTTGGCCTAAGATGCATAGACAAAATTGCAGAATGAAGAGTTGAAGAGTTTGGATGCTAATAAACATTTTCTAACAAAAAATAAAGACATAAGAATGTAGGTTAGGGGTGAAAAGATATAATTCTCAAACAACATTCCTGCTCAGTATACACCCCATTACCAAAAAATACTATAATTGACCCCAGGGTGCCTTTATGTCCCTTTGCATCATGTTTTTGTTAAGGGATTCTTAATGGACCGTTGATTATGTATTTCTTCGTATCTTTCCTATACCCCACATCATTTACTGCTCCTTCCCTATTCCATACGATCCTTAAGCTATATTTTACCAATCTCCAACATATACAGTGGCACCTGAGGCATCCCTCTTTATGACGCGTAAATCGCCACCTCCACGCAAAATTGCCGCAAGCTATAGGGCCTAATGCAATGTACGCCAAGAGGCAACCCCTGCAATAATCTATGTTATGGCTTAGAGATCAGTTAGACCTAGCCCTCTGGAGGACCTTGTGAACGTTTAGTGCCTATAAAGGAGTGTGGTATGTGGAGCCTAGACTCATGCTAGCACATCAACTAGCTGGCCCTCTGACTGGGAAAGGTGAAATAGCAGTTCTGTGTCTGGTATGTTAGCCACATTTGGCTGACTCTGATCTGAGGTTACCCTTTAGTGTAGTAGATAGGGGGAAAAGATTGGCACTTCTGGCAGCAAGCATGAAAGTTTCTGTATAGGGGTTTTTCAACGTGCTGAATCCATTTCTAAGTGGAAACATCATTTTCGAGAAACGTTTCTACTTCTAAATTGGCGTTGAAAATAAAAAGTATTAATTAATTAATTAATTTCATTAAAAAATCCAATATCTTATAGAAGAAGAGCAAAAGTTGTAAAGACACCTAGAATAGTTGACACCCATGTATAGTTATCACATAGAGTCAAAATTACCAATTTCGTAATTTTTCATTAAGGCCTAATTAGCATAATTTATGCGAAATGAAGATATATGCATAATGGACAAAACAGATGATTCCCTGCAGGAAAAAATCTGAGTGTTAACACACACATCCCTGGGACCATGAAAATATATGACAAATACAGATCTATTGCAAATATAGACTGCAGCCCATATGGCAGCCATATTTAAAGATGGCCGCTGCTGAATATTTCTAAATCATCTATCTCCTTTTCTAATCAACTTAGAATTATGATTCCAAATGCTAAATATACATTTCTGAGGTCAAGGAATACAATGATATAACTTTTGAGGAGATTGATGGCAGCCATCTTGGATTTTGATGATGTCATCCTTTGAAAATCTATCAATTAGCTGATTTTTCGTGTTTAATCCTTTTCATTATTACATCATTATTACATGACTCTAGCTACCCAGTTTCACCATATCCATAGAGAGTCCAAGCCCTGCATGATGGTCATGGAACACCAGTGTCTAGCCTGTTATTTTCACAACATTGGGCTAGGCTCTCCAGAGACATTCCCAAATATTTTTTGCTTTTGTGACCATCCTTTGGTGCTAGGTCGAACTCATTTACCTGCCAGAGAACCTGAGGATGCCATTTCTGGCTTAAACTTAAAGACACAGTATCCCTGCATTTTGGCCCGCCTTTTTGCTCCTATAGCTTGCTAATTATCATAGTATGGCCCGCCTACATGTAGTATGACCCACCCACAAATCACTATATGCAAAGTACAGGGGTCTGGATCCGCTGTATGGGGCAGCCAAGACTTCATATCATCCACCTGGACTGACCCTACTGAGGGGGGGGGGCACTCCCTATATGTTCTATAGTAACTATGTCCGTACACAAAGTAGTGGGCAAGGGATAGTTTTGGGCTCCATTGGCGGGCCCACCTAGCGGGAAACGGGTAGCTTTTGGGTCCACATTGGCGGGCCAACCTGGGCCCACCAATAGGGGTGCTTTTTAAGCCACTTTTTGGCAAAAGGGGTATGTTTCTGGCCAAAAGTATCCAATCAGAACATCCAAAAATCCTTCTGAAAAAGGGTATGTTTTGTGTGAATTTGTCCAAATTTTAGGTGGATATCCGGCTAAAAGGTGTATAGTTTTTGCCAATTTACGGTAGTATCCCGCCGAAAGGGTGTGTTTTTTGCCAATTTCTTGAGTATCCCACCAAAAGGGGTGTGTTTTTAGCCATTTCAAGCGGTATAGTTTCCCCCTCCCCAAGCAGGTTGTTACACATTATGACTTGTGTGTATACGGGACTAGCGCATACTGGTACCTCAGGCTAAACCCCCATCTGCTATCAGGCTAATCCCCTCTCCTCACACCTAGAACAAAGGTGCTGATAAGAAATTCACCCATGATGCACTGCTCTGGAGTCGGGGGCCTAACCATAATGCATTGCTCTGAGCCAAGATGGCGGTCCCCATAGCCTAATGCGCTAGTTCCGTATAGGTATATGTACAACTGAACCCTTTCCCTTGAAATCGTGTTCACACATGGTATACAAATCTGAGAGAATGCCCCCCCCCCCCAGGAAATACTGACTAACATACGAGTCTCCAATACAACTATTTTTAGCAGGCCCCTTTATGAAGGGTGTAGTGATATTATTAGCAGAGAATAGAGTGGTCATTTTTAAACAACTGCGTGGGTGGGTGGGGGGGGGGTGGACTTTTGTGTCAGGGCAGTGGGATAATATGCAGGCTTTTTCAATGTAGAGGGGGTGCTTTTTCTAAACCCTAGCCCCCTCTGGAGGAATCCCCATTTGTTTGGTATCCCCATCAGGTGCAAATTTCTACAACAATCTACCAACCCCACAACCACCCTGACACTAAATGACAACTCCCTTATGTTACCTGACCTGTTATGGCACCTAATGATTGCCACCCCTCTACACAACTAGCACTGTGGCCTGCCCACTTGTGACAACTACACTCCTTATAAACCTGGGCACGTAAACACATCAGAGGAGAGAGACCAACCCTTATATGGTAAAGGGGGAGGGGCATGTGGCCATTCTCAATTAGTGGCAACTGTAGATCCCCGTGGTGTTGAACAGTTGAAGACCTATATCCTCCACCTTTAAAGCTGATGTTTTTCTCAAATCCTTATCACACTTATTTTGGTGATAACCTGAACTGCTACATTGTCTTTGAATGTGTTTCAAATATGAATCTCTTATCTCGAATCTCCTTGGTTTTACCAGGTCTTTGCAGTCTACATTGTCAGTCCAGGTGTCGGTAATATGAATCAACAGACAAAAATAACATGTATCCCAAAGAAGATGATAATGGCTGGGTGCATTATGTACAGTATTCTCACATAATTATTTGGAGCAATAGACAACAGGGTCAGATTGCCTTCAGTTTCAAATTCAGAGCTGATTTCATTCAGATTCTAACATTCTCTTCGTATATATGAGCCCAGGTGAAAGTTGGTCTATTCACACGTAGACAGAACTGCTGACCTGGATTATATGCCAGTGAGCTCAATAAGAGAGAGAAAAAGCCCCCCCCCGACTAATGGCAGTGTTACAAACAGCACCAATGTGTGGCAATGATCAAGACTCCACTCTGTGGCTTCCAGTCATAAGGTCTAGTCTCCAGACATTTTGAAGTCATATTTACTTTACACTAAATTTATGCAGTTAAAGTTAGCAATGATGCTCAGAAGACTAGAGAGGCTTCCACTAGCACAGAGCTGAGTGGGGAGGTGATTAAAGTCTTAGGTGCAAAAGTGGTCAAAATAGGTACTCCAGAAGCTCTGCATAAGGATGTTAGGCTGAACTACACTCTAAGCACTCCTTATGAATCCATGCAGGCTGTGCCCATGCACGCTTTCTGTATCTACCCTGGCCTGGCTGGACCAGGTAACATTGTCCCATTGATCAAGGGGTCCTGGTGCAGTGATGACTCGCAGGGGGTTCACTATTTCCCCCAATGTATTTGCAGAACCTCCCCAGAGGCGAACATCCTTTAGCCCTGGGCTGGCCTCTGATGGCAAAGGCACCAGTTGACATAGTCCAATAGTCCACAGGGCTCCAACATCAGACCAGGATAGACCAAGCTCTACTTTCTGCTCCCTGCTCTACTCATGTAGGACCTGAGTTCAGCCTAAAACTCTCTGCTCTCAAAATACCAAGCATTAGCCAAAATTGCCCTTTCAAGTCCTTTGGCAGGCAGATGAGGTAGCTCTAGCCCCAGTGGATGGATTGAAGTCCCGCTAAAAATGACACTTTCCATGAAACGTCATTCCTAGTTAGTCCAGAGGGCTACTGTTTCAAAGCTAAACTGGTATGGCTCAGGACCATGAGGCAGAGCCTTGGACTGGGTGGCATCAAAATAGACAGCAACAATCCCTAGAGGGTCCTCTAAAGTTGTGGTTTACTTACTTGGTATCTGGCCTACCTTATGGTGCAACAAGACAGCAAGCTAGAGCTGACTACTAAGCCTCCAAGTTCAAGTTCAATAAAGGTTTATTTTATCCAAGGCAGTAGTACAGTCGCTTAGTATTTCAAATGCTCTACCCTCATTGACTGCCTTCTGGGGTATTCATGTGTATCTGCGGTAATGGTTCATCACCCCTTCCTTACATAACAATATTTCATGACTTAACTAACAAAGACCATTACCGCCCCTGACAATCTTTATGATCATGAAAAATACAAGCTACATATTGTGTACATGTTGCTGGGTAGGTCTACTGGGGTACATTGAGAACATATGGGGTGGCAAAGGGAAGGACACCAATTTTGCTAGGCCTCTTGGAAAAACTTGTTATTGTCTTAATATAGTGCAACCATAGTAAAATCAAGATGGCTATCATATCTTAAACATCATCAAAGGTAATAGAGGGCTCCAGTCTTTTGCTTTTATGAATGCAGTTGGCAGAATGATGATCCATAATAAGGAAAAGGATTTAACACCGAAAATCAGCTATCAATGGATTTTCAAAGGATGACATCATCAAAATCCAAGATGGCTGCCATCAATCTCCTCAAAAGTTATATCATTGTATTCCTTGACCTCAGAAATGTATATTTAGTATTTGGAATCATAATTCTAAGTTGATTAGAAAAGGAGATAGATGATTTAGAAATATTCAGCAGCGGCCATCTTTAAATATGGCTGCCATATTGGCTACAGTCTATATTTACAATAGATCTGTATTTGTCATATATTTCCATGGTCTCAGGGATGTGTGTGTCAACACTCAGATTTTTTCCTGCAGGGAATCATCTGTTTTGTCCATTATGCATATATCTTCATTTTCGCATAAATTATGCTAATTAGGCCTTAATGAAAAATTACGAAATTGGTAATTCTGACTCCATGTGATAAATATACATGGGTGTCAACTATTCTAGGTGTCTTTACAACTTTTGCTCTTCTTCTATAAGATATTTGATTTTTATGTGGAATTAATTAATTAATTAATACTTTTTATTTTCAACGCCAATTTAGAAGTAGAAACGTTTCTTGAAAATGATGTTTCCACTTAGAAATGGATTCAGCACGTTGAAAAACCCCTATACAGAAACTTTCATGCTTGCTGCCAGAAGTGCCAATCTTGGTGCTTATGTGCCCCCTATCTACTACACTACTTGTAAACTAGGATATATAGAGGATAGTCCCCTTTCTATAAGCTATACATGTATAGAAAACAGCTGCCAGTGGAGATCACAGAATAGCAGTGCTGTTCTGGGCTATGTCAAATGAATATCCTACAAAAGATCACTTGCTATATGGAAATTGAAAAATGACAGATTTATCAGAGCTCATGACATATCTTGCTAAAGATTGGGACATAGAAACATAGACAATATTAATACACAATATTAAATATATTAATTCATTTCCTTATTATAGTACCCCTATCAGAGATCACATACAATTAAGGAATTATTGAAAAATAGGAATAGTAGATGATGCTTTCAACACACTGATGAGTGCTAATGTACATGCGCTAGTTCTGGTTAGCCATGGGTATATACAAAACACCCTGAATTGGATTCTTTGATGTAGGATCTTCAAAATATACCACAATATCATCATACACCAGTTCATATGCTGAATAGCCATACACATCATCTAACCCTCACATAAACATAAAATACACACAAGGTCATATGTTAAATCCCAACCTATTGACCACACAAAGACCTCAGTATGTGTGCCAACTTAAGCCTCAGTCACAACCACTCAGAACCCTTTGACCCTTTTGATCATAGAACCCAAAGCCTACTCTTTCAGCATCGATCAGCTGGAGTGGGGGTATGGGGGGTATGACTGAAGCTGTGACCTTTGGTTCTAGGGCTTCTGTTTGGGCAGCTTTCATCCTGTATTGACCCTGGAGCATGTTGTTGTCACTGCGGTTACAGCCCTGGAGGAAAGCCTCCGGCAGGATAACATCACCCTGTAGGTCAGGGATCAGCATGGAGATTCTATATTGGCTCTCAGTTCTCAGCAGGACCAGTTTATAGTTAAAAAAATATAGCATAATATCATTCAATCAAGGCACTTCACTTGATAATTTATCTGACAGGTGATTTGTACTACTGGAGATGCAGAATTTAAATTCAAATTTAATGACATGGTTCGATGACTTACACCTACTTGATTCGGGCCTCAAAGATTTGCTTCTACCAATAAGCTTGCGGTGGTACATTAGAACAATGATTTCTCATGTTAAATTATTTGCGTTTATTTTCATTACTAAAGAGATGAATAGTATTTATTCTCTGGCAATACAGACCACACAAAAATGAAATTGTGCACTCTGTATCAGGTGAGCCAAGTGGCCTAATAACCACAACTGCAGACTTTGTCCTCTATCCCTGTCCTGTTATCAAATACATAGCTCATTGTAATGGATTAACTTCCCTGCACTAAAGCGTGTATTCCAATGGAGTAAATGGGCAGAGATTCCACCGTCAGACGAGATTCGTCCATAAGATTAACATTGTTTCTTGTGTATCTTGACTTCATCGCATGACAGAATTACTGTCAACCAACGTCAGTGGAATACTCCCTTTCCCTGGTATCGTTTTTTGGTGACGGTTTCTTTCTCTCCCAAGCCTAATGTTTGCCCTCAGGACTACCATTGGGGTATTTAGTGCCCAGGAGGTTCCCAGCTAACAAAAATATTTTATTTTACATGAAAATACAGTTTTTTAACAAGTATAATGATAACGTTTTTGCCAAAATAAGGAGCCATAGAGAAGCGTTATATAACATTGTTTAATATGTTTTTTTACTGGTTTATTCCAACATGCCCGCAGTGAATTTTGAGTAAAAATAATTGGAACCAGTATCTGTTGACGATCCCAATCTGATATACCCTTAGAGATCTATTGCCATTCACAATGCCCAACTTGCATCATAAATAGTATCCTGCAATTATAGCGTACTGGTCTTCTCTGAAATTATTTGAAATTATTTCCCATATCTCATACTATCATGACCAAAGGTCTTACATGGAAACCACATACCATACACTCTTTTCATCTACAGCAATTCCCCCTATATCCTGCCTATTCCAATACACAATACTCCAGTAATGCTTTTAGCACACACACACCCTCCTGTGATTACCTGGTGCTCTTCTGTGACCACCTGACTTATCAGCCCATCTCTCATCTGTAACCACTGAGAGCCTTTCCGTGTCTGGTACTACAGATACACAAAAGTCACATAGAACCTCTGTGGGTGTTATTAGTTGCTTTCCCATTGGCTCACGAGGAGCTGATAAGTATGATAAGGCACAGTAGGGAGATGGTAAGGATCATGAGACTTATCAGAAGGCGTATACATACCAAGAATTTTTCACTAATTGTGAGATGCGTAGGAGGGTAGATGGTGGTCTTGATCTCAGGTATACTGGAAATCTTTCAACAATAAAATGAGTTATTGGCCATCTCAATTCCAAGTATTTCTATAAGTGAAACTTTAATAAGTCTATGCAACTGTTCAATAGCAACTTGATATCAATTCAACACACCCTCTTGAGCAGTCCTCTTTGTTCCTCAAAAATCAGTCACACATTATTACTACCTGCCCATATTTCCAGCTGATCTAACGGCCTTTTGCTATCAGAACATGAATAATATGAATTCCCTACTTTATTTCTCATTTTCTTAGTTTGCAAGCAGTAACTTGTGTTTTTTGAATAAACAAGTGATCTCTCGACCGGAGTTTGGCTCTCTTTGAGATTGTTCAATGTTGCCTCAATAAATGCAGTGGGACATTGCTTTATGTCTCCTCTTGTAGTGGTATTAAAAGAGAATACTCGATGTGTCTGTGTCGCTGCTGGACTAATTGAACCTTACCAAGGAGTATACATATGTTTTTGTTGTTTGTCCTGTCATGTCCTTGCCCTTGCTATGTGCAACTCAATCCATTGTCCCACCCTAAAATGGGTCCCTCATATTCTAATGGGACCTTTGTCCTACAATATAGGTAGTCCTACAATACAGTGTTGCCAAGTAATTGGCACAAGTTCTAAATTATATAGCACAAATAGCCAGGCTTCTTCCCTCGCTCCCTTTCTGTAGTCCCTTATATCACTCCGGTTACATGCGGGGTCTCCAAGTTTCCTGGACAGGTTCTCCTTATTTTGGCCAGAAACTGCTGCATGCGGAACTAAGTGATTCTCTGTTTTACTATTGGATTCTACATCAATTCCATGCCCAACGGTATTGCTTCATTACTTAGTATGTATAATTTCAGTTTGTAGTCATCACTACTATCACTGACTAAGACATCTATATTAATTTCCACTTTATTTGGAGAATATTATAATACAAAAGCCACTAGCTTGACCATGGGTTCCTGATGAATATGGTTGCCTGCATGCATACCAGCTACATACATGCTGTCTCACATTACAGCAGCACTGTAATGTGAAACTGCATTCCGCTAATTTACTTCCCTGAAGTCATCCATCCCCCTGAAGTGCCCTCCTTGAATTGAACCCAGTTAATCTTCCACAGTCCCCCGCCCCCCCCCCCCCCCCCCCCGCTGCATGAAGCCAACATTTCCGGCGTCACCTACGGCCAGCAGATCTCACCTTACCTTAATTGGTCCCATGTTCATATGAGAAGCATAGGGTCAAGGGAAACATGCTTAGTATTGCAGGAGATGGCAGTGGGTATGGTTGAAAGGGGTAGAGAATATTCCCTGATTATGTGTCAGGGGTTGACGGTACTGCTTATTAACCTTAGCCATGTCATAGGCATACTATATGCTGTTCATATGCTCCTTTAAACCCGCATTTATCCAGTTAAATATCCATTGCCAGCTGTGTATGGAAGCCCATCACACAGCCATCGTTTTTCTGGGCATCTGAGTTATCTGGTTAAGCATCCCCAGTTTCTGAAACTGGAAAATATTTACCAAAAAGTTATTTTGGATTTTTTTTTTGCTGATCATACTATAATGGTGTAGCCAGTAAATGTGAAGAACAGAAATGATAGCGCAACCGTATGCTGCGTATAGATTTTGTTCACAGAAACGACATGCATTTCAGGAAAGGTGTCGTCCTGTATCTCAATCATCTGTCGCTCCCCTCCCTAGTGGTTTATTATTACAGCAAGATTTCCCTTAGGTGGAGGATTGGGTTGGGGGTTCGGGTCATGTGGGGATGCCCATACACATTGATTTCCTGATACTGTTGAAGGATTATAGTGGATGGGTCTAAAATAGTTCTTGCCTACCTGAGCCTCTGGAGCCTATGCAGATTATATTGTGACCTTGGTGCTGTAAACGGTAGATACTCACAAAACATAATCTATAATCACATACAAGACGAACTGCACTTTGAAAGTTCAGATTATTTCTTTAGATATTTTGGTACTGGCTATGTTCGTTTTAAACTCTATTTTATTTAGTTTTTTAATGTTCCCTACCCACCACTAAAATCCCCTCTCTTCCCATCCATTGGATGCTCATTCCCCTGTCCACATGACCCTTAAGCTGTTTTACAGATCACTAAAGTGGACAATCACGCCCCAAGTGTAAACCTCCCATAAGGCATCCCTCTTTATGCCACATAAACCACCACCTCCAGACAACACTGACGCAGGCCACAGTGTCTGATGCAATATGTGCCGCAAGGCAGCCTCTGTGAAAATCTATGTTGTGGCTCAAGGGTTGGTCAGAAATGGTGGACCTTCAAAGCATATAAAGGGGCGGGTGTAGGGAAGGTGAGGCCTATGTTTGCTTCCACATCAACTAGCTAGCACACTGGCTAAAAATAGGTTTTAAAATAGCAGTTTCAGAGTCTTGACTATAAGTCACATTTGCCTCAGTGGCTCTGGTATCAGGTCACACTTTACATGAAGCATAGTTGCAGTTCTATTTGTAATATATACGTACAGGTAATCTGCCAGTCGAGATTACTAAATAACAATGATGTGACGTACATCACCAGACACACTTGTCGAAACATGTTTATGATTTTTTTTAATACATTCTGGGCATAATGATTATGGCCAAATACAGATGTGAAAGGGAAAACGCTACACTTACTATGCTCCTTAATGGAATGGATATCATCCAGGAAAATGAATGAAAATGAGATATTTTGTAACCCTAAATGGGCCTACCCTCTTGGAGTTCTAAATGAAGAATCCAGTTTCAAAAACTCTGAGATATGACATGTTTACGGCGATGAGATATGGACTATGGGTCTCATCACCAGGCCGAATCGATTGATATATTATGTGTAGGAGGAAAAAGACAAAGACTAATAGTCATTCATGCCCTGTGTGTGTTAGTAATCATGAAACACATGGAGAGACTCTTGAGAGAATGATGAGTTTAAAAAAAGGTATGAGTGAGCATATTATTTTGGCAGTTGACTTAAAACTCAGAGGTGCAAATATCAGTTCCATCTCTGTTTCAATTAAAACTTTCTCTTGATGCATAGGATACTGCTGAAAATAGTTTTCCATGTTCCTAAGTACAATGCCAACATTTTGACTGGACATGTCATTATAACTCACTTTCTGTATTCATCCATCATCCAACACCCTGCATCCTGACTATTCTCACCCACACTGAACTAATACTCTCACTGACCTTCTGAGATTACCTGATACCTTTCTCATTACCTGACTAAGCCGCACATATCTCCTAACACTAAACGCTTTACCATCAACTACACATAAAAGTCATATGGCACCTCCGGGGATTTCATTAGTTGTTCTTTCACCAGGAGCTAATAAGTATAATGAGGCCCTGGGGTTAAGGATGGAAGGCAGATGGAAAGGACTGTGTGGTCCTCATCCCAAGGCTTTATAAGGAGTTGCCGCCAATTGATTTCTGAGCGTAGGAGGCAGGAGGCTCTTTACCATTGAATACATAAGAAGACATTTAGGTGAGACAGAATTTTGCAAAGAAGAGTTAAACAGTGAACTTGGCAATATTAGGGTGACTGTAGTTTTATTGGAATTAAGCAGACTCCAAGAAAAGGTGATGAATATCTCGAAAAAATCCCTAAAGTTTCTGGTTTTCTTTTTGTATATTTGTTACATGTGTATTCCACCTATATCGATCGGCCAAAATTCCGTCATCTGATGAAAGTATAGAAGAATCTTGTCTGACGGACAGAATGACGGCCGATTACATCGGTGGAATACTATCTGTAGACGAACATCTTGATGTTATGATAATGATTAAGGAAAGGAATGGTTTATGAGGGTTGGTTGTATATTGTCAATGATATAATAACTAGGCATTAATTACACTGACTCGCAATAATACTTACATTATAATCTTCAACTGAACCCGCAAATAAAGGAAATGTAAAGTTCCAACCTATTTACCACACAAAGCATGTGTGCTGGCTTACACCTTAACCACAATCACTCAGAACCCCTGGATCCTTTTGATCATAAAACCTATAACTCACTGTTTTCTGATGAATCATCAGCAGGGGTTGAAGCTGTGGATTTTGATTTGAAGGCTTCTGTTTGGGCAGCTTTCATTGTGTATTGACCCTGGAGCATGTTGTTGTCCCTGCGGTTACAACCCTGGAGTAAAACCTCCAACAGGATAACATCACACAGGAGCTCACTCTACTATGAGTCATTTAATATTATATACCTGCCTGTTTGCATTATTTGACATATTAACCACAGTTGCGAATACATGAGTAGACCTGACTACTTTATCTGGATATATTGTACAGCAAGAGGATTTAGTAGTTAGTCGCAGCATAGTTTAAACATGGATAGTTGTGATTAAACTATGTGTGTGCCGAGAAAAGTGCCTTCTCGGTCTAGAAGTGCAATAAACCAAACAAATCAAATCAAATAGGTCAGGGATCAATTTAAGGATTTAATATTGACCCTCAGTCTTGGCCACCAGTTTCAAGTTCAGATACGACTCATTCAAATAAAGTAATCGATAATTATGAAAGTGGTTAGTACTACTAGAGTTACAATAATAAAATGTAACTGTTTAAGGTGGGTCGCTACCTTTTGATCAAAGTTAACAGAATTTCTTAATTTTTTTTCTAGAGTCAGTTTAAATCATACTGACATGATAAATGAAAAGAAAAATGGGGGGTGCGAACTACTTTTTAAAATATCGAATTTTGAAAATTTAAAGTATTTTTATTTATTTCTAAAAATAATAAAAAATTGTGAAAACTTTGGTGTTTTTTTTCCATATCAACCATTATGCACAGTAATGTAAAACTTCACATGTGACACGCCTATATGTTATACTTTAGAGTAAAAATAATTTTACAGTTGTACGCCATGGCATTCTTGGTAAAAATATGATGATTCGGGAAAGAGTAGGAATAAATTGTCATTATTTTTTAGTCTTATTGGCTAAAAATTGTATTCAAAATTAACAGAATTTTTTTTAAACTCTCTCAAAAGATAGTTCAGCTCATTTGCTAACATATAAAGGTGATTTTGGTAGGGGGTCCCGGGCATATTTTTAGGTTTTTTGGCCTTTGAAGTTAGAAAATAATGCAAAAAACGGACTGAATTTCATATTCAGAGCATTGTTTAAAGAGTAATATCATCAAAATCTTGCTCTTAAACGTCTTTATTAAATAACCTTGGTTGTTTTAAGCAACTTAATATGCTCTGAAGTTTTTCCGAGAAGATTCATTGGTAAATAATTGAATTTGCCTAATTTTTGAATATGATAAGGGGAACTCATTTATGTATCAAACTATGCAATATGGGCGCATTCTGATACTTTTAAGCCGCATGTGCAGAGACCTGCGCAGTGGGTTCGTTTTCAACAGGTAGCGATCCACCTTAAGTAAAGGAAAATGAAAAGGACTCACACATGAGCCAAGAAGAGAAGAGTGGATTACTGTGCTAGGGCCTGAGAAAAGTGATACATTCTGTCTATCTACAGCAAAACTAAATTGCTTTCTCAATATTTAAATTTGATACATGATAATTATTCACAATCTTGCATTCTAATAAATTAATGCACTTCATGTTAACTCTGGCACTTGGATCCCTCTCCCAGGTTCAGAATGTTTTTCAATGTCAGCTACAGATAGTTTGCTAGTATACAAGTAGTATAGTATGTATCGGAACGGGACTATAGTTAAGTACTGTTTATTACTCAATCGACATGCAGCCAATCAGAGGCCTCCATTTGACCGGAAGTGACGTCACATGCCCATATAAGGGCATACCGGAAGTGACGTCACGTGACCTTGACCTAGTTAGAGGTCAAGGTCATGACTCAGCCAATCAGAGGCTTCCATTTGACCGGAAGTGACGTCACACGCCCATATAAGGGCATACCGGAAGTGACGTCATGTGACGTCACACGCCCATATAAGGGCATACCGGAAGTGACGTCATGTGACCTTCACATGTACATATAAGGGCATACCGGAAGTGACGTCAAGCGACCTTGACTTAGTTAGAGGCTTCTGATTGGCTGGTACACCGGAAGTGACCCATTTATGCAAATGAGGGGCCTACTTCTGGTCAAATGGAGACCTCTGATTGGTTGGGTCATGAAGAAATGTGTCTCTTAATTTAATTTTGTTTAGGAAGTGATCGATTTTAGGATCACGCGACCGGAAGTGACCTGATGAGTCACGTGACTAGAAGTGACAACGACACATACCTTAATTAGATGATTCAGCAGCGACCGGAGGAAGTGTCACTTTAAGAGGACACGCTAGTTAATTGTTATATTTGTTTTACTTACTAATAAAAGAAGACGTATGAAAATAAACACAACAATAATTTTATTTTATTTTTTTATTTTATTTTTTTCAATTCTAATAACACTCTATTTTTGAAAAGATGCGCTCAATCAATCAATAACACACTTTTTTCATATTTTAAAGGACTCGTTGTCACACCGTTAGAATGCACGCGACGCTTATAATACAAGTAGCGCACGTCATCTTTCTCTATGGTGTAAGTGGCCATTTTTGGTTCGTACCACTTTTGAAATTTATATTTACCGCAAGGAGAGTTTTTCGTTTTCGAAAACATTTTAAGAAGACGACTACTTCTGTACACTTTTTTTTGAGATTTTCTTTCACCGGTGCCGCTGATTTGATCGTAGCAAATGTAAGTCTTAGGGTTGACACTTGGGATCCCGTCACCTTCTCACGCCGCTTTCTTTTCTTTCTGAAGTATGTCTCTCTCAGGCGAGGTTTGACTACACACAGGCAAACATCAGAGGCACCCAATAGCGCTAATTCTACCTTCAGACAAAGGTCAGGCACGGCTGGCCTATAATAGATGGGTCAAGGGCTATTCTAGTGAGGGTCAGGCTACGCCGGACATTCAATAAAAAGCTGGAGTTTGGCAAACTTGCTTTTGAAAGTCTGACCATGCGGGATCCTCATGCCGTAGTCTGGCAATGCTGAACTCTTGGGAGAGTATGCCGGACTCTTGCTGGCCAGACTTTCAAGCAAATTTGCCAAAGTCCAGCTTGTTATTGAATTTCCGGCGTAGCCCGACCCTCAGTAGAATAGTCCTTGACTCATCTATTATAGGTCAGCAGCGCCTGACCTTTGTATGAGAGTAGTATTGGCGACATTGGCCGACTCTGATATTTACCCGTGTGTACGGCGGGAGGAGGGGGTTCACAGCTACTGCTTGCGCTTATAGAGCGCTACTAGCGGAGGTCTGGATGAGGAGACTACGGTGTTTGTCTTTTGCTTGTGCAGCTGCTGCTGCTGCTGCTGACGATGTCACGGATGCCGCTGACAGATACTGCTGCTTGTGCTGCACGAGACTGAGTAGCCGCTATTACTAATGCTACTAATACTAGTATGAGAAAATACATTTAGTCAATTGATTAAATCAAGGAGGTTTTCTGACTTCAGTGGATCGTTTAGCCATCGGCCACGGGCAAAACTTGAAACCATTTTATACATGGGACAATTGGCAGACTCGAAACGTGTTGGTACCATAGGGTCGATCATGTTCATCATCAGTTCAGGCAAAGGAAGTGTGTCGACAGCACGCGAAAACTTCATGTCTGAATGTTTCAACACAAGACTTTTTATCACACTCACACAGCTGCTTTGAAGAGTGAATCCTTGACCAAACTTGTGCTTTTCCAACACAGCTTCGGCCTCTTTCTGTGCAGTAAGGGATCTCTCTTTCGGGTTCATCTCAGTGCTGTCTAGCATGTCCTCAAAGTCTTTAACATAATGTTCCAACGGACTACAAATGATGGACTCCAGATCATCGTCCGCATATGTCGTCTCCTCGCACCATATTGTGTCTTCGCCTGTTTCGAATTCCGTCATTTTCTTGACAATCTCCTCCTGAGTGCCTTGCATATATCGAAGCTCCTTCATGGAGTTGATAACTTGTATGGCGAAGACTGACAAACTTGAAGGAATTTCACCACAGTCAGGCCAAGTATACGGAGCTAAGAAAAATAACTCTAACAAAATCTTCTCCCTCTGTCCAAATGAAACTACTGTTCCGATGAAGTTGAAGCATGCTTCTATCCATTGCTCCTTGGTGACGTCCTTCCAATGTTTCTTTACCTCACATGCATCATAGGGCACCGTTTCTCTTCTTGCTTCAAGTGGGAGTTGCTTTTTCTTTCTTGGACTCATTTCGAGAGGGTTTCGATGCTCTGTAGCGTCAACACTTTCATAAACAAAGAAAATAGCAGAACTAACCATCGTAACGTGCTGAGCGAGCGTAGAGTGGACGATGCTACGAAGATGAAGGGCGGGTGGAGAAAGTGTGACTGGTGACAGGGGCGTTTCACTCCTTATGTACCCTGTCCTAGATAAGCCTCTTAAACGGCTGAAAAGACTCTCTAAGTACAGAGCTTCTACCGCAGGTGGGTTTAGACTTAAGCAGCTTAGTTCACACACATGTCTGTTAGAAAAAGCTACTTGCACACGCGCCTTCCTTTTTTTTCACTAGTATTCACCCTCTGCCGACTTATAAGACACCTATACACTCTTTCTCGTGAAATCTATGGAAGATGATGGAAGGACCACTGACTACATTTTCTGTGATCAGAGCGTGGAGGACGGCGTCGAACGGAGGGAACGTTGTGAACACAGCTTATAGGTTTTTTGGAAGAGGTCTTGTAAAGTCAAACTGGCGAGAGAGATGGCGTCTTTCAACATGACAATGCTGCTATGTTGGAAAAAAATAGCGTGATTTTTTCAAAAAGCTTCTATGAAAGATTTGACGTCTTCGTTGTTGTAGTGGATCGAGTAATCTGTCATAGTTTGCTTCTTCTTGTCATACTAAACTTTCTGACATGTGGCGTAGTCGGATTTCGGCCATTTTGACGCCCGTCAGGTCGCTGTCAAAAGTCGATCTCGGTCGGTGGCAGGGGTTTTTTGTTTACTAGTTTCTTGGTATACGTCATCCATTCGTAAGTAAAGCAACCTTTCTCTTCGGTTGTAGTGAAAGCTCGCAAATAATTCGCGTAGCTGTAACCAAGTGCTAAAAAAGTTGACTACTACGTCAACTATTGATTGCTTCTCTTTATGACGCTGAATTGTTGGTCTCCGGAGGCAAATAACGAGTGAAGGCGTATTTTTTGATCAGGTTCAAGTCGTAACTCTCCGAGTTGAAGCGTACGACTGGAGCTTGACGGATGTATCTCAGAAGCCGCTTCTTCAGTTGAACTAACGGTTGTCTGGTGTGAGCTGCAGCGAAGCCGCTTGGAGAAGGGGTGAATGTCGCTTCCTCTAGCAGGAGAGCTTCACCTATCGCTACATGTAACTTCGCTAAGGTTGGTCGGTAAACTTCTAGCACAGCTTTCTCGATGACTTTGACGTTCTCGTTTATGTGATTTTTAAACTCGGTCTAACAAGGGGTCGGAATCTGCGTCGGATTCTCTGACGTACGCTGCCCTTCCTACCCCGGAAAGTCGTATGCGACGCTAGCCGACATCGCTGCATAGAGGGCAAAACTTAGGTATCGTTCTTCATTTTTCTACGGGTCACTCGTGATTGTACGGTCTTTTAAAAATTTTGAAACACTTTTCGCAAACGTCCTGCGGCATGTTTTTCTTTTTTTTGTTTTTTCACTTATTTACCAAATATTAAAAAAATAAACGTTGTTTATCACTTCGAATACTAGACGCCTCTTACCACACGATGCTATTAGCATAGTGAAAGACGTCTGTAGTGTAGGATCGATTTCAACAGATGTCCATCTTACTGCAGGGATCAGACGAGAGTCGTCAACACTGGAGTGTCACAGCTCACTTTTATTTCTTTGGGTACAGCTGCATACAACCCTTGAACATACATTGCGACGTCGCCGCGTCCCATGTAGTCTTCTAACACTTTCATCAGAGCCATAGGCTCAGACGTCTCGTTGTACTTCCAAGCTTTCAGCACTTCATACACAGGGTTCTTCACAGTCCTGTCAGAAGGCACAGGTTGAGAGATGGAAGTTACTTCATGAGAAGTCAACCCTAAGTAGATCCCTATGGTCTTCCAGTCTCTAGGGCAGAGCTCAGCTAAAAGAGAGAAATATTTCTGCACTTTCCACTCCATGTCTCCACTCTCTAAGCCATCCCACATGTCATGCTTGTCCATGTACTCACGTGAGAATTTGATGAGGTCCATACGGTAAGATTCTTCCAAGGCGGTGGCTAGGTCCTTCCACCTACTAGTACAACTTTTCTGGTACCAAGTAGTGAACATTTCTCTAGCTTGAGTTATGACACTTGTCTCACAACTGAGATATCCCATATCCTTCAAGTTCACTTCAAGGAATGAACCTAACCGTATGTAATCTGATGTCGGCAACTTACCACTTATTTTCAGTAGCATAGCGTCTGACAAGTATCCTAACGGCTCTGCTTTGAAGTATGATGATACAGGTACTACTGCAGCAGAACCAATAACAGGAGCAGCGTCTGCGCTGGTATCAGACGCCTCGTTGTCGGAACAGGGCAACCACATGACTTCGTAAGGTATTGGTGAGGGCAGGCGCCACGGACCGGACGCACTACCAGTGGAAATGAGGTCGAAAAACGGACTGTGCGCCCGTGACCCTTCGGGTTCCTCGTACGCCTCGTCGTCAGCGTCGTTCTCTGTTTCACCCTGTTGCTTTAGGACATGTATGTCTACTACGCGCTGCTGGGGCTGAGTGTCCGAATAGCTGTAAGTCTCAGCGCGAGCAGCGTTGATGGCGTCGGTTGATGAAGCGGTGGAGAAGTTCTGTGCAACGTACTGCGTGTCAGTACTAGTAGCGGTAGTCGCAGCAAGAGGTGTAGCAGCAGCAGCAGTAGCAGGCGCAGCAGCAGTAGCAGCAGCAGCAGCAGCAGCAGGAGCAAGCGCAGCGCTAGCAAGTGCAGCAGTAGCAGGCGCAGCAGTAGCAGGCACAGCAGCAGCAGGCACAGCCGCCTCAGCAAGCGCCGCAGTAACAGGCGTGGCAGCAGCAGCAGCAGCAGCAGCAGCAGCAGGCACAGCAGTAACAGGCGCGGCAGCAGCAACAGCAGCAGCAGCAGCAGTAGCAGCAGCACTAGCAGCACGAGGATCACTAGCAGCCGCAGCAGGCGCAGCAGTAGCGGCAGCAGTGTGCTCAGCAGCAACAACCGTCGCGAGTGTAACAACGTCGCTACTACTGCTGTGTGCGCTCGCTACAGCGGGAGGGTGATAAGACCAAGCGGTTGCGGCGGTAGTCTCAATTTCAGTAGCAAGAGGAGACGCTGACAGTAAACGATCACCGTTCTGCGTATTCTTCTTGTTCTTGAACTCGATTAGATCCTTGGACGACAGTAGTTGTTGTGTTTTGCTCATGGTGGTGCCTGTAGAGAGCAGCAAAAGACTGAGTGAGTGAACGGATGTTTCCAGGCCTCTTATATACGCCTTCTCGCTTCTAGAGCTAAGCTACTTACAGCTCTCTTCAGCTGCCCGCCGGCTGACCGGTGACCATTCACAAAGAGAAACAAAAAGTCATAAGGCATGATGTTTTCAGCTGGATCCCTTTCCCCCTCCCCTTTGAGAGATCGACTGACACGAGCTAAGCTACTTACTGCCTTGTTCAGCAATTCAACGTGCGTTAGCTGTATAAAGGATTAAGCAGTTGCTGCCGCCAGCTGACCGGCGGACATTCCCAAAGAGAAACAAAAGACATAAGTCATGACGTTTTCAGCTGGATCTCTTTCCCCCCTCCCTCTTTTTTTTTTGAGAGATGGACTGCCATGAGCGGGCGGTGTACCGACTGTACTAATTCAACGCGCATTAGCTGTATAAAGGATTAAGCAGTCATGAGCTTAGAGTGTGTATACAAAAAAACTACAGGAGGCGTGTAGTGTGAAGCAGGACCCCCTAAGACGGGAGTGTCTGTCTGTGAGTAGAGTCGTGTGCATGTGGTGAGCGACTTAAGTGTAAAACAAAAAAAAATCACCGCCTCCTGCCGTGGTGAGTAGACTGGCCGGCGGCGGCCGGCTAGTTCAATAGGGGTGACAGCTGACTAAGGCTGTGCATGAAAATCCGATTTTCACCTGACCTCTGACGTTTGTTACAATGAATGCCAAAGGGGGAGAGAGTTGTCCTCAGGTAGGGGGTAGGAGGTAAGGCTAATGGATAAGGAAAAAAAAACACCATTTTCAGCTGGCCACCACAGATGGCGATGACATACCCCTCGGCATCTAAGCTCTTAAGAAGCTCTTACGGAGCGGAGCGGCTGCTGGACAGCTGGGGTGAGTAGACTGGCCGGCGGCGGCTAGCTAGTTCAATAGGAGTGACAGCTGACTAAGGCTGTGCATGAAAATCAGATTTTCACCTGACCTCTGACGTTTGTTACAATGAATGCTAAAGGGGGAGAGAGTCGTCCTCAGGTAGGGGGTAGGAGGTAAGGCTAATGGATAAAGAAAAAACACCATTTTCAGCTGGCCACCAAAGATGATGATGACACGCTCCTCGTCATCTAAGCTCTTAAGAAGCTCTTACGGAGCGGAGCGGCTGCTGGACAGCTGGGGTGCTGTTGGAAATAGGATTAAACTCCCTCTGTATAAAAGCTCTGATTTCTGTTGGAAAAAAACCATAGCACCTTTGACCACAGTAACGTCTACTACCACCACCACCAGCACCACCGTCGCTGCCACCGCCGCCGCCGCCGCCAGTCACAGCTGATCACCTCATTAAAAGCATGTGACGTCGTCGCTTCTAGTCACTTGCTTCATCAAGTCGCTTCCAGGCACGTGATCTTAAAGACCCTCACTTCTTAAACAAAAAAAACGAAGAGACACACTTCTTCCTCTCGAGAGGAAGAATGACGTATATAAGGAGGCTGACACGTGTATAGGTGCCTTATTAGTCGGCAAGGGGTAAATACTAGTGAAAAAGGAAGACAGGTGTGCAGGTAGCTTTCTAACAGACACGTGTGTGCACTAAGCTGCTTAAGTCTAAACCCCCCTGCAGTAGTCAAGTAGCATGTGAAAACTTACTTAACAGATCACTTAATTGAGTAGAGACTCTGTACTGAGAGAGTCTTTTCAGCTGTTTAAGAGGATTATCTAGGACAGGGTACATAAGGAGTGAAACGCTGCTCTCATTCATCGTAGCATCGTCCACTCCACGCTCGCTCAGCATGTTATGAGGGTTATTTCTACCTTTACAGCTTCTTTTCTTATCGAAGTGTCGACGCTACAGAGCATCGAAACTCTCCAAATGAGTCCAAGAAAGAAAAAGCAACTCCCACTAGAAGCAAGAAGAGAAACAGTGCCCTATGATGCATGTGAGGTAAAGAAACATTGGAAGGACGTCACCAAGGAGCAATGGATAGAAGCATGCTTCAACTTCATCGGAACGGAAGTAGTTTCATTTGGACAGAGGGAGAAAATTTTGTTGGAGCTATTTTTCTTAGCTCCGTATAGTTGGCGTGACTGTAGTGGTGAAATTCCTTCAGGTTTTTCAGCGTTCGGCATACAAGTTATCTGGTCTTTGAAGAAGCTTCGATATATGCAACGCACTCACGAGGAGATTGTTCAGAAAATGACGGAATTCGAAACAAAAGAAGTATGGTGCGAGGAGACGACATATGCGGACGATGATCTGGAGTACATCATTTGTAGCCCGTTGGAACATTATGTTAAAGACTTTGAGGACATGCTAGCCAGCACTGCGATGACCGCGAAAGAGAGATCCCTTACTGCACAGAAGGAGGCCAAAGCTGTGTTGGAAAAGCTCAAGTTTGGTCAAGGATTCACTCTTCAAAGCAGCTGTGTGAGTGTGATAAAAAGTGTTGTGTTGAAACATCCGGACATGAAGTTTTCGCGGGCTGTCGACACACTTCCTTTGCCTGAACTGATGATGAACATGATCGACCCCGTCGTACCAACATGTTTCGACTCTGCCAATTGTCCCATGTATAAAATGGTTTCAAGTTTTGCCTGTGGCCGATGGCTAAACGATCCACTGAAGTCAGAAAACCTCCTTGATTTAGTCGACTGACTAAATGTATTTTCTCATACTAGTATTAGTAGCATTAGTAATAGCGGCTACTCGGTCTCGTGCAGCACAAGCAGCAGCATCTGTCAGCAGCAGCTGCTGCAGCAGCAGCACGATCAGCACAAGCAGCAGCTGCTGCAGCAGCTGCACAAGCAGCACAAGCAGCAGCATCTGTCAGCAGCATCCGTGACATCGTCAGCAGCGGCAGCAGCAGCAGCAGCAGCAGCTGCACGAGTAGCACAAGCAGCAGCATCTGTCAACAGCATCCGTGACATCGTCAGCAACTGCAGCAGCTGCACGAGCAGTACAAGCAGCAGCAGCTGTCAGCAGCTGCAGCAGCTGCACGAGCAGCACAAGCAGCAGCATCTGTCAGCAGCATCCGTGACATCGTCAGCAGCGGCAGCAGCAGCAGCAGCAGCAGCTGCACGAGTAGCACAAGCAGCAGCATCTGTCAACAGCATCCGTGACATCGTCAGCAACTGCAGCAGCTGCACGAGCAGTACAAGCAGCAGCAGCTGTCAGCAGCTGCAGCAGCTGCACGAGCAGCACAAGCAGCAGCACCGACAGCAGCAGCAACAGCAAATCAGCAGCAGCAACAGCAGCAGCAGCGGCAATGTGGACCGCTAAATTCGAGATGGTGACATATCTGTTTCTTAGAATCGACATTCGACATGAGGTCTAGTGACATTTGACATGAAGCTTGAAAAACATAGTGACAGGTGACATGAGCAATTCTTAAAATCGACATGAGATATGAGCATAATTAAGCGACATCGACATGCGCCATGGCTATTTTTTTTTTTTTTTGAAGACAACCGCCATAGCTTCCTTATCCAGACCTCCACTAGTAGCGCTCTATAAGCGCAAGCTTTGCCTTAAGAGAGCTGTGGCTGTGAACCCTCTCCTCTCTCCGTACACACAGGTAAATATCAGAGTCAGCCAATGTCGCCAATACTACTCTCATACAAGGGTCAGGCGCTGCTAGACTATAATAGATGGGTCAAGGACTGTTCTACTGAGGGTCAGGCTAGGCCGGACATTCAATAACGGGCTGGACTTTGGCAAATTTGCTTGAAAGTCTAGCCAGCAAGAGATGCACATCATCATAAACGCGATCATGATACCTTTCATTGTAAGTAGACTCGCCTCTCTGCCCTCTCTAAAAGAGAGGGCAGAGAAGCGAGTCTCACTCTTAAAAAACCCTGCCCCTCCCCCCCTCCCCCCCTCCCCCCCCCATGCATCTTAAAGAGTGCCCCCCAGAGTGCCCCTCTCCCCCCCTCCTAGAAAAAAAGAGCCGTATTTTTAAATTATTTTTTAGCAAGCTTTTTCAGCTTGCTTTTTTTTTCTTTTTTTAAATTTATTTATCCATCAAAATCTCAAGTGACTTATTTTGAAAGCCAACCTAGTAGTCACGTGACCCCCTTAAGTAGGTCACTTCCCGTCACGTGACCTATTTGAATTTCCCGCCAACATGGTGGTCACGTGACCCTCTTAAGTAGGTCACTTCCGGTCACGTGACCTATTTGAATTTCCCGCCCAAAGGTCACGTGACCGGAAGTAGGTCACTTCCGGTCACGTGACCTATTTGAATTTCCCGCCAAAAGGGAGGCCTCTCATTGGCTGCTTTTGAATTTCCCGCCAAAAGGGAGGCCTCTGATTGGCTGCAGGTCGATTGAGTAATAAACAGTACTTAACTATAGTCCCGTTCCGATACATACAATACTACTTATACAACCTGTACAGGTCTTACATTACTCACAGTACCTGGTCAGACTGGCCTTCCCTGGTACAACCCCCTACTCATGTTTCCTTATTAAGGTGCCTTCCTTGTACCTAAACCAGTTTACCATCCTCAGTGCCCTTGCAGCAGGCAAAGCGGCATTTCCTGTCTTACTTCCGGTCAGCAGATCTTGCCAAACCTTGCTTGACCTGCCGCCTACGTGATTCGCATGGGATCAAGAGGAAGCATGCTTGTTATTGTAGGTGGTCAGTGACCAGTATGAGTTGGAGTGTGGAGGGAAAGGGATCAGTAGGGCTGTGGTTGTGGTTGGAAGATGGGGGAGGGCGCTCGAAGGCAACGCCTGTCAATTAGCCTTCATGACAAAGGTGGCCCAATGCTGCAGACATGCACTCTCGATATATTCTCTAACGTAAAATATTTAATATCCACCGATATGACACAGCACAGAAGGTTATGTAGTTTGTTCGTGTATTACAGAAGGATAATGTCCTCCACCCATCTCTTACCATATACAGCCCCTTCCAGGCAGATGTTTGGATCTGTCGGCCTGCGTGCCAGGTTCTCGATGTTATATTTTGTCAACTGGCAACACCTGGATTAATATTTGGTATTTGATAAGTAAAATGGTTACATTTACTATGTAATGCAAAGCCAATGCTAGGCAACCCATGGTGTCTGTCCGGCTCAGGGTGTCTTTACCAGTCGGGTCCTTTCCAAACAAACTCTCCTAATTATTGAATACAGAGAATATGAATAGAATTATGCTCTTAATTAATTTCACACCGCGTACATGATCAACATGTTATTCAGTGTGAAGGGCATTGGTAGGCCTATAGGGGAAGAGGGGTGGGTCTGACAAGAAGGATTGGGCATAATTTGAGTTCTTGCGGAATGGGGATATAGTTTACTGTCGATCTTCCCTGTTATGTCAGCAATTTCATGTCCTTTTAGATGAAAGAGCATACTTATTTTTATTTGCATAAGAACATGATATGAAAATCATGTACATACATACCCAACTTGCATCCTTCAGCAACATGATTATTTTGTGCTATTCTTTGAAACTACTGGAAAGTATCTACTATGTCTAGTACGACCAAACCACATACCATCCTGTGTCTTCATTTCCACAAAATCCCCTCTATATCCTGCACATTATAACACACAGTACCCAACTAATGCTTTCGGCATCAGTCAGAGATTACCTAATGCTCTTTTGTGACCATGTGATTAACCAATCCATCTCTCATTCCCTACCACTGAGAGCTCTTTGTGTCTGCAAGCACAGACACACAGAAGTCACATAGCACCACTGGGGATGTGATTATTTGCTCTCCCACCAGTAGCTGATAAGTATAAGACAGTGTAGGGAGATGGTAGCGGCCATGGAGCTTATCTAAAGGATTGATAGGAATTCATCACAAACTGATTACTTTGAGAGCATCTATAGGAGGATGGAAGCTGGTCTGGCTCTCAGGTATTTAGACATCCTCTAACAAGAGAAGGAGCTATCAGCCATCTTAGTTATGAATATTTGCATTAGTGAAATCTCAATAATTCTACCACACATCACCCTCACTGTGCAATGGTAACTTGACATCAATTCAATACAGGTTCTTTGGTACTGAACAGCTAGACACATGTGTGCAGCTGGTACACCTTTTTCCCCCTTAGGGAGTGGTCATTTTTTAACAACATGGGGGGGTTGTTGGATTTGGGGGGGACCAAAAAAATGTGGACCCCTTGAAGGGGGGGTACCAAAAAATTTGGACCTTTCTTGAGGGGGGGACCAAAAAAAATGCACCCCTTTGAGCGAAAAAGCCAGCACGCTACTATAGCTCAAAGGGGTCGGCCGCGCTCAATTTCAACTTGTCTGAGCGGGGGACCAAAAAAAGTTGGACCATTCCTGTGGGGGGACCAAAAAAATCCACCGACCCCCCCTGTTGTTAAAATATGACCACTCCCTTAGAGCACAATCAATATGAATATGAATTCTCCTGCCTTATTCATCATCTTCTGAACTTGCAAATTTCAAGTTTCTCAAGTTGAGTGTTTTCTAAATAAACAGGTGGTCTGTCAATGTTGCCTTTATAAACTGCAGTTGATAATTACTGTCCTAACTGTCTGTCCTAATGAGTGATCCTCTGTTTTATTCTTTTATTTACTTGACTGGTATATAAGATTCTAGTCTGCAGTCATCAGTGCTGACATTGGTATCTAGAATTCCTCTCAATTCTACAGGAATGCACATCTTTGGCATCTGGTTGAGTCTCACCTGTTTCTCCAAAAGTTGAAAATGTTCAGCAAAGAAAATGTAACTTTTAGCTGTTTATGCTATATTCAGTTAATATAATCTAAATCTTTTCTACATAATAAGTCAATGGAAGTGGGCTGTATGTTGGACATTACACATGCTGCTTTCAGTAACTCCGAGGCTCACATCGGACATAATATTAATTATTGTCTCTTGGCTTGTCATAATGAGACTCAAATGGTTTCTTCTTTTATCCCTGTTATCTATGCCATCCCTGTGTTGCTATCAATATTCAATTGTGCATATGATACTAACTCCTTAGCATTGGTCTCTGTCCATGCCCACTTTCTATTTCTATTGATTCTTGTCTATACTATTGTGGCCTGTTTTTATGCTTCCCACAGCCATTCCCCTCACTGCTACCCAGGGTGCTGACTCTTCCTGTGCCCTTTACTGCCCTCTCTACCATGCACAGAAACACTCCCTGGTGTGTCCTATAGTGAGATTTACCTAGGTGTAGGATTGGAGTTTGGGGTTTGGGTCACGTGGCAATGCCTACAGCTATTGATTTCCTGATAGGGTTTGTGTAGTGGGGTGCCTGGGGATTCACTAGCGCATTGGCCCAAGACCCTAAACAGGATATGTTGTGACCCTGGTGCCAAAGCTATAGGGTTCTTTCTCTGCACACATATAATTGTTATATATGCTCCATAGATGACCGAAAGGGCACTGGCCATAGGCAGTAGTACTGACCTTTCCCTAGATAATAGAGCATGGGTAGAGGTATAGGGTGGATTTGACAGGGAAGGATGTGGCAGGATATGAGTAGTGGGGACCTATAGAGCATACATGAATTACTGGTGATCTATACAGCTGGGTATATAGATTTTTATTCTGGTGATTTGAGATCACTGAGCATCTTCTCCTCATGCGATGAGAAGAGAAGATTAATTTTGAATAACAATTATTGAAGACAATCAAAGAAGAGTGAAACTTCCTTATAGATCTATGCGTTGTGGGCTATATATGTAAAACGTAACATGTTCATTTTTGACAGAATAACAGCACTTTATATTGACTTTTCAATGACTTAGATAAGGATCCATGTCAAGCCCTTAGGATGGGGCCTAATAAGACATGGATAGCCTAAGAGAAAATAGACCTAACAGGTAGAGTGCCGCTGCTGAGGCGTTCTCCTACCAGACATGTACAGAATGCTAAACAGATACTTTAAGCAATTGAGAACATGGAAACTGGATTACCTAGATTTAATGGCTGCTGTGCCTCGCCCAGCTTCAGCACTTCTAATTTGGAAAGAGAAACAGAGCAGTTTTTTTTATGTAGGTGACAACCAGCACTACACACTCAGAAAAGTCAGCGTCATTGTCGCTGAAACCACCCTCACCTGAAATGCCTGACTTTCACATGAGGGTGGTTTCAGCGACAATGATACAGACCTTTCTGAGTGTGTATATGACATTTGCATACTTAGATAGATATCTAATAAAAATACATCTAGTGCTGATTCTGTAGGCATAACCGGGAATAAGATTAATAGGGTAAGTATAGTATAAAGCATTGAGCCGTGGGTATGGCTTTGATATTATGCTTTGATATTATGCCAGTTGACTTCAATCCCCTAAAGACCAAGAAACTAAGTTGTGAACATCAGTTTCATCTTTGCCTTTGACTTGTCCTTCCCCTTAACCCTTTAGGGCCGAACATCAACTATAGTTGATGCCATGGGGGGCCGAGCATCGACTATAGTTGATGCCATGGGGGGCCGAGCATCGACTATAGTCATCATAACTCTATGGGATTTACCAAAGGCTCGGCCTTGGGACAGTTCCATTAAAACTGTCTCGGCCCCATCACCTGAATAATTTTTTTTTGCTCGGCCCTAAAGGGTTAATACATAGGCTACTAAATCATTCACTATATCACTATACGAGTATATATGCCTGAGGTCCTTTCTGTAAATCCCATACAATTTTATGTCATCATCCAGCATCCAATCCCCTACATCCGGGCTATCCCATCCACAATACCAAACTAATACTCTCAGCATCCTTCTATGATTAACTAATGGTCTTCTGTGACCATCTAACTAAGCCCCATATTTCTCATCTCGTACCACTGAGAGCTCTTCCATGTCTGCCACCAACTACACACAAAAGTCATATAGCACCACTGGGAATTTGATTAGTTGTTCTTTCACCAGAGGCTGATAAGTATGATGAAGCCTGGAGGTGTGGTACAGAAGGCAGATGGTAGGGACTATGGTCCTTATCACTAGGCTTAATAAGAAGTAGTCATCAATTGATTTCTGTCTGTAGGAGGCCGCAGGCTGGTGGTAATGTTAGATAGTGTGGCCCTCTCTCATTGAATGCATGAGAAAACTCTCAAGAGTGTGGGAATGGTGCAAAGTAGAAGTAATCAGTGTTGTCGATATTAGTCTAAAGGTTGTATGTAAGAACTTTTCCTGAAAATATCCCTGAAAGGGTATGAAGTTTCTGTCAATTGTGTGGTACATACAAGAAGTTTGTTATGCAAAACTTATTCATATTTATAATATATTATCATGACTATGGACCAGAATTTCTTACGCCTCTCTGGGGTCATTGTTTCAACGAAATCAAAAATAACTAGGCAAAGACACTATTAACATTTTAGTCCTCTAATGCACAAACGTTAAGTGAGAAACGCGTGCCTATTGGAAGAATTAAATAGTATCACTACACAAAACACTTAGTTGCATATCTGTATATTTTACGGTTAATAAAGATGAAAAAACAAACCTTAAAATACACACTTGCTGACTCACATTATATTTAACTAGTAACCCTCAAGTGAGCCCACAGTTTTTGAGCATCTGCATGCTTAACCTATTGACCATGCAACGATTCTTGTGTATGTGCCAACCTGAACCTCAGTCACAAACCACTCAGAAATCCTTTGACCCTTTTGATCTGAGACCCCAAAGCCTACTCTGTTATGATCGATCAGCTGGGGTTTTGTAGCTGTGACCTTTGGTTTGGGCCTCAATCTGGACAGCTTTCATTTGGTATTGACCCCAGATCATGTTGTTGTCACTGCAGAGACAGACCTGGAGGAAGGGCCACCAGGGGATCACATCACTCGTTAGGTCAGGAGTCAAGTTGGAGACTCAATATTGTTTGGTGACTTTGCGTCTCTAAAACTCTAAAATAGTACATGTCCATACTGTTAAAATCAGATGATAGAGGTTACCAAAGATCAACTGGCATTTGGGACTGAGGCATTAGGATACATTACAGAACATAAAATATGACTCATGCATTTTATTTTGTCGTAAATATGAGCAGAATTCGGTGGTACATAGACAAACACATAATTGTTTTGGATAAACATGTGCAGTTGCTTCAAACAAACTTCATAATGATGCAAAAAGGCGATGATGGCATTTGGTGAAAAGTACACCACACGTCCTATCCTATCCCTGCCTTGTCTGACTACAGGTGGATCAATTTCGTAGAGAGGCCTCCATGCATGCAGGTGCTATGGTTACCTCGTTACACTCAGTATCGTTTTTTCTCTATTATCGCAAAGTTCATTGATGTCTTGGTGCTAATTGCCGAATAGTCAATAAATATTATGATAGGCTGTAGGTATATCGAGTTGAATTAATTATAAAAGTTGCACAACCTGGGACTAAAATGAACTCTGGACCCGTTGGTGAGGTCATGGGCGGAGTGAAATAATAAGGGTAGACAGGTATTTTCAAGAATATCTGGAAAAGCAATAATTGTAAGATGAGTATAAATAGTCAGGTAGTGTAACGGAGAGTGGCAATTCGTTGATACGTGTTTCATATATTGCACAGAGCATTGCAAAAATTGATTTACCCTAAGTGGTTGATAAGGTGTATGAAGGTCTATGAAGCCTGACCGACATATAGTATAAACATATAAACTGAAACTTTGTCATGGAGAATGCACCATTTCTTGATGCATGGGTCGTTAGTGACTCCTCTTATCCCATCCCTGCCCACCCACAGGAATCCACACCTGAAGGCTGGAAGTTTAGTAACCTTATTTTAGTAGGAAAATGAAATGCAGTTAATATCCTGAAAGGCCTCTGGCACCCAGCTCCCTGTTTGGCTGTCTCCTTAAAAAGATTGGTATTAAAACATAAGCCTTCTTCATTCATCCCTTTTTCATTGTGCTGTGTTTGAAAACACTGTGAACATTATTTTTGAGCCTACTTTTTCATATCTCGTTTTTTCCCCGGAGGTAAGCTGCTTGGCTGGTCCTTTGAATTAGGGGTACCACGAGGACACCCGATGGCCGACAACAAAACGTGCCGGACAACAGTGGTATTGACCAATGGGTGCAGAGTAAATATTGTCTCAAATTTCTTATTGTTAGGGCAGCTGGCTGGGAGGCTGTAGTGCTTTGACTGTCCACCAGGAGGCGTAGGATGTTGGGACTAAATTATTTACCCTTGGACCCCTACTTGCGAAGTCAATATTTTTATGCATAATTTGATTGACTGTCTGTCAGGAGTGGTACTACTTCCAAATACATTGAGTCTTGGCAGGTCCAATATTATCCAGTTAATCAAACGGATTAAGTTAATTTCGAATACATTACCTATTTTACTTTAGGTCTTGAAAAGGGATAAATTTGGAAGGAATGGAAAACTAAAGGAATGAAAGGAAGAGGAACAGCATAGAAGAGACAGGCGGAGAACTATTATAATGCAGATGTGGATATAGAGCAAAGTTGATATAGCAAATTGGGAGGGGCATGCATAGATGGATAAAGTGGCATGGACATGGACCGATACTGGAATAAATGTACGAGGGAATCCTCACCATTGTGTGCTACAGTTATATGAAGACGCAGAAATCCTTCTGGGAATTGGTATATAGTAAGAAGACCATCTCCTGAATATGCCAAGCCTACCGCCCGAGTCAAACAGACGCAGAGGGCACAAGGCCGATCGCAGGCAGCCAAAAGTGGTGCTTCACAGTCAGATCCAGCCAACTATTGTCCGTCTTTGACCAACAATATGGTGGATCAATTTATATTCTACTCCAATCCCTCGTGCATGCCCACAATGCCTGCACTCTGGCCCTGTTGGGGGGTGTAGGGTTGCCTTGGTTAGGAGTGGACAGTGTATTCACCCCTGGAGGGAGGAACTGGAGGACTGTCTCGTATTTACCTTCATCCAGGGGGTAATCTCCCGCTATGGAATAACTGGAATGGCTGGAGCGGGAGGCGGTTGGCTTTGGCTTCGACCATGTTTATTTTGACTCCAGAGTCATTCATTCACAGAGCGGGCACAGATATAGCTATATTGGATTTAGGTTTATTTCCCTTCTTCCCCCTCAGGCAATTCATTTCAGCAAAGTCAGAATACATCTTTATTGTTACCATGCACAGTCCTTTATCAAATTTAAGATGCCACAGACTTGCTCTCGATTTGTCATGTTTATATGAGGCCTCTGGTACATAGTTAGATAAGAACAGTGGACAAATATTGATGTATCGGAGGAATTGTTTTCGGTTCATTCAAATTTCCCCGAGAGCATCTTTGCCAAAAAACTATTTACCAGCGCATGGCCCTTCACTACATAGCCATTAAATTGCTGTAGTAGCATGTAGAAACTCCCACATCTCAAATAAACCCCACTTTCCCAAGAAAGACAGAGAAGAGAGTTATCATTATCGAGGAACATAGGTTAAACAGTTATATTGAGACATCTAAAGGGTTTTTCTCTTTTTAAAACGATTAGCTTACAGAAGTTCCTTTGCCATTTTCTGTTTCTGGGCTTGAAAACGAAAAATACTTTGGTTCCAACGAAATATTTTCTAGACCTTGTACAAAAATCCTTTCAACAGTTCAAGCAAAAGAAAATAGCATTTCTGAAGGGGCCTGTGCAAATTGTTTGGCCTTTTTTCAGGTTTTTTCTTTTAATAAAGAAGTACGTCTGACCCTCATTATGTGTTTCTCAAGCCCTACTTAGTAGGAGGCTGGGAGGTGATACTAACTACAAAATCACATTACAAACTGTTATGTATACTTTTTTTCCATTTATTTTTGCAGAATAACATGTCATGTGGTATACCTTATCATGCTGTGGATTCCCTTTTATGTTTTACAATATATTTATATGAAAGCTACATCAGTCTATTTCCTCTATTCTCATAGTGTGATCGTTTATAGATGGTCCATACTTGTATTGTACAATGGATAAAAAGAGTCTAAGTAAAGGTTACACTACAATGACCTGAGGGTATGTAAAAATAACCCTGACAGACTGACTCATATACTCATAGGGCATTTCTTCCTAAGGTCAAAACTAAAAGGGTGACGTCACTAAGGGAATTCACTGGGTGTTGTCCGGAATGTAGACTGGTTTGTGTGTATTTCTTTAATTAGGTCAGGTGCAAAACGAAATCTCTATACAGCCAAGTTCAAACGAATTCCTGAGAAAATAACCATACAATCCTTTTTCTCAGTTTTCATTTGATGAACGATTTCCTTTACTCATACCCAAAGTATTTTCTTTCACTAAAGAGTTCGTGTAAATAAGAGAAAAACCTTCCTAAAGTCAAAGTCATTTGTAGTACAGCAATAGTGGGAAATAATATGCAACGAAAGTACATGGATACAGATACATGTGAGTCCCAGGCAAAAGGTAAGGAGCAGTTACAATTTATTGTTAATCTTGCTGTTTCCTATTAAATCATGAACCTATGATACCCAAGATGATAAGTTTTAGATAATTTATCTAGTACTCCTACATCTCTACCCAAACCAAAACGTGGATATGGATTAAAATGAATTGCAGCATACTGCTATCAAGGCAACAAGTGTGCACTAGTGTGCGTAAAACCCCTTTTCAATAGCAAATCACACAGCACTGTCCACCCTATCAACATCTACTCAGTCCTGATTCTTGTCGCCGTCAATATGTACCTCATGAGTGAAAAGCTAGAAGAGGGGGAACATGAAAAAAAAAGGAAAACGCCTTCCATTTTTACGCCGTGTCCTTCTGGCTAACAAATGCCGTCTGCTTACACTCGGCCGGAACCGGAAGCGGCTGTGCGTGATGCGTTGTCACGGCAACGCAAATTGATCAGAACACTTCCGGTTTGAGGTTACAAGATTCTCCACCAGAGGGTGCTACTGACAGCAAAGCCATCCCCCTGTAACGTAAATTTACCTTCGGTGTCTATTTTTTCCCTGGTGTTTCGCTCTTCTTTCGATCCGTGTGCATTACTCCGAGTTTTTACGCTTTGAGAATGGCGGTGTGATTTATGCAGGAGGTCCTCGTAACACATGCCACTTGAACACAGACTGTATGTGTGTGAACCGGAGCAGAGAACATGGCTTATTATTTGCACTACCATGGTAACATTGCCGGCCATAACTCCTATTGGTGTTTGCCTGGTGAAGTTAAAGTGCTATGTCAATACCGCTTGGTGCCTGTCCTCAGCCTTTAAGTCTCGCATGGTGCTTGTGCGGATTGCTATGGAAATGAGTTTCCAAGCGTTTACACCATCTACCGTGTTTATTGGTTAATGTAACAATTATAAAATATCCCAACAATGCATAAGCTTTGATATTGATTGTAGTGCATGGGATATTGGTTGCACTGATTTATGTAAGACGCATATAGGATATACTCCCGTTAAACTGTTAAATATGTAGGGCATACTTATCATTGTACCTTTTATATCTTAGATGCTTTGACAATGGCATAGCCTTTTGCAATGTTGTAGAGTTGAAATGGTGCCAAAAAATATTATTAAGATGATGAGGTCAACCATTGGAGTTAATTCTGGTAACTATTGATCATGGCAGTAGTAATATCTTCCCCAAGAACATTTATTTTTGGTTAAACACAAATTTTATTCATTTTCATGATATTCGACAAATTTGTTGTTGGTTTTACATGATTAAATCCATGGCTTATGCTGTATGTACATGAATTATAAGAGTTATAGAAATTTATATATTTTTTATGTTTACCCCATTACCCTTCGCTGGCTGTTTTCCCCCAAGGGCCTCTAGTCCCTATCCCATCCATTGTCTCGGAAACATTTCATAATCAGAGGACATTAAGGGAGGGTGATGTCAGATGCAGAGGAAGCAACAAGTTCCACACCCAATATCGCACGTGATGATATCATAATATGGACACAAGCGTGTTGAATGATGAGGATAGTATGTTTAAAGGAGCTTTTCATTATATCTCTATCAGTAGTATCATAAGTATACTTTACATGAAAACATAATCGTGAATTCTTCGGTGGGAAAACCTGGGGTAGGTTATACTTAACCAATAATGAATGGATATGGGGCATAAGGGTTGTGTATTGATGAATGACACCGGAGTCCCCTAGCGACGAGGGTGTTATTCATCAATACACAGCCCGAGTGGCCCCACATACATTCAATATTAGGTTTATTATACGATTATTCGATTCAAATGTAATTATTTACCTTATATAGCTCCTAATTTTGCCATTTTCAAGGATATATACATAGACTAGATCGAGCAAGGTGGGCGCCATGTTGATTTTAACATCCCACCAACCCTGGTCTCTGATTGGTCGAGCTGAGCTGGGAGCATTCATTATTTCAAATTTACTAGACCACTTTCCAGCCCAACCTATCCTCAGTGTTAACGTATAGGAGTCTACTCACGCCTTGCGACTTGTTGTTTTGATAACTAACCGCTCCCCCAGCCTAACATATAACCAGCGTTTCCCTCCCCATGTACCATGGCCAGAAATGCTTGGCGGCCTGCACGTTCGCCCTACACACCAAAGGTCCCCGGATCGAACCGGGGTGCAAACGTACCATTTTTAAAGTGCACATATATATATATGTAAAAAAATGGCCCTAGAATTATTTTAACGACTAGGTAAGTCCAACTTCTAACTTTATAGTAAAAAAAAATTATTAAAAAATATTGAATTTCAAAGAAATTATACCAAAAAATGTCTTTTCTTCTGTAACTCGGTAAATAATGGCCCTACGGGGTGGTACGTCGAGCGTCCGACTCCAAGTCTTGGGGTAGCGTGTTCGAATCACCATGAAACCTTGGATTTTATGGGTGACGAAATTTCCCCCGGAATCGTGCTGATATCCATTAAATAGTGCTGATATTCATTGAATCATGCTGATATCCGTGAATATCAGAACGATTTCCACCTGGCATATGCAGGAATATCAGCACGGGGATATCACGTAAAAAGCATGATGAAAGCCGAAATCGTATAATAAGCTGGAAATATATGTTTACATTTATACATTTTATTCATTGCACTTTTTTTTCTGGATTCTGTAAGTGAACACACTTTGGCTAGACATTGAAAATGATATGTTAACATTTCTACATTTTATATATTGTACTTTTATCTGCATTCTGTGAATAAAAAATAACGGGTATAGCTAGCTGACACATTATAGGGTCCATTGCTTCTAAGTCTCTTTTAAGGCAACTATACATCCCAGAAGACAAAAGGACACGAATAAGGTGTAACGACAGTGAGTAAGATAGAAAGTCTACGTTTTTAAAGACACATGCGGCATCAGGGAACAACAGTCTCAGAGAGAGATTGGTGTTGGAAAATGACCTAGATGGGTGGAGGTCACAAGGCCAGAAGCTGGGGGGAGCTGGGGCTGCAGCTGAAGTCACATAGGACCCAAAACAAAGGGCCGCTAAGACCCTCAGAAGCCGGTGCATATCCCCAACCTCGGTGACCCTCCACTAGTTCGGCGTACCTTATTTTCCGCTTGGATCCTCCACCAGTTCCCTGTTGCCACAGCATTCCCTGACCACCCATTGGTTAGGCTTGGTCACATGGGTGACAAGGTTCAATCTCAAAGCTGTGTAGGGTAGAGCTCTGCCTGATCTCATGCTGGCAACATGGGGTGTGGGGGGTGGGGAGAAGTGAATCCATGTCTTCTAAGCAGAAAGGTTTCTCCCAATATGGCCGCCCTTGTCAAACCATGCGTTATGATTCAGTATCTCACGAGAGACTTGGCAGCATGCATATGCAATGGTCTACCATCATGCCCCCTCCCTCATCGCTCTCTCCCTCCGGGCAGTAAATAGGGGATGTAGTTGTGAAGCCAGAGGACTGACCGGACGTGGTGCGAAGTGGGCTTTCTAAAAGCCCAATTCCGTGTGTATGCAGTTTCACTGCCAAAGTGCCCTCAGCCGACAAAATACCTACCGTGAAAAAGGCCGCTGCCATGGAAAAAGTTGATATTCTCAGAAAGCGATGTGGAATTGGGGCCATCATCTGCACTTAAGTGATGGAAATGGGAGGGAATGAATATAGCCTTGTGGAGGACCTGGTTCCATTTTCACTGGTCATTTTCTGGTTTGCTACAAAGAAAATCAATATGGAATGGGCATGTCTTGTTCGGGAGATGCAGGTAAAAGGTACAGTGTTATGATACAGGGAGTTCTCCGATTCGATGTCAGCAAAATCAGAAACCTCTTTTATAGATAGCTTTACTGCTACACTGATTCGCCTATTTGCTCGTATCATCGATGCTCAGAGATAAATGAGAGACAATATTTATGAAATGTTCTCTGCAAAGTAAGTCTATGACTTGATGCGTGGGCATAATCCTGCGATCATTCAGATTATATCTATGGCAAAGGTACGGAGCAAAATACCCCAAAAAAAAGGACCTTATCATTTCCAATCCATTGCTAATCAACACACCTTATTAGACAATGGATGGCTTGATGTAAATTATACTGTAGACACAATTTACAGTTAGATTTGTGCAGCTTCAATTCTGATGGCAAGTAAGAGTCATTTCCCCCACCATCAAGATCATTACCATACCAAAGCACACTAGAACATAGCGTGTTGTGTGTGTATCAATTGCAACAATTCAGAATCGTGTAGGGATATATACTCAAATATGGTTAATGTAATGGGTTTTCAGGAAAAATTAAATGGAGTACCGCTTTGATTAAGTGCCCCAGCACGTATAAAGTTTAGAGGGCTGGTTACCCCCGGCGCTCATACAAGGCAGGTGCTTATTCAAAATCTAATTTTAGTGCCTAGAATGCTATACCCCGGCACTTATTCATATGGTGTATGCCGTGTTGAGTGGGCCGCACTGTTCTCTGGCTACGAAGCTACTATTCAAGCCCATTTAGGACCACCACACAGAGGAGGAAAGGACCATTTGGGAGTTCGGGTCAGAGTATTATTTTCCCAGACCACTAAGGGCTTTCAGCCTGTTGAGGGTACAGTTGGTGGGGAGTGGGGACCATACGTAATGCACTTGGTGTCATGACCACCGACAATCAGCAGAGCTCTTGGCACGCTTTTGATGTACTCGTGTGGTGAGTGATAATAGGGGTCATTGCGGAATGTCGTCTGCTGTTGCTGACATCCCCTGGAGGCAGTTTGTGTTGGTTCAGCTCAGGCTGTGTATTGGTATTTCTGCTCCTGTGTAGGGATATGTTAACTGTTAACGTGAATACTTCATTTGCAAGTAAACAGTTTAATGAGTCAATGCATAAGAAACTCATAAGTCAATGTATCAAGATATATTAGAAACTTTAGAGAATTATATCACTTAAACATATGTAATGTAGCCAAAAATATATTTTCTTATGCCAAGAAAATAAGATAAATTATCTTGTCTGATTGACAAATGGCTGGTTTAAAAAGATAAATTATTTTCATATAAATTGTCATTTATCTAAAAGGCGAGTTTATTCATCTTATTTTCTTGAAATGAGTTTTTTTTTGGGCTGTGCATGGTTCTTTTGCTTTTGAATGGTTGTGCATGTGGAAGTCTGGGTCCAAACAAATAAATTCAGTCGTCTACTCCAGTGTATCAGCATGGTATATGAATGCATCACTGATAAGTTTCTCTCACTGCTGGATGCATGCACAATACATCACAAATCTGTAGTGCATTAAAGCACTAAGTGGCCTTAAAGCGTAAACCAGACGAGAGAATGATATTGCGCAGACCTTTACTAATGCTGTACAAAGGTAGGATCCATTTACCGCCAAAAGCACTGGTGAAAACATGCAACACTCTCATCAACAGGTGTAAGTGACACTGCATGCCACTCCAACTACAAGTTCATGCTCGTGAGTATGGCCAGACGGGGTGTGGTTCGGGGAGGTGAGACGAGTGCAGAGAAAAGGTCGCGGGTTGAACACATTAGCCTTCGGTCATTAGTGTAAACATAGGGGACTGACTGGGGAGAAGTGTGCTATCAGTGAAGGTCAGCTTTACAAATTGGTGTGGCTCAGTTTACAGAAGACTCTACAAGACTAAATGAAGCTATGACTTGTTTAACCTACAATGCTTCAGGAAGGTTCGCATAGTTTGTACCTGCTGGGCAGGGGGGGGGGTCAAATCTTAACAACGGATGGAATCAATGTGTTATGTCTCAAACCTTAGTTCTCATTAGCTTTTTATGTTTCTGCTATAGCTTACACTTCGGACTTTTAGACGAGTGTATAGTTCCTGGCAATTACCTGGGACTCTATATTACGTTTGAAGCACAGAGATGCAGGTAGAAGATTAATTGGTATGAAACAAGTTCTGCAATTTAAGTAGCATGGGGAGAAAACATATATGCATGTAAAGAGAAGTTTAGTCGTAGATGGCTCTGCCTACGCATTTGTCCCATGCCTTCTTGTAGAATTACTTTGTTGCCCAGGCTGAAACTAAACGATCTGTAAATTGATGTTGAAGGGAAGATCATTCTCCGACTTGATGCATTATTGTCGGCCTCTATTAGGTTATTATGTTCCTGTTTTGTGATGTTTGGATATAAAGAGATTACATGTTCTGGAGTAGTTAAAATCAATATATGCCCAAATCAATATATGCACCATTAAACACAATCAATCTGTTTGAAATATTTTGCTCCGCATTAACAAAGGTGGTCGGTCGGGTACACCAATTAACTGATTAAGTAATAGTAATTATGACAGTGAGTTCTATACTATCTCAGAGTGATTGTTCATTGACTAATGGAACCAGAGGAATAAAATTAATCAGCTCTTGTCGATATGTCACTTTTTTATCAATAAGAGAAAATGTTTATTATAGTGTATACAATGAAATGAACATGTTAACAAAGTACGGTTCCACGATATACACAATGCATGAGCAAGGTATTATCTCCAGGGGAGGATATTGCTTTACGGATCTTCACTAATGCTGTACCAACATAGGTCCTGTTTCCCGCCAAATGCACTGAGCAAATCACGCAACAATCTCATCTGCCACTGAACTTGACACTGTTTATCACTTCAACGCCCTGTCTATGTCCGTGAGAGATAGCAAAGAATGTGTAGGGGCAATGAGGTGACATGAGTGCAGAAAAAAGTCACCTGTTAAACAATGTCTGTTGGCTGTAAGTCTACACTTTAGACTTACGAGAGTAAGGATTTCATAGTTCGATAATATCAATGTTTAGAGCCTGGGTACAACCGCTTGTGTATAACTGTATTAATCTAACCTGACCAACTATTTTAAAAGAAAGAAGCTGAATGGAGCAGTGTCTTGTTTCATGCGTGAAGTCTCTGTGGGGTTTGTTTTGTTTGTGTACCTGCCGAGTGAATATTTCCTTCTATTCTGCTACTTCTAGGTTTTCTTATGAGGCTGTTACCAGATGAAGGATTTAAAACCCAGTCATGGGTTGCATTGCATTAATCAGTCTAATTCGAGTAATTACATACGTAAATGCCTCATCAATTATCCCTACATCTTACACATTATCGTATTTACCAACTACTATCAATATCTATTTGCCTAGGGCTTACCTTTCTACACTATTTTCCTATGACCTCACAGGTATAAATATGGTTATTCTGCTTCATAGAGACCGTCACACCTTTAGGTAAATACTACACATATTAGTACCCAGATCAGACCCACAGTCCAACATCATTAACCACATCTAAAGGCTACCATGGTCATATTATTCCTGACCATACTCCCTTCCTACTTCCAGATAAATAAGACAATGTCATGAGTCTTTTATCTTTCCTCCTTTTCCCCATCCCCTAATATTAAAGATGTCATGCAAACCGGTCTTGACATGTATGCCGTGTAGCCATTTTATCTCTGTGAGGCCTCATTTACAGAAGGCCCATGAGAGGGCAGCACTGTGCCTGGTTTGTCAATAGGTGAGTGGGCATCAGATGGAGGAGGTATATTAAGGGGCGGGTGGTCCGATGTGTGGGGACTAACAATTGATGGTCTCCATGGCTCCTCCCTCAGTGTCCCTCATTCACATTGGACTAAAGAAAGAACTGTGTGAAGTTTTAAATGGCACCCATATAATTATTGGGATAATTTCCAATATGTATTCATGGCAATATGACATTGTGCGTGTAATGAATTGGTGTGAAAGACAGCATTTTACATGCCATTATCTCTATCAAGGTTTAGGTAATTATTTGATAGGGCCAAAAAAAAAAGGTTTGTTTCAGGGCACCCGACCGACCTTATCAAAACAGGGCCGACCCCAGTTTTTTTTATGCAATTTCGAAGAATCTTTTGCATTTTTACCCTTTTTACCCAATTTTAGGGTATTCAAATAAGTTGGCTAGTATATTTATGTTTAAAAAATAAAATAAAATAAAATAAAATAAAAATCCGACCTACCGACCCTACATTTTCCTCATAGGTTACCTGAAACAAACCTTTTTTTTTGGCCTAGTTAGAACTGACACCTATAGATACTTCATCTGATTTTAAGAAATTAAGGCAGAAATCACAGCGAAAATGTCATGTTGAAAACCCCAACTTTCCCAACTCCCATTCAGTACCGACCCAGCAGTTGAATTGAAATTAGGATCTCAAACTAGCAAACCAGTCATGCATATTTCAGCATCATTAAATGCAGTCACAGGAATAATTTCTTTTAATGTTGGCCAATGATTTACCTTCTGAGCACCGAGACCCTTTAATTAAAACCCATAATTAGGAGTTATTAACAGTTTGTATGGCATCCAAAGGTCATAATTTCTCGAATACAATATTCAGTGTTTTGTTTTCTAGTGCTGTCTCGAGCAACTTAATTGTAACTGCCAGTCCCAGCCAATGATTTATTTTCCAACTGAAAATATAATCTACCCCCTCCCCCAATGGAATGACAGGATCTTCAGAAAATGTGTGTCCTGCACTGGTTATTATACCAAGAAGTTAACATTCATGCCATACTGATGAACTGCTGATCAATATTGACATGTTTAATAATTCGATCAGTTATGTTCAGGCCAAAATATGTAGATATATCTCTTATCTAGACAAAACAATGTATACAACAGTTTTGAAACACTACAAAACATAATGTGTTACACTACAAATGTAAAAAACACCACGAAAATTACTATACGTACAGGGTTTAAACACACTTTGCCTACCCATTCCACCATGAAAAAATGACAACCCACGCTAAGTCTATTGATAAAACAACCTGCAAAATAATACATGCCCTAATATGTAAGCAGGCAAGCAGAAAGGGGCCAGGTGGCAGAACGGCCAGCCGAACCTGGTGAAAAACGTGTATTTCTCTCACTTTTGCCAAAATAAAACCTTATTTAAAGGGCTATCCTCGGGGGTTAGTACCAATTTAGCCAGGAGGGCGGGGGTTGTGAGGCCCCTATCCCTCAAAAGGCCCCTATCACTCAAATATTTGTGAGATAGGGGCCATTTGAGATTTAGGGCCCAGCTCAGGTCCCTATCTAGCAAAAATTCCCTATCCCACAAAATTTTGAGACATAGGGACCACATTTAAACAGCCCCTATCTCACAAATATTTTTAGGATAGGGGCCATTTGAGGGATAGGGACATGTCAGGCCCCTATCCTACAAACAATCCCTAAGTATCAAAAACCCCTATCCATCACAATTTTTTGTAATAAAGCAACAAGCTATAATGGCTATATTTGCAAACATCTCATATCAGGAGATTCACAGGACAATTATCTTTCAAATAGTATACATTAAAATGCAGGATCTTGAGGTTATATTCCTGGATTTTTTGGTCACGCTTCTAGAAATGTTCAAAAGCTTTATCAACAACTTTCTCATGGAAAAAATATTTGTGGCTTTGGGACTTCACATGGGCCCTATTTCTCAAACCGTTTTGAGGGATAGGGACTGTTTGACACATAGGGACTTCACCTGGTCCCTATCCCTCAAACGGACCAATTTTGAGGGATAGGGGCCGTTTGAGGGATAGGGGCCTCACAGGGGTCTATGTACCCGAAAATGGAAGAAATAGACTGACATGGAAACATGATTAGTAGAGTAGAAAAAATTAAGAAGCTCATGCTAGAATGATTCACGGGGATTACCATGGTCGACACAGGAAAAAATTTCTAGATCGAAATATAAAGCCTAATTAATGGCCATTTTCTAATTATCATGATCATGCTAATTAGATCTAGAGATATTATCTTGGAAACCATGCAACCATTGATATAGATCAACTAAGGTCTAGAAGATCGATCATCCTGATATCAAAATGCAAAAAAAAAAACTATTTGACTTAAACATCTGAATTTTGAACACATACACTGAAAAACTGATTCCTTCTCATCAAACGATGTTCCAGATTGGGGAGGTCTGACTTATCTCCATTCAATAAGGGGAACTCCAATATGCATGTATGTCAGTGATATCATTCCAGTGCACAGACTATCTGCTATCAGCTAGTTACTATCTCCCGGTTGGATAACTCTCCAAACACCATCCTCTTTGGAAAAAGGTCTCTCCTAGACTAAGGTCTCCCCTTTCCGCCACCCACTCCACCTCCCCAGACGTGTCCCCCATTTTCCCTCTGAACACAGACGCCCAGTTGCTTGAGCCAGAGCAAGCCTCCCTTCATGTCCCTGCCAATTGAATTTGACCATACCAACACACCAAAAGGCTGGAAGATCCACCTAGCTCTCATATCTACCCATCCCCCTGCATCGATCCCCAAAACCAAGAACTAATATGTTTTGGGCCATGGTAGGCTAGTCCGATGTGAATTTTGATACCTGAAACACTGCTTATTTAGCATTTTCCAATGCAAATGGTACCTTCGTGTCGATTTTGTACATTGTGAACACTGCATGAAGAGGTGTATTTAATATACAGGAAGCTTTGTGAAATTGGCCCTCCCTCTCTCAACGTACATAGATCCCAAAAAAAAGTAACTAACCCAAACTCAAACCTGTTGATTTTTGGTGCATATTTAAGTCTTGTGGATTATGTGCATTTCAAAGCATTTCGCCTAGAGAATCACAATAGTCCAAATCTGGAGCTATCAAAATTGACTCATAGAGAAAAAAAAGACTCATAGAGAAAAACAGAAAACACTTTCACCCTTGACCTCAAATCTGTGACCCCCATGTCCACCACAGCCCCCCTCCCTAACCTGGTCTGCCTCTTCTGCATAGATAGTCCTACAGTGGTAACCTCTGACCGGAATAGCAAAGGTTCTACTATCAGAACTGACCAATTGATCTGAACAGGCGGCTTACTTCTGATTTTCTGTGTTATTCTCCTATCTTTTGTTGTTGTTTATAATATAACAGTCTACTTCTCTCACCCATTAGACATAAATGGTTTGTTTATGTATATGTATGATATACAAATGATGAAATAGCTTTACTATCTCACCTTCTCAATCTGCACCTTGACATTTTCCATTTATTTTTGCAGTATGTTCCCGTCCTTTCCCATTCATATAGGAACACTGTTTTTTCAATCTCCCCAAACTTCCCCTTGCTCTCACTTTTAATTCAGGAGCATCTCCTCACAATTGGGTGAACCAATTCGTGTATATATAGTTCATTTATCATACTGATTCTAGTCATTGGTCATGCCTATACCCATCCATCCACCCTGAGCCCAACCCACTACTCTCATCTCCACCCTATTGGAAGTGCTGTCTGATCTTGTCAGTGTTAGGGATAGGTCATGGAAGTCTACAATATTCTGATCTGTCTGCTTCTATAACCATACATAAATGGCCATTGTTGTGGCTTTTTCTGCTCAGAACCTCTAGAAACAGTCGGGGGGGGGCTACAGTCTGAGCTAGGACATATCCTATCCATCAAAGTCCTGGGCGACTATAATAGTTCAAATGCAGAATGGCTATGGCGGAGGTTTTCCAGTGTATAAGGTCAATGGTACCAATATAGATAGGAAATAAATTAGAGGGTCAGCAAATGTGAGATCAATGTTTTAATGTAACCTGACCTTAAGAACCTAACCATCATTAACTAGCCTAGACTCTCCGGTCAGTGAATGTTTACATACATACTATTGCCTGACCCTACACTGTAAAAAGTTGTTGTTCGTGAACAGCAAAATTTGCTGTATATGTACAGTACTTTAGCTGTAAATGATAATACAGCAAATTCTACTGTACATGTACAATTCTGTTACTGTAGATGCAGGTTACGGTAGTGACTTGTAGATCTACAGTACTTTTCCCTATAATATATGTACACGAGAGGTCGTGGGATCAATCCTAGGTCTAGCCACCTCTCATCAGAGATCTTTGGCAAAAAGGCTGTAAATCATTTAATACAGACAATATGACCCAATATGACCATTTGTAACACCGGCTCTGTGGCACAATGGATCAGGGCCCGTCTCCAACACCACAGGTGGTGAGTTCAATCCTTGGTGGAGACACTTCTCTTGTTTCACCTACATCCACCTAAAATTCGTTTTTCCCTCACATGGATGATTAAAAATATCACCAGCACTGGGAGGCGAACCTCAGACCTTTACGAATTATTATTAATCAGTTGAGAAGTAGAGTAGAGATATATCCCAATATGAATGTTTGTAACACCGGCTCTGTGGCGCAACGGATCAGCGCCTGTTTCCAACACCACAGGTGGTGAGTTCAATCCTTGGTGGAGCCACTTCTCTTGGTCTACCTACATCCACCTAAAATTCGTTTTTCTTTTACATGGATGGTTAAAAATATCACCAGCACTTGGAGGTGAACCCAGGACCTTCAGACTATGATTTACAATCAATTTTGCTGTACAGTAACAGAAGATTCTGCTGTCCCTATACAGTACATAGTGCTGTAAATATACAAAAGCTTACTTGCTGTAGGTCTACAGCACAATCTACTGGAACCTAAGTTGCCCCCAGTATTTGGTGTACAGGAACACTACTTACTTCTAACAGTGTATTCCTTCCCTTGTGATCCCTTGTGTGTCGCCGTCACAGCAATAGCTTGTTAGCAGGGCGGCATAGCTAATCAATTGTGCTTTTTTTTTTGCAGAAGTTACCAAATTTCTCATAGACATTGACTGATATGTGGATCAACAAGGGAAAAGGGACCACCGCGGGGGATTTTTAGTACCAACTTTGGCCACCAGGGGGCTCCAAATAGTCAACAGTGTTCAAAATATCATAAAAATTGTTCTATACAGCTTTTTTATAAAGAATACAATAAGCCAATTTAGAAAATTCCAACTTCAGTGAAAACCTTCCATATTTGGAATGTAAAAAGAACGTTTTTGGGCCTAAATTGGTGTTTTTGTACTTGTTGGTTGCCATGGAAACATAATTAACATTCTAAATTGAATTTTTCAAGAAATAAATGATTACAGGCCCCACAAAGATTTTTATGCTGAAAACGGAATGTAAATCCCATTTTAAGATTAAAAGCTGTGACCAATTGTTTGAAAAAGTTTTGATATTAATTTTGGTAATTAGCATAATTATGCTAATTAGATAGAAATATCTCTGAAATAAAGGAAGATAGAGCTTATTGGCATTTAAGATTGGACCGTCACCACACACATTCAGAGAGCCAGTACTCAAAAACTAGAAGTGGTACCTGCTTATAAAAGATATCACTGGAAAGCTGATGACATCAATTTTATTATTGAGTTTTTACCTTGGAGGACCCTTTTCCCTCGACTGTCCACATATATTACAAACACGTTAATAAAAATTGCTTCTCCACATGCTAATCTACATGTGTGCAAAAGATGGATACTTCTGAAAAAACACACGATCCGATTGTTTAATGTAGCTATGCCGCCGCGCTATGCCTATAATGCCAGTGGGAGTTATTTTAACACACCCAGGGATCAGAGCAGGTCTGGGAAATGGATACGTCTAGACTTAGGTCAATTTACTCGACTAGTGCACTGTGTTCTTAAGTCCTCTGATGACTGGATAAGTTTCGATCCCAGAAACTAATGAAACACAAATCTTCCCCCAGACACTGTGCCTGATGTGAAGCCGATGGTGTCTGTTACCAGGCTACTGCTTGGGGAAGGGACTATGGGAGATCAGCCAGACCTTCAGTGAAAGTGAGAAGTGTAGGCCTTGTAGGTCTTAGAGCAGAGGGGCTCTGACTTCAGATGTAATGGCCTTCTCTGGGTGAGGGGAAGAGTGATCCAATGTTTACTCGCTGTGCGTCGTTTCTAGTAGCCAAACATTGTATGTAATTATTATATTACTCATTGATTAATAGATTAAACATGAGAGTGCCTTCAGCAACATGCACTGTTGTATAGAAGCACTTTGAATTTGATTACATGAATTAGCACAAAATACATTATGTTACATGATCTGCGAAAAAGGCCCTTCGTGTAGGGTGCATTGAGTTTTGAGTTTAATTGTTTTATTAGGCAGCATATCTCATTACATGAAGAGAGCTCTCCCAATGCAGCCATATATAGCTTATTCAACAGTATAGTCAAACACATAAAGTATGTACATCATCAAAAATAATAGTCAATTTGAGTTCATAGCAGCCATCCTCTTAGTTTGAAAGGGCATGTGGACTAGTGATATCTAGTCTTATCTAGTATTATACTACAATTAAACTCAAGGTCCCTTTTCCCAGTGTATGTCACATATATGAAAAAAGGAAAAGGGCGAACACTCTACAATGCTTTTTGGAATCAATCATGCATCTCAAAAATTATTGATAACTACTTTCATTAAGCTGCTTTTATTTAATCACCATACTTATACAATCACTTTTCAATCTAAAAAGTCCAAAGCCCATTCAAAATACCACCAAAGTGCATAAAAAAGATCCTCAGATACCATCCATTTCCTGGAAATGACAAACATTTTCCTCCAATGAACGACCTTTGTCCCAATCCCCTACAATGCTGCAATGACGTCTGCTAGAGGATGATAGAGACAGACTTCTGGTTTGGTGATGGTGACATTTATAGAAAGGTGAACATTGACGGAATATCAGTCCCTGTAAAGGTCGGCACTGAAGAAGCCTGAGTAACATGCAATGCTCTGCTAGCATCTTCCTTCTACATGTTTCTAGGTAGATGTACATAACTTCAAAGACTGCAATGTACATGTTCCAGTAATCAACAATGTGGCATTCAAAATAGACTTGCCTGCGATCTCTAGTTGACGCGTTGTTCAGAGAAAATTATTGATATGAGGAAAAAAAGTTATTGATAATAAAATGGTATTTATTGTCCAGGGATTAGGAGGAAACAACCAGCAGCATTATGAATATTATCCATAGGTAAATGCCATTCCCTTTCTTTGCGACAGCTATATAATGTGTATGCGCTCTTCAGTTTATTCTTGAATTGTGAACAATCCATTGCTTACAAGCTATGCATGTCTACCATATAGATAAAGCACATACTTGTTACGATTATATATAATTTACAGAAGATGTCGAGGAAAATGAGATGATTGCATAATATTAGTCTAAACCATTAGGCGTGTTTCCTGAAATCATTTTAGCATCCAGAGCATACCCCATGTCCAACATCATTACCCACATCTTAATGCCACCATGTACATGCTTCTCCTGCCTTTTCCCCACCCAATGACCACATGTAAGTCACAGGCGTTTTATCTTGCCTCCCTTTTGCCTATATGCCCTGCTATCAGAGGCATCATGCAGAGTGCTCGTGACGGGTATGACGTGTGGTCATTTCATCTTGCCGAAGCCTCATTTACAGAAGGCCCATGAGAGGGCAGCACTGTGGCTGGTTTGTCAATAGGTTAGTGGGCATCAGATGGAGGAGGCAGATTAGAGGGGTGTGGCTTGGTGTGTGATGACTGCAAATGGCCTCCATGGCTTTTCCTCCAGTGTCCCTGAGTCATATTGTATTGTGTGGCCGTCTGATCACAGATGTAGGGTAGGGCATTTGATAGGAACTGGACTGTTCAAAAGAAATGTTTTCATGTTTACTGAGTCATTTTGAGCTTCAAGTAATACTTTGGAAAACAGAGTGTTCATACAATATCCAGAGGAACATCTGTGTAATAATTATTAATTAAGTGGAGCCGCTTTGTATGTCATTATGTAATAAATTGCACCTGGCAAATGTTAGATATCTAATTCCAAGCACACTGGAGAAGGAATCATGCTTAAAGATTATTCAAATTATTCCCAGGAAACTCTCCATAGCCATGCCAATCTCAGGAAACCGTGCTGAAATTGGAGAGAAAACAGAGTCACAAACTAGCAGACCAGTAATGAATATTGCAGTACCCCTAAATGCAGTCACTAAAATAGTTATTTTCTATCTCACCAACCATTTTTGTTCTGAGCACATGAACTCGGAAGCTTTAATTAAAATCAATGATTGGTAATCATTGACGGTTTGCATGGCTGCCGAGGGTTGTAATTACTTGAAATACATTATTCAGAAATTTGGTCGCTAGCGCTCTGCCTGGCAATTTGTGAATCGCAATTTCAACCAGTGTCACTTGATTCATTCCCCAACTGAAATTAAAATCGACCCACCAGAAAGCATGGGCTGTTTTGAAAAATGTGTTTACCAGTTTACTGCAATGCTGTTCAAAAAGAAGTGATAATTTATGTCCTACTGATGGATATCCTTATGTGCACAGTTGTCGCTGACATACTTTAAGTGCAGAGAAACTATTGAAGATAAATGTGAGTAGTCATTATTCAGATAGAATGTAACTCTGAGAGTTATTTTTTCGACAATGTCAAAAATAACACTTGGTATATATCCATGAGTGTTGATTTTAGTAGTACAACAATTATTTTTCATTTCCTTTATACATATCATTTACAGGTGGTCTGCACATGTCACGTGACTAGCAAACACATAAAGTGACTCCTGAATCCAGTCAGTTATTTCCATTCTGCAATCAATAGGTCAGACCATTGGGCAAACTGCAATTCCAACTGTGTCAGAAAGATATATGAATGGCATTACCATTGATCACTGGAGACAGGCCTGTGTTTTCATATTGTCACATACATCCTGAGGGACATCAGATCTTATTATATTTTGAGTTGCGTCTGATTGCATGGAAGATATGCACATAATGAAAGCATTCTCCTCCGATTGTTTTTACAATGTATCACAGGCATGTATAAATTGATAGGGTTAAGTTTGCATGAGCATGGTCCATCAAGCACTTTAGTTAGAGCTTATTTTCTCATAGAGAAAGTAGGTCTCAAAAATGATCTTCTGAAAGCATTTAAAGGTGGTTCTCCAATTAGGGCCGTGGCCCATTAGAACATTCTTTTTAATACATTGTGGTTTATCCTTCAGCGTATCCAGTGACCAGGGGGGAGGAATAGCATAATGCTTCAACTGTAATTATATCAAAGTGTGCATGTATTAACTATTCATAAAGTCATATATGATTGATATAATACATGTCCTAGCATTAGAAAAATGCTTTAAGTTTAGAAAATAGCTGATAAGCTAAACCAAGTAGTTTGCAAACATTATAAATGAAATGACAAGGTAGGCCTGTTTAATATATCATACTATCATTTAGATTTAATATTGCAATATAGCCATGAAGAGAATAATAACAAGTAACATTGTAATAACTAGGACAATAATATACAATATGCTGCTAGCTATTGGCAGAATATGGTACATAGGCTTGTATTCATCAATGTATAAATATAGGGATGATACTAATTCAGACACCTTTGATAAATACAATAAGACATGTAATACAATGAATTGATAATAGGATAATACCAATTTGCGGATTTAATCGGCAACATGCAAATAATTCTGCACTTATATTCAGGTTATTTTACATGTTATTATATTAACTGTTGCAGTAAAACTCTTTAGAAACTCAAAAATTGCCAGATATGAATACATAATTGACTTAGATATACCTTTACTTGTGAAAGCACCGGAAGGAATGATAATATTCTATATTACAGGGTAAAATATAGTTTTATCCATTTTAGGAGGAATAAGAAGTTGTTTCATGTTTTATAACGAACCGTATTTTTCTCTTGACTTTATTTCCAAGACTTCTTCCAGCTTCTAATTATTTATTCTTGCTCATATTAAACATTAAATACTATTTCTTTATTTTAACATTGAAATTTATTGAAATGCGTAATTACAAGCAAATAGATTTCCCATATATGGGTCTCTTGATAATGGAATTGTCCTTTGGCATATGCAAGGTTAAGACCTCACAGTTGTGCATTAAATAAATAGAGACGTGTTGAACTAAATGAGCTGCAAATAGAAAATTCCTCAAGATACACAAGTACACTCCTGTGTCATATTTCTCTAAAATATGCGATTGTAATTCTAGGTACCTGCGACAATTAAGCTGCACATTTAAAAGTAAATAATCAAAAGGTGTACTTTTAATTCATTACTTTCTTTATATCTAAAAAGGAGCCATATGACCCTTTATCAGCTGTTCTTAGTTTCTCTCTTAGAATTAGCTTCTATAATTTTAACAGTGTGAACTATAATACAATAATGTTGTGCGCTACAATGGCGTAAGAGTTTTGTATAAATTACTACATAAAGTCTGGCCTTCCCTACATAATTTCCTCTTCGTTTCTAGCACCTGGGGTATTTCCATAATGTTCAATATCAGCCAGGCCAATGGCTTTGTGTCGAAATCAATGCATGAATATTTATTGTAGCTGTTCAGTCCTGTTTTGTTATCCACCCCTCCCTGTACAAATGTAGATAGACCACGCGTTCTCCGTCTCCATCTCTCGCATAACTCTTGCTTCATGAATACAGCATCTGCAATCGGTTCATCTCCGTAACTTGATGACTTTATCAAGTAACGCTTCTGAGTCTACAAGTCGTAGTAATATCAATAGTGGTGCTACTCCAGCTCCAAGAGTGTCCCATCCAAGTCTGAGAATCACTTCAGTTCTCTCATAGTGAGTGGCACATCCACTCTAATACTCCCAATTGTTCGAGTCAAAACTATAGAGATTCTGAATATAATATTTCTGACGACAGTTTCTATTGTTGTTCCAGTCAAGGCTTTTGCTATTTCATTCATAAATATCTTTCTATAATCACCCAGAATGGTTCCAACAAGTATGATAAGTGTCCAATGTTGAATCCGGAGATGGCTGTTTCAAGTGCAGGTTTCAGTTCTATAGTTGCTGTAATGGTATCTCCCATGCTATACCTCTGCTGATACCTATAGTACTGTAGTAGTAGTGCTATCCCTCTGGTTGACAGTAATAACACTGGTGCAGCTCATGTGGGACTAAGGTCAGCTCACTTGGCGGGCGGTAGGCCTGCCATACAGACTGTGTCCTTCTCCTCTTCCGTGCAGATCTCCTCTATCTCATACATCTGGGACCGACCTACTTCTGAAAAAGAAAAAGGTAAGAGAGAATTAGGAACGCAGCGTTAAAATGTCATGATTCATAATGTGTGTATTCAATTGGGCTGACACTATCATAGGAAGAGCATCCGAGGAGTTGAGTAGACAGCGTCATATAGGCTATCATCTTTATATCATTGTACATCTGGCAATGGTAAATTTGATAATAGGCCTGTGTCCACTATACGACAAAGAAAGTGGAATTTATGGTTGTTTTGACGTCCAGTAATAAGTACATATCTGGGAATATATTTTGTAGATATATTCTACTTTAACTGCAGGTATGCTGTGTCCACTAGGCATTATAAATTGCTGCCCAGACTGCCCAGGGCAAACATGGACAAGGTTTTACAATAGAATAAAGAGCATATATTCCAATTTCTGCACTAAAAATCAAACATGTTAGATATTCAAATGCCCACTTTTGACGTCCGTTTTTGACCCCTGCATATTGCTCTCCCACTTTTGTATTTGAGAATTTTGTTGTCCAGCTGTGTCCACAGGGACACAAAACATATATTTCGTATTTGTATTCAAATTCACGTTTTAACGGACGACAAACGGCCTCATATATGCTAGTGGACACAGGCCTATTAAGTGGACAATTTTTCACCAGGTCTTAGTTTAATGTAACTACCACCATGCAACATGGCTTGCAAACAGGAGGCGTGACTTAAAACTGACATGGACTGACAACAAAGACCACAGTAAATCCTTATTAACATATCTGTTGGGCTGACCCTGACTGATGTAAATATGCTTGTAGATTGTGGACAAAATCAATATTGATGTTAATATTGAAATTGAAAGAAATGTGCCATCAACGATAATGAAATATTCTATTAAGGCTGTTGTTGATGGTTAAACCTATTATTTAAACATATATCATAGGGAATTTATAGAACAAAGAATTGAATGGGGAAATATTATATCCACAAAGAAAAAAGGAAGGTTCTTTGAGTTAACAGGTGAATATAGATCTGACCATTTATAATGCTATGAGTAGGATCAATAACAAATTGACCACTTTATCGTGGACAGAATTCCAGGTTAGCGTTCTCTGACATCATTTCCAGTCTAGCGGGGGATCCCTAAAGTGCATGCATGTCAGTGATATCCGCCCGGTGAACCGACCTGCCTGCTGGCAGTCAATATTTTCAGGTTGGATTACACTCCCAACCGCTATCCTCTTTGGAAAGGGTCTCTCTCTCCATCCCATCCACCACCCCACCTCGAATCCCACCCCAATACCCCATCTTGCTTCTAAAAACAGCGACAGCGAGTCCCTCGAGCCACAAAAGGCCGCTCTTCATGTCCCTGCCAATTGAATTCCACCAAAGCAACACACCACGAAGCTGGTAGATTCACCTAGTTCTCATATCTACCCTCTACATTGATCCCAAGAACCTAGAGCAAATAGTCGCTGTGAGACGGTAGGCAAACACTGTCCTATTTACTCTCCAAACCATTTTTTAGCCAAACAAAAGAGCGAAGCCAAGAGTTTCACTGAGACAACTGAAAGTAAATCTTTTTTAGACAGAAACCCAGATATCCATAGAGGATATTATACAGATCTACGGATGTAGGCCATACTTATTTGGTCTCAAAGTGGCATTTATAATCACCAAGCATATCCAATTCTAGTACTGTTCTAGTCTACTATGTGGTAAAGTGTGAGTGGTGAGATTGCACCTTTAAGTCTTTCTTTAAAAGCAGTGTGCCATGGCTCCATTGGTCATCGTTTTATCATAACTCTCAGAGTCCATGTGGTTGGGCTCGAGTGATATCAGAGTGGAAAGAGAATGCCAGAGAGCCAGCTGGTGTCATCAAAATATTTTAGCTGACAATGAATACCATGTTGTCAAATGCACTACAGGTCTTATTAGACTCCAGTCAATTTGCACAAATGGCATCTAACCGCTGGAGAATTCTTGCTTTACATTTTTCCGAACAAACAGCTTTCCATGTGATTCCAAAACCTAACTGCTATTGTCCACTCTATAATGAACCAAGGCTTATGTGGGCAATGCCCCCACCATGAGCTCCTCCAATCCCCAGAGCTGCTCACACAGATGCCCCCATGTCATTCAATTCATCATATCTTCTCAACCATACATCAATGAGCATACTGCTTTTTTACCCAAAAGGCAATCTATTCACTGTGATGGAGGAGGTGGTGCAAGAGCATCACAGTGAATATTCCACTGAATTTTGCTCTGCAAGTATGCTCCTGATACTGTATATGCAAACCTTAGTTTATATATTTTAGGGAACAGAGTTCAGCTACAAAAGGTGTATTCATGTTGATTATAAGCATAGTCATAGGAATCCCCAAGAGATTTACAGTATACAATCCTCAATGGTCCATATCATAAGTAAATACCAGAAAACACTTCCACCCTTGACCTCAAATCTGTTACCCCAATGTCCACCATACCCTACTTCTCTAAGCTACCTCTGCCTCTTCTGCATAGATAGTCCGACTGTGGGTAACCTCTGACCGGAGTGACAAAGGTTCTATTATCAAAACTGACCAGCCATATTGATCTGAACATGCGGCTTACTTCTGCTTTTTTGTATTCTTTTTTTTTCTTCTTCCATTCATGTTTATTGTCTGTATCTTATATAACGGTCTCTTCTCTCAGTCATTTCATATTAACTTCACTTCTGCCCTTTGAACCTTTTTTTCTTTTGCAAGTAACTTTAATCTGTTCAGTCACATACTTTAATAGAACAAACTGCACAGTATTAATATTGTTTTAGATGACATCCTTTCTGAACAAGTCTGCTTACCACTCCGCATCTGATATCTTTCATACAGTTATCTCCCTTTTTACCCGTGATAATGATATGCCTTATTTTAAATATTCGTCATATTTTTCTTGATTCCAGGACTAGGTTGGGGTGGATGATGTGTTGCCGCCGCTCAATTCTCTTTCATAGAATTTCCTGTCCATCATATTTTTTATTCAGCAATCTACTTCCACTAACATTGCTGTATAATTGGCTAGCTTTTAAATAGTTGTCTGTTTCTACTTAGCTTTTATCCTTGAATTGCTTAACCCGATCCCTCAGTCTGATTCCAACCCCCACCACTCTCATCTCCACCCTGTTGGAAGTGGCGTCTGATCTTGTCAGTGTCAAAGGCAACTCATGGAAGATCTACAATATTCTGATTCTTCTGCTTCTGCAACCATACATAACGTGTGGTTGTTACTTTACTTTACTTTCCACCTAGAACCTCTGCATAGAATCTGTAGCAGCCATTATATCAATCAAATTATGTCAGTGTTTTGTGTTGAAAGGACAATGTGCATTCAAGGCTAGAAGTAGTTTAGCACCTCACCATCTTTTAAAGATTTAATTTCCTAGGCACACCATACTCCCACTATGCTTGTTATAGTAATAGGAGTATCATAACCTTGCTATGGATGATGCAAAAACTGCATACATTATGGAATACAGGGTCAATATAATATTATTAGGCATTCCCATGTATAATGGTAATCATCTTTCGAACCCTACATAAATGATCACACAGTACATGCCAATGAATTTAAGGTATCCATGAAGCCCCAAATGTTTCATGAAGCGATTTACAACTTTAATGTTCATAATGTTGATATTCTCTTCATCACATTTGAATGTAGAACACCTTATATTAGTATGTCCTATATGTGAAACATTATACAAGACCCACTGTTCCATACATACTACGGAACTCTCTATAACAAAGGGATGTTGAGGATTACAATTGGCCTACTTAGATAGATGGAGATGGATCGTGTGGCAACCTATTGTATCTCACCTAATCCATCTTTCCTAAGCACCTGCTATCACCAGCTCATTTCTATGTCATGCGGGGAAACCAGAGTCAGGATGAGCGTAATTAAAATGAGGCACGATCTGCGAAAGGAGACCTTGGTACTGGGATAGTAGGGTCCCTTCCCCCAGTAGATTTCACAAATTATGTTGCACAAGCCCGCAAACTGATGCTTTTGTAACATTAATTGGCCATTGAATAGCATTCCATGTTACATTCATATTCCTTAAAACACACTTCCAGCTTTAGTTCAATGTACCGATTTAGCATAGCTTATACCCACCCAAAGCTATTCAGAGTAAGTGGGGTGAGGAGCATGAGAGATACTAAGGTAAACCAGGATCAGAGTTCAAAAAAACAATTACTTACCCCCGGAGCTATAATAGTCGTATACCCGCGCGTAGGCAGCTTTGGAGTTCCCGACTTCGAACTCCTGGTGAACTGTGAAGCCGATACACTCGTGGTGCCGACCCAACTGAAACAGTATGAGGAACAATTCATAATTATTGGTAAGTATATAGAGAAATGTTAGTAACAAATTTGTAACTGTACAGGAATAATATTTTGGTTATCTACATTCATTAGTATTCCTTAATGGAGCAGTACTTTTCTCAAATCCATGAAATTGATAGGAAGAGGTTCGAAAATACTGGTCACCCATTGTTTACCTTCACACACGAATCATTATCAGAAGGCATACTTTTATAACATAATACATTTTGAGAATTTGAGTATAATCTGTAAATTCATATCAGAACTCATAGTGTTGCCATAAATATCCACAGAAGCTCGTTCTCAATTTTAGACGACTTTCAATACTAGTCTTAGTCCCTGTCGCACACTGTAAAATAACATTCATATTGTAGTACATGAACTTAGAATAATGTGACTCATACTTACAGAATTGAAGTAAATATGTAGCGTACTATTTTCATACTTGTATTCGTATTGAACAACTGATGTGTTCCTGAACGCCTGAAAGATATAAACAATATGAAAATATAATATAAATACTGAATATGATTTAATTAATCTGATACATTTCCGAAATATTCAAATGGCTTAACAATATAACAGCAAATGTATTGCGATGCTACCTCTGGACTTGAACAGTAACTGTAGCTCAAAACGTGAAAAGGTACCTTCGAGGGGGATTTTAGTACTGTTTTTGACCACCAGGGGGCATTAGAATGGCAAAATAGTCGAGGACAGGCCCAAATTCAGTTTAGGGTAATATTTTATGAAGTAGGCAGTAGTCTTAGAATTATTCAACTTTTTGTGCAAACATTCTATACTTGGAATACTTGGACTGCTTAGAGGAAGTGAGGTCATAGACTAAATCCCTGAACTCTGATTGGTCAGAGCCACTGGGTAACCATGGTACACATACGCATAGTGAGCCTTGTTAACAAGGCATTCAGTGGTTGTGAAAGGTAGGGACAAGAAGTCCTTGATCCGTTTATCCCTATACTTGGAATGAAAATGAAATGCTTTCCATGGGAAATTAGCACATATATATATGGCACTTTCCAGTTGCCATGTATAGACTGTTTGATCTTTTTTTCTAAATGGAACATTTTGGTCCGAGTTTCTTGGAATTTCCATCAGTCACTCAAAACTGAAAGCAAACCTGCTAAATTCCTGCTATAACCAAATCAACACTAAATATTCACACTTTTTTTTGGTAATTATTAGTTGACACCATGCATTTAGTTGTTTAGACCTTATTTATCATTTTTAGTCAACTAGTCATATTCGAGGCAGGATTCCCATAAAAAAAACTACTAGAAATATCTCAGCTTGTGATATCTCATTTTAAAGATCTTGACATAGACTAAAAATATCAACCTCCTCTCAGTACCCCTTTTCACGTGCCTGGTCACGTTGTTGTGCGATGTTTCTCTGCTGATTTACAATTGTCTCTCTAGAGAGCATCTCTATTGTAAGTCCATTTGTCAGAAGGGCATACAATCCTTCCACTATCTAACACGTTTATTGAAAGGTTGTCATGTCAGAGGGTTGCTACTGCTTTAATACTGATGACATCCCCCTTTCATGTTACCATCTGTGCACGACCCTAATCACTTCAATCAAAAGAAATTCGATATGTTAACATATAGAACAACTTCAAATAGTTTCTCCTCAAAGCCAAAGGAAGATCTACAAGAGTGAAAAGCTGGAACGCATTGTTAATGCCACTAAAGTACATTGACGGTATAAGGCCTCAGATGTCATGTATTCTCATATGGAAAGCCCCACAACCCTCTCCTCCAACGAATGACCTTGTTTCCGACCTCTACAAGGCTCCAGAGACATCTCTCAGAGGAGGATACAGGCAAATTTCCGGTTTCGGGTAGTTCTGGCATTTATAGAAGAAAGGTGACCAGATATAGAAAATCTCTGCTTTAAAAGGTCGTCTCTGATGCTCGAACAGGCCTTGGGAACATGCTATGCTTTCGGGAGACTCTACTCTCTCCCACCCACTTTATCTCTCCCTCTACTAGAGGCTCTAGAGCTATTATTATAGGGAGTTTGAGATCTTTCCAAAACAGAGATCAGAATACAAAGTCTGGCTTTCTAAGGGTGTTACTTCGGATTAATTTTGTAAAGAGCAATGTAGCTTTTGTCCGTAAAATAGGCTACTTGAGCGATTTTCTGAACAAGGTCGCAAACGTCAAATACCTTGTCATTATGTATACTAAAGTGTTATTGATATGAATGAACCATTACCAATTTCACAATAATTGCTGCAGTCAAAAATGACATCAGTCAGCAAGATTTACTATCCTAGGTATTTGTCACATCGTTGTAGATAATTATCTATGAATAGGGCTTATCCCGATCACTTCATTTCCCAACAACAATAGCTGTATAGAAATCATTGTGGACAGTGGGTATGTCCAGGGCATCCCACAGTCATAACTCCAACCAACAGGGACGGCAGAAAGATGATCAATACCACCAACAAATCAACGGCTTACTGTGTGTTTGATTGTGTTGCTAGATACCCCACACACAATCATGAACCAATATCCCACTCTGTCTCTACCTAGGCCACCCACATCCAAATAACATACACACAATCACATCCCAGCTTTCGCAGACACAGGCCATTGTCATCCTTCATACATAACAGCACACTCGCCTGGATATCACTGTTATACAGGCCCCATCAATTTGGACCTAAGCAGAAGTGGAGAAGGTGCCACAATCCGTGTCTAGACACAGAGACACCATTCTGAACATGTATATATCTCAAGGACCTACCAGCATAAAGATAGTGTTAATTACTTTAGTGGTATTACTTCAATGATCTATATACTGATACTACTAATAAATATCTTATTGGCTCGGTAATTCTACTCATAAATGTCGATATATTTCCACTACTTAAGACGTTTCACTAGCTTTAGCAAAGATTATCTTTCTCTTTTGTCCCAGTGTTTCTCGTTCCACCATTTTCTATTAGTTCTGCAATATATTATATGCCCAATATCTTTCATGTGATATAGAGTCGATGTTTCAGGCCAGTCCCAATACTTCGTAACTCAATCACTTTCTCCATCCCTTCTCACAAACTAGGCACCATAACTCAACATACAGCATGCCAATAAAAAAGACCCAATCTTGCTAACAGAGTATAAATCAAAAGTTGTTTTATCACCAGCATCAACTGCAGTCATCCCTCTCCCTTACCTCCCTTAGTGAAAGCACTGTACATCGAATTCAGACCCAAAGTTTGCTGTAGTACCGCTACCTCTACCACTTGGAAGAAGTTGTATTTCTATGTATTAATATGTCAAAAGAAAAGAGCGCTCTACTTTTATGATGGTCTATATCAATAGGCTGGTTTTAATTAACGATATTATGACATTCTTAGGTAAATGGTTAGAGTTCATTGATGATGATAGCAAGACAAGCAATAAAAGCTACCATGAATAATAGGGTGTGTGGTGATCAAATAATGATATTCATTCTAGGTTACACACACAGAAAAGCTAGCGTCACTGTCACCAAGACCATCTAATTTTTAATCAGATAATGCCGCTGACATTTCTGTGTGTGTACTTTGCACGTATTGAATCGGACAATAAATGGGCAATTGAGACTATTCAAAGCAAAAGAAAAGTAGAAAATTGTGTCTGCATCTGGCTGAGTCCATTCATAATCGACCAGAAATGGGGGATTTCCCCGGGTGACCATCTCAGAATTCATCCTAATTGGGTAGGATGATGGCCCAATATCTTTTGAGTAAAATCTGTAAATATGGACTCCAAATTCTAAGCAATTTGGATGTGGCAACGCAATTAGTGCAGGGTAGTGGGCTCATCAAAAGCAGATCTTAAAGCTGGTCCATTTTCACGAGTGTCCCATGTGAAAACTATGGCAACAGGGAGCCCACAACTATAGCAATGAAATATTCTATATATGGACAGGGAATACAACATGTAACATTTAAGATATCTCTCAACTTGTAGGGGCAGGAAGACTCCAACCTCAGTCAGAAATGAGGCAAACATTGGAAAAGTCCAACATTTGAAATGTCACCTAGATCAGATTACTGATCAAAACACAACCATATATTTAAGAATGGTGATAACCCATACAGTACTATTGGACATAGCAAGATATACTTTAGAAATACCACACAGAGGGCGCTGGGGGTGATCAAAGTTGGGTCAGTTATCAAAATGACCCAACTTTGGTGGTCATTTCCTATGTGTGCAATAACTTGAAACACCTGGCTATATTTTTTTCTTGAATAATCGCATCAGTATCTTTCAATTGAGTATAGTGAAAATCTCTTTCCGGACTTCATTTCCATTGAAATTGCGTCATGAATATAAGAGAATTGGCTTATTTATGAAAATCACCTAGCTTTGGTGGCCATTTTGGCTATGTCCCACATCATTTTTTACTTTGGAAAATATTTTCCTTGATCCAAAAAATCATTCCTCTTCAAAGAGATATAGCAACAAAATGTTTCTGCATATTCTTATAGTTGAAATAAATATTTTAATTAATTAAAAAAAAACACATTTCTGCAATATGATTGTTTACCTGTTATATTGCACTGTGGGTTCTAACCCCCAATTTTGCTGTCATTAGCTAAGGTTATACTTGGTAAACTTGTCACAGATGTCTTTGCATGCCCTCTGTTGCATTTTGTAGGTTCTTCTATCAGTGGTTTTTGGGGCTGCAGTTGCACACAAAATGATGATTTGCGGTGTGACCCATATGTGGATCCTAGCAGGCCATCTGAAGGTATTCAATGGTCTCTTTGGCCACATTTGTTTAAAGGTATACGGGAGGGTTCGACAAATTCTATTCTACCAATAATATCTCTTAATCATGTGGGATTATATTAGTTTGGTGTATGATGATGTGATATATGCAAAAATATCAATACCTCATAGTGCTAGATTTTGCTATATTGACATTTGAAGATAGGACACCCTTAACTATGGCCGCATATGGTGCTAACCCCATTTTTTCAACTTATTTGAACTTTATGAAAAACTGACCAATAACATCCCCACCAAACTTCTCAGATGTTTACAGAAGATAGTGTGGGACGTATTCAATCCATAAAATTTTGTAGTCATAGATGAAACCAATGAGCTATGACCGATTTAGGGGGAAAACACAAAATAAATTAATTGTAATTTTTCTATATTTTGCAATGCAGAAAAGAAAGTTGTCAATAATTCGTAATCAAAACCTTAGCTATATGCACATAGGATCATAAGATACACTTAACATACAAAATAATAGTGATTCATTGATAAATTAATACAGTTGGGGACATATTCAAATATTTTCTGGGCGGCCCAGACAGGTCCTAATTGAATAGCGCCTAGCATTTGGCAATAGCCAAACACAGTAATAAGGTGTGTAGAATGCCATAGTCTGACATTTCAAGGGTTAATAAAGGTGAGTTAAGACATATACAACAGGGAGACATGCTTTTATGGTAGTTTTAGGTAGTCTCATTTTTTTGCCACCAGGTGCCGTATGTATAGACCCTGGCATACCCCTTTAAGATCCTTCAAATGCCCAGACTGAGCTTTGACCGTGAGCTAATGAAAGCAAAATTAGGAGTAAGAACCCACAGTGCACCGTAAGAAGTTCATAATCATTGCAGAAATGTGTTTTTTAATTAATTTAAAAATTTAATTTCAACTATAAGAACATGCAGAAACATTTTGTTGCTATATCTCTTTGAAGAGGAATGATGGTTTGGATCAAGGAAAATATTTTCCAAAGTAAAAAATGTTGTTGGACATAGCCAAAATGGCCACTTAAGTTAGGTGATTTTCTTAAATAAGCCAATTCTCTTATAACGTTCATGACACAATTTCAATGGAAACAAAGTCCGGAAAGAGATTTTCACAATACTCAATTGAAAGAAACTGATGCAAATTTTCAAGAAAAAAATAAAGCAAAGTGTTTCAAGTTATTGCACACATAGGAAATAACCACCAAAGTTGGGTCATTTTGATAACTGACCCAACTTTGATCACCCCCAGCGCCCTCTGTGTGGTATTTCTAAAGTATATCTTGCTATGTCCAATATTACTGTATGGGTTATCACCATTTTTAAATATATGGTTGTGTTTTGATCAGTAATCTGATCTAGGTGACATTTCAAATGTTGGACTTTTCCAATGTTTGTCTCATTTCTGACTGAGTTTGGAGTCTTCCTGCCCCTACAAGTTGAGAGATATCTTAGATGTTACATGTTGTGTTCCCTGTCCATATAAAGAATATTTCATTGCTATAGTTGTGGGTTCCCTGTTGCCATAGTTTTCACATGAGACACTCGTGAAAATGGACAAGCTTTAAGATCTGCTTTTGATGAGCCCACTACCCTTCACTAAATGGGTTACCACATCCAAACCGCTTGGAATTTGGAGTCCATATTTACAGATGTTACTCAGAAGATATTGGGCCATCATTCTACTCAATTAGGATGAATTCTGAGATGGTCATCCGGGAGCCATTGGTCGATTATAGATGGACTCACCCATCTATCAGTGTACATACAAACTATAAATCTTAACACAGTATACAACCCCTCCTATAGCATATCCCCAGACTGGGCAGCGAGAAAACGTGGAATTGTGTTCTTCCTCTTCCAGATAAAGGCCACAGTGGTAGTGTCGGGGAGAACCCAATCCCACCAGCCTCCCAGCATCCATCAGCCGGCAGTGGGGAAGGCAGCTGGGATGTCTGCTATGTCAAACAGCTAGTATAGTTCTTTCAGGGTCGCAGCTTACTTTAATGTATTCTGTCTTTGGACGTCATGATACACGAATGCAGCCCTGGGGGATATACTTACCAAAACTGCAGTTATGTATAATGTCAACCCTTGGGGACATCTCAGCCTCGAAGAATCAGCATGATGCACAAATGCAGCGCTGGCGAGTTTACTCGTCAAGGGTGCATTCATACATCCTGACCACCAAAGGGCATAATGCATGAAAGCAATACATAGAGCTTTTGATGGTGAGTGACCCTGAGCTGAGAGGTAGCCTTGGATGGGACCTATTCCACACTAAAAGCTACCGTTTAGGCTGTAACTGCAACTGTGGCACAGTTGTAGGGGGTAAACCTTCTATGCAGTAGAGTAACTATTCAAGCATCTACTATTAAACTGTCAATCTGTATGGCACTAACAACTGACAGGGAATTCCTAGAAGTTGTAACAGTAAACCTCATAGTAAGCCTGAACTGGAAACCAACATATATTATTGCCAGGTGACTGACTTGGTTAAGCAAACGGCCGGACGTCATTATAGATCTGATTAATTAATAAGAGGGTCCGATACTCTAAGGTATACAAAGGCAAGGGTTCACAAAAACACTTCATACCTTAGAGTAACTTCAGGATTCGGGCCTGAAGCTGTATATCATGAGGCACAGTTGAGGTAAATGCAACCCAAATGCCCAATTGGTGGAGTTATCCTCAGTTGGTACTGCTTCAAGCACATAATTATAACTTTTTTTCATTTCAAACGAGAAATCATGTGAATTTTGATCAAGATATTTAAAGATACACTCAACATTTTATTTTGTATTTTGTTGGTACATTCAGCTGAAAAAAAGGCATGACATTGGAAAAAAAACTCACCGTTATGAGGTCATCATCCTCTGGTTGCCACCCGGACACCATTTTGACGTCAATGACGGCCATTTGTGACGTCTCTGTGGGGCCGGTGTACCTGTAACCATATACCAATATTAAATTACCTCTAATCAATTGTTATAATTAGCAGAGACGTGACTTATTCACTGGGACTTTGCACATTGAGGTTGGGTTATTGCATACATAGATGCATCAAAACTTGTTCCCACCATGCATAATCCTCATACGTTTAGGCGGTGGCCATAAAGCATCATGAAACAAGATTCTCTCCTTTAGCAAGTAGGGCAATGCGCCCGCGATAGATTAGGTACATTTACATTTAATTTGATATAACTGTATTCATTCAACCTATTAAAACATTTAAAAAAAAGGAGAAATATGAACTCTCTACATTATGAGCAATCTAAACAGAAAAATATATAAAGTAATCAGCTTGAGAATATGTGGAGTCAGCTCACCGGGTGCATATCTCAAGGCGTCTGAGCCAGCAGTGGTGCTGGGGGCAGGGGATCTGGGGGTTGGAGGATGATGCCGAGCGAGCAATCCGCTGCACCTCCAGATCCAGAGAGAAGTACGTCCTCGGCCTCACCACCACCGGCACGTTGTACTTGGCCACGCCCTAGTAAGAATAATGAGGGAGTTCACATCAAAATGAATGTTACTTGGTAATTCTATATTACTCATCAACCTATTAGATCAGAGTATCTTTTCATGGGGTTAAGTGTCGACAGAGATTAATGTCAGAAGATTGCTCATATGCAATGGAGAAAATATGATACTGTACCATCGTGTTTAAGCGCCCCAGCGCTTATAACTTTGGAGGGGTGTTATACAATACTAACAGGCGCTTATACAATACAGGTGCTTATTGGAGATCTATAGTTAGTGCTTAAGACTTAGACCCCAATACCCCGGCACTAATACAAGACTGGCACATATTCAAAACCTGGAGCTTAAACGTGACGGCACGGTATTTTTAATACAGTAATAGCCATTCTTTGCTTTGGGAACAATGATCCTCGTCTTCATATGCTCATTAGGCATCATACTTAGCTATACGGTTACAAAGGATTTGCATTAGGAAATGTGAGGCTCTGAGAAAAAGGATTATGATAGTGTCTGTAGAGAAAGATCAGTACTAATTGCCTGCAAAGGTCGACAACAGTTATACAAGTCCTACAGGTAGAAAGTAAGCATCTCCTACCTGTATTAGTGCACACCCAGTGCCTGATATAATAAACTGTATTCCTGCTGGGATGATCACCTTCCGGCGTTGTGCCAACAGACGGTTGATGGGTTTAATGACAAACTGGGTAGAATCCCGCGCACTGTTTATCGTCACTACCAAGTTTGTCTCATGCCGGTACGTCCTGGCTGCATATTTAGCCAACGATTCCACTGCCACGACTGTATCCTGCAATAGGTCAAGTAATAAAATGAGATTTTTCTAACATTAAATTCTAAGGAACTTAACTACTAAATGTCCATTCCTGGTTCTACGTCCCCCATTTATTCGGTTGAGACAACTAGAAGAGGCACCAGCTAGCCTTAACCATTAGACAAATGCCTGTGGGTAAATTAAAGATTTAGCATGGCTACCTGGACTCCGGAAGCTAATAAACCACAGTCGGAACATCTAAACTGGCCTCTAGGGGCCCCCTGATGGAGAAATTGACAAGCTCTGGCCCTTCTCTGACCCCTGACCCTTGAGAGACTAACGAGGTTAAACGTGGCTTCCCGAGAGTACAGCGAGAACATATGTCACTGTCGGGACCGCTTCAACCTTTGTCTTTAGAGGCCAGTGAAATATAATCATGGACCGCATATAATATTCCTCGTTACTGTTTAACGTCTACACTAGAAGCTATGTGGGAGGGAATAATCTATATTTTATCTCGTTTGACGGAAAGTGGGTTATGGAAGGCTTATATGAAGCTACATTCATAACTTGTGAGTTTGTAACAACTGAAAAGTTATCATGCGTAATATTAAAGGAGAATAGTTTGCAAATTGCTATACACCATAATATGTGTATTATAGAGTTTGGAGTGTTTAATCTATGTGTAAAGAATAGTGATGTTTTGTATGAACAGAAGAAGGTTTAGTGGAGTACAGGAAGAAAGATTAAGAATGGGGGGTTCCGATCAGGTTAATGAATATAAATAACCTTTCAAGTACCACTTCACAAAATCATTGTAAAGCAACTCTATAATCTTCATGACTAAATCGTTTATTGAATTCAAGTAGCATACTTTCAAAAACAAAGAGAATGAAAAATGCATCTCAGTATTGAGAAAAGGTGTATCAGTATTGAGCATAGTCTCACAGATAAGAGTGTAGGTTGTAATCAATGTGCTATCAGTTCTCCATAGTCAGTCTTAAATAACATTGGAACATGGAACTGATTCTCCATCACTGGCAGAGCGACACGTACACGCCCCCAAGCGGCATTTCCAGGTACTAAATCCCCACACAGTGCCGCCATTTAAGTCGCTCCCCTCCACTCATCAGTCACGTGTCATCAGCACGTGATCCACGTGAGATCACTCCCGCCGCGAGACCGACACGAAATCACGTTGTGATGAGCTTTTTGGCGCTGCGGGCGTGTGGTAACGGAAGCGTGCGTGCCAAGATATTTTGGAGAACATTGTGGGAGGTATTTGAGCTGGTTCTTTGTGGCGCACTGGTGTGTGTGTGACAGGGAGTCAAGTCATGTACACTGTAGGTCCATGGTGGTACTAAATAAATTTGGTATACACTGGACAGAAACTAAGGGGACTAGGTGACTCCCTCTGCCATCTCTGGGAGTCACGTAGCTCACTGTTTCACATAAGAGTGTGAAATAAGGACAAGGGCTCACCCGGAGAGGCGAGTCATTTTTGAAGCAATTAACCAGGCTCCCTTTTGAGTTTGTTTTTCTTCTCTGTGTACCTATTGTCCAGAAACCATAGTGTACTTATTATATAGCAGCATTGCTATAACCTTCAGCCATATACATCCAGTGCTTGAAAAACAGGTATATCAATATCCAGGCATCATTGTTTTACAGTACAAACTATTGTGTTAAACGTGCCCTGAGCTGTAATTAAACAGCAATGCAATTAAGATTTCACAAAAATCTGCTCACTTGTGTGGATGCGAAGCCTCCCTCGGCGTTCCGTTGTGAGGTGAGCCATCTGACTATGGGCGCGCCCCTCTCCAGGTCCTTCTGTGTACCTGAGGCCAGCAGGGCCAGTAGGACGTAGGACGTCACTTCGATGTCCACCGGGTCAGCCTGAATACCATCCTCTACCTCAGTCGTCGATACCTTCCACCAAATCAGGCCACCTACATGACAAGATAAAAAATATTAGAAATCGTTAGTCCAGTTGTTGTTTTTTAATAATTGTGTTTGAGGAATATCTAGCATAACATGCTAAATATAATGTAGCATAGTCAACACAGGGCTATAGCTAATACTGTTGAAAGCTGTTTGAGGATAATGTTCGGGGTGAGTTGAAGACAGTGAGTTTGGAGAATGAATGCCAGTAGATATTAACATGGTGGAGGTTGTAACAAGATTGTAACGAGGTTTTACCGGAGGACCATGAGAGTAGCTCATGATATAGATCAGGTCTAACGGTGCAAACTAAAATTGGGCAAAATTTTCATTTAATATCTATGATGACTGGATCAATTTGTGATGTGCATCATGCCTCTCACCCTCCTCCTTAGGGGAAGATGGGGGAGGGGGCTTTACTGGTCCATTTCCTTCATATAACTGTATTATACTGTGTTAATCACTCATGGGTTGAAAGGTATGCAAGCTGATTTGAACTACTTCATGACAATAGTAGCCTATAGACCTACGATCCCCAAGCAGAAGTTTGATTTGAACCTAAGATATCTCTATGTAAAATGCTTTTTTCTAAATCATAAAAGTTTAAATACATGAGATTCCTAAAAATGTCTTGCAGTTGAAATCTTCCCAGAGCCTGTCCCAACTCTAAATGGATTCTTTTAATGGCACCAGTCCTGAATCGAAATTCAAATCCCTCGTCGGCGAATAGGATACTGCAGTTTCGTTATGGGGTCTGGTACTTAATTGATTGATCAGGTTTTCCCTCGGTGCAAATTAATGAGTTTCGTAAAGTGATTAAAAGGAATCTTTGCAGAGGAAACTAGTCATCAAATTACTGCCACCACACAGGAGCTGGAAGCCATAGCTCCATCAACTTCCGACCCCTCCCCCCCTCTCCCATTCCACAGCCCCCCCCCCCCCCAGCCCCAACTCCCCAGTCCCCAGCCCCCCTATTCCCAACCTCCAACCACCAACCTCAAAACTGCACCCTCCACCAAAACTCGACTCCCATGCAGTGCTGCCACTGAGTGAGCAGCGTCTCCATAACAACCCACGTGACTAACACACGTGATGACGATCTGACCAATAGGAGGCCAGAACGCAGGGTGAATGTAGAAAAGGGCAAGGCGCCAAGCCAGAGGGCAAAGGCGAACGCCTGATTTGTACTTATTGGTGGGATTTATTCGTCTCAGGTCTTGCCCTCACACCTCTAGGCCTCTAGGATTCTCTGTAAGATGCTGACCTGGTGTTACCCTATAGGCTCTGGCTTTCTTACACACATTCACAAGTGACTGCACAGATTTGGGGCTCTCCTCTAGAACCATTCCTTGGTATATGTGATTCCTTGTGTACAGAGAGTCCCAAACATAGAGAATGGAGGGCATAACGCAAAAACATCATGTAAACCTAGATTGGAGAACAGGGGGACCTTATAGCTTTCTTTGTAATATCATATCAATATCGGCTGATTATGTATAAGAAAGATTTTACCCATTAACTGCTGTGAAATTGTTGAATCTAGAAAATGAATAAATAACTCAATGCCTTAGATAGTTTCTCACCTTGGCCCTCAGCTCTTCTGAAAAGAGTCTCAAGACTCTCAGCTCTTTTGTGATTGGCTGGTTCATAGACACTGTAGGCATACGTCAATAACGCCAGTGAATAGGTATCCGTGGGTTGCTGACGGTCCAAGCACTGCACTACCCGCATCAGTACTGGACTCTGTTGGGAAGAAGAGGATTTTTAATTCTACACCTCTTTCACATTAGAAATAAGACTAAATGTTACATTCCCTCTCGGCAGAGTGGAGTCCGTGCAAATAGTTAACCATGTTAGCATGCAACCTTTGACCAGCTGTGAGTGGTTACAGCCTATAAACAGAGTGGTTAAGTCTAGGAAGTTTTAGTTCAAAGTTTGGTAAAAGAAAATCGATATGAAACCCTTATACATCGGAATGTCTTTTACATTATATGGCAAATGGGTATGATCAAGTTAACATACTCATTTAGAATGTATGAGATTTATCGACTATTAGTTTAGAAGCAAGATCATATCACATAAGAATTGAAAGAAACTTACAAATCTAGACAGGCCAGCTTCTAATAAGGCTGCCATGATGTAAGAAGACAAGGCTACGCCTGCCCTGCCCGTCTGGTTACCGAGGCCTCCACCAAACATGAGCTTGTTGTGCACCATCCCACTAGGCATAAAGCAGCCGCCGGTGGTCTGCTGTCCCTGCAGCCATGTTATAGAGCCTCTGAAGGCGTATTCTTCCACAAAGGTGTGCGTCCGGGCTGCAGCAAAGGTTCTCACTGCAAAAGCAGTCAGCCAGAGACTGGCCCTCGAGTCCTTTTCGCCGAACGGACTGTAGGAGCCATTACGCCGCCGGAATTGTAGCACTTTTTGGTAGCCTAGGGTAGAAATGGATTATTTTAATGTCAGTTTTGCATATATTATTTATGATGAATGTGCTTATTTTTTTCTTCCCATTTATTATGAAAAAGGTCCAAAATCATAAAGTTACTCAAATTAATTTGCTGAAATGTAAAATAGTTCCTTTTAAATCTTGGAAGAATCCGTAATCTATATTTTACCAGAGTTTAAGCATGTATAGGCACAAGTTATTCTTTCAGAAAATTATTACATGCCGCGTTCACATGGTAGCGCGAGAAGGCCAAAACCAGAGTATTCAAATTATGGATATTCATTCATAATGTGCGAACAATTCCTTGATGAGATGTTTTAAGTCTTCCCCGCAGGCAATTGACATTTAATTTGGCGAGAGAAAAACAGAATTAATCAGGACAATGCAATTAATGTCATCCAATTCCTAGAGATCAATTTCACTGTATTAACCTCCGTGGCCATCTTGGCACAGCATATCTCATGTCTTAAGCCAGGCAGCTTCAGCCCTGGGACGATGTCTGAATTTGATCACCAGACTTGACTTTTTCGAAACTGCCGAAAGCCCAATTTTTCCAACAAAGGGAAAATATTTAGCATGGATGTGAACACAGGTGTGCAGAATAATATTTTTCATTACTGAGTGGAACAGACGTATATATTATTGTCATTTCTCAGGGTGAACCCTGGACAGCCCGTGGGGGTTAAGCTAATTTACCCTGTTAAATGGGGGCGAGGGGGAGGATGTGATACCAGTACTATAGGAAGTCCCATGCAGACCCATAGAAAATGTTTCTGGTAAGGACCTATAATGAATAATGTAGTGCATGTAATTAGAGAATAGGATCGTAATAAATCACTAAAGCTCACAAAGGCCCTCTTTACTTCCGTAATTAAAATGTTGACTAAACTATACACAAAATAGATCACTACACTTACAAGGAACTTTTTAAGAGGAGTTAAGGTGGGCCTCAATAACTAATTGAATCTCAGCGCTGTTCAGTGCAAAATATTATTGATAACAACAGCAGCTACAACAAAGCATCCCTCACCTTGTGCTATGAATGTCTTGGCCCTGTCCTCCCTCTTCCTGTTGAGTTGGTCTGTGTTGGTGAGGTAGGTGAGGACGTGCACGTTGGTGGCCAGCTTGGCCATGTTCTGTTCTCCACACCCTGTGGGCAGCCTCAGCAGCTGGTGCATGTTCTCCACCGTAGGGCCCATCACATCAGCTGGTGGACAGAGACTTTTAGTGTATTATTGATTTCTTGAAAAGAACCTTTTTCAGTAAAATGTTGCTTTTACTTTAAATCAAAATGTTTTAATATGCAACAAAAAGGATGCGCCATCTACAGTATAATATAATCCTTTCTATGTGACCCCTCACATATTGCAATATGTTATTACTTTACATTGATGGTATACTGTAATGTAAGAAGGGGTGATCAGTATAGGGTATTTGGCAGGACTGATGGTACAAAGAAAGAAAAAAACGGGAATGATGTTTATTAACAGTAACGTAGAGCATTACAAGGGACAGAAATGTGACTATTTAAATCATCTATCTATAGCAAAATTTACATGATGATGTTGTTGTAATAATTGTAAATGCTGCATAAGGAGGTGCCAAAAACACAGGAATCTGTTCATTTTATCATGATATAACCCTGCTCAAATAGTATCAAGGTATCTGTAGTCTGGGGATGGAGGAGAACGCGAGGAGAAGCTTCCACACTGCCTCCACCTAGTGGTTAGTTCTAGCACTACAGTTTCTCGTCATCCCATTCACACAGTTACTGATTCACACACCAGGTGGAGTCTGAGGCCTGCTGCCAGAATCCTGCGAATTGAGAGCATGTATATAATGCATAGCATAGGCCGCAAGCTGATCTCTCCATTAAGATGCTGTAATAAGAGGCAAATTTTAATTAGGATGTTGTGAATGTTATCTTTACCTGTGACTGTGATGTAGGCATCCTGGGACTCCTCTATGAAGTGTTCAGGGAGGGTCAGGTTCATGTAGGCCATCTTCTCCTCTGCAAATCCTGCAAAGGGTAAAGTCACACTCAGGGATATCAAGACAATTATTATCGCTTTTGAATGTGCAAAGTGAACAATCACGTTAGCATCATTGCCACCATTTTTACTGCTAGCTATGATAGGATAATAGTTATGCCTATACCTCCCGACCCATACACCAACGTTAGTTATCAGTTTGATAAATTATGTACTTGAACTGAATGGACTTACCTCCCACACATTCAATGATTGTATTTGTGTTCTCCTCTTCAATGCCACCAGGCTGTATATAAATGAAAGAAGCAGACAAGTATACAGATGTCTGTTATCGAAGGATATTGAATATGATACAAAATGGCTGACATATGTACATGATTCTAAATGAAATGATTGGATTCCCTGACCACAGGAATATACTTTTAGACCTTTTATTAGTGTCTCTAAGTTGATTAGAAGCAGAGATATGCACTTTGAATGGTGTTTATTGAATTCCGATAGCCATTTTGAATGTTATGCAAAAAGGCTTGAATATAATTCAAAATGACTGACATATGATTTAAAATGACATGATTGGATTCCCTGACCACAGAAATGTACTGTCAGACCTTTTATTTGTGTCTCTAAGTTGATTTGGAATTTGGGGTCAGGCCCCTGATCCTTGTTCCACTACCAGACTATCAAAGATAAAGTAAATGTTCTAGATTTAAAAAGTTAAAGGGGTTAAAACAAATTGAGTATAATTTACTTACTAGAAGCATTTACTTACCAATACAAGTAGCGGCTTGGTGACTTTATCCATAGCGACGACATGGCCGTCCGTCCACTCACACACGTTTCTGCCCTGTACAGCCTCAGCCTAAAATGTAGTTATCATTGTTAGCATCTAAGTCACTTGTTTATCAGTTATCCGTTTAAGTATTGAGAGAGTGCATCTGGTGGCACTCATGTGATTCTAGATCTACCAAGTGTCTCATCTAACAGAAGCACATCTAAACACACTGTTATCATTATATATTATGCACAAACTACAGGTGAAAATGGGACCATAGGACAGACCCTGTCCATTTGTCAGTATAATTAATTCTATTTTAAGATTAAAAAAAGTGTAATTTAGTCAATAAGTATGTGACCTTATGGTGTCTAATAATGTGAGATGTTCAGGAACAGATATATTAATTTGCATAATTATATAAAAGTCTCAGTTACTAAATAATATAAATGGGAAAAAAATTATCATTCTGATAATTACACATTGTAGGTACTTACCGAGAAGGTGACGTTGATGACACCAGTCTCTATGGGCGCTACTTTGTATGGTAGGCTGACCGTGTTCTGTTTACACATACAGATCACCTCCTCCACACCACCCTGCTCCAGGGCCAACCCACTCACAGGCTCCATCCTTAAGGCTAGCTGTAAAAACAGGTGTTCAGCTTACCATTAGTATAAAATAGTACAGTATAAGAATAGGCAGACCTTTGCATGGCTGGACGATTACATTGTACCGAATAGCCTACCTTATCAGATCTTTTGAATATGTATTTTTTTAAGTTTAATTTATTGCAATGAAGACACGTCTACAAATTCAAAAGAAATAATCAAAAATCGCTCTGGACTTATTTATTCAATGGAAGATATGATGAGATAAAGGTTAGGTTCCAGTGTTCCAGTGTTGTCAGTAGATTCAGAGTGAGGAAAGACTCCTCTCATATTAATTTTTATTGATTTAGCGTATATCTCGCCATCATTTCTCTACATCAATAACATGGAACAGTATCCTCTGAATAAAAGGAAGACACTAGCGGGAGTATACAGGTAAAAGGAACACAGGGAGCCGGTATACATTTGTCGTTATTCAGAGAGCAGCAAAAGAGTTATACAGTGTCGCCACCTGCATGTGCCAATCTACAACAGGACATGGAACAGCAGCGCCCTCTGAATATAGAGAAAGCTGCTGCCACCTGGCGTTAACTAATAGAAACACACAAAGTCGACTGGATCTAATGATGACCTTTGTGGTATATACACGCCAATACACGGATTACTAAACGGATATAATCAAATTCAGTGCAAGTAGCAATGGCTATAGGTTCACCCCAAGTCGGCAACATACCTCCAGCCGGCCATCTTGCCAGGGGGAACAAAAATCAGTATGGTGTTGGATGATAATGTGTATCAGGTTGAATGATATTGATTGTACTAGCTGGTAATTTTAGTTGATCATTATAATTATTGACTTTAAACAACCCTAGTGCGGTGGCCGACTTGAGATATGTGCCCGACTTAGGGTGAACCTACCCTAAACTGGTTTTATAAAGTTTACATACCTCAAAGCACTCGTCCAGGTAGCTGTTGACGGTCACCTTGAGCGGGATGATCTCTTTACGTATGACGGTGGCCGGTAGGTGGAAGGAGATGAAGAAGGGTTGGAAGACCCGGATGTGGGTGATGGGAGCCACGCCCAGACCGGAAGTGCTGTGTAGACAGAAGGTACTTCCGGCCCATTCAGTGACGGTGTGTGGTAAGGTATGGGTGAAGACCGCGCGATTCGTGGATCTAGAGTAAGGCATATAGTAAGAGATAACTTGATGAGTAAGGCAAAGAGTAAGAGATTACTTGATTAGTAAGGCAAAGAGTAAGAGATTACTTGATGAGTAAGGCGAAGAGTAAGGGATCACTTGATGAGTAAGGCAAAGAGTAAGGGATCACTTGATGGGTAAGGCGAAGAGTAAGGACTACTTGATGAGTAATGAGAAGAGTAAGGGATCACTTGATAGCTCTGATAAGGCGAAATGATACAATAGATCTATTGTTCGACAGCAGAATGCGATTTGTGGACCTAGAGTAAGGTGACGAGTAACAGACCACTTAATATGTAAGGCAAAGAGTAAGGGATTACTTGATGAGTGAGGCAAAGTGTATGGGATTCTTAGATATCTCTGATAATGCGAAATAATACAAAAAATCTAATGTTGAACAGCAGAATGCTGAAATATCCCAAGAGGGGTCTAGTTCTCAGCAAAGTCCATCCTAGGGAGGGTAGTAATTGTCTCCTTTAAAATCTTCATGTTAAAAATGACCCTACAGATGCATGACCTGTGGCACGGATTGCACAGTTTTCTTACACCATTTTATAGAGCCCCCGCCCTTTTAAATGGACGGATTGATGGGTCCAAATAACATAGGTTTATTGATATTAAATGCATTCAAAATATACACTTCAAAGCTGTGTCCCACGAGCATTTCTAACAATAGGTTTGGAATACATGTGACTGCACTTTCGCAATAGGCACAGAATCTGATTGTCCCCTACAAATACAGTTCGGCCTCCTAAAAAAAGACATTCCCCTGAGGTAGCATTAACCACACTTACTGTCCTACAGTGCCTATGGTGGCCGTTTCCCACAGCCACGTCTCGGGGAAGTAGAATCGATGACTCAGCTTCGGCATCCCAGGGAACATACAGCCAGGCAGGTCCGGCCTCACATCCGCAGGGGGTCCGGTCCAGGGGGTCGTCGATGGGGTCAGGTAGGTGGGCGACTCTTCTTCAATGAATCGAAGAGGCGATCGCAACTTGTGGGCTTTGCCCTTATATAGTAGTGGTCCCGGAACGACTAGAAACATGCAGCAAGGCCAAAGAGAACATAGGCATAGAGCAACACGGTCGGCACAGGCAGCACAGGCAACAACATACAACAAACCACATACAAGACACAGAGATGTGGGGTTTGGACTAAAATCAATTTGTTTCCCTTTAGCATTCCAGAAGATACCCTTTAGAATAGAATCAAAACCGAAAACTCCACATGTCGTAGTGGGGACAATATGGAGGGTCAAAAATAATATATGATAAGCTCTGATATGAAAATGTATATGGAAAATGTATTTTACTTCGTAGGTTATGTAAGTTAAATAATATTATGATGATTATTTCAGTAAATATCATGTATGTGAATACAGAAAGTGATAGGTCCATATCAAAAGGTAATAACTACAAGATCATACACTACTGTTATATAAGCCTACAAAATAAGGAACTATGCATACCCTTTAACCCAATTTAAATTGAATTATGGGAGCAAAGGTATGCAGTATTATTCATTGTTCAAAAGTAAGTACTATTATCAGTTTTAATACTTTGATTTAGGTTTAATTAATGTAACATAAAGGGATCCTATTATGTCCTTTATTACATATTATGGGTGTGTTTGTCCATGGGTCTGTTTAGGTCAATAAAATATGACCGTTTTTCAAATTTTGAATTTCAAATATAATAGTTCTCTAATTCTTCGTTGAGGTGAGGATAATGTAAAAAGAAATATAGATTCAATCATTTTCTAATTCCCCTCTATGTTTCTGTATTAGGACGGATGGATACTACTCGAAGCACGACCGGGTTTACAGACTCAAGATGACACATGATGCTGTTTACATAATGCGTTGCTATAGGTGATTCTATTGCACATGCCTATAGCATGCAATCATCACAGATCACATTCACCTAATGTAAGTTATGTACACGGACACACACCACATGCATTCACTGTTAGCAGGTTATCACTTGTATAATATAATGTTGTGAGAAACAAGGAGGTGCTGTGGTCCACAGGGAATGAGTGTCTCTCTCTCCACAGTCAATTCAAGCACATGTAGCCAACACCCTTGCCTCACTCCCTTTCCCAAGTGAGATAGGCGCACGCATCGCTGATTTCTCTCTCCGGGGAGGGAGAGTCACCAGAGTAATTTTGGCGACTTATGCCTGATTGTGAAAAGAGAGACACACTACCTTTCTGTATCTGAAGTCATTAAATGATATTTGGAAAAGATTGTTAATGATTCATATTTTGCAAAATCTTGGACTCTCGGTCCTTTTTGTATCCAGTAAAGAGGGTACTCTATTGCCATCAAATCAACAGATGGATACTCATCGTTTTACTAAATCAAACTTTGATCAATTTTTTAATGGATGAGCATCCGTCTATCAGTTTGTTGGCAGTCGGATATTCCCTTTAATGCTGTTCTAGTAAACCAGAATCAATTCTTATGACTTCAAATCAAGTCTGATAATTAGTAATCAAACTAAAAACGCCGAATGACATTGCCTGTGGTACATACATCCTTCCTGTTTTCACGAGCAATATTACACATTGAACCCCCTTCTATAATCTATATGTAAGTGACTAAACAGTCTACGGGACCAACTACTATTAGATATGAATAAAAAAAACTACTGCACAAATAAATACAAATATTTCACGGAAAATGTGAGTGAAACCCAAGTTACATTCAGTTAAGCTCAAACACCTTTAATTAGTACTTTAATGATATCTGATCATAATAATGTTATCGATGACCCTTCTATTTAAAGCTTATTTTACTTACATCGTACTTTATAAGGAAATCAGGATTGATATAGAAAGTTACATTCTTACTCAAAATGTCAAACAGATAATCAATTCCAGAACGGTTGGAATTAAAACACTTTGCGAGTTCCGATTTGATAAGTTATCCTCAGGATTCTTCTTCAGGGTACTCTCTTATTTCATGTTATTAGAATAATCTCCTAATAAAACCATGCTGTTGTCTATCCCTACCTGGTCTGATATATGAAGGCCAATATGATGCGCAGACCACTGAATGACATTGATGAAACTGTTGTATGTGATACATAAACTGGTAAATACTAACTTGCATTTTTATGATTTGCGTTTTTATAGAGCAAAGTAGGACATAATTTTGAATTAATATAATGCGACTGTTTAAATGCATGTAAGTTCTAAGTATGTGGTGAGTCATATTCCTTGTTTTGAACCGCAGTCAGGAAATAAGGGTACCTTCGCTCATGATATTGGCTACCCTTATCCTTGTTTGAAAGTCCTGGATATGTAGAATACATGTGTACAGCCTAAATAGCCCTATCTAAATTACTCAAAATAATTGTCAATCATAATATGACCGAAGTAGTATTTTTTTAATGTTCCTACAGAGTCTAGTCACTTCAATTTAACTGAACCCATTCTCCGAGGCTGTCTATATATATAGTAGAGTAACCGTTCCAATGGATATTTGTGCATTGACAAATGACATTTCCATTCATGAATAAATGGAAAGCAACATTGCTCTGTTTACAAAAGCAATGCAAAGTAATTGCAAAATATTGTGCTGTGTGTGTACTTCGTGCAATTGGTGCAGTATGGCATACATGTGCAGAATATTGAATATCTAGGTCCAAAAATAGTTTAAAAGGATTTACATAAACCCTAGGGGCCTACCTTGGTGAGCATGTTCTAGAAAGCTTTCTCTCATTGAATTGCATGACTGTTATTTCTATTACCATATATATTCATTTCCAAGGCATATACTACCTTGTTCTAGTTAGTCATAGATATACTAAAATTCAAGGTATTCACAAAAGATGCAAATTTTACACCTAAAGACTCATTTTTAAGATAAAGTTGAAGATGATAATTTACCCTTGCATTATTTATTTGCAAGCATAACATACTATTATGATATGGTTATCCTTATACATTTCTGATAATGATAAAATGCATTTTACCTACCTGGTTCAATAGGTGGGCGTACACACGGTCTTGTCTTCACGTTAAGATTCGTCATCACTGCTAGACCAGCCATCTAAAATGTATAATCATAATTAAATTACATCTTTTAAGGTCAATCATGCAACTACGAGTAATTATTATAGTCTGTCCGTTAAAATGATATTATCAACTCATAAAAACGATATACCTTGCTTTAAGGTAAATCCTGTTAACTGGTTAAACAGGGAAGTGCATTTCATTAAGCTTACATCAAGCTCATAAAATGCTATTTGACAACGTTTTTAGATGATCTCTCTAAGATACATTGTTCAATAACATAAAACATGATAATGATAGTAATAATAAATGTTTAAAATTCTACATAGAAGAGGGAGCGGTCGTTGGGAAGCTTTCGGACTAATGCTTTTGAGTGGTCAAAATGGAAGCCAAAACGTATGTCTATAACAATTCATAGTAGATAACCACTTGAATCAATAATCATTAATATAAAGTTACTCACCTCAAATGCTTTTTGTGCATCAAGTAGGTCGGTATCGCACTCGTCTTTTGGTACATTCACTTCAGGTATTCGCTTGGAGATACGGCTGTACATCTGAACAATATAAGGTTTGCTTTTATGAAAGGCAATCTATTATTTTTACATAAATAAGATGACCAACTCCCTGTCAATTATCCAGCTTGTCTTTCTTTTTGCTATCCCAAACATGACAAACTTCTTAAATATGTATGATTATATTCAATGGGGAATGGGGATAGGACTAGGTAATATAGCATGCACTCCTTCCAAAACAGAATAATTAAAAGGCTGTTTATTAAGTGTATACCCCCAAGCCTATAATCCCCTGATTATACTTGGCCCAAATACCCTATAATTAACACCCATCTCCCCTGGTAATTAATGGCCCGATCACTGGCCTCTGCCCAACTCTCACTCCTTTGTGAGACCACCCATAATCTGAGGTATGTTCCCCTTGAAGAAAACTATCTTAATTACTATCTGCAAAGCTCATCCTGAGGAGGATAGTTGAGGAAGATAGTGGGGAACAAATGGGTTGTTGGCCATTATTGGAGCCAGAATCATTTTTATATGCGTTTGGAGAAACAATGATTACGATTGTGTCAGGCATTTCAGTCACAATCAAAAACTGTTAAATTCCTACTATTAGCAAGTATTAACTTCCAGGTAGCTAAGAATCCCCTACTTCCAGATTCACTGTGTCAATTACCATCAATTACCACCCCTAGATATCCGCAAATAGGATCTCCTTAACATGTTTACCCAAAAACTGCACATGATCTGTGTCTCAATCAAGCCAAAACCACTTGGGTCTACAGCAGAGACAAGATGGGAAAATATAATTAGGATAGACAATGATTATCAGTATGCACCCTTTGATTATGCCGCCTACCTAGGTGGGCTTGCCAAGAAGGTGTCTGAAAGTGTGTCGTAGGGGAGAAGGGCGGGAAACTGGGTGACTGTATCTCATGATAATGACGATTCTCAGGGTGATCAAGCCTCGGTATTTTGTAATACATCATTCCTTTATCTTACGTTCAAAGTTGCCGCCCCCTCAATTAAGTTACATTACATCATTAGTTGTACAATAATCCCATCTTCATTGCCAGATTACTGAGTTCTGCTCCTCCCTAGGCTTCCCTTTATCTAAAGTAGCATACATGATTAGTATGAATTAGCCTGGGCTTTCTGCAGCTTCCAACCAATGGGTTCACACACTCATCGATAATGGTTGGCTATCATCATTATGGCTGTATCAATAGGTACAGTATAAAGAATGTGCAATATCATTGATTGTAATCAAAGTCTCTTTGCTCAGTGATATATTGGCAATAATATACCTATATGAGAATAGACGGCACAACTTTATAGTTTTTCTTTATCCATTCGAGTTGGCATCTCCCAAAAATCAAGTGATTCAAAACTGCTTAAAAATACTTAACATTGCTGATCCTTTATCATAAGATCCATCTGTCGTGTGATCTGTTTTGTCAACAGAGAGTACTGTGTATCCCAATCAGGTAAACAAGTTCATTTACATTCCAGTGTGTTGTGTAAGTCAGTGTCAGTATGTCAACTGTATTGTGTGTTCAGGGTCAGGTATTCCATAGATGGGGCGGAGGTATGATGATTTTTAGATGGTGCTGATGGCCACCTATAACTATCATGTAACTTTACAATAATTGCAGTGCCTGGTCATGACTATGTGGTCTGCATTACATAATGGCTGTATGATTAACAGAGTCTAAACAATTAACTATAGGTGACTTACCCTACAAACCTGGTACTATTTACAATTATGTGAGGGTTTCTGGACCGTCTGATACAACGGTGACTTAATTCTTTTCTCTAATTATGAACAAAGTCAAGATCATCAGACGATGTTGGAAACTCATCCAAATACAGTTTGGTGATTTATCATTTTACTATAGCCAATGCTAGGTCAGCTGCTATTATGAATGGTGATACTGGAGTCATTATAATATAATATATAATATAGTAGAAATATATTATGTTTCTTTTCCAAATCCATCGCCTTCTCTCCTTCCAACAAAACAACCAAACTGTTATTCTACACCTATACTCTGAAACAGAATCCCTCCCGTGGTCTAGATGGATAGGCTGTCGGCCAGTGCTAATCAATTGGATAAAGGACAAAAGGAAAGGAAAAACTAGACCACCGAAGATGCCATGATTTATAGATTAGGTTGTCCTAAGGCTAAGGGCATCACTTGATCATACTAAGTGGTGTAGGCTCCCTGAACCCTTTAAGTGCCACATAGTGCTTCAATGTAATATGTCCTTGGTCTTGATGATACATGAACACAGCCCCGGCGTGTCTAATCCCCAGAGCTGCATTCATGCATGTCAACACTTCATGAGTGAATCAATTATCTGTAACTACCCCCTTAGGGTTGTCATGATGCTTGGATTAGGAACCGGCAAGTAGACGCACCGAGGCTGCATTCATGCATTGCGCCGACAAAGGGTGTAATGCATCAACACCATTCCGCCATCAAAGGGTTAACTAATGTAATGCATTTCCCGGATAGGCTATGCAGGGAGGGATAGGGTCAGTCGGCGTTATGTACATACCTACCGCTACTTTGATTTACCACTGCCTACTTCTAAGTTCATTCTCAGAGTGTTGAAGCCTATAGTCTATTACGGTATTGGAGTTTCGCAATCCATGATTTTATTATCGAACAGTACATTGCAATGGTTTTAGCATAATTTAATGAACATTTATACATCTTTCCTTAATATTTTTAATCCTTTTTTTAATCCTCTATAATTATGATTGTTTTCACATTGACAAATGAGCCACATCTAAATAGTTAAAGTTGGAAAAATAAGTTTATAGCTTTCAGGAGGCCACTAAGAAAAGGCTAAGATACTATAGGAAACCCATGCATACGGCCTGCACGCTATAGTCGCATTATTGCTACGTACTGGCCGTAGAGCTATCCATGTTTTGACACTGTGTACAGATTAGGATTTAATCAACACCTACATCTAGCCTCTTTAACATTTATATTGCAATTAATCTTCACTCTCCCCAGTAAATGTCAATGGTTTCAAATACAGGTGATTTGAAATTGAAATCCTATAGTTAAGACATTTCACTGACCCCAACACCTCACGGTGCATGACGTCATAAGTCTTTGTTATGAGAATATTTAGTCTGATTAACTCGACATAGCAGCATAAGGCCATCAAACTCACTTTTAATTTAAAAATACCACCATAAGTATAGCTTAGTTTATGCACTCATCTAGGAATTTGAGCAACTTTCAGAATGACATGTGTGCTTTGTTTATCAGTTGATAATGTGAATGTCTATGGAGAGATATACATCATCAATAGAACGGTTAGATTAGGTCCTTCAGGTGTGAGTAAAGAATGCTCGAAAAATAAATCCAATGACATTAAAATAAGAAATCCCTTAATAATCGCATGAAAATATCCAATTTTCGTTTTTTAAATCTCATGATCAATTTTCCTATCAAATGATTCCCTCTGTAGTTTTAGGTTACACATCTTGTTGAATTACACATTTTGTTAACCCTGACTACAGAGCGTCTCACACCTGCTCTTCCCAGTGGGGTTAAAATTCAGTTCAACTTTGAATCAACCTTGAATCAAAATTGACAATTAACCATCTATCAATGGTGATTCAAAGTTCTGTGCCCACTGAGTTATGATCTTGAAAGCATGCACTTACCTTTTCAATGCTGAGATAAGACGGCTCCTCTATGACGTGTATGCTCCTGTCCACCACCCCTACAGCACACAGGGACCCTGGTTCAGCTCTAATCTCCATGGTAACGTTATCTCCAGGGTAGGGGACCCCCCTCACTGTGGTAGGCACCGCGTGCAGAGACACCTGGTGTGTGAAGATGGAACTATAGACCATTCAGTCATCATGGCGTCAGGGTGGAAGGGAAGGCCCAGTAAATCAAGGTTTACAACAAACATCTATGTGTATAGTGACCTTTACAATTGATCAATTTGAGTTCATTGGGAGTGATATGTGCTCGGGATGGCCTTTCTAAAATAGGTATTGGATCCTATTCCCAGTGCAATCATCAAAATGTCAAAGCTCAAAAGTGATATGATAGATCGTATCCTTATCATTTGATATGAGAATACTACTCGATCAGGAGGTGATTGCTATCAGTGTGGGACATTAGTGTACCCTGTACTATATTCCCTTTTCGCAGATCGTGTCACATTATCGTACCACATAATACTTTTAAATAGACTACAATTTCGGTATTTCTTATTACCAATAGAAGATGCATGACGCTTACCTTATGATCGTAGCAAGGACTTGCATCGAGCCTTATGACGTCAGCTACAACTTCTGCGTCATCTGTGACGTAATACAGCATGAGGTGCGTCACGGGAGGCAGGGGTTTTGACGTAAGTACGTCCAACATGAAGTAGCGGGGCTGTACAGCTATCGCCTGCTCTGAGGCCAAACCGTCATCTGCAAACAGAATGGTTATGGATCTGCATTGTTACGTTTGCAACTTATTCTCATGTCATATCAGTAAAGTAAGATGGTTAAATATAATACCGTGAGCCAGTTGTTAAGTAGTTTTAAACCAGCAATAATTCGATATCTAATGATCTAATGTAATTAGGTGGTCATTCTTTTGGGGTCTGGATAACATCATGTAGAACTGTAAAATTGTGATACACATGATTGTTGTAAGTGGTCAGCAAAGTGACTTATTAATCGCTCCGACGTCTTGTAAGTCTCAATGTGTTGGATGTTTTCAGTCAATAAATGCGTATTAAAACCCCGGATTAAAACTCAAAGTTCAACACCACACCCTCAGAAAATTGAGCGTCATTGTTGCCGAAAGCACTCCTACCCCTCAGCCGAGGCTGCTTTTGGCGACAGTGACGCTCACTTTTCTGAGGGTTCATTTTTGCTCCCATATTAAAAGAACTGAAAGTGATGCTCTGGCATATATATATCATCCACCACCTCCTCTCCATCATAAGAAGAATCCATACTGAAACCCAAGGAGCTGCTCCTCACTCCTGCACCCCTTGAATCACTCACCCACTTCTATCCTGGCACTGATGGAGTACTCTCTAAAGGGTAGCCAGGTGGCGGCTACAATAGGCAGGAATCTCGTCTCGTCTCCGGCTTCTCGGGTGACCGGATGTCGCGCGTACAATGTCTTGTCGCCTCCATGTTCGGCACTCGCGACTCGCACAGAGAAGGGTACCGTGTTCTTACGTGGGAAGTAGAACCCTATAACGTCACCCTGAGAAACTCTGAAAGGTAAGATGGATTTTGCATGAGGTTAGGGAACTCCATTGATGAATGTAAGGTTCACATCAACTGCTGTGCTGTCTAAAAGAGTAACATTTTCTGTTTATTTTCGTATAGCAGTTTGTTGTTGTACAATCAGCTTATTTAGGCAGAACTTTGATGATATTAAAGATTATTTGAGAACCAATTATTAATTTTTGGCCAGAATGAGTTCAATTTTCCTTTTATATATCAGATACAGATATTCATTGTCCATAATTATGCAGGCTTATTTGATGTTACATGTGAGATTATAATCAGCCAAAATATCAAACTTTGCAGGGCCTTTTTTCCATATACGCTGGGTTCTGAGCATACCTAATATACACCTCTGCCCGATTTAGTGTTTGCTTAAAATATTCTAGATACAAAGTATTTACAATTTCATTACTTTTCGCTTCCCTTCATCCTTATGGCCATCAGTTGTTCTAATCCTCATCTGACCCCATCCCATTTAGCTCGTTAACCCCAATACCTTGTGGCAGGTAAGCAGCTCTCTTATTAATATTTCAGACCACTTATGAAAACCCTCCCTACCCCACCTCATCCCCTCAATCACCTGCCATCTCTGATCACCCTCATCCATCAGGTTAGTCCTGCTTACTGACCCCCGCCCCTCCTGCTCCTGTGGGCCTCATCCAGGTCGCCCTCACCCTGCTTAACAATGTTATTTTCTCTCTCAGACTCCACTAACACATTTCCTGAAGTCATAATTATTGCTGTTATCACCAATGCAGCCACATCCATCAAGCTATTTCGTTTCATTTCAAGTATGTTGCTTTGGGTTAAATTGAATTCCAGCCTCAACCATTTCCATTTTGCACAATTCACAGGAGCAGCACTTATCAAGCGCTTGTTAAGCCCTGCAGATAATATAAAGGGCTTAACAACGCTTAATTGATAGTGTGTGTCTACTGGGTTGGTTCATTATATTCAGACTGCTTTATATTCCACATACCACAGCTGCTGTTCCATTTATTTAGCTTAAACTGGTATATGCTACCAGTTAATTGCTAGCACACCATGGCTATTACAAACCTAAATAGAATCAAAATAGCAAACAGTATGAAGATAGCTCCAAGGTGCCTAACCTGATTCTCTCCTGTCCCTCCAGTACCTTCACATACCGACCCCGGTCCCTGTAGGAAATGCGGGTCTGTCCCACCAACGAGTAAATTGATGAGCCACCCCGCTTCTTCCGCCAGACCTAGAACAAGATGCATTTAAATATATGTTGGTGTTTATGATAGTATCTACAAATAAATAACACTTTTGGAATCCATGCTATAATATTATATTGAATTAGGGTTTGATCTAATACCAGCGTGCCGCTTCCGGACAACTGGTATCTGCGGTGCTCTAGAAGCTTTGATTAAGGATGTACCATACTGTTTAAACGTTGGGTATTGAATAAGCACTGGTCTTGTATTTATGAGCGCAAGGGGTATGGGGGTCCTGAAATAACTCTTAAGCACTAAAAACAGCCCTCAACAGTTATAACTGCCTGGGCGCTCAAACACGACGGTACGGTACATGGAATTTTAAGCTTCAAAATATCTTTGCTGTCTTCCATGAACTGGTGCATGACGGCCTTCCTAACAAATATAAATATAAATATGTCACTATGGAGAATGTGTCTTACTTGTAGATACATAGCCTCATAGGCATCATGGTGTACAAATCTGTCCGAGTAGATGCTCCATTGCGTGATGTGACCGTATCGGGCTACTTTCTGGTAAGGGTTGGGTATGATAGCGATGTCAGTCCAGCGGTCCTGGTACTTGCGCTCCGTCACAGCTGCCCCCGTCTCAATGCTTTCTGAGCAAGTCAAAGAGGAATGTGTCATGGTACATTCAAAGGCAGAAGGTCAGTTGTATAGGAGTTGAAATGTAATTTTCTAGGTTGAAGGAAAGCCATAATAATGATATTTACAAAAAATCTATGATAAGATTCCAACCTTACTCTTCTTACTGGCATAATACAGCAGATACACAACACAGCTTTACATTTCATTATGTTAAGCCAACGTAAAATTATGCAAAAGTATATCCACATTACATGGTTCAGATGTATCTAGCAATACAGAGTTATACAAAAGCTTAATGAAGGTACGGTGGAACTTTAGTGACTTTGTGTCCTTTCTAGAATACAGAGACAGCTTTGTTCCTTCAGTAGACAATCTATCCGTTACACAATTAAATCATTTGAGATTTGGTTGGTTAGGAAACTTAAGTAAGACAATCCCACTAATGAAATCAAGGTAATGGGCCTCTTTCCCAAATGAGATTCTAATTTTTAAGCTGTATATTGCTACTCTTATAAATCTGGACATTTTCACACAAAACTGAGGAAGGGGACATTAAGGATGCCTCATCCATTCATATCACCCTACCATTCTCATAAACTATAAATACAAACTAATGAGTTTCCAGCCACTGATTCTATGGTGTATTTTTACCTTTGAAGAGTAATCTAATTAGTTTTGAATTTGGGTAGTGCATTGTTAGGTAGGTTGATTAAAGTGGAGTTTCCTATGAGAATGCTGAAAATCAGATTATGTCTGTGATTAAGATTTATTGAATTTCCTCTGATATAGAAGGCTGAAAGCCACTGCTGGTAATAGAAAGCTCGGGTTTCCAACCTTGAACAGCTCTGCCTCAATGACTAAAGCGGTTAACTCACAAAGCTTATCCCCTTCAAATCTCTAAAGAGATTATTCAAAATGTCAAAAATGCTGTAAACACCATCTCGCCTACTTTAGCGTGCAGCTCTGTCTCTCTCTGTCTCTCTGTCTCTCTGTCTCTCTGTCTCTCTGTCTCTCTCTCTGTCTCTCTCTCTCTCTCTCTCTCTCTCTCTCATTCTCTATGTACTGCTGGAGTAAGTAACTCTTACTGTATGGTAATAATATAACTACAGCAATTGTTAGGAAAATGAGTTTACAAAGGGCAGGTACTGGAAGTGCCATATTCTACCTGCAGTTCGCTGCACCGGGTTGCGGATGACAGATGGCTGTTCTTGTTGCGTGGTTAAGTCCTTTATTCCTGTGTCTAATACACCTCGATCTGTCAGCAACTGCAGAATAGGAAATACATATTCAATTAGCATTAGAAGGTGGTTTACACCGTAATACATGCTACATTAGTTACATCACTTAAATGGCTGACGTGAATCTAGTCGCTAACCCTTTACAGTACAGGGATGGATGGTATGATTTAAGCATACTTTCACATTTTTAGAAACAATCAACCCCTCATCTCATCATTATATTATTTTTCTTATCATAATTTATTACAAATGTGTGAATTGCTGTTGAATATGTCCCTACATTATTTGTTACTGTAAACAAAATGTGCACGTCATATCTGATTACTGAGAAATTCTGATTATTATAGCATGTCAGGGGCCCTAGCGGAGGTAATGCATTGAGCACATGCTAGGTTGATACACGTAGTTTTGTATTTGTTCCCTTTTACCCGAAAAACTTTAAAAAGAGATGTATGTGCATGTTCAGTATAGCATCATTGTCACCTTGAGGGTTAATCATACTGACGACCAATGGCATTGCCTAGATGAAAGCATCAATTTTCTTAAAAGCGCCCCCCCCACCCCCATACCACGTTCACATCAAGGTCGCTGAGAGCCACACATAATTGAAGTCTTGTTTCAGCATTACTCATTTTCCAAAGTGATTCTTGTCAAATTAGCAAAATAATGCCCTTTAATAAAACGTCAAACACAGTTGATGTTTTTGAGCTTAGGAAACACTGAACAATTCATGAAGTGAAGAACAATTGAAAAAAACACTTAAATAATCAATGGTCATCATTTAAACATCTCAGATGAATGGAGAACTTTTCAAAGCATTTTTGGAAAAAGCAAGAGTGGGTCGTAACAAGGCACCTTTTGACACATTTCAGATTTTATGGGCGTTCAATGTGATTCATTTTTATCTTTCTTTGTGTAATATTGATGTCTTGAGGGAAACCATGGCCAATCTGTGCCTCTACATGGGTAAAAATCGACACGGGCGACACAGCGACACGGCCCTTATAGGCCCTTTTAAAAATCGACGGATACATGAAAATCGGGATAAAAATCGACCCACAGATTTTCTCTCTCTAAATTCTTATATACCTAAAATTCGACACGATGCCACTGCCCTCCTGCTAAAATTCGACACGGCGACATGGTCAAAATTGTGGGTACCCATGTAGAGGCACCAATCTACCTGCCTCACCTCTACTAAGCCCTTTGCCCTTCTCACCCCCACACCTCAGACATTAAATTTGCTGTACCTTTCATGAATCAGTAAATTGAACTTCTTATAACACCGAACAATAAGTCAGCGTAAAATGGCAATCAGTCATTGTAGTGGGGATGTGGGGACACTAAGCCACAACAGTGATATTAAGCCTCAAATGGGACTTTTTGATGCCTAATGTCACTGTCGGGACACCTGGCCACAAAAGTGACATTAGGCCTCAAATGGCATAAGCTCTGAATCATTTGGACCCTAATGTCATGTGTTGGAACATAAGACCACAAACAGGACAGCAGGCCTCAGAGTGTCACATATTATTACGTAACACCACATAAAGACAGAAATGTTGAAACAGTAGCCAACAGACATGACATTACACCTCAAATCGCTTCAGTTTGTGGCCAAATCATAATACCCCAAAAGTGACATGTTCTGATGTAAAACAGTAGGCTATGTACTGTACACACTTGAGGCATAATGTCATGTTTGTAGCCCGGGGTTTCCACATGTGACATTAGACTTCAAATGCTCCATATTCATATTTTGTCGATTGTGTGTTAATGTCTCTTTGTGGCCTAGGGTCCCCAGTGTGACATTAGGCCTCAAAAAGGTCTCATCTGAGGCCTTATGTCACGTTTGTGGCCTAGTGTCCCCACAGGGGCATATTTCAATGAACACGGATGCTGAGAAAAAGAGACCAACTGTGTTATTGATCTGATACTTTGACATTCGGGCCTGGTCCTTTTTTCTATAATTGGTGTTTTAATCCCCTTGAGAGTATTGGGTGGACAATGATACACATAACAAGTGAGCCGTGTATTTTAGGTAAGCCGACCTTTCCTTTGAAAGCTGTACAGATCCTTACTTCATCCATGAAGTTCCCAGAAACTACACATGTTACATGAGAACACATGGTGTTACATGAGAATTGAGATTGGATTGAGATTAAAATGTTTATTTTATTATATATAGTGATACAGTGGGTCTCCTAAATCTATTCTGCACTTAGAATAATACATATTATGTATTTCATGTGTGAAGATTAGTTCAGCTTTAGGGGCCTCTAGAGGAAAAGAACGTTCATATTGTGGCTTAGTATAGTCTGATGCTGTCTCTGTCCTCTGACGGCATGAGTAGGGGGTGTACTGACCTGATAGTGTAGTCTGATGCTGTCTCTGTCATCTGTACTGACCTGGTAGTGTAGTCTGATGCTGTTTCTGTCCTATGTACTGACCTTATAGTGTATTCTAATGCTGTCTCTGTCCTCTGTACTGACCTGGTAGTGTAGTATGATGCTGTCTCTGTCCTCTGTACTGACCTGATAGTGTAGCCTGTTGCTGTCTCTGTCCTCTATACTGACCTGATAGTGTGGCCTGATGCTCTCTCTGTCCTCTATACTGACCTGGTAGTGTAGTCTGATGCTGTGTCTGTCCCCTGTACTGACCTGATAGTGTAGTCTGATGCTGTGTCTGTCCTCTGTTCTGACCTGGTAGTGTAGTCTGAGGCTGTTTCTGTCCTCTATACTGACCTGGTAGTGTAGTCTGATGCCGTCTCTGTCCTCTATACTGACCTGGTAGTGTAGTCTGATGCTGTGTCTGTCCCCTGTACTGACCTGATAGTGTAGTCTGATGCTGTTTCTGTCCTATGTACTGACCTGATAGTGCAGTCTGATGCTGTTTATGTCCTATGTACTGACCTGATAGTGTAGTCTGATGCTGTCTCTGTCCTCTATACTGACCTTATAGTGTAGTCAGATGCTGTCTCTGTCCTATGTACTGACCTGGTAGTGTAGTCTTATGCTGTCTCTGTCCTCTATACTGACCTTATAGTGTAGTCAGATGCTGTCTCTGTCCTCTGTACTGACCTGGTAGTGTAGTCTGATGCTGTTTCTGTCCTCTATACTGACCTGGTAGTGTAGTCTGATGCTGTTTCTGTCCTCTATACTGACCTGGTAGTGTAGTCTGATGCTGTCTCTGTCCTCTATACTGACCTGGTAGTGTAGTCTGATGCTGTTTCTGTCCTCTATACTGACCTGGTAGTGTAGTCTGATGCTGTCTCTCTCCTCTATACTGACCTGGTAGTGTAGTCTGATGCTGTCTCTGTCCTCTGTACTGACCTGGTAGTGTAGTCTGGTGCTGTTTTCGTCCTCTATACTGACCTGATAGTGTAGTCTGATGCTGTCTCTGTCCTCTGTACTGACCTGGTAGTGTAGTCTGATGCTGTTTCTGTCCTCTATACTGACCTGATAGTGTAGTCTGATGCTGTTTCTGTCCTCTGTACTGACCTGGTAGTGTAGTCTGATGCTGTTTCTGTCCTCTATACTGACCTGGTAGTGTAGTCTGATGCTGTTTTTGTCCTCTATACTGACCTGGTAGTGTAGTCTGATGCTGTTTCTGTCCTCTGTACTGACCTGGTAGTGTAGTCTGATGCTGTTTCTGTCCTCTATACTGACCTGGTAGTGTAGTCTGATGCTGTTTTTGTCCTCTATACTGACCTGGTAGTGTAGTCTGATGCTGTTTCTGTCCTCTATACTGACCTGGTAGTGTAGTCTGATGCTGTCTCTCTCCTCTATACTGACCTGGTAGTGTAGTCTGATGCTGTATCTGTCCTCTGTACTGACCTGGTAGTGTAGTCTGGTGCTGTTTTTGTCCTCTATACTGACCTGATAGTGTAGTCTGATGCTGTCTCTGTCCTCTGTACTGACCTGGTAGTGTAGTCTGATGCTGTTTCTGTCCTCTATACTGACCTGATAGTGTAGTCTGATTCTGTCTCTGTCCTCTGTACTGACCTAGTAGTGTAGTCTGATGCTGTTCCTGTCCTCTATACTGACCTGGTAGTGTAGTCTGATGCTGTTTTTGTCCTCTATACTGACCTGGTAGTGTAGTCTGATGCTGTTTCTGTCCTCTATACTGACCTGATAGTGTAGTCTGATGCTGTCTCTGTCCTCTGTACTGACCTGGTAGTGTAGCCTGATGCTGTCTCTGTCCTCTGTACTGACCTGATAGTGTACTCTGATGCTGTCTCTGTCCTCTGTACTGACCTGATAGTGTAGTCTGATGCTGTCTCTGTCCTCTGTACTGACCTGGTAGTGTAGTCTGATGCTGTCTCTGTCCTCTGTACTGACCTGGTAGTGTAGCCTGATGCTGTCTCTGTCCCCTGTACTGACCTGATAGTGTAGTCTGATGCTGTCTCTGTCCTCTGTACTGACCTGGTAGTGTAGTCTGATGCTGTCTCTGTCCTCTGTACTGACCTGATAGTGTAGCCTGATGCTGTCTCTGTCCTCTGTACTGACCTGATATTGTAGTCTGATGCTGTCTCTGTCCCCTGTACTGACCTGATAGTGTAGTCTGATGCTGTCTCTGTCCTCTGTACTGACCTGGTAGTGTAGTCTGATGCTGTCTCTGTCGTCTGTACTGACCTGGTAGTGCAGTCTGATGCTGTCTCTGTCTTCTGACGGCATGAGTAGGGTGGTGTTGATGGTGAGTGAGGAGATACAGGTGCCCAGGTTGTGCTGTGACTCCATCTGGAGGTAACTGTTGGACGGGGAGAACCATCTCTGTACAGTGAAGGCTGAGGCCTCCGTAGACTTCATCAGCATCTTAGCAGCATAGCTCGTCGATGCCACAGCCTAGGGGGGAAATTAAATAAGATTTTATATAATTTTGATTCGCATTCTAACAGTTATTTTATTGATTTTCATTGTGTGTTACAATATACATCATTCTATGTACAGACCATTACGTTAACAATCTTTTCTTATGTGATATGCCTACATGTACTTGAACTCCGGTCTGAGGGGTATCTGTGGAAACAGTTATTATTGCCCTCACATATCAGCTTTTTGGTCTATAAGTGCAATATGAATATCAGCCATGTGCTGCATTATACGATGTTATAGTGCCATCTATATAGGAATATGCACTGTAATAACACAAATGGTTTATAGGAGCATATCAGTCTCTGTCTCTGGAATATAAATGATAGAACGCTACGGGTTAACAAAAAGTATACCCACCCTTAGTGAGAAGTTGTCGACCCGCTTGGAGAGCACAGGGAGAGTGAAGAGCACCTCCCCTTTATTGTCAGCGGAGTACGTCACACGGTGACGTCGTTTTCTGGTGCCGTCAGGTGGATCTCCGTCATGCCACACCGACAGGACGAGCTTGGCCCCCTCTGCAGGCTCCCCGCTTTGGAACCGTAACACTGCCTATAGGTGTGGGGAAAGGAAGGGATGATACTGAATGAACCATACATTATGTTTATTACACTTAAAACTATCCAGATTCTTTTAAGATCTGCATAACCTAAAATGTCAAAGGGCCATTTAAATTGGATGCTTGACCAAATCGATTGTGCCAATTTCATGATTAGAGACCTTTGGGGCAATGATTTTCATCATTCCACCAGTATTCTAATGAATTGTATTAATTAATACCACACGGCGAGAGAGGGAAGGACCTTTTTTGTTGTTCAAATGAATGTATGATTGAAGCTTGAATTATGATGTGCTTTGGTTGAATACCCCTTGATTTGGGAGAAAAAAACTCTAAAAAAATCTGTGAGCTGATTACCGTCTTTTACATCAATATTGCATATATCTTTTGCACATTTACACATCATTCTACCCAAATACCGCCTCCACATAAGACATCCACATACAAGCAATATAAATGCTATTTTCACAGGGAATGCTTAAGGCATACTCTAAGAACGTGCCCTTTTGAATAACTGCAGTGTTCAGTTCTCTCCTTGAAGTGAGGTCTCTTGTGTGCCTTGTCCAGTAAAGCGAATTATAAAATAATCCTCCCATAGGAAATCAAGGTGGCGGATCTAAAAATACTCACCGCATAGGACTCTATATGTGGCTTAGAATGTATTTCTTCTACTTGCAGTATGAGTAGCTCTACTAAGACAGTATATCGAAATATATTTTTGGAATTTTATATAAATATTGCATGATGTAGAATCACACGGGTATCGTCAGACCAACCAAACTACCTTGGGTAATTTACCGTAATAATTATGATCCATTGGTATGATTAATTAGTAAATGTGTCATAAACTAATGAGTATAGAATTCATGCTTTACACACCAGTGGTAAGTTTATCTATCATGTAGCCACTTTCTGTCCCTTTCATCATTTATATGGACAGAAAATGGCAATGTCGCAAGAGAACCATTGAAGAAGACTCCAAAGACTTACTTACATAAGCTATGTACGTAAAGTTATATACATCCATAACTCACCGAGTTGATGTAAAGGTAGTACTTAGCAAATCATTTGGATACAACCCACATTGCCATTACCCTACTCTCATACCCCGGTATTCCTACCCACTAAGAGAGCATTTCTTCCCAGAAATGGGTGCACCCAGGTCAGAGAGCAGACCCTCAGGAGACAGTGATTAAGGGGGCTGGTAATTAGCTCTTTAAGGATGGTATAACGCTTTGATGCATCGTGCCCTTGGTCATCACAATGCATGAATGCAGCCCTGGTGAGTAACTCACCAGTGCTGCATTCATGTATCATCCCAACCCTGCGTGGTTGAGACACTCTTGAAGGGTTGGCATCAATACAGCCCCGGCGAGCACTCACAAGTGATTCGTCCTGGCTGCATTGGTGCATCACGAGAACAGTATGTCATCTTTTAGCAACATTCCATCCTTAAAGGGTTAACAAGAAGGGTATCCTTGCAGGAACAGTCATTACTTACAGACTGACTGGAGGAACAGCTGTAGGGTAGAGACAATGATCACACATATCTGAAGACAATGTTGGAGGAGGAATGGTGTGGGTGACTGTTCTTATCGGTGGTAACTACTCAGGCCGTTTTATTTTGAAAACTTGGATTACGGATCCGCCGCCGAGATTTTTGGCATTTTGCAAAAAAAAAAAAAGTATTTTTTTTTTTTTTTACCTTTCCCCTCCGAGATTTTTTGAGAATTTTACCAAAAAAAAAAAAAAAAGTACATGTTGATCAGAAAAAGGTAGAATGAGGCCTTTCAGATTGGGGATAATTCTCAATATATCATCATTAGATTGCCCAGAAATGAGATTTTCCATGCCTTTTTTTTTTTTTTTTTTTTGCCTCTGCCCTTCGGGAAATTTTGTGATCTGGTGCCCCCCGTAGGGCAGCTTTTTTTTTTTTTTTTTTTGCCTCTGCCCTTCCAAAAATTTGGTGCCAAAAGCCCGTAATCCAAGTTATCAAAAAAAGGTGGCCTGACAATGGGAGGGCAGTCCTTTGTGGGTTATCAAGCCTGGGGTGGGAGGGGGTGGGAGGAAACCTACAGTCTAAGATGGTGATCATCGGAAGTACCACAGCATAGAAGTGCACACCACACTGGGTCAGTAAAGATGGGGACTAAGAAAAACGCCGGTAATTATATTATACACACCAACCCCACAAAGAATCAGCTTTGAAAACTAGATGGAGGAAGCTGCCCGCGGATTAGAACTGTGTAATCACCAATACTCTATTGATCAATTTTAATGTATAATCAAAGGCGAAATAACTATTAATTTTGTTGGATTGAAATATTAACTTAACTGTTACTTAATATCGCCTTTGAATAAGGGATCTGTATTATGATATTAATGCAACACCTACAGAGAATTAACGTAAAAAGGCGGCCTATTGTAAAGAGAAGTCTGAGAACTGCCGAGTCTGCTGTTCAGAACTCAAGAAAGACACATGAGCAACTCAGGTATTAGGTGAGGGGAACATTGGGCGAGGAGTAACTCAGGGGAAGGGGAGCAGGTGGAAGAGGAGGACAGAGCTCTTAACAGACTGTAGTAAGGTGAGAGCGGGTGTCTAGGGTAGCATCCATACTGATAAGGTATCAGCTGAGGGGTGTACTGTCCCTGAATGAATACAGGCCCTAATGGCAGTGTCTGGGTCTGGGTTTCAGTTTACTTTCACAATGTGGAAATCCATATCTAGGTAATTTGCAGAACATTGCTGATATGCGGTTCTATGTCTGAATATAGGGACCAATGTATTATGTTTATTTGTATGTAGCTATATTGACTGTTTATTCCGGCAGTGCAACAGTGTCTCTGTTAAGTTTGGATTAAACTTAAACCACTTGGCCCCATTATATTCCATGGGAAATAAAATACATATTTGGGACTTGATCAGAAAGGTTGACAATTGCTTTTGTTTCGAAATGTCTACATTTGATGGTATCCGCATACACGTTCATGGTATTCATGTCTCTTTAAACCACAGCTCTGTTGTTAATGGCATTGGTCACTGGTCCTAGCTCAACTCTTGGTCGAGCGGCAGTAAAGTGTTGTCCTTTAAACATCCACTCCCATCCTACTGTATTACTAGTAAGTGGATACTATAGTTACAGTAGTTATTGATGAAAATGTGCCTATAACTCATGTGCTATGAATATGCCTTTTATTATCATGATGCATCACATATTCATGCTTGGTGACAACACTGAGAGGTTGATACACTCCAGAAGGCTAAGCATGATGCATCCATGCACCAACACCTGCACTACATATATGTACATCATGGCAACAAATATTGTCTGAAGGCATCATGCCGTCCTTAAAGTGTTAAGGCATATTTGTCATGGCATGAACCACCATAAAGGGGACACACCCTGTGCTCACTCCCCTCACCCTGTCACTAATTAGCCTGTACTCATTAGTGAGGTGACTTATCTGCCTTCTCGGCTGTCACTTGGCCCTGCATGACCCCCCCCCCCCCCCCACACACACACTCACACTGTCAGTATGTAGGTAAATTACTGCATGCTTATGCCACAATTTATTAGTCTAGCGAGATCAAGGCATCCGCGGTATTATTTTTAGCAATGTATGAATTGCGTTCATGGGGGAACGTTTTCACATGTCCTGCTTTGCTCAACACGGGTTTGCCCTTCCCTACCCTTCAGGGTTGCTCTTGTATAAGCATTTAATTCATCCCATGTCCTGTCTTATTATTATACCTAGCATAATCTATCCTCATGAGGTAGGAGCGCCGGACACGTTATGTGTGTAATACATATGTGTGTATCGCTTGTGTGCGATACGGAAGTAGCTTTGTCCCAGCTTTACTGTGACTAGGAGGATGGCAGACGTTTTAAAAGTGATTACTAGGTATGATAAAGTGATGCCAGGTATAATAAAGTGATGCTAGGTATAATAAAACAAAAAAAGAACTCGTAAAGATACAACTGGATGCACAACGACTTGTTTGGGTTGCCATATCGCATGGTTTGCACGACCCAAACTCGTCGTTGTACATCCAGTTGTATATCTACTCATTCATTTTTATGTTATTCTAGCCTGCCTTGCTCACTCCTTACCCTGCATTTCCTTGTCCTTTCATTTCTTGGTATTGGTGATACTGTAACACTGTACTTTAGTAAATGCATTTAATCAACCATCAAATTCATAGTGTCTTGACTATTTGCCAATACCCACTATGGGCCTCGTTGTACATGTAGTGAATTTGTATACCAATTGAATTGTACAAAAGTTCATTAAAACCTCAACTATTCTGACCCACTTCGACCCAACCAGCTTCGATGTCTTGATATAGAAATAATATTAAAGCAAGAACTCACCTTTCCAGAGTAAGGGATCCCGGGTTTGAAATAGGGCGGTGAGTAGGTGACTAAGTCCACTTTCACTCGTCCATTAGAGCCCACTATGTGCTTGCCGGACATCATGGTTATACCTGTAATAAAGGACAAAATGAAGTAAGGACTTTTTAGTTGTATCAGATTGGTTGAAATGAAACAGTGTCTCAGTATTAAGGTTAAAATGTATCATCTGAGGTTATCGGGAGCATCGGCAGAACCTCATACCTTTGGGAATCTGGGTTTCAGCCAGTGTTTTAAGCACATTGGAAATGTGGAACATGGGTACATCCATACATTTGAAATGGATTGACATTATCAGACAAGCAGCAATGTTATAATCATAAACTATCTGGTGGGCTCTAGCCAATAGACCTATCATTTAATTCTAAAACTTTGAATTACTTTTTTCTAAAATTCAAGGGGAGGCTTAATCTGTTTGAAATCCAAAGTTGGTCATCATTTAATGCTGTAAAACTGTCAGGGTCAGGGTGTGGCTTATATGCAAGGTTTTTGCTACTATGGTACAGTATTAAAAGCCACCATAATCAGATCTCTGGTGCGGCCTATAGGATCGGCCCAAAGTTGGGGTGCGGCTTATACTAGAGTTAGGCGTATGCACGAGGTTTTATGGTAGATGTAAACAAAGGTCCCACCTGTGTGTATGTCGGTGACGTTGACGTAGACTGTTATACTGCTCTGTTCATTCGGCTTGTTTGCCATTTCAGGGTACCAGGGGACAGTGGCCGTTCCACAGCCTTTCAACTGAAAAATGAGTTTCAACAATAATTCGTTTAATTCTGTACAATACAACTACAGATGAAAAAATGTCAAATGAATGCAACAATTAAACTGGCTTTTTTTGAACGCCCGTGGTGGTCCCCTTCTCAAAAAGAGAAGGGAAGGGAGAAAGAAAGAAAGAATAACGGATAAAGGAAGATAAATCATGAAAAGCCTATAAAAGGTTTAACGTTAATATTACAAACCTGACCTTTGTCGTATTGTAAATTGAAACTAAAGTAGAAAAAGGTTTGGAGTACCGTTATCTTAATTTGAAACAAAAAATAAGAAAAAAAAGTACTTGAAAAAACAAATTGCATCCAACTTGAAGGTTGGTCAGTTGGTACAGTCTCTGGTTGGTACTAGTGACTAGAGTGTAAGTAGCATACTGAAATTGAAATTATTTTATGGCAACATTTAAATTTAATTTCCCCCAGGTGGGTGTGCTTCATGAAACATGGTAAGATGTAAGGGTACTACCTGTCCTGTGATACTGTGGCATCCCCGATGGCAGTAAACTAGGGTGTAGTTCCCCATCACTTCCTTCCCGTATATGTACCTATAGCAAGATCAAATAACTGTACATGACTTGACCCAACATAGCTTACTATGGTCGAGTGGCTCATACTTTTTATAAATTGATTCCTCTGAAATGTTGATGCAGGAACTATAGGCCATTTGTTATATGTAGGTCTTTTCTAACCCGAAAAATCAAGCCAATTCCAATCAATGTCTTAGATGTCACAGAGTGCGCGAAAATACCGGAAATTGACGATTTCTTGGCCTTTATTTCCGACCCAATATATTACAATCATACAATAAATTAGTGTCTTATCACTTCAGTAACAGTTCATCTGTTCAGTTAATAAATGCATAGCCTTAAGTCACTTACTTGGCACATACACGTACTTCAAAGCTGCTGCCATCTGCCGGCAGGAACTGTGGGGCCTCCAATGATGCCTCAAACTGGGGTAAAACTGGAATGTGATGCAAAAATTAAGACTTGTTAACATTATCCTTTTTTTTGAGTTTGAGTTTGAAAGTGTATTTATTTTCACTGAGTGATGTTCATAATAGAATTATCTATCTTATTTTATAGGAACGGCATACTAGTTTCAGGTAACTAATCACGAGTCTCGCATAACTTTCGGTTCAAGAGTGAGAGTAAAATAATTATAATAATTATGTGAAATATTAAATCAGGGATAGATTTAATTCTCATTCTGTAACCAATGGAATCGCATGCATACTCCTATATTTAAATTAGGCAGAGTGCTCATCATTACTTCCAAACATTCGACCTGTTGCCCATAACATCTATTCAATCGTATATTTCTTAATTTTTATTGGCTTTTCTAGTTTACATAGCTTACTAGAAGGTTGATATACTACTGACGATTGACAAACCTACCATAATGTGCCACTGCAAATATCTTCATTTCTCTAAAGTCACTCTCTGGCTCCACTATGAGTTTCCAGTTTCCCAGTGTTGTCCCCTCTGCCAGGGGGTATTCTAACTCGGCCAGACCTGAACGAGAATGAGACACTGCTTCTAAGAAAGTGTAATGGTTGAAGAAGAAATCTAGCACTATTAGAGCATTGAAAACAAAAAGGCATTTTGATTTATATGGAAAAATTAACATAACAGAATAGCCATCGAGTGATGCTGTGGGGGGGGGGGGGGGGGTCACCTAGCCAACTATTCTCTACAAAACATTGAAAAATCTTTTAATTAATTAGTGTTAAATGTGGACCACTCTGCAGAAAGTATAACACCTGCAGCGCGGGTAACGAAGCAGCTCTAAAACAAATGACATTTAGAAGTCCTGAGCAGACGACTCTGCAACAGCGATGTCGCTAATGGAAATGTATCACTTTACTGGCGTCCAAATGGCAGTGTCTAAAAGTTAGCACCAGAGCCGATTGTGTCACTGACAATGGTTTTTACTAAGAGGGTCGTACATGGAGCTAAAGTAATGGCAGTGGTGGCCATTTTGTTTATGTATTTTGTCATACGGTATATTCATGGTTCATATTTATAAGAGGTGGAGAGAAGTACAACTTTAAAGGGCAAACTTAATTAGCATTGGGACAGCAAACCTCATTTGTGATTGATAATTTTGATTACAAAAAAACTTGAAAATCACAAAGATGTAAGATGCCCTACCTCCATTAAAGGGTTTTCAATATAGTCTCACTGGCAAGGGGGTAAGTATGACATGATGACACAACAATTACAATGATTTAAGAAAAATAGTTTTCAATGTGGCATTATTATCAGAGTCATTAACTCACCAACCGTAGAAGTGACGCCACGCCACTCGATAAGCCGGTACCCATCTGGGTCTTCTAGGTATACCAGTGCGATCTGAAAAATAAAATATCAAAGTCTAAATGTAACATGGATAGTGAAATTATAACTCACACAAAATCATTGTCCAGATAAAAAGTGAGGATTTTGTTAATCGCAGTGGCTTGGCACGTGTATGAGTTCCGCTGTTGGGGACCAATTCTGAACATCTGTTGTGGAGATTATACATGATTAAAACGAGATGCTGTGGTTGGGACAATGCTGCAAATGAGCTTTGCAGGCTTTCCTGCTTTAAGTGGTCAAATTGTCCCCCCATCAGGAAAGTGCTTAGTGTAATGAACGCCTGAAGGATGGTGAAGTGTTACAACAGTGCTTCCACCAGGGCGTGCTAGTTTAGAACCGAATAATGGGCCTATAATGAGGTAAGCACACCATTAAGGAAATCACTGGTTCCCATCCTTGCAGAGGTTGGTAGTAGATGTATGGTTGGAGGGGGGGGGGGGTCATGGTTAGAGTTTCAAGCAATTGATAGAATGTTACAAAATATAATAATATCCACTGTCATAAATCTCAAGTTAATTTTGTCTGAATACAATATCATATTATTAAGCACTGATGTGGTATTTAGAAGGTTGTGTATGAGAATCATAATTATCCAGTGACATTAGACCATATGACTGCCATTACGAAGCTACACTACTATGCATCATACAATGCTGGTTATTATCCATACCTCGTCCGGTTAACAGTGACCATAGACTAATTGCATGTATTTTAGATTCAATCTTTCCCAACTATTAACCACTGTCTCTAGAATTTTCTTGTTACACTTTACTGGAAATTTGATTCTATCAGAATAGATAAAAACTATGAAAATCATCGGATATTGTAAATGATTGAATCATCATTGACCAATAACACACTCGATAATTCATATTCGCCTAGGCCTTTTTAAGTAGCCATGTACCCCAACCTGGTTGGGCAATACCCAACCTTTCACGGAGGTTCCAGAGAAAGCATTGTATTCTTTCAAATCAGCATTTGTATTCCTCTATCTCTGTTCCTTTAGTTCCAGGTTGCCAAGCAACACCGCCTTACTGGATATGAAATTTTACAATGTAATTCCAGCTTCTTTAGATTACACATCATGCTTTAGGAATGATAATGACACGTGTTAATATTGCCTGCTTTTTCATGAAACAATCAAATTTTAATTCTGACCTTCGTGACACATGATGCTACAGGTAATTTCTGCTCTTCTCTTCTCATCTTTCTGAAAGAGTGTATTTCTGCCTCTCAAGGTTAAATCTAGAGTCAGTCCCTAGTATCAATTAAAGTTAATAGTTGTCCATTCATTCATATTGCATGATAAATAATTATGATGTACCTCTGGCATTTATATGAATCAAGTTAAACAATATATGGCCCTTGTCATTGACCATAGCAGATAATTTGAGTTTGATAGAAAAAAGAAGTAGAGAATATTTCAATAACTCTTGATCCTGCAGAACCTCCGAGTAATAAAAGTAGTCAAGAATTGCGATGACTTAATGGCAACGTCCTTGTCTATAAGTTATCATAGTTCGAAAAGTAAAGGAAGTGTCTCCAAGAGGTATGGGAGATCAATGCATAGTGCAGTTCTATACATAGAGTGTACAGTACAGTAGTTAAGGTAATACAGCATTGTACTCCCCCATGTTGAACAGAATTGGTGATTCTTTACCCACACCAACAGCCACCTGCCTTAGCCTTGGCAATTTGATCATGTCTATGAGCCCTAGTTGGGACACGTGGAAAATGTTGCTCAACCCCAGTCCTACTAAAATTGTCACATCACCCTAGTTTTACTTCATCACTGTCAGTAGGGGCGCCTCTCCCTATCACCCACCTTCCAAGTAGCTACGTGCAGCTACATACATTATAGCACCTACTCTCATCAAGCCGTCACTGAGGGACAAGACACCTTCAGATCTGGGCGGTAATACCAGAAAGACGGCACCAGGATTCGGGCGATAATTGGGGAGCTGCCACCTTATCAATGCCTGATTATACCCTCATTATCGGCCATGATCATTATTGGTAGTATATGGGGAGGTCCAACCGTTTTCTAACCCTAGGTATTGTTACATGGCTATAAAGAAAGGTGAGTATCATGTCAGGTGCAGAGGAGGCAGGGAGGTGATGTGATATCACTGTATCTCATTACTTCATGCCTCCTAATTGGCACACAGGATGCACCCATAAAACACCTAGCGGTAACTTTTCTATTCAAGTTACAGTTCCGTTGTCAATAAGAAACCCGGATACCGACTATAGCCACTAAAGGCATTCCGCTCCAGAGGAAAGTCTGCATTTGCCAAGCCAAATGACTTCCTGTAATACCCTGATTCCGGCCTACATGCCAGTTTTTTATGGTTCGTAGCTTACACGATCATTTGTAAAAAATATATAACTCATGAACACAATTTTGTTTTGCATAATGTTCCTCAAATCAGTATCTATGTGAGGCTCTATTTCATCAATTGATGTATTTCTTACTTTGTGCTTATTTAAATCTATACAAAGGTTTCTGTGACTGAACAAAGTAAGCCAGGCCGGAGGAAGACCCAATTTGCGAGGATGAATGCCCTGCATGGTGTACAGGATTTCATAAATGTATTACAAAAATATAAAAGGGTAGCATGGCATTATCAACTTAGATGTCCATATATATCAGTAGGGGGAGGTGGTAGGGAAGAGAGCAAAACTAACAATGAATACGCTGGCCGTTAACATTTCGCCTCAAATTAGGGAATCAGCATGTTCAACCACTTGGTTTTGGGCAATATTTTATAGTCCTAGAATTTCTCCATTTGAACGGATGATAAACTGTATTTATATTCTAACAGGAAGGGGTATTTCCGAATGCAGCCACCTTTGGCCGCAGGTCGCGTGGGTGATGGTCAGTGCTGGAGACTAGAGGCAACTCCTCCAGTCCCCTTTCCTGAACCAGCATCCACCAAGACAACAAGGCTAAGCTTCCAGCTCCAGTTTTGATAGGTGATATCAGGGATCTTTAGATTTATACTGCTGACTTGTGACCATACGTACTGTATTCAAGGTTGTGTACCGTTCCTGAACAATATATAGTTCTTAATCATGAATTACTGTGTCTGGTTTTGTCTACACATATCTTTACTCTAACATTTGAGATCTCATCCTCTCCAGCCTCCTGGCTGTGCTAATTTAAGTCCCTCTAAGGGCAAACCTCTGGCCAACTGATGTCTGAATTATCATAGTATAGTACATCAATAATCCCCTAGCCCAAAACTATTTCAACATACTATCATTTATAAATTGCCACACAAAGTAGCCACAGCACCAACGCTGATTGCACCTCACAGTAATACGGGGCATCAATCCCGTCCATCTCTATAGCAGTACAGCCATGGCAGGCCTCTTTATATAGGTCCTTAGGTCCAAAGCCTTAGAAGGCAGTCCACAACAACTCAGATAAAAAGGCCCCTATGACAGACAGCGTATGACGTTACAGAGCAGGAAAAAAGCCAAACTCTACAGGAAAGGCAACATGAGGCTAAGGCAAATTAGGAAGCTGTCAGGAGAACTCACATCTAGAAATGTATCCGCTCCATGTAATATTCAGAGGCCCTTCCCTTTGGGATGTCTGAGTGAGAGTGACTGGCAGCCGGTGTCGTCCCAGATAGAGTTGGAGCGACAAAAAATGCTGCGGTTACCAACTCACTGCCTAGAACTATAAGGAAGCCATACATCCAGTGTTTCTCTGTCTATCCTATCATCTGCATGACTAGTATGGTTGTAGGCATTGTTTCAATATGGCGAATTACTATAGTTTCATTCATATAATATATGACATCGAAATAATGTCATAACTTGTGGCTTTTTCTAATAAAACAGACAAAGACTGTTGTGCTAGACTTTCAAACATCATATATTATTTTACTCCCCAATTTAAGGAGAATAGACACGGATGTCTGTTTGCCCCACCCCAGAAAGAAAAAAAGGTCAACAATGTTTTAAATAATATTGACATTTTATCACATCCAGTTGGTAGTGTTTATATTGTAGTACACACAAGTGCACATGACCCTCTTTAAAAGCTATTAAATCGACTTTCTGGTAAGACTAAGGGGAAACATAGGTATGAAATTGTATAATTATGTACGTTGGCAGTGTGCAGAAATATCTAGGTATCATCATCTTAATCTATAAAATAAAAAATCCATACTACACATACTATACAGATCGACCCTTTCTGCCACCACACCACAAGGAGAGTATGGTGCAGGTAGTGGTCTGTAAAGGCTAATGTGACCGTAAGTTAATAGTACATGTGAGCTGGTAGTGAGCTGCTTCTGGCCATCACTGAGAGCTGCTCCCACACAGGACTAAATGGGGCTCTCTCTAAGTGCTACCCACAGTAGGGGACATTGCTGCTATAGTGCCCCCAGATGAATCCAGAATTGACACTCGATATGGGTTGTTATTGCTGCTGTAAGTAGGACAGGAGAGAGATACATGGGGGTATAGATGGGGGAGGGGCGGGTTCCCATTTTGCATGTTGATTGTCGATTTTAAGAAATTGACATGTTGCATGTCTATGTCGCGTAATAATGTTTATGTCCCATGTCAATTTTAAGAAGTGTCCATGTCCCATGTGAGTATCTTTTTAGGCCTCACGTCTAATGTCACTAAGCCTCATGTTTCATACAAATTTTATTAAAGGACTATGTCAAATTTAGGGGTTTACCCCCATAATTTATGTACATTGATTGTGGTCAAAATGTGACCTGGATTAAAAGCATAGAATACAAAATGTGATTTAGTGAAGCCTATCCCTTTACTGAGTGCATTCCATAATATACTGACATTTTACAAAAGTCATTTTATTTGAAAGACAAGAGTTGCAACTTAATTACAATTACGTATATGAAGTAATTCTTCTAAAACGTCCAAAATGATAAGTGGTAGACTATTTCAACAGCATTGATTTTCCTCTCATCCTCTCAGGAATACGCCTACGCATCTGACAAATACAAACTTAGATAACATTGATATGGTTTGCCTTCCCTTTAAGGTGAGTACTCACGTTTTCCTCTTTGGGCCGTAAATCCAGTGTCAAGGACAATATCCGTATCCGAACTGGAAAAAAGAAATTTAAAAAATGCATGTCAGTGAGTGTATTGATGTAGGTATGTATTTACATTAGTGTGCAAACACAGAGTATACATTCAGGTCTGATGTAGTTAGCTTAAATTCAACATAAAGAAAAAACTGTATGCAATAGTGATACTTATATATACCCAGAAATGCAGCTTATGAACCAATTTATATCTTTAATTAGGCTTGCTTAAAATCTGACCGCAATACGAATAATTTTTAAATCAGTTCGACAGAAAATACTGTTTGATAACATTGAGTAGTCAACACCATACTATTGTCTTGACGTAGGCATGTTCCCTATCTACATAAGGTGTTATCAAGACTGAGGTCTCCTTTCACTAGGTCCGTGTGTGTACACAGATATGCCACCAGTCACGAAACCCACTTCCTTATCTAACAAGTCCTGCAGTGCCGATCTGTAACCACCCCCACCCTCCCAATATCGACCTGTTCCTAAAACAGGGTAGTTAACACTAGAATGACGGTTCCCCCAAGATTATGCCCCACTCCTAGTGATTTTGCACCCGAATGATGCTATTGTAAAGTCCCAGGTCGAATAAAAAAGTGTGCTATTGTAGGTTCGAGATCTTTAGAAGACTTAATTATTAAGTCATATTTTGAAATGGTATCTCGAACTATACCGTAATAAAACAGCGCTGGATAGGAGTTTCTCCACTTCTAAATATCTTTGACTAGCGTACTCATTGCTATGTATAGCGCAATGCAACACACCGCCTCATGAAAAAAACAAAAACACAATGAGCACAATGCAGTACCATTAGGTAGTGTTATAGACAAATTTACGTTGTCAGCCAAATTTTGTGGTAAACATAAACACATAATCGGGAGCACACATCATTGTGTGTAACATGGGTTCTTAGACCGATATCACATATGTGTAATAGCATAACCCTTGTGGTCAGAAGGGTCACCCCATGTGTATCGTGTACACCCATTCTTAGAAATCAAGGGATCACCTTGCCTTTATCTATTTACACATATACTGTCTCAATTTACACCATACCAAGTTAGGCATCCGTGTTCACTTCTCAGAAGTTTGCAAATAGAACGGACAGCTCTATCTTTATCTATATGGTCTAATTCTACTTTTTGGTATGATCCTTTAAGGTCCGCACGGTGTCATTGATGGAGCATTAAGGCTTCATGTTTGTATTCATCGTCATGATGCACCAATGCAGCTTTGGCGCATAACCTGTCAGTGGTGCACTCATGCTAAGGGGAATACAAACATGATACAACCATGGAGGTCTACCGCAGTTGATTGACGATAGAATATAGTAGGTTTTGAGAAGAGGCCAAGGGAAATGATATACCTAGAAACAAGCTTTTATTGATGTTGTGGGAAATAATATTGACACCATAAATCTGTCCCACTGTGTTGCATTCTAGGCAAATACTCATGGAGTCTCTTGTGTTAGTTTACTGCAAGGTGGGGGCTGCCATTGGGTTAGATCTTTTTGTTTTCTCAGAAATAGGGAATGCCCCAGTCCCTGCATTCAGTACCGGTTCCCAAAAGCGACGCCACCTGCATTCCCAAAAATAAAAAGGACCTTTATCATGTCCTGTATTGGACCCGATTTTGTTGAGAAAAGGATCGTAAAAATGATTGAGTCAGCCTGATTATAAAGAAAAGGGTTTTAATGCTTTTTTACTTAAGAAAAATTGTACCCTTTTATCTGGAAACCAAGGACATTGGAAGTGCAAAAATGGGAACCTTTTCTCACGCTTTTGAGAACGCAAGTGAGGAAATACTCGTTACTGTTTGTTTTTTGTATCTTTGTATTACAAGTGTGCACGTTCATGTACTCTGCTTGGAACTTATAAATGGTTTGCACACAAATTATCAGCATCATTTGCCCCAAGGCATGTATGTTTTAATAAATAAAACCAATCAGCATACAATGACATGTTTTCTACTCTGATAGAATCACTTGCTTGTCATTAAATATGAATGACTGTTCTCAAATTCCCCCTTTGAGGTGTTTTTTGAGAAAATCAATACATCTCAAAACAGACATTTTCTGAGGGTTTCCTAACTAAATAAATCTTGTTTTGTGGGCGTTTGTCCGATCGATTACAGTGGGTTTCAGGAGAAGTGGGGGCTGACTCAAAACATCAAGGTTCAAAAAACAATGTACAAAAAAAGGAGTTACTGAGCCTGTGAGTTGACACGATATGCATGCAAAGATGCAATGCGAGAGGGAGATACTTGTAAGAAAGGATAGCGATAAAGCTGCACTTTAAAGCCTCAGTAATGTTGATATGTGACATTGAAACCTTAACAAGTTCAGAAGCAGCTTTGCAATAGTTTGCCTTTTTCAATTTCAACGTAAGGAGAAATTTTATTCCCCCCCCCCTATCTAAGGGCTTCTGCAATGGATTTGTAGTTTCATAAAATTGCTAACGGTAAACACCATTGAATGCATAGGCATGAAAAGACTCATCTATCCATACATTAGTACCCCAGGCATTGGGCACTTAAAGCCGTGAGTCTGAGTCGTTAGAAGGTGAGGATGTGGCTAGAGAGCAGCTCTGCTTACCACTAATGATTAATACTACAATGGCAACACGAGAATCGCCCACCCCTGACTGATGGGGGACATGTGACACACGCCAGCAGCCCATCCCTCACCTCTACAGGGCCCTGTCTAACCCTTTAAGGATGCATGATGCTAAAATATGACACTTCTCTTCATGATGCACCAATGCAGACCCGGCGAGTAACTCACCAGTGCTGCATTGATGCATCATGCCGACCCCTCGGGAATGTCTCAAACCCATAGGGTTGGCATGATGCTTGAATGCAGCCCTGGCGAGTTACTCGCCAGGGCTGCTTTCATGCATCATGACGACCAAGGATATAATGCATTAATGCTTTATGCCGTCCTTAAAGGACTAATGGGTCTCTCATCAATAACCCGTCCACAATAACCTCCTCCTTAGTCCCCCAGCTTCTACCTGAATGCTTTGGATTGGATCCCCATCAGCAAATTATCGTGGGAATTGCAATTTATTCCAGAAAGTATAGCATAATGTACAGTGGGACATAGATGCTATGTATTGCAGCCTTAACGCCATATTTTAAGCTTTCATTGTAGCTCAATGACAACTCACCTCATGGCTTAAGGTGGGTCGCTACCTCTTGAATATGGACACACTGCGCAGGTATCTGCGCATATAGCTTAAATGTATCAGAATGAGCTAATATTACAGTATGTGATACATATATATGATGATTAAGCCATGTTAAAAAATTGGGAGATTTCAAGCAAAATTGAGCGTTTTATTGGACTTTGCATAGTTGATATATTTAAAGCTAATGATATTTGCTATTTTTATCAATAGTTAGAACATTGAAGCTATTTACCAATAAATCATTATCTAGAATGATATAGATCTCATTAAGTTACTTAGAAAAACCAAGGGCATCAATTGTAGCCATTTTCTACCCTGATTCTAGCCATTTTACACTTTATTTTTAGCTTTAAATGTAAGATTTAGACCGATTTTGCTCTATTTTTTAACTTCAGAGGCCAAAAAACCTAAAAATATGCCTGGGACCCCCTATCAAAATTACTTTCATATGTTAGCAAATGATCTGAACTACTTTCTGAGAAAGTTTTAGAAAATTCTGTTTCATTTTGAATACCATTTTTAGCCAATAACGCTACAAAATGATAGCAATTTATTCATTTTCTTCCCCAAAACATCATACTTTTACCCAGAATTCCATGGCATACAACTGTAAAATGATTTTAACAGTAAAGTGGAACATATAGCCATTTCACATGTGAAGTTTAACATTTCTGTGCATAATGGTTGATATTTAAAAAAATTATTGAAGTTTTCACATTTTTTTCTCATTTTTAGAGAAAAATTTAAATACTTTAATTTTTCAAAATTCTGTATTTAAAAAAGTAGGTCGGGACCCCCCATTTTTCTTTTCATTTTCTGTTTCTATATGATTCAGACTGTCTTTAGAAAAAAAATAGAGACATTCTGTTAACTTTGATCAAAGGGTAGCGACCCACCTTAACAGCATGTGAGTACTAGCTAATATTCAGAGACGAATTATGGTAATCAAGTACCTTCTGAATTTCAGAGAGATGTAAGTACACACGTTATTCAATAAATATAGCTAGTTGTTTAGTAACAGAATATCTGGATTCCAAATACATTCTAGTGATCCTGCTTTTAACTTCTAGAAATTACATTAACTGGTGTCTAGACATCCTACCAGAGCCGATACCAGCCAGCTGCAGCTGATCTCCTCCCATTCACCCCCAGACAACAACCTGCAGGTCCCCTGTGAAACAGTCTCCTGTGAGTGGTACCGAATAATCAGTATTCCAGCCACACCTGCAGCCTGCACTCAGACACTAACCAAGTATAATGCCCCACGTTTACCCTGCATAAGGGCATTCCTCCAGGGCTGATGGCCTCACACCCTGCTCCTATTATCACCCTCTCCAGGGGCTTTATGGCTTCTTGGGGCTCGTTATGACGTCATCAAGATGTTGTGACGTCACAAGGTAGTGGAGGTAATTAATGTTATATCGTTTGTTAAGGGTGGTGTTAGGTGGAGGATGTCTTGGGGAGGGGGCTCTCCAAGGCAATATCCAGTATGGGAAGCTGTTTAATTTAATCTCAAAGTTAGGTTGAGCTCAAAATATAAAAGATGGTGTGAATCATTGTATACATAGTATAATCAACCCTTTAAGGACTGCATCATTGCTTAATACATCATACCGTTGGTCGTCATGATGCATGAATACAGCCTGCATTCAACCATCATGTCAATCCTATGGAATTGATACACTCCCGAAAGGTTGGCATGATTTAATAATTCAGCACCGGCGATTTACTGATGTCATCTTTCTGCGACATCTGTCGTTAAAGGGTTAATTAAGTAATAACAGTATGTCACTGACCTTTTTGTCCTGGTTTATATAATGGTTTGTCGGTCTGTATGATGACCATGTAGTCTCTGGAGGCCACCATTACTTGTTGGTGGTACTCGGGCGGGTTCTCTGACGGTGAAGAACCCGCTAATGTGACCCGCGCTCTGATGTCAGCCTTGGCTTTATTTATAAAAGCGGGTACTTGTAAGTCTATACATTTATCAATACCTACAAAGAGAAAATGTCCCGGTGGATTATTATTTCTCAGGTTAGGGAATTCCTTAACCCTTTAAGGACGGATGTCGTTCAAAGATTAGATTCGTCGTCATGATGCACCAATGACGCCCCAGCGAGTAACTCGCAGGGCAGCATTCATGCATCATGACGATCAAGGCTCTTTCCAAGCTGATTGACATTTTTATTTCATGTGCCTTTAGTGCGATTTAAATATGCAGAATACGAACGCTCTTTGAGGTTAGTAATCCTATCACTGTTCTAAATCTTTCTAGCTTTAGACTCTAATTTAATGAACATGATACAGTTAATTATTTACATAAAGGATAAAGATATGATAGAACTGTGTAAAGTCTCTTAGAATTCTTTGAAGTATTGCAAATTTAAAGGTAGAATCTGTGCCAGCCCATTGAAAGATACTTACCATTTGGAAAGCTTTCTATTTGGTTATATGTAGTTTTTCTTCTAATACATCGTAGTGTAAATGCGATTGTGACGTCATCAAGTATGTCGTGAAACGTCGTGCAAATGCGGGCGGTTGAATTACGAATGATTACATTAGGAACTGCGATGAGGTATCCCCTGCAATAAAAAAACATGAAGCATAAATAATTAGATTAATTTACTACCTGACAATCCAACTTGTTCTGGATAATTCAATGGAAAACTGAAAAACGGGGCATCAGTTGAAATACGGCTGCTTCTGATAAAACATTATGATGAACAAGCAGTGGTCAATTCCAATTAGGAATGAATAATTGGTTAAGACTGCAACTTTTCATTGTTCTTTCTGAGTAAAACAGATAACCATGTGACTGATCGATGTTGATTTCAAGATTGATTCACCAATTTGAGAAAGTAAAGCATCTGCTTACATGACACAAAATGAGTGAATTGAAGTGTATAAAGGGTGATAATATAAATGTATAGATCTGTATACAGATACATTTATATGCCCCTATTCTTGTTTATGGCCACCATCCACAGGGCTCTAATTAGCCAACGTTATATGAATAGGGATGAATAGGCTGAATCTGCCAAAGTCACCCAGTAGCCACGAGCCATTAGGGGAGCATGATATCTCATGATAAAAGGATAGCTACAAGCCTGACTGCATGGGTTGATTGCGGTTGAGGCATCAGTAAAGAGAGGGGTTTCAGGCTTATAACAGTGACCTGTGTTTATGAGCAGAATTGATGTCTACGCAAACAGCATTACTCCTTTACTGAATGCTGCTTCAACGGGAAGAGAACGTCATTATTTCCACAGTAGACTATGAATCACATAATTACTCTATAGAACAAAAAAGGGTATTGAACTCTGTCAATTATCAATATGTGTAGTTCTAACAGAAATTAAAACAGTGACAATAATCATTATTCACAGATCTTCCTATATCTGGATTAAAACTGCATGGCCTACTGACATATCTTTCCTTGTTTATCAAAGCTTAACATTGCCGCGGATGCCTTATGGCGTCTCACAATTGACAGGAACACTAACCAGCTGAAAAGAAAGAAGACCTGTGACCTCCCTATATACTGTTATTGTAAGGAATAAGACCCCATGACTGACAAACTACCAGAGTATATTTACTGTTGACAAATGGCCCATCGCTGACTTAAGACTTGCTTTGTGTTTGATAAGAAGTGGAAAATAAAGATAGACATGTAATTTGATATGAGTGATGTAGTAAGATCCCTCATTTATCAATGGATTATGCTACTACAAGTCTGAATTCTTTTGTGTCCTCTTCTTAACTTCGAAGTAGTAATACAATCTCCTCCTCCGCTTGGAGGATCATACATGGATATTACACTTTGGGGAGTGGCCATTTTAAAGGAGTCGGGAGTAAGGGGAGGGGGGTTGGAGGTTTTAACATGTGCGCATCGAAATCGTCCCTACCGTTAACCATTTGAGGGCTACATATACTGTAATGTATCATGCCCTTTATCGTCGTATATCAACCCTAGCTGGTAAGTCACCGGGGCTATACTTATTTTTATCATGCCACTGACTTATCCTGAAGGGTAGACATGATGCATAAATGCATCCCTGGTGAGTAGACTCGCCAGTGCTGTGTTCAAGCAGCATGTCAATAAAGGATGAACGGTCATGTTGATAAGGACTAACATGTATGAAGCGGCTGGTGAGAGGGTTAAATACCCCCACCCCCCCCCCCCCCCGGGATTCCCCCTTATAATAAGATATTATCTTTTACTCTATTAACCCAGATAAGGGCATCCAGCCTTTTTCATATCCATTCCAATAATAACCAGGACTTCATAAGCCACCTTATTAAAGAACAGAATAAAGTGTGTTAATATATTTCAAGACCACTATGAACCGAGTGATCATTCTTGTCTTACTTTTAGTATTACTGGTGAAATATATTTCAGAGCTGTGTAAGTTCTTTATAATGTTGTCAGGATAAATAAACGGGAACGATGCATTTACATCTTCTCATAGCCCCCATGTTGTTAAAAAGTGAACATTTCCTTGATACATGGCGATCCTTGTGGGAAGTAAAAATAATACAATAAAACTAGAGCACACATCCCTACTTTGGAAATCGCATCTCAATAGAGCACACTGATGCCCTGGCCTTAACATTCTCAATAAGCCTATTCTCTATCATAAGCAAACTACGCATACTTCTTGACTGCTACTCCTGTGAGATAAATTGAACTGGGGGAAAGCCATCCCTCTATGGATAGTCCATTGCAATCTCCGTTCCTCTCAATCCAATCTCACAACAATACACAGTACTTCCCATTTTTAGCACCATCCATAATTCCACACCCTGAAAAACTGTGATACAGTCAACAGCAGAGAGATGGGGAGAAGGTCTTAGGGAAATCAGAGGATGTTCTTTCAGAATTGTCTCTCTTGTTCTAGAGTTGTTCTTGCTTATTAGTAGAACTGGGTTGGTGTTGTTATCCATATAGTGAAGCACTGCTGAGGGTGTTGGGTGAAAGAATAAATAGGCAACTGCTTGTAGAAGATACTGCAGTGTTCGCAGGCAAGGATGGAACTATTGCCTGCAAACATAGTCTTATCTAATTACAAACACTAGCTTTGTAGTCATAAAGACATGGGTCAGGTAAGATAAAGCATTTCAGATGCAGGATTCATCAGTGCAATGTTACTTGAATTGAAAGAGTTTTAGAAGCATTAAAGCTTCTGAATTATTATTGTTATAGAATACTATTTTGATCATTATGTACGAGAAATCAATCTGAGGTTTAACACACAACGATTAAATCACAGACCATTGACTTTGAAATCATTAAACATGATTCCACTTGAGTAGTATAGTATGTATCGGAACGGGACTATAGTTAACTACTGTTTATTACTCAATCGACATGCAGCCAATCAGAGGCCTCCATTTGGTCACGTGACCCCCTCATTTGCATAATTACGTAATAGACCACGCCCCCTCATTTGCATAATTACGTAATAGACCACGCCCCCTTGAACACCAGCCAATCAGAGGCTTCCATTTGGTCACGTGACCCCCTCATTTGCATAATAGGCCACGCCCCCTTGATCACGTGACCCTTTCATTTGCATAATAAGCCACGCCCTCTTGATCACCAGCCAATCAGAGGTCGCCATTTGGTCACGCGACCCCCTCATTTGCATAATAGACCGTGCCCCCTTGATCACGTGACCCCTTCATTGACATGATAGACCACAACAACATCACGTGACTATCTTTGTTTGTAAACAACACCACGTGGCTCTCTTTGTTTGTAAACAACACCACGTGGCTCTCTTGTTTGTAAATAAGACCTACTAAGTTTAGGCATAGGTAACAGCAGTGTTTGTAAATAACGCCTACTATGTTTTCAGTCATAGGTGTCTAGAGCAGCAGCAGCAGCAGCATCTTCAGCAGCAGCAGCAGCGGCAGCCGCGTCATAAGTGTCTAGAGCAGTAGCCACGTCATAGATGACTAGTGCAGCAGCAGCAGCAGCATCTTCAGCAGCAGCAGCAGCAGCAGCAGCATCATAGGTGTCTAGAGCAGGAGTAGCAGGAGTGTCATAGGTGTCTAGAGCAGTGGCAGCAGCAGCAGCAGCAGCATCATAGGTGTCTAGAGCAGGAGTAGCAGGAGCGTCATAGGTGTCTAGAGCAGTGGCAGCAGCAGCAGCAGCAGCATCATAGGTGTCTAGAGCAGGAGTAGCAGGAGCGTCATAGGTGTCTAGAGCAGTGGCAGCAGCAGTAGCAGCAGCAGTAGCAGCAGTAGCAGCAGCAGCATCAACAGTATCTTCAGCAAAAGCAGCAGCAGCCGCGTCATAGGTGTCTAGAGCAGCGGCAGCAGCATCTTCAGCAGCAGCAGTAGCAGCAGCGGCAGCAGTATCTTCAGCAGCAGCAGCGTCATAGGTGTCTAGAGCAGCAGCGTCATAGGTGTCTAGAGCATCAGCCGCAGCAGCAGCAGCATCTTCAGCAGCAGCAGCAGCGGCAGCAGCAGCAGCCTCATCAGCAGCAGTAGCAGCAGCAGCAGCAACATCTTGAGCATCAACAGCATCTTCAGCAAAAGCAGAAGCCCGTAACTTAGCATCATGGGCATCAGTCATAGCCGTAACAGCGACACTGCGACTAGCATAAGCAAAACAGGCTATTTTTTTAGCAGCTGTACAAGCATTAATAGCATTAGCCCTAGCAGCAGCCGCAACAGCGACACTTTTAGCAGACGTTGCAGCATCAGTAGCAGCAGCATCGGTAGCAAGAGCGGAAACAGTAGCAAAAAGATTAGCAGCACGAGCAGCAGCGGCGAGAGTAACAGCAACGTTGTTAGCAGCATTGGCAACTTCGTATGCTACATGTGTAGCACGAACAGCGATACGAGCTTCACGTTTTGCACGAGCAGCAGCATTAGCTGCAGAAGTAGCCCTCACACTTTCCAGCCACCCGTACGAATCTTGATAAAAACCAACTTCCACCTTACGAGCTTCACGTTTTGCACGAGCAGCAGCATTAGCTGCAGAAGTAGCCCTCACACTTTCCAGCCACCCGTACGAATCTTGATAAAAACCAACCTCCACCTTGCTACTTGTTGACTCATCAGTAAACATGGACGTCTCCTCATGTGGTGTTGTCGCGGCTCTGTAGTAGTGTTGGGATTGCTCACATTCGGTAGAACGTAGAGTGATTCCTGATGACGCCATGCTGAAGGTGGTTGAAGAAGTGTGTGGGACTCATGTTTCACTCTCGCTTATGTACTAGGCTCCGAGATAAGCTTCTTAACTCAGGAGGAAAACTCTCACTAGGAAGGCGACCGGCTGTCTACCTGTGTAGGCGCGGGTTCGTTACATCTTTAATCCTGTTCGACCCTCCGAGGAAATACATGAAAAAAACAAAAGACTCGAATCCGCAGACAGTAGGAAGCTATAAGGAGCTTAACTCGTGTTTGATTTAAGCTGTCTACCACACGCACGCGCTTGTAGTCACAGCTAGAGTGGCAGACTTCTGTCCGCCCGCTGGCGCATGACAATCGACTTTAGACACCCCCTGTAGTTTGTTTTTTTGCATACACAGTTGACTAGCATCTTAAGCTCTTACTCAGCTATAAGCCCATATACATGTAACGCGCATTACTCTTCTTTATGGTAATTATCAGATCGATTTAAGGGTGGAAAGGGCTTAGGTGATGTAGATCCCTCTCTAGCTGAAAACAGGCTTAGACTATAGCATGTAGGCAGCTGGCCGCGTTAAACATCCCTGTAGTTTTTTGTATACACTCTCGATCCCCTCTCTAGGTGAAAACAAAAGCTTAGAAGATGAGGTGATCCGGCCACTGGCTGGCGCGTCACACCGGGCGTTAATCACCCCCTGTAGGCTTTGTATACGCTCTCTAGGTGAAAAACAAAAAAGCTCCCTCCACGGGCTGGCGCGTCACACCTGTCGTTAAAACGCCCCCTGGAGTCTTAGTATACACAGGTGCCCCGCCTTATCTATTCACCAGCTATAAGCCCATATACGTGTACATGCGATTTTTGATACCCTCTCTGGAATAGGGTGGGGCTCAAGGTGAAAACAAGATTAGTCCATTCGCTCTCTCAGCTATATAAAGAGCCTCAATTGTTCTTGCAACAGCACTTCACCACCGGTACACTATCAGTCACGAGGCAGATGTTTGCGGCATGGGTCATACAGGTTACCTACTAATAGCGGTTTGGGTGAGTAGATCACTTTTTTTCCCCTAAAAAACCAAAAAAAAAAACCCACTTATGACTCAGGTATGTATATGTAGCACTGTTAGTGTAAGTACACAGTAGAATCTACTGTACTATAGACTCGGCCCTCTGAAGACGGCGGAGCGCGTTAATGCGCGGGTCTGTGGCGGCGTCACTTGTTTTTTATTCTAACTAAAAAGTCAGAAGTCGATCTACGACCTATCAAAGACAAATTTGTGATAAGTTCAAACTAAATAAGAGACAGTTTGAGCGTCTCTTAGTCGCTGTCAAAGATGCGAATAACGAACGCGCTGAGGGCGGGGTTCAGGTCACGTATAGTTCCTTGCTCTTTCGTCAGATGGCGCCACAATAGGGGATTTGTACATTCCTACGATGCTCGCGAACATTTCAACGCATAATGAGCTATATAGGCAACAAAGTGTGCTTCTGAATATATTAAAATATAAAAACAATTCAATATTGTGTATTTCTGATAGAAATGAGGCAGTTTCTTTGAATACCAACTAAACTATAGCGAGATGAAAAATACCACACCATATCTAAGGCTTTATAAAAGATACATAGGCAGAAACTCTCGCCGAGTGGGTAATCTGAAAAACGAACCAACTCGTTGTGCCACAAGGGCCCCCACCCAACGGGGGCCTTTTGAGCTCAGTCATGTTGTTTCTCAACACTAGGTGTAATTAATTACGCCCATGTTGAGTAGCATCTACTAACCAACTGACAGTGTCAGTTGGTTGGCCCCTCTTTAGGGGCCACACAATAAATAAAGAATAGAGACCTAAGGGAACGTTCACAAACGTCCACCCTTCCTACGGGGTGGGTGGGTCTTTGGGTTTAGTGACAAAACAGCGACATGTCAGCTCTCTTTTTTTTTTCCAAGTCTACATATTATTTATGATTAAAAAATTTAAAAAAAAAAACCACGATAATAAAGTGCGCTGATCAAAAACTGAATAGAAAAATAACCAAAAATAGGTTGGTAGCTGATCGGTCGTTGTCACACGGTGCAGAAAATTTACTGCATATCGGACCAGGGGATAGTCTGGCAGCGACCCGCCACCCCGTTCACAAGCTGTGTACAGCACCCCGTTTCTCTTTGTCCATATTGGCTAAAAAAAAACAGGACATTGTTGACTTGGCTATTTTACCCGTCTGGGTCTTATTATTTAAACACCTCGTGTTGACCCTGTGGGGCAGCGGGTACATGGAATAAACGTGTCCAAGTGCACGCTATCTAACACATAACCGAAGGTTACTGAGTTATGTAATAATAGTTATGTAATAATAACTGACCTATGAGGTCGCCAGTCAGTTTGCCGTGATTATTTTGACACACTCTCAGTTACTCGTAGCACATCTAATACATAATTAGACTCAGCCTCATATAAGACAGTCTCGGCCACGCAGGCTGCATATCGGACCAGGGAGATAGTCTGGCAGTGACCCACCAGCCCGTCCACAACCTGTGTACAGCACCCCGTGTCTCTTTGTCCATATTGGCTAAAAAAAACAAAAAAAAACAGGTCATTGTTGACTTTGGCTATTTTACCCGTCTGGGTCTTATTATTTAAATCACCTCGTCTTGACCCTGTGGGGCAGTGGGTATATGGAATAACCGTGTCCAAGTGTACTCTATCTAACACATAACCAAAGGTTACTGAGTTATGTAATAATAACCACCCTATGATCCTATGAAGACGCCAGTCAGTTTGCCGTGATTATTTTGACATACTCTCAGTTACTCGTAGGGTATCTAATACATAGTTAGACTCAGCATCATATAAGACAGGCTCGGCCACGCCAGCTGCATATCGGACCAGGGAGATAGTCTGGCTGTGACCCACCAGCCCGTCCACAACCTGTGTACAGCACCCCGTGTCTCTTTGTCCATATTGGCTAAAAAAAAAAAAACCAAAAAAAAAAAAAACAGGTCATTGTTGACTTTGGCTATTTTACCCGTCTGGGTCTTATTATTTAAATCACCTCGTCTTGACCCTGTGGGGCAGTGGGTATATGGAATAACCGTGTCCAAGTGTACTCTATCTAACACATAACCAAAGGTTACTGAGTTATGTAATAATAACCACCCTATGATCCTATGAAGACGCCAGTCAGTTTGCCGTGATTATTTTGACATACTCTCAGTTACTCGTAGGGTATCTAATACATAGTTAGACTCAGCATCATATAAGACAGGCTCGGCCGCGCCAGCCGCATATCGTACCAGAGGGATAGTCTGGCAGCAACCCGCCATCCCGTCTACAATCTGTGTACAGCAGTCTGGACCAGACCACCAACTCTGGGTATAGCATTCTGGATGCCTGTAGCAAGACTGGATCTAACCCTTTAATAGTCGCATAGCGCTTTAATATGCAGTGCCCGTTGTCGTCATAAGTCATGAATGCGGCACTCAGAGTTCCTCACCAGGGCTGCATGCATGCATACACTGGCATATCGACAAAGGGCGTAGCGCATTAAAGCACTATTGCCACCTTTAGCATTAAAGCGCTGAGGGTTTTATTTTTTTGATAGTGTAGAAACCAATATCTGTCTAATTAAACCCCTTATCAGTGCTGTTTTTTTTCACATACAAAAAGAATTAGGTAATGGCGCTGCAGTACTCTGAAAAGCGGTGGCGGTGAATTTCCATTTAGATCTTGAAAAGGGGGGCGGTCAGATGTCGTCAAGGCTCTGATAAGTAGGGCAGTTAAAATCATATGATTACATTGAGCTAATTTTCTTGCTGAAAGGAATGAATAATTGTATTTGTATAAAATTCACACACACACACACACACACACACACACACACACACACACACACACACACACACACACACACACACACACACACACACAGGACACCTGATGATCTCCACACGATGACCTGATTGCTCTTCCTAAAAAAAAAAATGCCCAACTCGATCTACCTACTCAACAGGGTTTCAGTGTATAGCGTATTAGGGTTTTTCTGATGCGTATATTATATTGAGATTGATTTTCAACTTTTGTGATCAGTGGTTGGTCCTTAAAAGGACCGTTTGGTAGAGAGAGCGTCGCAGGGACCTTGCTGCTGAAGCGGAGGGCGTGGTCATAACGCGTGGCAGTCCTTCAGCAGCTCCTCCAGCACGGCGGGCGGTAAGCCTTCCTCCATGCAGACTTGCTGCTTGACCTGCTCCACGCACCGGCGGATGAGTTGATCAGCGACGTTCTCGATCAGCTCATCCACCACACCCTCTGCTTCAGCAGCAGTCCGCTGTCTCTCCTCTCTCTGTAGCGAGGCTACGAACTGCTTCTCCACGGCCGCATCGATCATAGATCGAGAAACGGCCACGAAGTTCTGTCTCTCCGCCTCCTCTCTCTGTTGCACGGCTACGAATTCCTTCTCCACGGCCGCATCGATCATAGATCGAGAAACGGCCACGAAGTTCACTCCGTGAGCCATTTTGTCGAACTGACTTCCTAGCCACCTGAGAGATGCTGACGTCACACTATTTTCGACGACGCTATGACGCGCGCGAGGTAGACAGACGACGTCGTTTCACTTCCTTATTTGGAGTTTGGGATCTTTTGACACCGAAGTCATACCGTACGGTCGCGATAAAGCAACTAGTGTTGAAAAGCGTGCCGGTCTTTTATAAGCGCCGGAGTATAAGAGCCTCCAAATGTTTTTTCTCAAGCACTAAAATCGCGACTTTGAATAAGCGCCAGCGCCTGGCTTGTATATAGCTCCTGAGTAAGAACTTCACCGAATTGAAAAGCCCTCCCTCAGAGCTCTTAATCGCGACAGTACGGTACAAATCTGATGTCAACCCGCGCCAAAAACAAAAAGGGTGTTCCGGTCACACGTACCTACGACGAGCGACCTTCAGCTATCACCACGTGAAGAGTGGGAAATAAATTTTGTACGGCAAGAAAACTGAAAACTGATAACGATTCCATTAGATAAGTATTTGGTTCCAATCTATGGCGAGATATTTCCACCAAAGCGATTGATTTATATGTCTGTAAGGTTCAGCTCTCCAACACTCTCCAATGTCCGCCAGTGCACGACGGTCGCCGCCCATCATTAGTCACAACTAAACTTCTGCTGGAGAGTGAAAGTTACGTTGAGTCTTGAGGTGCGCAGAGATACTATCTGCCGCAGCCTGATTTTAGTTCCACGCTATTTAGATAAACGCCCCATTTAAAATCTCTCTCTCGATCCTAGTAAAGGAAAAAAAAGGCTAGAGTTTATCATGGACGCGTCTCAGTTTTAGTCAAGCTGTAAAGTGAAGAACCAGAGCTTGTACATATTCCCACGTGAGGGGTGACCCCGCGGGGCGTTCAGTTAGTACTGAGTCTATACTCAAGGTCAAGTTCCACTCTCTAAACAGAGCTTTAGCGACTCCGTCATATAGACTAGACTGCGCGCGCGATTTTTTTTTTTGCTGAAGCAGCTAATCGATGGAAGAGTAGAGAACAGGTGCTCGACCAAAAATCTGCTTCAGAGGCTTGTTATCAGGTATTAACAGTTAAATCAAAATATTTCAAAACATCCAGAAAAGCAGAATAACATGTCCTACGGGCTACAGCCGGGCACTGACGAGCAGACGGCGCTGACGTCATTTCAATCAGGTCACAGGGCTCTTTAGACACCTTTTCTGTAAGACCCGTCTCATACCTTAGTATATAATACCGTAAACACCGGTGATTAGTATATGATCACATTGGCAGTCGCGGATCCACGAAGAGGCTGAATAAGCCTCGAGCGGACCCGCCACTTGCAATGTGACATAATCTTACCATGCGCTTTTGTTTTGTTTTTGTTTCTATTTACAACAGCAAACATTTCAAACAACCTATTGTTTTTTTTTAAAATGATGAAAAATCAGCCCAAAAAAAAAAGTAAACATTTTAGAGCTAAATTTGTGGAGGATAGCCGGACATGCTGATGTCACTAGACCCCTAAATTCGATATGGTGACATGGGCATTTTCTTAAAATTCGATACGACGACACGGGCACGGACATCTAAGTGACATGGGACATGTGGCATTTCTTGAGTCCCACATGTGCCATGGACCATAGTGACATGAGGAAAAAAAAAAATGTTCAAAGAGTGCATCAGAAAAGTGCCATTTCAAGCCTAAACATTTCGCCAAATTTTTTTTTCTCTTGGATGGTACTCGGCTTTGCAGTGTCTGGGTCCTTAAAAATGTACCAGAATGCTCAAATTCGGGTTCTAAATATTTTCAAAAAACGTTTTCTCCCTTAGTGACGTGTGACATGGGCATTTCTTAAATTCGACATACGGCTGCATGGGGAGGACCCACCCGTCAAGGGCCCCATGATGACTCATACCCGCCGCGTTCAAACTAGCGTGGTGGTTATAGGTAGACCTTCTTTCAGTATCCACGTGACCAGATCCATCGCCGTCTCTTGAGCAACAGTAACCGAGGTAACTAGGGTTATTGTTATCCGGGCCGTAAGACGACAGTCTAAGACGGTGTGTGGTCGCGTTTTGCTCTCCCTAATACTCTAATTCAAGTCGAGTTACCGCTAACCCCTACAAAAAGAGGGTCATTTGTGTAATTCAAAAGTCGTTCCTTTGTTAGCAATGAGGGGGTCGTTCTATTCATTGATTTTTTTTTTTTTTTTTTTTTTTTTCTTTTTTTTTTTTGTTTACAACAACAAGTCAAAGTACAGTCAATCAACCGAGATCCTTTCTACTCCGTGGGGGTGTAGAAGGATCTCCCCCCTGAGGTTACAAAGTCACCTCTTTATTTAAAGGGTTACGGGTCGCAAAGTCGCTTTCGCTTTCGCTTACAAGTCACAAAGGCGCATGAAATATTCAAGTCAAAAAGTCAAATTCATCAACTATCAGCACAGTCGTTTGAAAGGCATCAAGTCACCGAAAAACTCCTCTACAGTCACCTCCGACTCGCCTCCTCCCTACCCCCCTAAAGGGGGGTAGAGAGGAAGCGATTCCCTAGAGATCAGATAATTTTTTTTTTTTCTCCCGAGCAGACCCCAAAGGCCCCCCCTCCCCCCCAAGTGCCCGCCCACCCCATAAATAGTGCCCCCCTCCCCCCCTCCCCTCCCCATGCATCTTAAAGTGCCCCCCTCCCCCCCTCCCCTCCCCTCGCCCCTTATAGAAGCCTCCCATTAGCTAGTCCAAGTCATGTGACCAAAAGGGAAGCGTAGTCTGTCTATTGTCTATATTATGCAAATGAGGGAGGGGGTCAAGTCACGTGACCAAGGGGGTGTGGCCTATTCTCTAAATAAAGAGCGCTTCCGGTCACGTGACCAAGAGGGTGTGGTCCTATTATGCAAATGAGGGGGTCACGTGATCCATGATTATGCAAATGAGGGAGTCACCTGACCAAATGGAAGCCACTGATTGGCTGGTGATCAAAGGGGCGTAGTCTACTATGCAAATGAGGGGGTCACGTGATCAAGGGGGCGTGGTCTATTATGCAAATGAGGGGGTCACGTGGGAGTCACGTGACCAAATGGCGGCCCTGATTGGCTGGTGATCAAGGGGGCGTGGCCTATTACGTAATTATGCAAATGAGGGGGCGTGGCCTATTACGTAATTATGCAAATGAGGGGGTCACGTGACCAAATGGAGGCCTCTGATTGGCTGCATGTCGATTGAGTAATAAACAGTACTTAACTATAGTCCCGTTCCGATACATACTATACTACTCACTTGTCCAAACGAAAACATTGCAACATAATACCACATTGCCACTTTTTATTGTTGGAAGGGGCCATCTTACTCTTAATAACAAATCACTGAGTCAGTGTACAGCATGATTTTCTATCAATTTTTTTCTACCTCTGATGGTGTTTTTTTCTGATTGTGCCTTCACTCTCCCAGGGTCGAGGAGTCGTGTTCGATGTCATGTCCTGTCAGTTCTGTGTGGATCCCAGACTATGAAGCTGCGGCTACATGTTGGCAGGCTCACCAACGTGATGACAGAGGATCAGAGAACAATGTGTTGTAAAAGTAGGGATCTATAGCCTCCCATCAACACCATATAACAAGATGAAATACTGTTCAATGTGGACGGGATAATAACAGAGAGTTTGCTGTTTGAGAGAACTATCAGTGCTGGGTTTTGTCAAGTATGATGAACATTGTGGAGAATGCTAGCAGTGGCCAGCGGTGATATTAGCATCAGGAAATCAACAAAAAAATAAAAGAATTTATAGCCTATTTTACATTGCACCAGCTGGGTATATAGCTGGATAGAGTGGTACTTCGTACTGTGGAAATCACGGATCTGAATAGAGCACAGTGATAGCCTGGTATTAAGATTCGCAATAAGCCTATTCTCTATCATAAGCAAACAATGCATACTTCTTGACTGCTACTCCTCTGAGATAAATTGAACTGGGGTAAAGCCATCCCTCTATGGATAGTCCATTGCAATCTCCGTTCCTCTCAATCCAATGTCACAACAATACACAGTACTTCCCGTTTTTAGCACCATCCATAATTCCACACCCTGAAAAACTGTGATACAGTCAACAGCAGGGAGATGGGGAGAGGGTCTTAGGGAAATCAGAGGATGTTCCTTCAGAATTGTCTCCCTTGTTCTAGAGTTGTTTTTGCTTATTAGTAGAACTGGGTTGGTGCTGTTATCTATATAGGGAAGCACCACTGAGGGTGTTGGGTGAAAGAATAAATAGGATACTGCTTGTAAAAGATAAGGCAGTGTTTGCAGACAAGGGTTGCCTGCAAATGCTGTCTCTTCTTATTACAAACACTAGCTCTGTAACTTGAAAACCATTGGTCAGGTAATATACAGTATTTTAGATCCAGGATTCATGGGAATCATGTTCCTTGAACACCAAGAGAAATTAGAAGCGTTTAAATCTATAGCCATACAATTTTCATTTACAAATATTCATAGACAAGCAAGGCCTCTGAATTAATATTATCGTAGAATAGTATTTTGATCATAATGTACGAGAAATCAATCCGATGGTTAACACACAATAACAAATTAAATCACAGACCATTGACTTCAAAATCATAAAACATCATTCCACTTCTTCAAACAAAAACATTGCAACATAATGCCACATTGTCACTATTTATTGTGGGAAGGGGGCATCATACTTACAAAAACAGTAAATTGCCACTGAGTTGGGTGTACAGTTTAATTTTCTATCAATGTTTTTTTCCACCTTCAGTGGTATTTTTTCTGATTGTGCCGTCACACTCCCAGGGTAGAGGAGTCGTGTTCAATGTCATGTCCTGTCAGTTCTGTGTGGATCCCAGACTATGAAGCTGCGGCTACATGTTGGCAGGCTCACCAATGTGATGACAGAGGATCAGAGAACAATGTGTTGTTAAAGTAGGGATCTATAGCCTCCCATCAACACCATACAACAAGAAGAAAATACTGTATAATGTGGACGGGGTAATAACAGAGAGTTTGCTGTTTGAGAGAACTATCACTAGTATCAGTAATGTGTTTTGGCAAATATGATGAACAGTGTGGAGAATACTAGCAGTGGCCGGTGGTGATATTAGCATCTGTAAATGGACAAAGAAATAAAATAATTTATAGCCTATTTTACATTGCAGCAGCTGGTTATATAGCTGGATACAGGGGTGTCTACTAGGTTGCAATATCATGATGCCAGCCTAGTACACCAATACCATGGTGCATGGTACGTCCTAATGCATCTATGCTTAAGGTATACATATTATGTATGGCATTGTTTCTTTCATTTTAACTTTAAATATCATATTGTCCGTCAAAAAAACACATTATTACTTTATGAACACCGTCAATTGAGTTGTATATCACCGGGTCTTAGAGTATATGGACCGGTCAACTGGCGGTATAGACGGTGACATATTTCAATTGGACTTCCCAAGTTAAGTTTCAGAACTAAAATTGCTCGTGTCTGAGAAGCCATTTCAGTGGACTTCCAACTGTGGCTCCGTTGTCAAAGAATGATGTATAGGATTCCTTGCTGTCCCTTTATCTGTCATGAACGATATGGTGCCTATTTTCATCCTAGGCTTATCGCAACCCTTGGAAGCCCTCTGTCAGCCCTTGTAGTAGATGTGCCTAGAGCTAACGTACAATTCACAAAACTATGTGTCCCTTCCTTGGTTAGCTGATGCCTCTATCGGGTGAGGCCACAATTAAGCAAATACAGCTTTCAGCTTACAAACAAACGTGTATAGCACAGAGTGTTCAGCTGAGTATTATTTGCAATGGCTATTGGTTATTATGTTTTCCATACCTTTAGAAGTCAATAATCATAATATAGGTCCCTGAGATGATGCAACGGTAATTTGCTAATCCACAAGTCCATCAGAAATACCGTCAAACCAAAGTAACATATCGTATAATATATTATAAATATTGCTATCTGTATATATTCTGTAAAGGTACATTGGATTCTACGGCTCATCTACACTTCTACCATGATGTATTTACTGTAAACCTACAGTATATTCTACTGCTGAACTTAGGTCCTAATGCCTAGTATTTCCAGTGCACCTAATGAGTTGCTCCTCATTTAACCTAACAGTGCTCTCCCCAGTGTAACCCAAGTCTATGTACAAGGACCTGCTACCACTCTACCCTGCTCACACCAGTGGGCCCAGCTCCCCCTAGGGGGACCTAACGTCACATGACACTGTCCAGCCAAGTGATTGGCCAATAAGCGTCACGTGACCGACTGCCAGGCGTGATGAATGGCGCGTGCCGACACCTTGCGGCAAGGGAGGTAACAAATTGGCCTTCCTGTTTCGCCTTACCAAATTGGCCACAGAAGCCCAAGATAGGGTCCCTTTTGACGTGGAAAGGAGGAGAAAATAGGGGAGGGAGATCTTCAGCAACAGTTAGAAATGTTGCTGCTCGTGTTGTCCGCGGAAACAAGCGTGATAAAGTGTCGGTACCTAAAGGTGTTGGAACAAGGCCTATATTTAGATGTTGGCCTTACTTGTGTCTGAGGATAATCTCCCTTATACTTACTAACTCCCAAAGAAAGAAACGTGAATAATGTCATCAGTTGTCAAATTAAATCACCAAAATGTGTTTCAGATATACCACTGTATTGAGGGAGAGGCTTGAATAGCAAGGTAGACATTGTTATAGTAGTCCCCTTATACCTCAACTGATATTATCGAAGTCCCATTTGATTTTTCCAATGCTATATCAACAATGAAATGTGTGCGAATAGTTGCCAGGTTCTATTGTGCTAAACCATTTAACTTCGCGAATTCAGAATTAATGGCGTTGCATTGCATATTATTCTTAAAGCATTTATCAATGGAATCATTCATGACAATATACTATCAAAGAGAACGGACATCTTTGGGGAAGATTTTTCAATTGATTTTATAATATCGTTTTAGGATGTGCCAATAAGTCTATTCAGTTAATGGGAATTATACTTTTTTCCCATACTCTGACGAAGGACGGGTATAAATTTCTGTCAACTCGGAGTCCGAATTTTGAATAAATCGTTATGACAAACAAAGATGTTGCCACACAACACAATTCTTCCTGTAAGGCCAACCAACTCGCAGCAGAGACTGTTGGGGGCGGAGGGGTCACAGGGGATGCTGTGGAGATCAGTAAGACATGGGAATCCAACGCACCGCAACATTAGCTGTTGGGAAACGTGTAGCACCCGCGGGACCAGCCAAAGGGATTACGTGCTAGGATGAGTAAGCCTGAGCTGGTCTCCCACGAGAAAGTACCATGGTTCTCTGGGTCCTATTACACGTTGGGTACAAGCAAAACAAAGAAAAAATATCTCTTGGTTCGTATAAAAACAAGGTTGGGTGTTCTAGTTCATTAACAGTCAATGTAAAATTAATTAGGCCTCTCTCTTTGAGAAGAAACTTGAACATGGTTCAAATTTCTATCTGGCAATCAGGGCGTGATTTGATATCATTCTACTAGAAATCGGCGATAAAATGTGTAATTACGTTGTTATGGTTGGGGAATCTGAAGACCGAAGTATTACCAAGATGGAAATAAATTCATCTAACGTATGAAGCCGTTTTTGTGTCGATTTGAAGGCGATTTACCACAAATCAACGGACAAATTAAAGAAATCGCCCCAGATAGTTTTCATTCTGATGTACATTTCATTTACTTTTGAGGTGAACCCGTGCTAAAAGCTGATTTGACCATCTCTATTTATCATCATTGGGTTGCCCTTTTAACTTGAATTAATCCGGCTTCAGTCATTTAAAAGAAAATATGATGGTTTAAAAAGTAAAACCAAGCAAATATCTTTAGAACGGAATTTGGTAGACGCCCCATCTAACTGTATACTGTCCGTAAATCCATCATCTACATATAATTATACTGTCGTAAGGTCTATTTAATTGATGTCCTTGTTTACGTTATAGTCTGAGTCTGAATGAATTAGCCACCCATGAGGAGGGTAAATCGTTTTTTAAGGGGGAATTAAGTCAACTGTCACAGGAGCAAACATACGGTTGGCAGATAACGATCGTTTCCGTCAACAAATGAATTCACAGGTGCAAAAAATGGCTGAGGCGAGGGAGTATGATATCGTCCGACCACCCGAATGTAATCTTATAATAGAACACTATACTATGAGATTATGGTGGGGAATGTCTCTATAATCTGTTTCCTGGCAGGGAGAGGGTGTTTATTTGAAGGGATTGGGTTGGGAGGACATTCAGCATAATCACCGACTACTATTGATTCTATACACTATAGTGATACATGACGGCTATTTCTACTGCACTGTAAATAGTTAGCATAGGTACACAGTAGAATCTACATTAGATGTACAGTAGATTCTACTGTAAAATGGATTTACAGTCGAATTTACTGTAGATTTACAGTAGATTCTACTGTTTACCGACAATAAACTGTACACCAGTAAAATCGACAACAGACTTTTTACAGTGTGTAGATTTAAATGCAAGTGGTAGCAGTCCTTGGGTTCCTTAACAGTATACACAGAGAAAGGAAGGAAAATCACTGTGATTCACGACTTGATCACTGAGGTAACTTTCCCCAGGACTTCAAAGAGACTCCCTAACATTAGTAGGACTATAATAGCTCTATAATGAATCCTATACTAATACTCTCTAATAATTGGGGAGAGTTACCTCAGTGATCGAGTCCAGACTCCCATTTGGGAGTCACAGTGATTCTACTTCTTTTCTCTGCGTACACCTAATTGCAGCTGCCTTGGTTAACAAACTAAGTAAAGCTCACAATGACACTACAATACGTCAATTGAATATAAATATGCCGATTGATTCCAAATATTAAACCTAAACATTAGTTACCAAATGACATAAATGGTTTATATCATACATAATGTGATATGTTCGAATACACATAATATGGCATAGCAAAAGTTACAGCAGGGAGATCCGACTATAGCGTAGTATAGAAAAGTATAGACGCACTCGGCAGGGTGGAGAGAAAATGAAGACTGGTGTATATAAAGTGGAAAAAAGAGGCTGATGAAGGTGGTAGACATAGGAGGTACCGGAGGTGTTGAGAGCACCAGACGATGTATCACACAACAGACCTGGCCTCACACCCAGGATCGCACCCCACCCTATACCTGCACACCTATCCATCTGTCCCACTCACACCCATACCCATCCAGTTTACCACTGCTTCAGGCTCTCCTCACATATAGCCTATCTAAATTCAAAGTAAGTGTAGCTGTGCCCAGTATGTAATCAACATTCTAAATATATAAGCTCTCATTAGATCATAGACGCAGTTCAATAGCTGGTTCATTTTAACTAGAATTCCAGGCATAATTCAAAACAAAGGCCCTAGTTTATTGTTGTTTTTATATCCCAGCTGTGCAATCCTTGAGCTGGTACATTTTGCTGATACTGATCAGTTCCAGTTCATTATCCGCTGCCCTGGTTGTAATTGCCTTGGCTGCTACTGAGTGTTAGACCACAGTCCCAACACCAACAACCTTTGTTCACCAGCTCCCCTGACAAGGGAGAAGACTGATGTACGCGTAAACATGCTAATTAACTACTGCCTGCTGGGCCCGGGTCCAGGCCCAGGGAGAGGTGGTGTCAGTCACTCCTCCTAGGATAGGGCTAGAGTTTACACAAGAGAAAGAATAGAAAGTGAATTAGATAGATAGATGAGGAGTCATCCTAATTAGTGCAATATCCAGGCCTCTGTGGGATGTAGTGTGGACGTTGTGGGAGGTGGTAGGCGGGTTCTTTTGGTATATTAACTTTTAAGGGCAGCATAGAGGTTTAATGCACAACATTGACTAAAGTGAGTTCTTTATGAGCAACTCGTCGGTGCTGTATTGACACTTCATGCTGAGCCTGTGGACTCATGAAGGAAATGCAGCAGGGGCGAGTTACTCACCAGCGCCATGCACAGGTTGGCGAGTTACTCACTAGGACTGCATATATTCTTGAATCACAACAAAAAAGAACATACTGCATTAAAGCCCGATGCGGTCATTCAGGGCTAATAATAGGCATACGGGTCTGGAGGCTATTGTTCATCTTGGTTCATAAAACGCAGCACTTTTTTGCTGGTGAAATTGAGTTTCAATTCCCTTGATGACAAATGACCATGATGCCTTGAGGCGTCACCCCGTCCTTAAATGGTTAGCTTCAAAAACCAAAACAGCATCCTGGTATGCGTTCGTGTTTCAGGACAATAGTGAAGGTTGTCATAGAACTATGACACCATACCCCATCATTGAATGTATACATGGCCATGACCGTAGGAGCTTGATGAAATTCAATTTGGTTTGTTTATTACTTGTGCTGAATGAATGGGCAAAAGAGTTCCAATAATCCCCACCGTAGGTTTATATCTAATTTGTTTTATATCAGGCTGATCCGCCCTCACTAATACACAAGAAATCAGCATTCTGTCTTTTCAATATGAAAACTTAAAGCGTACATTCTTTATGCTATTATCTGAAAATAGTTCTTTCTGTGCCATTAATAGAATATGACTGTCATAATACTCTGCATCATTCTTGTAGTCATAGACCTACTCTATGCCATTTGCCAGTGAACTATACCCCCATTTGTACTATTTTTCCTTGCCAACAATCCTAGCGCCAGTCCGGTCCCTAAGCCCTCGTTTCTAACGCACCCATCCCTTCTCCAGTCTCTTTTCTGCTTGCTTGGCGATTTGTAGTGGGTTTTAGGCCTCGGGCAGGGCAAACCGTTAGAGCAGCTGCCATTACCAAGGGCCTACAAATCTGGCTTCACTAGCTAAGTGGTTTCTAAGTGAGAGTCCAACTCTATACTGGCTCCAGGCTGGGGTCTATAGGGTAGGGCTTTAATGGACAATAGTTCGCACTAAATGTAATTAATGGGTCTACCTGTCTGAAGGCGGAATATGCGTGTGAGATCCCTAAACTTCTATTCCATGAATCCTGTTAAAGAGGGATAGTATCTTTATGCTATACTTTAACGAGATTCCAAAATACTAATATTTCAATAATTTGTTGTCACATTGAAGAATGACAATTTAGGAATTAAATAATCCAAACGCTTCAATGGTAGATACTTCTAAGGGATATAGAATGTTATTGGCCAATTTATTCAAACACAATGATGTAACCTATTGATAGGAGGAGAAAAACACCGGCTGTTAGCATCTCGACATGCCTACAATGTAAGTGTCTTTTATCACACGTCCTATAATGCAATTTCCGTTGGAATTCGATAGGCTTGATCCCATAAACTAATCATGAAGGACGTGGTATTGACACTTTTATTTTGTTGGCTTCCAAGGTGATAGAATGGGATACAGTGTGTCAGCACCTCCGGGGATGCCCTTAGTCAATCAGCGGGTTTATTAGGTGAGACTCGGCGGGGTGCTGAGATAAGACCCATAGGTGTGAAAACAACCATTGCATTCATTTATTGACCAAGCCACTATTTTCAAGTTTATTACATAATGTGATATAGAAATGCAGCATGGTACATGCAAATTTATCGAATTTTGAGGAAATCTTCACATTTTACACATTTTTGGCCAATTTTAGGGTTTGTAGAGGGGGCTGGCTGGTACTTTCAAAAAGAAAAGAAAAGTTAAAAAATAAAATAAAATAAATTCCACCCTCCGACTTTAGACTTTCTTCCCATGTTACCTGAGGCAAACCTTTTTTTTTCTATTATTATTTGGCCCCATCTACGGCTACCATTCTTTTTTATATTCTTCTTCTCAGGAAGGCATACCCCTATTTTGATGGGTGATGCATTTATATGAATGTGACAGACCCATTGGTTTATAGCGACCAGAATGCAGTGCAATTATAGAAGTGGACCAATTTAACCTCTTTTAACTGTTGAGTCTCTTTTTCGAAGAAAAACCTTTCCAGTATCATTATTTCCTTATAAACCTACACTTTGAGCACCTTCTTCAGAATAATAGAAAATGTAGATCATAAAGCTATTTATGTAACATGAGTATATAAAAATACAGGTATATAAAGTCAGGTGACACAGATACTACACTCATTACCATCCAGGTACCTACTAGTACACGATCCCATCACATTATAGACCATCACATGGGTGGTACCCTCCCACACCGTTACAAGACACAGTTATACCTCCACCACGACTACCTCTGATCGCTATCTGATGTGCCCAAGGGGAAAATTACATCAATTATTAATCAAATTACCCGCTCTTTAACCATGGGATAAATTACCATCTTGGCAGTTTGGAAGATAAACAATGCTGCTACAACATGGGCTTGAGTCGGCTTGAGTGAATACATTCGGGGGCGACATGCAATTAATTTCTTCAGATTCCCACGGTGGCTTAAATTATTATGTGGGAGGGCTGTTCATTTGGATTGTAATTTCAGAAATTAAGATGGTTATGACTTATGTGACGAAGGGGAAGGTATTTTGATTTCCAAACTGATGCCTTCATCAAAATACGATTTTTTTTTTTTTTTATATTTAAATAGTCAATGAGCAGTCATAGGGTACGCCGAGAGTGCATTTATGTCATAGTCAACTTAAAGCTCAATGTGGCTGGGTCTACAATACAATACATGGAGCATATTTGCCTGTGGGAACCCACCGAAATGTGTAAGGATGTGTTACCACGATGATACTGATCAATCTTACAATTAGAAAGGGATGAGATATAGATAAATGTCAATGAATATTATTCACTATTAGATACTAATGTACTTTCTAGCTAACAGAAATACGTTATTTTACGTCAAAATAAGGTTTTTAACGATATTATAACGTTTTTGCCATAACAAGGAGCCATAGAGAAACGTTATATAACATTGTATCGTTTTTTGTTTACTGGGTTATCCCTCTGCAGAAGGCTTGAACCAAATAGAGACATATAATGGCAAACGTATACCTTCAGCAGAACGGCATGGGCTGACAGTGGCTAGCTATATAGTCTAAACTTCCACACCTAATACATCTAACAATACTCCCTCTGCCATGCTTTATGTCTTTCCATTAGCATCACACGCCTCACAGCCCTCTGCTGATAGGGGCTGGTTGTTTTACGTTCTGCCTGCAAGAATTAGTTTATTGAAAAGAGTGTGGACATAGTCCCACCTTTTATGTCTAACTATAAGTCTATAGCTGTGCATTGACTCTCTGTATAACCCTTTAAGGACAGCGTGGTACTTTAATGCGTTGTGTCCTTGGTCGTCATGATGCTTGAATGCATTCATGAATGTATCATGCTGACCCAGCCCGTAGTTTCAATGCATAAATGCAGCGCTGGTGAGTGACTCACCAGGACTGTATTCATGAATCATGGCGGCAAAGGGCAGACTGTATCAAAGTACAATGCGGTCCTTAAAGGGCCAATATAGACATACGGGTCGGGAGGCTATTGTTCATATTGGTTCATAAAATGCGGTTCTTGTTTTGTGGAATTGAGTTTCAATTATCTTGAGAGTAATTCCATACAATGAATTGTATACCTTTATCTCACTCTCACAATACAGTGTAGAATACTCTAAATGGATAATAAATATGAGCAACAGAACGTTGACTGATTAAATAAACACATTTATTGCAGCCATCGTCTAGACTGACCCCGCACTGTGCCTAGTAAAAATAATTTATATTTACACAACTTCTAACATTAGTGATCCTGCTATTTTGCACAAAGGATTATACTTACAACACACCGATGGATTATACATTGCATACTTACTGAATTTGGTAAAGACAGCAACTATCACATTTTTCTAAAATTAGGTGCCTGAAAAAATATATTCATACTAAAATGTAATATCTAACACTATTATATAACAACCGGCAATTTTATTAGATAACCCTGGTCCCCAGAAATAAATCTAATAATGCCTTAAACTCATAAATGCGTCTCAAAGTAGCAACCATGGTTCACCTTGCTCATCTGAATGTGTCCCATTATACAACAGTAGGGCCATGTCAGACATCACCCAAGGAATTCGATTTGATCTGCATTTATAACTGCCCAGAAATATCTAGTCTAGTTCCAAGTGTATTGAATCACTCAGAACTGCCTCTCCCACACACACAGAAAAGTGAGAGTCGCTAAAGCAACCCTCACCTGAGGGTCAGGCACTACCTGACTCTCAGGTGAGGGTAGTTTTAGCGACAATGACTCTCACTTTTCTGAGGGTGCAGGCCTGCTAAGTTGGCAGCATATTACTGAAACAGTTTTAGAGCTACTCCTAATTCCCCTACACGTTTTGTTTTACCTGGAATTATCTGCATACATGATTATCTCATTTACTTCCTCAGTCTATAGAATCAATCAACCCTCAATGGCTGTATTATGGGCAATATTATAAGTGACCTATCCGACAGCAGATATTGGCAATACCTAGTTTCTTTCATAATGAGGAGGATCTTTGTCCATGGAAAAAGGTAAACTACTTTAATCATGAAGAGAATGTGTTATGTAGTTATGGCACAGTGGGAATGAACTGCTCAGTTGGTTTCTACTATCAACATTAACATAAAATGGTGTCTGTTCTCTCAGCTTTAGAGGCACCCACTGTACTTAGTTTCCTTAAAGTTCAGCCCCCTCCTCTGCCCCATATAGGCCTGTAGCACTCACTACCATAGACTTCTCCTGGTTGAGTGCATTCTCTGTAAGGATGTATCACTGTTCAAAATGGCCCAGTCAGAGACCCCACAAGTTGCACATCTTCTGCGGTCACTATGAACAACCATTTTACCACATCTTAGACCCACTCATCCTATAATAAAGGAGTACTTGTCCCAGCTCAACTCCGTCTGAACAAGATGTGGGCCTTTTAATGCTGTGTCACCTTGACATAGTGTCGGTAAGGCCCATTTTCCATGGTAGACCCACAAGCAACCACTGATAGTAAACTCTGTGTGCGGTTGTTGTGGCTATACAGGCCGATAGGAAGTTGTAACGGCAGACAGAATGTCCAAATAGGGGTGAGAAACCTGCTAAGACTCTAGATGCTAAAAAATTATGATCGAACAAAACCTAGCCCTCTAGGCATTAGACTACCAACAACATTGGGTAAATGTATATTCCAGAGGGATACCAAATAAGGTGATTTTTAAACAAGATTAGAAAGCACAGATTTGATTTGGGTGCAATGGGACATCTGTGGAGGGGACACAGAAGTGCCAGCATGATCCCCTCTCTAACTTGATCAATATCTGTTGTACGGTGAAATCCCCCCTGGGTTCTCATTGGATCCCACGCCAGTCACGTGACGACCTAAGAGGTCATGTGATCAAAGCAGGTGTTGAGGCTCCCACACCTTTCACAGATAGCAGGAACTTTACAAATCAATACCAACTTCCAGAGTGGTACATGTATAGCAAGCATATGCTTACCTCTTTTGAGAGTCCAATAGCTCGCCAATACAGTGTAAAACTGAAACGCTATGTTTGCACATGCATCCATTGCAAAAAATTGCCCATTCTCCTTTTATATAGTATTGGTTATAAGGAACATTGCTTATAAGGAGCAAATTAGCCTTGTCAAAAGGCCCTCCTTATAACGAGATTTCGCTGTATTACATTGTATACTAGTTTTGTCTTATATTTTCTAGTCTATAATAGATAAAGCGTGCTGTGCCACTAATGCGAGTTTTCCATTAGAATTTTACTACATGTTTCCTTATTAAAGCCGTTAAAATGAAACGGCATCTTAGTATATTGTTTTGTATTCTCGTCTTATCTTTTCTATTTGTCTAGATTATGCGTCCTGTGGCAGTAGTAATGTCAGCAGCTATCTCTACTCCATCTAGCTGTAGTACCACCCACAAACACCGCCGCAAGGGGGAATACACTGCCCGGGGGGTCCACTCCTTATCATTTCTACAGTAACTATGTGCATACATAGACAACTAGACTCTCAATAAGACGCCCGTTAATATTATTGTAATTACATTGAACCCTCCTCTCTCCTTTTATCACTTCCTTGCCATTCTAACTAAAATCGTCCTGTGTATGTTACGACAGTAATGCCAATAAAAATGTCCAACAACAACAACAACATCACCCTGAATTCAGTACCCTTATAACTGCGGGAAATTCTGAAAAAGGTACCCCTTTGTGGGAAAAAGAACTCTTTCACAAGTGATTGCCTAAAACACCAAAATATAGTTCGATTTTACGTGTAAAATCCAGGAAAATCTACCATTTTTAAAGCGATATTATCAGAAAAGCGCCCCTTTCCCTGCCCAAAGATGGCCTTGACAAAAGAAGAAGCACTTAAATATTACGATCTGGTAAATGCTATAGAAATTCCCAAACATCTGCTCTAAAGGGTACCACTTTAGCCCAAAATGAGAGAGAGCCTGCATGTGCAGTTGGTGGCGCCCAAAAACGGGCTCCTTTTCCTTCAGTTTTTGCACACACATAGTAACCAAAAGTCAAGGAGTGGACCCCCGGAATACACTGGGATGCAACAATAAAGATAGGCACCAAGATGAAGGAGGCCAATTCAATACAGAAACCATTGGGTGTGGGATATAGCATTACATACTGCGACAGAGGTGAAGATGCTCTGGTCACAGGAGATGTAGATGGTGATTTCCGAGGCACAGAAGGAGATTTACAACGGTGCTGCGCAACCCCCAGGGCGATAGGAAAGGATTATAAAAGATATATGACATTAGCAGATATGAGCTAGGACTGATTCGATTAGCACAGAGTGTTGGCTCCAATCCGGCTCCAATGAATGTGGGAGTTGCTTTTAGAAGGGAGAAGAGGTGGGGGCACTATTTTAGCATTGCCTAGACATTATGAAGTATGTGTGATGATGCTCTACAATAGAAACAATACCTCCTGGTTCAACTATATCTTTTTATAAGCTCGAAACTGATATTCCAGCTGCAGAAAACTAATCATTTTCCAAATGCAATCCATTGAAATGAAACAGGTTTAATATCATCATTATTGCATTGAGCGGCGATTCAATAGCTCCCGGTTGTCCACAATTTTATAACGGGGAGACAATGAGATTTGGTGGAATATCAGCATTTCAACAGGTAAAAGAACATTGCATCCGAGACCCTTTATAATTAATACCTGTGAAGTTGCAAGGGTCCAAGTTTGAGTTTAACTTCGATTATTATAGAATCATGAAGGGGTAAGAGAGAGTAACAATGGAATGGTATTCCATATCCAAATGGCGCACATGCAATTTACCTCCTTCGTGTATTTCAACCTACCCCTTTGTGCCAGGGGCCTAGAATAAGACCCTGGATGTAAAGTATAAACTAAAGCAGGAGCAGACATACAATAGTACAAACAAAGTGGTGAGCTGCCCCACCCAAATCCCCAATGACATGCCTTGGAGTTGAAGCACTGTAACAATGGGATTAAATTCCTTTCGGATTCTTTCCTTCTAGTTTTACCCTTTGAATTTACCGGCCACACCCAGTTAAGTCCTTTAAAGTGCATGTGATTTCAGCCAGATAGAAAGTTGAGTTGAGTATTATACATCTCAAAATGCAATTATGTTTATTGATATCAGAACCATTTTGATGAGCTAAATACAATTTCATTTGAAAGTGAGTTTTTTTCCTAAGTTTGTAGAGCTAAACGACCTCTTACAGGCTATACGTCACTTTAAAGGGTTTCAATGTTAGTATTTCATGAGTATCATTTAATTATGTCTAAGTTAATGAACTCTTATAATAACGTTAATTACAAGTCAGTATTCAAAGTGTAATCATATCAACCTGCACTGATATTTCACATTACCCTTTTTCAATACTTTAATGCAAGGGATGCTTAATGCTATTTGCAAATGCAATAATAAGATTATTAGCAAAATGAAGTTCATTATGGCATGAGATACTAATCCCATTGGGCATATAATATAGTTCTATAGAGTGTGTTATCTTGCATACCTGGGAGCTATCATTAAGATATTGGGTAGGAGGTGCATACTGCAAATGCGATTAAATCCCAACGGTTTCCTTGCTGACACCCCCTCCCCTCCCATCCAATGTTTCCCTTCTATTGCACTGATATGTAATCTCTCCCTCAGGCGCTCAATTGTCTTATAGAGCTATACAAATGAAGCCGATATAGATGCCATCCTTCTTTACAATGGCTTTGTATGAACACTGGTAATACTCCTAGTAGCAAGTCCACAGAGGGTTACTTCATATTTTTAATTTGGCCAGGTGAAATCGTACATGTATGACTTAATAAGATACACTGTAAATAGTAATTCTAGGTACACAGTAGAATCTACTGTAGTTTTACAGATTCTGCTATTCACCTACAATAATCTGTACACATGAAGTAGATTCTAGACTGTATACCTGGAAAAACGGCAACTAACATTTAACAGTGTAGCATTAAGTTGGTCAGATGGCAGGGTTCCATTCAGGGCCCAATCAGGTTATAGGCAAACCAGACTGTAAGTGTCTAGAGCCTAACAGTTTTGCTGGTTGATTCCATGCAACAAATGGGCTGTCCTAACTGGGTGTTGATCAGTTTCATTTACTTCAGAGCTAAAAAAAAAGTGATTGTCTTGGCCAACATGAATCTTATAGGTTCAAACGTCATTTATAGTCCTATATTGTCTAAACCCATACAACAACGGCTCTCTGAGGATTGAATAGATTGAATCAAAATGAAAAGTAGAGCTTCGCTTTTCTAAAAAGGAAAAAAAAAGAGAGAAAAAAAGGGATTAAACTACATTTGAGAAAAAAGGCACTGCAGCTAGTCGTCCTGGGTAGAGGGATGACCTGGAGGGATTGGTAACATTGGGAGATAACGGTTGGGGCATACACACCCTGTTGGGGCCACCACCCACCATACCCCCACCCACCATACCCCCACCCACCATACCCCCACCCACCATACCCCCACCCACCATACCCCAACCCACCATATCCCCACCCACCATACCCTAACCCACCATACCCCCACCCGCCTACATATAAGTGTGTGTGAGGATATGAGGGGAGGGGTGGACAAGGCTATCACCACACATCACGTGTTTCACGTGCGGTATTGATTGTATCCTCCCACTTTCTCATGTGAAGCACTAATACATCATACAGTGTTATCGCCACATAATGTTTGCTAGATCTTCGTGCCAAGACAGAAATACCCACGGTAGTATATACTTGGTGCTCTACCAAGGAAACTGTCTCCATTGTATATGCACATAATTCTGAAACTCTTTTACATGATACATTACGAGAGTATTTTGAAGTATTGGCTTTTGTATGGTACGCAGGATTAGGTTTGTTCTAGAAAGCTATCGTGTATGGCCTGCCTTTGAATACTTATCAACATTAATACAAGGCTATGACATGGTATCTCAAGTAGTGACATTTAACATTTCTAACTTAAGCTTTGGTACACGTTGTCCATTACCTCCATTATGATTGGGTTAAGCCGCTGATATGATGCTTCCGACTAAGCTGAATGAAACATAATGTTAATGCGAAACAGCCATGGATCTTCATTCACACATTAAAGAGCATACTCCATCCAGTACTTCACTAGTTGATTTGATATAAAAGTTATATTCTTTTCAATATGCCTTTGAAAGTCCAATAGCTTGTTAACCAGTGTATTGTTAGATAATGGTATGGCTGCTGCATATGGCCCTATAGTTTATGTTATATGGACATCAGGAAGCAACAAAGAAATAGATCTATTTATTGATTGCCGTCATCACTCTTGGAATGGAGTCATGTGAAGCAAAAACCTTGATGCTCCTTCGTAAGCAAAAATGGTCTCTGCCAGGATAGGGTGGATGGGGGTGTCGACTCTTTTCCCTGACAGTGACACTTCATTAGTGTGGTATGTCTATCAGATGAGTGTTGGGCTTATGCCTGGAGCATAGAATCCATACCATGGAAGTGCCTTATAGTAGCCTACTTATCCAGCTTATGAAGGTGCAATCATTGACAGTTTATTATTGCAAGTGGGCGCCTAATCAGGCCCATTTGGTGAGGCTCTGCCCTCTCTCCAATGCTTTGTGACAGCCTGGCCAACATAGACACCATCACTGTCCTGTATTACACCAGCATTTCTATCCGCCAGTTTCACGTCTTTACCTATGATCTACTGCCAAGTCCCCACTCACTCACACATTGGTTTCCTCCTATGCATCATGATGACTGTCAGATCTTTACATGCACCTGTGGACAGTTGACAGAAAGCCACACATACAAAAAAAGAGAGTGTTTCATACTTATGGTCCGAAGGTTAAGGAGAACGTTTTTTTAGTGTTTTTTTAAACTATGACTCCAGAACCATCAAAGCAACCCTAAAAATAGCCCCAAATTGGCCTGAAATGAAAAAAAAAAAAAAATAAAGATATCTAGGATGTCCCGTTTCGATATAGGTAGGATCAGGTAACCTTAAACATACCCTTTTTATGTTTGCCTATCATGAACCTTTCTGCTCCAGTCGACAGTCACATGCCAAATTCTCAACCGACCGATTTAAATTGGCCTGTAGAACGTTGAGCTAAGTTAACGGGAGGAAATAGATATGAAGGAGAGTGGCATGAAAAGGAGAAAAAAAACATTACCTAGAAATATAGACGGCATGCCTACTCGTGCAGGGAACATCTTTCATGGTGACCCAGTAGAGACGTGGCTATAGAAGGAGGCAAGGGTGTAGGGACAATGCCCTTATTGAGGGTTATTTATAGCCCTCCCACTGCCAGCTATCCATAACTGTCACATGGACCAGACCAAAAACCGGAAGTAGCAACAACAGCGACATCACGTGACCTCAAGAGTGCTGCCACCTAGCGGGAGAAATGCTCCTCTTAGTGATGTATTGGTGTGATCCATGGTCCAGGAGAGTGCCTTTTTAGGGGTAAGAAGCCATGGGACTAAATCTATATTATGGAGACCACTTTGAAGCTGATACCTTCTTTCTTATCTGTACTTGTTTTTGGCCTTCATAGTTGGCCTTACCATAAAAGAGGCCTAATCTAATTAGACATGGTTCAGGCGAACAAGCAGCAGTCCAAAGGATTTGTATCTGGGTGTTATATAAAAGATGGATCGGTGTGTCAATGGTGGCGTCGTAATTTATCTCTCCGCCATCACAATTGACCAATTGAGCTGATTACCTCAGTTTCTGACTTTTTTATTCATAGAATATATAATTCATCTTTATCACATATAACGGACAACATGCATTTTTATACAGGCTTCCGAGATAGAGGTGCTGCCCAATCCTAGATTTGCAATTAAAAAGTAAATTACAGAAAGACGTCTGGACACTTGATAAAGAGTTGAGCCATCCTCTTTCTTTATCAGATATCAATTAGCGAGGAAGTTGTTTCTGTCAAGGAGTAATTAGCACAGCCTTTGGTGTTAAAGTGGATAGCAGCGCAAAGTTGGTGCGCAAAGCCTTACTTCTGATAGTCTGGCAACAGTAGTGATGATTTCTTTGAAACTCTAATCTTTGGAAAAGGTTCGGAGATTTAGATTACTACAAAAGGTTATTTGGATTGAATATACTTCATGTATCATAAGGATATTTTGATTAACTCTATCATTGCATAAAATTTGAGTACAAATATGGATACTACACATAATTGGTACAACATATAAGTGATTTATCACATCCATAAAAACAATAACCATTACCACAATCACAATAAGACCTTATGTAGCACTATTGTTAGCTCAGAGAGAGGTGGTGAAAGTTGCAACATGACACACTTTTCAACAAACAGGTGTTTTCCCTAGATCTATCACATGAGGTTAGGCCCTTATGTCTAGACCCACTTGACATTGACAGATGGCTGACTCTGCTGCCGTTATATTCTATTGCAGTTGGCTCTCCCATGTTTGGCCTGCACACAATGGGATACTCTAACAGGGGAGCCTGAATTCAAAGGAATTCCTGGTTGGTATTGCTGGCTCCAATTGGTTTTGCTAGAATGATTTATATATTTTTTATCAGGTCGTGTATTCATTAAATCAGCAAGTATAAAATGCAAAATATTTCCACTTGAGTTGTATAAAGCTTGCATAGTATGAATTATGTTCCGAATTTGGGATTCTTTCTACAATATTGTTGTCTAACAAAGAATAACTACAGTGTATTACTACTATCAAATAATATCAACAAAGTTTGTCCGAATATCTCAATATAGCTTCCGTAGGCTAAGAGAGTAAATATCATGTAAACAGATCATTTCTAAGGCCAAGGATCTTGAATTAATTGGTTGATGGCCAACGAGTAGATAAATTAACTTGCGTGTTGATTCATGGTATGATAGAAGCAACCGCCTTCCATAAATAAGAGTTATTTTTAGATTCAGAAAATTAGGATCATTGTCGCCTAGTATTTCTTGGCAAAATTAATGACATCTTACATAGATAGTTGGATAATTGAATGATGACAGGGTTGTTGCCACAAAACAAGTACATGGTTATAGTGGTTTGCCTAGTGCCATCAGCAATTTGAATTTAGGAGTTTAATGCTAGATCAAGGGGAAATGGTGAAATGGCATATCAGGCCCTAATTGTTTACATTTTATCTACTTTGTAATTAGTCTTTAGGAAACAAAACAGCTTCGTTGTTTACTTTGGAGTAGCAAGCAAATCTATTGCAAATCAAACAGTAGTTTGTCAGAATCTTGCAAACAGCCAAGGAGTACAAATGCAAAACAAACTTGAAAAAAGTATCAGATGACATGTTATCCTGTCCGAGAACAGTTTACACTGACTAATTCCATTAATGCAATTTCTGGCAGCAAAGGGAGAGAAATCTTTTTTTATGAAGCATTTAGTTGAGAGACTTTCTCAAATATTTTAGTCTTTCAGATCCTCTAAAAGTAGTGTTTTAGGGCGCACTAATCAGGTATCCTGAAAACAACACATTCAAAATAATGTCCAAACACAGAAAGGACATGTATATAGAAAAAGATAAAGCACTTTTAATTAAAGCAAAAAATGTAAAGTTTTTTTGCTTCTGCAAAACGGATGTATGGCAGAGGATGCTTCTATACTTTAGCTAAATACATATATCCATAGACAGCTTGAAAAGCAATAGAGTTTCCCATGAATACCAACAGGGATATTGTACACTCAGTTCCACCCCAGAGCGAATTTATATCGTTATAATAGTCTTTATACGTTATCTCTTAATTATAGATGTGTGTATGGTCTTTATTCGTTTCTTCTCCTCATGGACAGTATTACTCATCTTCACAAAAACTGGACATCAAAGAGATACTTTGATCACCCGTTTTATCTAGCTTTACGGTTAAATCCAATACACTCTTATCTACATCAGATAGTACATCCACTATAGCATATAATTGGAATGAAACCCATTTTATAAAGCATAGACAAAATATCATGGTAGGGGAAAACACCCCCGGGATAAAACCTAAGCCACAAATCAATGACACAGACAGTTCTATAGTACTCATGCATGGGTGGCTGGGTAGAAAGGGGAGCAGGAGATGTGAGAGACTAATCATTATAGGACATTGTATGGAGAACAATAAACAGAACACCCTCATGCTTCTGTAATCTTTGGACCATGGTGATTCTAATTTACAAAATAATTTTTTTAAATTCTTCCTAGAGCTCATGACTAGTCATGCAACAAGGCTCATTAATATAAACACTCGCAATGGGGAGTAAACAAATAGGCAACGGATGGATTTATTCCACTATCAACTATAATAGTTACAATTTGAGCATCTCTAAAGGCATGTGTCTTATATGCCTTATATTTTTTGTACTAGCCAATGGGGGTGGGGGGGGGGGGGGGTCAATACTGGCTATATCACCTGCCATGTGGGAGGCATATTATTTGATTATGCTAGTAAACAGAGTATAATTTGTGTTTAGTGCTGTGGTGCCTAATCTGTTACATAAACAATTTATCCTGGAGCTGAATAAGACAACCACAGGCACCATCTGAGCATATTAGGTTGGTAATTGGTTTGACCTGGAGTAATCAGTTATGATAAAAAGGTAGTTGTTCAACTGTTAATATTCCAATTAGAAGCACTATCAGACCGTCTTGACCTCACACACGACATGTCCACTCAACTTCTTTCCAATCTTCCAAAAGCACTAATATCCAGTAGGTTAGTGTCTTCCTCTAAGAGCTCATGCTATACCATTCCTGGAAACTGCTGCTCACTCCCTCACAACCCCCCCCCCCCCCTTCTGTCTCTGTGACTGTCAGATCTTCCACCTGTGAACAGTTGACAGAAAACTACTCCTTGGTCCATTACTGACCACTCTGACGAGACCAGAGAGGTTTTTACTATAGTGTAGCCTTTATATGGTATTTCACCTAGGAAAATGAGAAAATAAAGATAGATAAAACATTGGGGAAAACAAGTTTAGCTGGAGAATGCAGGCTCATATCATCGGGAAGATCTCACATACATAGGGGAGCCAGCATAAACGTTTTGTGAAGTGCAGAGAAGGACACTAGACAATGCCCTTATTGGGGCTATTTTATTACCCTCCCCCTGAGACCTATCAATAACTGTCATGTCCACAAGACTAACAAGCGGAAGTAGCAACAACATCAAAGTAACATAACATTAAATGGCTGCCACCTAGTGGGAAACTACTCTCCACATAATGACAATTTATGGAAGGCCATGGTCTACGAGAGCCTTGATTCTGATATGTGACGCTAGGTATACATAGCACCTCTAACCTTGTATCTTATTCCATACTCTTTACTAGTCTTGACCAATATTATAAAGGAGGCTTAGTATTACTAAACATACTTTCACTGCCAACAATCTGGGTCTCATATAGAAGATAGATGGTTTGTGCCGATGGGGGAGCCATTATTTATCTCTCTCAATCATCATTGACAAATTAAGAAGATTAACTCTGTTTCCCACTTTTTATTCGTGGATTACTTCTTATCTATCATATGTACACGGTACCCTATTCTTGATAAGCTAACCTTTTTGTCAGGCTTCAGAGAGACAGGCGCCAGTTGTTGAGTGATAACGTACATCACAGATAAATATGTCTGGACCTCCCCTGTGGAATTGGGAGCATATGTTTCTTAGCATATAATAATTAGTCAGGGAGGTGTTTCCGCCAAGCAATAATTAGCACAGCCTAGCTACAGTGTTAACTAGATAACGGCACAGATGTGGTTCACATGGTCTTGTTTGTGATGTGAGTAGAAATGTATTGGGTACAGTAAAAAGAAGAGAGGATTAAATTCTGAATTGAATTACTTTCATTAAATGATCTTTGTGGGCATCCTTCTGTGCTTACCTGAACATTAATATTATTAAAGTACTATGATTTTTACCAACTATACTACATTAATCTGTTATATATACTACATTAATCTTCTCGATTTGTCAATCATTAGCAGTCCATCCCAGCCCATGGGCTTAACACAAATAGGTGTAGACCTAATTTAATCATACAAGAAAAGGGCTGCTATCAGATAGTAATAAACAGGAATCAAGTAGCAGACAGAAGGCATACACAGATGGGAAGAAGGCAGCAGGAGATATAGGTAACCAAGCTGTTATACTGTGTGCAGAGCTGGCCTCTCTCCAGGGTATATGGATCTCACTGGCAGCCCTCCAGGCAGCGCACCGTGGCACCATCTGTCACCTACACCCCTCCATCTCCACGGTGGGGTCTCACAAGGCAGCTTTACACCCTGAATAACACTGGTCTCACCTTGTGTATATGTCTTCAATGTGTTATGTCCTCCTTAGTCTTAACTTAATGGGAGGGTGGGGTTGCTCTATTTGATGATGCGTTATATTGTCTACCTCTTCACTGCTGTGTACAAGATGTTTTGAAGGTAGGAGTTTAAACCCAAGTATAAGCCTCGGGCCTAATTTCAACTAGACCAACTTCTGTTCTGAATTATTATTATCATTGTTATTATTATCATTATCATCATCATCATCATCATCATTATCATTTTCATTATCATTATTGCTGAATCCAACAATCACCACAGAAATGAATGGGTGTGAATGAGAATACAAATACGAGATAGTCAACCGGAATATGAAATCACCCTGGCCTAGGTTTTCAAGGTTCCCGGGGATACTGTGTCTGGACTGCTACTGGATGATAGTTTGATTTAATGCACTTGGTGCCTGGTTCCAACCAAGTGTGTAGGTTCTGCTGTTTATTGCTGTGTTAGGGAACAAACAGATGCTACAAGCAATCTGATAATGGAATAAAGTACATCACGTAGTCATGCCATGTGCCCCTTACCATAGTTTGTTAATATTTCATGAGGATCATCTAAACCAAAGAAAGTATACCTGTAGTAGGTATCTGCTCTAAATCGTCCTTACTGCTTAATAATTGATTTTAGTGCATCAGATTTCTATATGTATAGTGTTGCAACAGCAGTGTTTCCTCTTAAGTAAGACTAGCAGGTTTCACTGCAAACGTGATGTATTATTAGTTTGCCCATTAATGGTCGTATATAATTGTGTTAATACATATACGTATAATAGAACATCCCAAACAGAAGGAAAGTAGTGTATCTTTTGTGTCTTTTGTCACACCTTGCAACTATGTTTCCCTAATATGAACAGTGAACTTTTCACCAAAATCCCAGTATAAGGATGAAGCCGATCCAGAGAACCTTTTCCCAGTGAGCACCGAATGCAGTTCAATATTGATTCAACATTAAATCAACATCAAATCAACATTGACAATCATTTATCAATGTTGGTTCAATGTTCTGTGTTATAATGTACCTACAAATTTAATTTTTATTCCTGTTCCTTCTGTTTCACACATTGATTACATCACACACATGTTCTGTTCCGTTCCACCCTGACTTCGTTGGAGGATCATATTGTTTAATGTGAAACGTGGTCAAGAAGCCAATTTAAAAAAAGCCCCCATATGTCCGGACCCATCTGACATTCACAGATGGCTAGTAGTATTTTATTGCCATTGGAAATCCCCATGTATGACTCCACCACTAGAGCATGGTCGTGCAATTGGTAAATAAAAACTCATTGGTTTATATGTTGTTTTATTTGTACTCCTACAATGGATCATTTTATTTTTGCTTAATATTCATTAATCTCACCAAGACTAATTTATGAAGACAATATGACATAATTATATAGGGTTTAGAAATCCATAGAAAATCAATAATCAGAATACAAAGGGGACGGTGGAACTGACCTGTTACATTCCACAAACTAATTTGCTAAAGGCAAAGGTTATTCTTTGTTCTATTGCCCAACACAAACTCACTATTAGATAAGGTCAACAGAGTGGTCCCCCATTCCGTTGGGCCTTGTGAAGATCAGTAGCCTATATGGGAGCAAATAGCATGCTTAGGGACCATCCCTAAGGCCACTGGTCTTGGCACCCAGGAAATAGAGCACTGTCATGCAGCTTCCCCAATACAACGGGGGGGGGGGTGAAGGTTAGGTGGCTCCTCAGAGAAGGGGCGGCTACCCTCTTGAATGGCTAATATAGAGACACTATAGGGCCGTTGTCATAGTGCACTGAACCAATTGAGTAAGGGTAGAGGCAGAAGGGGGAGTAAATGGGTGTGATCGATGAACATCATGGCATACTAGAGTTAATTAGGTTAGCGGCCAACAGGAGGAAAATTGGCTTTAATGTTGACCTTTGGCAAGGTAAAGAGACACATCCATGCAAGTAGGGTTATTTCTGGATATAGGAACATTGTTTTCTATTTTTGGTTCTGGGTGAATGGAATGTGAAAGGATGGTAATTGGAAAAGTGGTAAATTACAGACTTCTTTCTGTCATACAAGTGAATAGGTGGTTTGTCCATAGGTATACTATGTAAATCACCCTATTATGAATTAACGGAGCAATTAATAAATCAAATAATTATGTACAAGCAGCAAATGTTCTTATCGTTCATGACGATCATTTTACGCTAAGATGCCTGTGATTGTCAGATGTTGAGTCATCCTTCTCGAAAAACACAACTTTTATCTGACTGCTTCTAGTTTAGTTAGTTACATAACGCGACATTTTTATCTCCTATTAATCAAGATGATTAGATTAATTGTATTATTCAAATTACCTTAAATTGGCCTTACTTATGATTTGTGCGGTCCCGTCTTGATGTTTATGTATTTAACACTAGGTCACTATCTCAAGGGAGCAAAAAAATAACTTACATGGTACACAGCTTATCATTTCAAGTGAGTCTTATTCAATAACGTAAGTCTTATTCAATAATGTATCACTCCCCCACTGAAGATGATCTTTATTTCAACAACCTTATTGATGTCAGCACATTGATCTCAACATTGCCAGTGTCATTGCCTTGCAATATAAGGCCTTGAATGGTGTTGGCTCGCTGGTCTAACAACCTCCTCCTCTCTCATCACCTGTGTCCTGGGCCTGACCTTATTCACGGAGCAGATGATATGATACATAGATCTTATGTAATAGAGGCTCATACAGTGGTTGTGAACTGAATGTTGTGATAGTAGGCTACTGTTTTGTTATTAGACACAGTGTGAACTAATAAATAATGCAATGGGATTGGTATAGATGTGTATCGAATACAACTGAAGTCTAAGAGATTAACAGTTATGTGGACAACAACAGTTACTATGCTCAAGATTAATGATTTTGGTCCTTGTCACACCCTAAAGAGGTTTTTTTGGAGGGAAAATTAACATGAGACTTCTCTGGCTGGTGTGTATCATGCACCGTATCATATCAGTGATATGGCTAGTATTAGGACATCTATCATCGATCTTTGAATTCAATCTAGAAAAAAGTGGTTTAGCTGAAAACATCAACCAATTCTGTGGTCCATCAAAACCCAATTGCCCATGACAATGAAAACATCCGCAAAGGGACTGTGCAAATATGGCCCTATAAAAAGTCCAGGAGTGTTTGCTTTCTTGTTCAGGATCTAAAAAAGCTTATACAAACTGATTCCATTGATGTCATTTCTGACAGCCTTGGGAGTTGGGTGAAAAGGAGCAGGAAAAGGGACAAAGGAGACAGGAACAGGCATTTCAGACCCACCTTAGCCTTCTAAAAGAGATTAAGAGATCTAAAGCTCGTTCATTTTCTAAAGGTAAAGCCTTTTAGGCATGCGGCAATCAAGTCTCATGGGAATAGTACTTTTAAAACCATGTCCCAACAATGAATTGACTTATAGAGAAGTTAAGATAACAGACTTTAAAGTATTTCTCTCTATCAAACAGAAAGCTTTATCATCCAGGCTAAACAGCTAAATGTCCATAGTAAATATCTAAAGTTTGTAAAGCAGTCTTGTCATACTACGTCCCCCATAGCTTTTGACATCAGCCAAAGGAATATCGTTAAGTGGTTTTATTGCCCTATTCATGAGCTAGGGCTTCATTGTTGAACAAACCATACCAACCTCATCCCAGTTTCATTATTCAGTAACTAATGTATCTAATAATAGTGGTTTGGAAAAAACACATAATTACCATAACCATGTAAAAAATTGTTAGTAAAATCTTTTTTTTTAAAATAAAGAACCATGCTCTACTTTATTTCTGAAAATATTACATAGTGTATTGTTCATGCTCTTTTTTTATTGTAAGTGAAATATTAAAGTATTTAGAAATTATATGGGCAGCGTTTTTCCATGAACTTTGCCAAACTTCAACTGAGTATGTCTATACATTAACTTGACCCACCCTCAGAGAAAAAGCCTCCTAGATTAGGCTACCAAGGGACATTAGAATGGCAACATAGTGGGACTTCAAACATGCCTTTATACGGTGCGGCTTATACGGGGGTTTTATAAGTATACTTCAGTATCAAATAAGGAATTTCCAGAACAATCTGTTATACAATTAAGACATCAAAGACATCCTTTAATCAGCCTAATTAGCCGTGTATGAATCTAGCATACCTAATATGGGTTCGGTATTACGATTCTCTATGTGCACATGATACCATATAAAGTATACACATACAGTATGGATAAAATCTATGCCACAAACCAATGGCACATACGAAAAGATTATGGGCATTAGTATATAGGTAGGGACGGGAGCATGTGGTGTGAAAGATGGATCATTATGCCTGGCATTGTACAGAGAACAATACCCGGAATGCCCTGTGTGCCTCTGTAATCATTGGGCTATGGTGCTCCCAATTTACAAACCAGAAATCTGCAGCGTAAATCAGGGAGGGGGCTGGGGGCTGATGCCTAGTCATGCAACAACCTGGCTGTTTTAGAACGCAGTGTCCAGACAGATTGTCCGGGTTGTTCACTACTTATCTTTGAAATGACAATTGATAGAACAACCAGCTCCAACAGATATTATCATTGAGAAAATAAACTTTAATTTTGTTTTTCTTTATTGTAGGCATTTGAGGTAGTCAAGCCTGCCACAGTGCTAGTAAGAGGTGCTAGAAGTGAAGGTAAAAAGTCTAGATAGTGTTTTGAATAAGGTGCCTGATACCTATGAAGAGAGTTGTTCAGTTTATCGACACAGAGTACCCCTGGCATCCAATCACTGAACCTGCATAAAATAGGCATGTCATCTTGGATCATAGTAGGGCACGACAAATAACTCATATTCATTAACAAACGGTAGGCTAATATCAATTCTTTTACAACCAACGTCCCGATGTTCAACTGCCTATTTGAAAAGGACAATGGACCTTTATTGGTAACCTTTTCAACAGCTAATTATCTTGAATTGGAGAATAAATAGTAATTCTTGATAATAGTTCATTTCAATTATAGATATCACTCCGGATGATTATGAATAGTCATTTCACTTGTAACTTAAATACAGGCAGCCAATTTGAAGACAATCATAATTTAGAGTCTGTCTGCAAAAGCAGCTTATTTTGACAGTTTTGATAGATTACCAGGTACTGATAATGGATAAGAGGGTGTAAGTCGGCCGCCACATATATATCGGCCTCTGTATAATTATGTATGTGTTCACATCCCTATCTTGGTGTGTACTAAGAGCCTTTACGGGACATAATCCCCTTATCATTACCATTTTGGGAAGCCAGCCAATACATATAGAAGTTCATGCTTAAAGATGTGTATAGAATTATAGACAGGGGTTCAAAAGAGGGGTTAAAAACGCCTAACGGTTTCATGACAGATATTGGTGATGTTACAGGACGTGAAATACATATCCATTGATCCAATGGACGGGAGAGAACACTCCTTATTGTTTAAAAAAGACGATTTTTGGAGGCCCAACATCAACCATATTATAGAAAACGTGCAGTAAGAGCCACAATAGCTTTAAAATATTCTAGGATTACAGAAACGTCCCCTTCCTCCCTGGTTTCACAAGACCAAATAAAATGAGGCTGAAGAAAGGGGATTTCCCTCCTATTAAACTGATCTGCTAAAGAATCCATTCCATTGAATACACTCAATAGAGAGAAACGCCCCTTATTTCAAGAGTCACACATCCACAGAAAGGTGAGAGTCACTGTCGCCGAAAGCACACTGACCTGAAAACCAGCCAGTGACAGGCAGTACCTGACTTTCAGGTGAGGGTGCTTTTGGCGACAGGGCCGCTCCCTTTTCTGAGGGTGCAGGATTAATCTTTGAAAAATACCCCTCATTCTGAAATCCGTGTTAACCCAGCTAGAAAAATACTACAGTAAATACTATAGTTTACTATAGTAAACTATAGTATACTACAGTATACTATAGTATACTGTAGTATACTATAGTACAGTGCAGCATCCTGTACTGTAGTTTACTATAGTATACTATAGTATACTGTAGTATTTCCGGAAACAGCCTTAGATAGTGTTATACTATATCATTTGTTACTATAGTGAACTACAGTAAACTATAGTATACTATAATATGTCCCACACACCTTGACAGTATAGTAAACTATAGTTTATTTTACTATAGTTTACTGTAGTTTACTATAGTTTACTACAGTATTTCCCACACACCTTGACACTGTAGTAAACTATAGTAAGTTTTACAATAGTTTACTGTAGTAAACTACAGTTTACTATAGAATTTACAGTACACTTCTACACTATAGTAAACTATAATTAAACTTACTATAGTTGACTATAGTGTTTCCTGCACATTTTGACACTATAGTAAATTGTAGTATATTTTACTATAGTTTACTATAGTATTTCCCACACATTGACACTATAGTAAACTGTAGTATATTTTACTATAGTTTACTATAGTATTTCCCACACATTGACACTATAGTAAACTGTAGTATATTTTAATATAGTTTACTACAGTAATTCCCATACATCTTTACACTATAGTGAACTGTAGTTTATATTTTTTATGGAATACTGCAGTGCCATTGACTTAACCAAGGAAGGCCGTATTACACACCCCCTGTTAAATAACCCATGTCCGTATTGCACGACCCTGTGATGTCATCAATGACGTCATCAAAGATGGTTTGTTTACATTAAAATGACGTAGAAGTAGGCTATTTTAGGCTCCCCCTACAGCAATTTAGGAAATTTGAATCTAAAAACATAAAAAATGAATACTCGTTTTTGGTCTGTTGAAGGATTATTTCACTACGGCCTCATGAAATACAGCCCGAGGGTCAACTCATGAAACAACCCTCTAAGAGACCAAAAACTCGTGCACCTTTGTCTTTATAATTTACTTTAGTTTACTATAGTATTTCCCACACATTGATAATATAGTAAATTGTAGTATATTTTACTATAGTTTACTATAGTATTTCCCACACATTGACACTATAGTAAACTGTAGTATATTTTACTATAGTTTACTATAGCATTTCCCGCACACATTGACACCCTAGTAGACTGGTATATTTAACTATAGTTTGCTTTAGTATTTCCTGCACACAATGACACTATTGTAGACTGTGGCATATTTTACTATAGGTTACTTTAGTATAGTTCCTACACACATTGACACTATAGTAGACTGTGGTATATTTTACTATAGTTTACTAAAGTATTTCCCGCACACATTGACACTATAGTAAACTGTAGTTCTCTTTAGTTTACAGTAACTGTACCATTAGTTTGCAATGTTTTCCGGCACCTTAGTTTATATTAGTTTACTTCAGTATTTCCCCCTGCACTTATTGACACTATAGTAGACTGTGGTATATCTTACTATAGTTTACTACAGTTTACTATAGTATTTACCGTACACCTCTACACTATAGTAAACTATAATACAACTTATTATAGTTTACTATAGTGTTTCCTGCACACTTTGACACTATAGTAAACTGTAGTATATTTTACTATAGTTTACTATAGTATTTCTCACACATTGACACTATAGTAAACTGTAGTATATTTTACTGTAGTTTACTATAGTATTTCCCGCACACATTGACACTCTAGTAGACTGTAGTATATTTAACTATAGTTTGCTTTAGTATTTCCTGCACACATTGACACTATAGTAGACTGCGGCATATTTTAATACAGTTTACTTTAGTATATTTCCTGCACACATTGACACTATAGTAGACTGTGGTATACTTTACTATAGTTTACTATAGTATTTCCCGCACACATTGACACTATAGTAAACTGTATTTTTACTTTAGTTTACAGTAACTGTACCATTAGTTTGCTATGTTTTCCGGCACCTTAGTTTATATTAGTTTACTTCAGTATCCCCCCCCCCCGCACACATTGACACTATAGTAGACTGTGGTATATTTTACTATAGTTTACTATAGTATTTCCCGCACACATTGACACTACAGTAAACTGTACTAGATGTAAATACAAAATAACGATTTTAAAGCATTCTAATTATCGCAGGGAAAAAGGAAAAATATGTCTGTAATGCTGAGAACATATGCAATTACATTCTGATGTCACCTACAACTAATTTGTAATAAATAATAATTTTTCATATTTTGGTTGGGTAACACTCACCCCCCCCCAACCCCTATGATCGCACCTTCCCCTAAGACAATAGCCCATTGTTATAACAATGGGACAGCATGCTGACACCCCGGGCTGGCTACCCCAACCTTGGGTCACGTGTAATGGTGCATGCATGTAGTGGTCGTGACCTACATAGATTATAAACGACCAATAGGAATCCAGTAGCAGTATTGGGTGGGCAGTTTGAACTAGTATACCGTTGGTGCTGGACAGGGACGCATGGGTGAGACAAGGTGAGTACATTTCGGTTGATATTTAACCCCTACACCACTGGGTTTCTTGTAACTCAATGCAATTTTGTGCAATATATTGGCTTACCGTGTGGAAGGGGTTTTAAATTCAATATAGTATATATGATACATAGATTATTTACTAAGAATAATTCTAAGAGAGTAGTAATGGAACTCAGGCTGATTTAATATCGAGACATATATCATTTGTTTTAATTTCAGAATTTTAGGATTTATTTTTCTCCAAATTAACCGGTTTTCTAAGGGCCTCAAGCAGCTAGCTCAGGCCTCCAGGAGCCGGGTACTGGCCCCCAGGAGCCGGGTACAGGCCTCCAGGAGCCGGGTACTGGCCCCCAGGAGCCGGGTACAGGCCTCCAGGAGCCGGGTACTGGCCCCCAGGAGCCGGGTTCTGGCCCCCAGGAGCCGGTACTGGCCTCCAGGAGACAAGTGGGGTGTTTTTTAGCAGAGGGAACGCAGGTTCCACCCCCTACATATGCACCTATTGACCCTAAACTTTAGGCTAAAGTTCCTCAGTAATTCTTTTAAGATTCCTTTATTTTATCAGGAGCCAGCCCCAGGAATTCAGGTGCCGACACCAGATCTCAAGTAGCTTTACAGGCCACCAGCAGCCGGCTCCAGGCCACCAGCAGCCGGCCCCAGGCCACCAGCAGCCGGCCCCAGGCCACCAGGAGCCGGCCCCAGGAAATTGATGAATATGATGAAATACCAAAACTCCAAAATAAAATACAGCCCACCCCCGTAAAATGCATCAAAAAAGTATAGTAATTGTGCCATAATTTACTTAAGTATGCACTATAGTTTTACTATAGTATACTGTAGTATACTATAGTAAATTTACTATAACCCAGTGTAGTAAACACTGTAGTTTTACTATAGTATACTATAGTGAATTTACTATGGTGTTTACTATAGTGTTTACTATAGTATGTGAAATTACTATGGTAAATATACTATAGTTTACTATAGTAAATACTATAGTTTTACTATAGTATACTGCAGTATACTATAGTGAATTTACTATAGTATACTATAGTGTTTACTATAGTATGTGAAATTACTATAGTAAATATACTATAGTTTACAATAGCAAATACTATAGTTTTACTATAGTAATTTTCTACCTGGGAAGGATGAAAAACGACCCTCATTTTCGAATGCCGGTGACGGACTCTATATACACTAGTGTATGGACCAGGGGCTGAAGTATATTCACCATTAATTGAATACATAGTGCTTGTTTATAACCTCACTATATCAATGAACGTTATAGCCGAAGTTGCCCCTCTTTTCGATGTATACGCACAGCATGAAACAAGCAATTTGGTACCACAATAAAGTTTAGAATTTTTCAGTCATGCTTTAGAAATGCCAGAGCACGCATGTGCATGCACGGTTTTCCCTAAAGCAAACAAAATTACGAATTCTTTACATCATACATACTTGGAGTCACCAAAGGGGACATGCAAGCTCGACCGCTTTTATAATCGTGAGATTTTAATATGTTTGTCATTTAAATGTAACATTTGATCCGTTGATACAAAACCAATCCATTCAGCCTGAACGAGATGAGATAGTATATTATTCTAATACTAGCATTAGTTACTGTAACATAAAGACATGGGCTACATGAAGTATATTAGTTATTGCTAACAGTAATTAGAAATGGACTTCTGGAGATTGCCATCTCTAATTTCATATGGCCTATCACAGTATCGCACCTGACCTTTATCATTTGTTGTGACACATGAAATGGAACGAAGGGAATTGAATTTGAAATGCAGTTTGCACGATATACAAAATGAGCATGCGCTGTTCTATAGGCATATAGGCCTCTTTGTGTCATTAGCTTTACTGCGAATTCTACATGACATTTCTGCAGCTCGTGTATTTCCATTTCAATAGGGAAATATTGCCAACCTCCTATTCCATCCCAAAGTCCTATACAAATTGTACCTATCCCATCTCATTACATCTCCACTGAATCCACAAAAACACTAAATGTAGGTGTCTGTGCTTTGAAAATGCAACCTACTCTGTACTCTTTCAGGATTCCCCTATGATAATCTCCCTGGGCCGATCCTACACATTTTCCTGTGTGCTATTTACACGGGCAATGTCCTAACGTCAAGGGGGTGCTAGAGGTGTCTGTAGGTAAAAACTTACTTAGTAATACAGCTGTCAACTACATTTAAAATGCTTGCAGTAGCTCCATAGGGGGTTCAAACGTGGACACAAGGGGATCTTTATAAGACACCATTCTCTGTAGCTTCCTGTGAGTTGTCCTATCTTTTTGGGGGGGCATCTTTAAAGCGCCACTGTATAGCTGCAAGCCAGTCAGTGTGAATTCTGTTAAGTACACTATACAAAGCCTTAAACACAGTCTGAATGTGGCCCTTCTCTGCCTAGCTTTGCCTCACAAACAATGGCTGGGGTTTCTTTTCTGTCGAGCCTGAGCCATCCTAACACTAGTTGACGGCAAGGAAAAAGAGGAACAGTAGAAGTGTTAGGTTGTGTGTCATTGCATATCCATCTCATTGAAAAGGTCAGTGTTTGACTTATTATGGTTTGAGGTGTTGACTAGACCCCCGGGTTGGGCGGGCTGCATAGGATAGAAAGTACACACCTGATATATCATGCTCACCTATTTTGTACTACATGTGATTTAGACCATGTTAGAGAGCATAATAATGGAGCAACGATTTGGTTTATTTCATCACACTAAGGGGATTCTTTAGGTGAGAACTAAACCGTGGAGATTCTTAAAGAAAATCGAGAATAATATTTGCCCGATATATAGCCGTTGCCCACCTCCATGTATTAACTACATCCCAGTAGGCAGATGATTAAGTTCTACATTGAATCAATATTGAATCAATAATGAATCAATATTGAATCAACATTGACAGCCAGTTATCAATATCGGAAATATGAGAACCAATAATATACACATTAATCGGTCTTGCAAACATTAATCAACCAATCGAGAGGCCCACCTCATGCTATTTAACCCTGTGTGGTGGTGAAACGGCTATTAGTAATATGTAATGAAAAGTGCAGTTCTACTGCTTTTAGTGGTGAATATTCCTTTATGTGTTGATTGCCTTTTTACCTTTATTCCACATTCCATCCCAACATCCATCCTTGTTCACTTGAACATGGCTATAGAATGTATAAGTTGCGTCCACTTTCTCTCAATCTGATTCGCTGAGCATGGGTGCCATCTCTCTGTGTCTGAGCATGCCCACTGCTCATTCCAAGAGTTTTCCTTGTTTCTGTCTGCATTTTGAGTGAATGTATTGCAGTTTTGGTCATTATCTGTGTCATAACTCTCATGAAGTAGTCTACCACCTGTCTTTTCATTTGATCCATATCCTCGGACCTCGGAGCTATGGAAGTAGGATCTTTAACACTTTAAGGATGGCATAATGCTTTAATGCATCATGTCCTTGGTCGTCGTGATGCATGAATGCAGCCCTGACGAGTAACGTGCAACTGTACCGTTTCTCAGCCCTCGGTCGTGGGTCAAAGTACAGAGCATCTTGCATTGTGCATCATATTCTCAGCCCATATCCAACCCGGTCAAATGTGAGGTCCCCGAACAGAGAAATGCAGGACAAAAGGGAGCAGGAAGGGAGGTTAGAGGTGTGAGGTTAATAGTGTATGACCGGAGAACAGGATTAAACCATTTAATGAGAACATTGAGACGTTGTGGCGACATCTTAGTAATATTGTTGGTGGCCTTATGCCCCTGAACGTCTCCTGTGTGAACACTTAATACTAATCGCGCAGCAATAGAACACGCCCTAATTGTAGCAGGCTGCATGCAAATCCTGTACCTACACACACACACATCCTAGATTCCTAGCCTCATATCTCAGTCAAAGTAGAAAATAATGATTCAAATAATCTGGCCTTTGTATAATGAATAGGTCCTCAATGCATTACTGTATTTCCAGTACATACCCTTTATAACCAAGACACATTGCTGTTTTTAATAGTGCTTTGGAATTGCTCCTTAATCATTTATATCCTATCAATCATAGTGTTGCTATTGGATTGTTTTTAAAGTGTCCATAAAAGATTCATTTCTGATCAGGAGTAATATTGCAAAGCCATGCCCTCACGTTATCAAAGCTCGTTTATATACATCACTGACATTCTGCAGACAAGTAATCAGACAATACATTATCCTGCAGGTCCACCGTGCTTACAGTAATCAAGTTGTAAAGATGGGAGCACTGGAGGGAGGCATAAATGAGGATCAACACCTAGATCCATGTCTATACCATAGAACCAACGCCTTGCAGGTATTTAGGAAAGGCCCTATAGGAAGAGGCCTACTATCTATGCATGTTTAGATGATAGGGTACTACTCACACAGCCACGACACCTATCCAGCACCTATCCACACCAACAAAAAGGACTGTATAATATAAATATTACACAGGGATTGCATGCTAAGAGCAAATACTGTCAAAAATACTGAGTGTCTGGACCTTCCCTTGCTTAAGCAATCCTGACACATCCCCTGTTAAATGACACACCTTAGGGTGACAGTTATATCGGCTGTTCATGCACCCCCTTGCAACCTAATTTTAGGGGTAGGTATCCGAGCCAGTAAAAACACTAGCCCAACCTGTAATTATTCCCTTAGCGCTGGATCCTTGCTACTAAATTATGGACTAGTGGGCTTAAAGCACAGGAAGCTCCTTCTGAGGTCTCTGACCTGCTATCCACCAGGGGGGTACAGAAAGGGGCGTGTTTCAGGTTAGCAGGCCTAATCTAAGAAAGTGATATTGAAATGAAACTGTCAAGATTTCAAAATTTCCCAAAACGGTTATTTTAATCCATACTACTCGTCTAGAATCTAGAATTTATACATGGACCCAGGTACCGAGAACGGCCAGCCAAATCTAGTATATTAATCATTGAAACCTTGTCTGCTTTTCCCATATATTGTCTATTTGCTTTCGCAGCTCTTAATTAGTCCATTGACATTAACATATTAACAGCACCTCTGGCTACCTAGGATTTCTATCCTGTGAGGGCTATGTAAAACTATACAACCTGAAGCAAATGCTTATTTGTGTTGTCCTAGGTTACATTGTATAGTGTGATATGCCAGGTACCGACCCGAGGTATGACAGGGAGAATAGGCTACTTGTGGGTGAGAGCTCACGAAGATACTTCAAGTTATAAACCTGTGTGACATTAACTCTATAATGGTAGCATACGGCGCTTTAACTAACTTCCCTATCTTGTACGCACAATGGATGAATTCAGCACCGGCGAGTAACTTGCCAGTCCTTCGCCCATTCCCACCATACCTACAATATGGGGTAGATACAGTCCTGAAGGGCTGCATACCACAGTGCAACATGATGAAACAGTCCTGAGCATGGGGGTTGCATCTTCAAAGGGTTAATTAAACTCTGAGGCACCCAGAGACAACTTACTCCAGGGGGTGAGAGGCCAGGCTGCAGGGGGGATCCTTTAATGGGCCTGTATACATTAATGGTGTGGCCTTTTGAAAGGTGAGGTAGAGGGGGGAGTGTTGTCAAGGATGAGGCATGCAAGCAATGCCCAGCAAAATAACACCTAACTTGTGAACAATTTGAATGCTCTTCTTTATTTATTCTATGTGATTATTGGCAAGATTTATAAAAATTGCACTTGATTGGTCTGCAACGTATGTTTAATACTTATCATTTTATTAATTATGATAACGCACAAAGCCTTGAAATTATGGGAATTACCTTGAGGTATATTTCACAGGGGGTGTGAACTATACTTCTTCCTATGCTTTGCTATAGAGCATTTGGCGTTCTATATATTGGCATCATATTAAACTATAAAATCTAGGAAAGGATTAAGTGGAACCGAAATGGGAAAAATGAAAACTAATATGAAACGGAACATTATGGCGCGAAAATTAATGTTAGCTAATAATGTCAGGTAGCGATATTTGATAAGGAGACCACACACCGAGCCAAGTCTACTTAACATGTTATTTCTGTCTCAGTTTTTCATAAAAGGAGCCAGGTTCATTAAAGTTAACAATATTTGTCTCTAAAGGTCATGTTGACCTTAAAGCGGACCATGTCTTTCCTCAGCCGTGAATTTTGTTACATCAAAAGGGCAGTGATACTGTATCAGAGCTTCAACTCACCAACTCTCACTCACAACATGCACTCACTCATTCACCCTTTCGGCAATTTACTCGTATACTCACTCATGCAACCGTCATCTACCTTTAGCCACCATGGTCCTGCTACAATTCAGTTTCTCTGTCTGTCTCTCTTATTGCCGGTATGTCTGTCTCTGTGTTGTGCTGCTTCATTTCTGTGTCTTCTCTCTCTCTCTCTCCCTCTCTCTCTCTCTCTCTCTCTCTCTCTCTCTCTCTCTCTCTCTCTCTCTCTCTCTCTCTGCATCCCTGTTCCCCTCTCTTACTCTTTTATTTGAGTCATTTCTTTTTATATGTTATAATAGAATGTTGATGACTCCACTATACTACTATATCACACATATGTAGGCCATGGGCGACGGGTGCTACCTCTGCCAAGAATGTGGAAATGATGACAGTCTCTGTTCCTGGACTTTTACAAGCATTACACTGAGGGCTAACTCATTCAACGGACTTTAGTATGGACAGGTCGGTATCATGTGACCAATGAATGCATGGTCACGTGACTACATTATTAGGCGAGGTACGCTTAGGATGTACCTTGGGTAATGTTATTTGGGGTTACAAGGAATGTGAATTATCACATTTCCTGGTTTTTCTTGTATGGCATGTAACATGGAGCAAGTATGGCTTATATATGGGCCAATGGTAAAAAAAGGTTATAGTAGTTCGTGCTGTAAATCTCTGACGGAAAAAAATCTAAATTTATAGAGATGGAATTGGTACGTTAGGCTTACTTGTATATCAACATTTTATTGGAAATATAAACAATGTAATTTCTTAATGCTGAACAATGTAATCATTCTCTGAATACGTGCTCTTGGGCACGATCAGTTGACAACTAACCCTTCCTAGTTAAATAAATCTAATGGGAAATACGACTCAAGGAATCTGAGAACATCTTATATCCATTACATCTCTACAGGTCCCACCTTTACCAGTCATCGATTTGCCCTCTTTTAACAACAATTCCATCGCTCCTCCCCCATGCACAGAGAAAGGTGCACCCTTCCTCCTAAGCCATAATTATCCGACTGAGTAGACAGCTTTTCACGATTATTTCCATCTATCCTAACCGTCTACAGTGTATCTGAATTGATAGTTCAGTGTTTTTCTCCAAGTCGCCTACCCCTACTTAGTTATTTCACATAGGGCTGAGACTGTGAGGAAGGAACGGTTGTGAAAAACGACAGTAAATGGGGAGTATTTAGCCTCGGTAAACGGCCATTTAAGGGGCACAGACTTGAATAAGAGATACTGTTAATCAGACTGGAGAGATTGGTTTTAAGTTAGCTTTAAGAATCCTACTGAAATTGCACCTCTTTTTATAATCAAATTTGCTCTCTGGGAATGAGAACTGACTAGAAACATGTAGCAATGGATGAAGGCTAATGATCCTCGTGTTAACAAGAAATCGCTTCTTTTTGTTCATGGTCACAAATAATTATCATCATTTAATGACATTCAATTAGTATCATGATATAGGATGTCGAGGATATATTGTAAATTCAGGTTACAATCACTAAGTCACAATAACCCATCTTATTTATTTATCGTCATTACTGGATTTCATAAGGATTATTAATCCAAGTTGGGACAATATTTGGAAAGGTGATGTTCAGCATTTAATTTTAGTAGCAATGGAAGTAGGCCTGTTAGTCAGAAAGAGAAAATCTTATACTAATGTAGTGATAAGACAATACAAGGAAAGGAATGAAGGGCAATATTCTACGTGCACATGGCATATTCTACGAAGACAAGCTCAACATAACCATCCACTAGGCTTACAGCTAGAGGCAATAAACATGAGAATAAACGAAGTTTGGCGTCCCACTGCCAATGCATGTGTGTCATTTTGGGCAGATTCCAACTATGTTATTACGAAAGCAGTCTGGTGCAATGTCAACAATGACACCTGTATGTTGGAACCTTATTTTGAGGCTGTCTGACCAACAGTTCTAACCCTGGGGGGAGACAGCGTGAGGCCATGATCTCATAGACCAGAGGCCTAAAAATGGGGAACACTGTAAGAAAGAGGAAATATGGAAATGAATGGATGTATCACAAATTGCCTGAGGGCAAAAGGAAGAAATAGAAACTTCAATTTATGACGACACCAAGATGTTTCTTTGATTAAGTAAAACATGTTTTGTGAATGTAGCCATATTTTTGTGGCTTTTTCCGTGAATTTCTCTCTACTCATTTATTTAGTCATTTATGTAATTGCGGTTAGCCATGGCACAAACAACTCAATACTCTCTTTAACCCTAAGTTCGCGAGTTTGAGGTTTGATTACTACCTCTCTCCCTTGGTATTCAACGTTATAATCTAATGGAGAAAGCCTAAGGGTAGAACTTCACAGAGCCAACATATACCTAAGAATTTGCCCCTTCAATGAGGGCAACAACGTAGGATTGTCCATGTTTTTTTAGAGAAATTCGCCAATCATCAGCTCTGTGAATTATTGTCATAACAGGAACTCAATACTATTTTGTACCCCGCATACCATTCCATGTGAATACCAAGCCAATGTGTCACACTCACAACTGTTCACGAGAGCACAAGCCAACTGTAAACACGGCGATTTCATGTGGTCTACCCATTTATACTGTCCTTATAGGGACCTATATATTTACCCCAACTTCTATCATCTGCCTCCTTAGTAGGAGCATGATCATTTATCTATTGACTATCTTAGGGAGGCATTTCATGTACGTTGTATGTCAGATTGTGGAGAGATTAAGGCTAGATTCCATGGTGGCATGACTAATTAAGAACTCCCATTAACCTTGGCATCTCCTCTGCCCGACACCCCCTCACTGTGCATGACACCCCCATATACCATGTTTACCCGATGAGGACAAGACCAAGGGGCATATATCAGGCCACCTATAACCCCCACAGGAGCCTAACAGGCCCTGCCCTGTATGCTACAGCACTATGATAAAGCAAGTATGTATAGTCAAAGCTACTACGTTAAAAGTTCATACATTATGTTAGTAATGAATGCGGGGTTTTGTGATATCTATATTAAATCAATTAATTTAGTATTTGATTCTCATTTAAATCTACCCTAGACTGGACCCCTTTTAAGATTTATAAACAAAATCTTATATATACGTGCACACTCCGAAGATGTAAAAAGAGAAATCTATGTATAATTATATACACATGGGAAAATTTATATTTATATTCGAAAAGGTGTGAATTGATATGAATAAAACTAAGCTTGGCTCAGACTTGTCATCCTGGCCTGACTTATAGGGAGGTCTTCAGTGGTTGATTAAGAGCACACCCTTGTGTCCCAGGTACACAGGCATAGCAATTAACCAATAACGTATGGCTAACAGGTTCACGAGAGGGTGTATCGTAGGATATCGGGCAAGAGGCGCGTAGCGCCGAGTGCCCGATATCCATACGATACACCCCGAGTGACCTGTTAGCCATACATTATTAGGTTTATTATACGATTATTGCATTCAAATGTCTTTAATTACCTTATATATGTCCTAATTTCGCCATTTTGAAGGATTATTGACTGGATATCACTCGAACACCAGTAGCGCCATGTTGTTTTGAGCTCCCACCAACCCTGCTCGCTGATTGGTGGAGCCTGGTGACGTCATAACCTCAATCTCCAACACTGAGTCCAACATAGAATTTGTAAGGGGGCCAGCTTGGGGCTATGTTATATACTAACCAGCGTTTCCCTCCAGACTCAACACCGCCGGATTGGCGTGGGCGCTAGCGAGTTCGCCTGGCACACCAGGGGTACCCGGATCGATCCTGGGTGGAAACGAACCATTTTTAAAATGCCTATTTCTATGTGAAAAAAAGCCCCTAGAATTATTTTAACGAATAGGTAAGTAAAGTCCAACTTCCAGTTTTATAGTGAAAAAGGAATTAGAAAAAAATATTGATTTTTAAAGAAATTATACCAAAAAATGTCTTTTCTTCTGTAACTCGGTAAATAATGGTCCTACAGGGCTGGAAATCCGCCTGTGGACTCCTTGTTTCGCCACCTCTACCAGCGCCTACACGGTGTGGTGGTTAGCACGTCGGACTTCAAGTCTTGATGTAGCGTGTTCGAGTCTCCATGAATCCTCGGATTTTATGGGGGACGAAATTTCGGAATTGCTCAGGACCACCGGAAACGGGATGATATCCCCCGGAAACGTGCTGATATCCACCGGAAGGGTGCCGATATCACTAGATATCAGCACGGGGATATCACAGAAAAAGCACGATGAGTGGCCCGATCGTATAATAATCCACAATATGGGATCCCCCACTATTTAGTAGAGAACAGGCATTTTTTATATCCGCCAATGTCCCTCCCCTGACCTCTGCCCCACATCCCACATTCATTCTGCAGGTTTATCCCCTCCCCCTATACCTCCCCTTGCCTCTCCTACTAAAAGCACATTAGCATCACTCCAAAGGTAAACGTAGACAACCTCAGCTGTGAGCTATCACCCAATCCAATTCCACCCATGCCCTCATGTCACGTTTAAAACGTCAAGGCCGCCACTCTTTGATCTCTTGCCTTTTTAGCTAGACCTCCACCAGGCAAAGCTGAGAGGTTTGGGGCAGTAGTCGTTGGTTGGAGTCCCCAGGTGATTGTATTATATACAAATAGACAACTGTGTTTGGAGTTTGTATTTCTATGTTATTTTTTATGTTTAATATAGACTCTGATGTTAAGCACATCTTTTGGCAAGCAGTGGTTGGCTCAGGTACAGAGGAAATAAAGAACTGAAGCTGGTTAGCACCTGTAAAGGTACCTCAAAGTCTTTTTAGGCTGTAATAAATGCATTTGGTCCACATTGCCTGCATCAAATGCTATTGATCCCGTGACATACTTCTCTTGTTGTTTTCATCATTTAGTTGCTTTTATCATACTATCTAATTGTTACACCGGTAACTCTTATATATTTTACCTGTCAGACTAGTCATCAGACCCCCCGCCGATCAGTACTTAATTAGCGTGCCACTACAACCTGTTAAAACCGCCCCCGAGCTGGCTAATTGCAATGGCCTCAATTGATATAGAGTTAACGGTCCTACCTACACACCCAGGCTGTTATGTTAGTCACTCCTCCCCCCTTCTATATAAAGATATTATTACATGAGGAAAATATGATTTTGTATTATTTCGATTAGAAATTTCCGCTTAATTAATTACAGTTAGTACATAATCTTGAGAATCTCAATGTAGACATTTTCTATTTTTATACACTGTGATCAATTGAGTTTATAACGTATTTTATTCACAGCATGATGTTACAAATACGATACAATTCAATAGACTGTCGACAGTCATGCAGAAGTAATGCTCTTACAGATTTACAATGATACAATATCCGTGTAATGTGTAATACAAATCAAGGCAGTTGAACAATCAATTATGTGCATGTTTGTGTGATTCGATTCATTCATGACACGTATGACGAGATACTGATTAGATACCAACAGCAAACAGGGATACCATGTAATGAGTCTCTTTTTACAGTATCATACAACCATTCTTATTGGTAGAATGTTAATTTCTGATGTCTCTCGTTATATGGTAGGCACAACCCGACGCCTACATATATATGTCGTGGTGTGATCAACTTAGTATTCTGTGGTTGAGTAGGATTTCACGGTGGCAAGGTTTGTATATGCATAAGGGAGGAGGACTGGAATTCCCCTGCTGTAAATTCACGGCTATGGCATACAAATTATCTCCCAATATGAGCAACAGATGAGTCATGTGTACTGTTTTTACCATACAGTCCAACGGTATTGAGTGTCATCTAATTCCTGAAATATTTGAATTCTTTCCCTTTTAATTATGTAGCTAATTCTCATGGTCATAATTCATCCTGTAGCATAATTCTATCCTACAGAATTGTGCATTACATAGAATTCCATTCTTCAAATTTTTCTCATATTTTGACCAACAGTCCTTAACTTATAAAGCTACTACCAATAAATAATGGTATCCACTAACCATACCTGTCATTCTATGTATTCAATTCTGTCAATTTGTTCATAATATGTTAGAAGCTCGTTAATTGCTAAATATGACAATTGTCTGTAATAATACATATTTACCTCATTCTGTCTAGCCAAAGTGTCATCTAGCCTTCCATTAGGCAATCATAAAAGGGACAAATTACATATCTCAATAAATAATTGTATAATAGGTATGAAAGTGTATATTATTATTGAGAACCAAGTATTTTCCTTAATTGTTTATTTCAGCAACAAACAGCCTCGTAGGTGTCAGCATGAATAACAATATGATAATCAATATGTTTTACTACCTTTCCAAATATCCAGAATGTTAACTATTCAATATCAGGCTAAATACGCCAGAGGTTCTGACACTTGAGAGGAATGGTACTTTCAAGATGACTATGAGCTGCACAGATCATGTCCAGAGGTTATGACGTGTAATCATTCTGTTATTAATAACATTTACGAACATCCGTATAATTATCAATTAACTTAGTGAATTTTGAATTCCTTGTAAAACTAGACACTGTACCCTGTAATCTTTTGAGGTTGGTTAAGTGCAAATCCCTAATTAATAATCATAATCTACAGACATGTTAAGAAATGAATGACTCTAATTTTTAACGGTTTGCTATGACTTAATTCTTACACAGTCTTCAGTTAATAATACTGACTAAATAGGGGCTTGTGATATTTATTCCAATTACCGATGTGTCTTGTAGGGGAGTCAGATAATGTACTATTCAGCCCCTGAAAAACACATTATAACATGATACAATATCCTTTCTATCAGTCTATATATCTGGTCAATCCTAAGATCATAGTAAGGAGGAACTATAGTACAGCTGTAGGGTTCATCAGGCCAGTCCTGGTTTTTGGACAAGTGGATGCTGGTTTAATTCACAACACCAGAACAGTGTAAGTCTACCGACCTGTTTCTGTCTGATGTAAGACTACTACGGATATGTATGCTAAATGATTAACTTTCTATAATATAGCAGGTGTATAGTGCATTGGTACAATAATAGAAATTGTTTGTGCACAAAATAGATATACAGGTAGTGTATAATACTATCCTATGATGAACACGCAGGGTTTAAAACCGTCAACCAATAAACAATGCACCCAAAACAATAGTCTCGCCATGTCTGGACCGAGAGACAGGGAAGAAAGGGTTGCACTCGCAAGGCTTACTTGCTGCTGTTCCGATACAGAGGATGTCAAGAGCAACAATTGTCTTGTTTTTCGTCCACGCACCTCTGTGTGTATATACAGAGAGGAACTCTCCAGCAAAGAAGGTCTATAACAGCAAACGGCGGCCCTGGGCCTGACCCCTGCCGGCTGGTGAGGGCAAGTGTTATCCGGTACGTTTGGCAGGGACAGTAGCACTAGGAGGGGTGGGGGAGGGTTAGCTGGTGCCAAGGTGAGCATCAGAAAGGGAAGTCCCTCAGCGTCCAGAGATAGCTCTATAGCTTTACATGCCTTCACCATAGTGAGACAGTCCACAGGCATCTCTCATTTCTGTGGTGAATTATGACAAACTCCCTCATGGAGCAGTATACAGACATGCATAGATCTAGGTTGACTAGGTGCGTGGGAGTATGCTAATGAGTAAGGATGCCCCGTGAGGAACTTCATTTTTCTCTGTTGTTTCTCACATTTTTATTCATTTAGACTCCGTTATTTGAACCATGTCAAAATTAAATCTTATATATCTGAAAATAATTGTGTTTTGCAATGAAATTATTTTTCTAATGTAGAAAGGATGGTCCCGTGTCACCATGCAGACCATCCTTCTTGCTTGATTGCTCAAATATTATAATGGTTTCGTTTACTGTCTAAACCACACTTATTACTTTGGTATGATACATTCCTAATATTAACTTTGGAATTAATCCTCTTTGGTCGTATCGATATCTGAACATAATCATTCTATTTTAATCAACATCTGAGCTCTTATTAATGTAGGGATCTGACTCAAATGAACCTCCTCAAATACAGCACCAATTGTCATGGCCATTTCATCAAGGCAATATAGGATGACTTCAATTCAACACAATGTATGGCAACATTATATTTATAGCCAGGCCTAGTGCAATGTGCAGTACAGCCCTGAATGGCCTATTGTCTCTCCCTTAATTTATACTCAGGTTAAGTGACTGACCTTATTTTTAATAGTTTGCCCCACATGCAGTAGTCATAGTTTTAACAGTAGGCATACAAATAAATGTGTGTGTACGCTTCTACAACCTTGGCAACAGTATGTGTGGGAAAATCAAGAACACAATGTCCTTCCCATTGAGTAGCACCCAGCATATAACATATACATATATAACATATTCCAGAGGGTAGCATCATTCCTTTCTAGTTTTCTAGTCAATTAAACCAGTTAGCAAAACCTATGTATCCATACTCATCGCAGACACACTCAGGCATGCTTAGCCTACCCCATCCTCGAAACTGTCCCACTACTAGATTCATTGGCCATGACTACTTGGCAGTAGGTCTGCCTCTGGTGACATCCATGGCAGGCAGTTGGCAGATGGTTGGGATATGATGTGCCGAGCAGAGACCGAAGACACAAATTAGAACTGGCGTTATGGAAAATGTGCCAATGTCTAACAATGCAATGTGTTAAAATGGCACCTGGCACGGTTTGATGATATATCATTGAAGTAGGAATGTTGTCTTCATAGAGACAGAAGGAACCTGCCATGCTCTACCCCAGTGGGCACACAACATTGTATCAACATTGATAACTGGTTGCCAATGTTGATTCAATGTTGATTCAGCATTGATTCAACGTTGAACTGAATTTTGTGCCCACTGGGACGTTCAGTGCAAGGGAAATGTATTTATAACTCAGTTATGTACACTGTCAACAAATAATACACTGAACAGTTGCAGTACATAGTATAGGTAACAAGTAAGGATTCACAGATGCTTATATCGAAGACGGAAATTGACTACAGTTTAATGATAAGTCATATATATATACACATGACTCATAACCTATACCACATAACCATGCAGTGGCTATACACAAACAAAATTAATAGCTTAGCTTTAGATGAAAATTATACTCAATGATTACATGGTTATCAAGATTATCAAGCCAAGGTAGCTGCTTTATATGATAGGCAATGGCGTCATTTTTCCTTATCAGTACCTCTAACTAGCTAAGCATATCTGACGTCCTAAACGTTGTATCAAACATTCAGGACCATACGGTAGGGTACCTCTGCATGACAGGGGGTGTCAGGCCCTTATCCCACAAAACGGCCCTTATCCCCCAAAATACTATCGTTTTGGGACATAAGGGCTGACATCAGGCTCTTATCCCACAAAAGTGGCCTTAAAGCACAAAAGCCCTTATCCCACATAGGAAATGCCCTTATCCCACAAAAGCCCTTATCCCCCAAAACCCATATACTGGTGTCATATCCCTACCTGCCCTTATCTCCCATAACATCCTCGAATACCAACTTGCCCCTATCTCCCAAAATCTTTATATGATGGTCTCATCTGTCAACCTGTTCTCAGGTTCAAGTAGCCCTTATGTCCCAAAACCTATATAATTATACTGGTCTCACCTATCAACCTGTCCTGAAAATCAGCATCAAGTTTAAGTTGCCATTATCTCCCAAAAAAGTTATATACTGGTCTCATATGTCAACCTGTTTTCAAGTTCAAGCAGCCCTTATGTCCCAAAACCTATATACTGGTCTCACCCATCAACCTGTTCTTAAAATGAGCATCATGTTTACGTAATAATGTGTTTATGTTATATTATACTGGTTTCATCTGTCAATCTGTCCTCAAGTTCAAGTAGTCCTTAACTCCCAAAATATATATATACTGGTCTCACCCACCAACCTGGCATTAAAATGAGCATCAAGTTTACAAATAAGTTGCCCTTATCTCCCAAAACATAAATACCGTAAAACCTCGCGTATAAGCCTAACTCGTGTATAAGACGCACCCCGACTTTGGGCTGATCCTATAAGCCGCACCAGCGATCTGGTTATGGTGACTTTAGTACTGTACTATAGGAGCAAAAACTCACATATAAGCCGCACCTGGACTCTGTGCCGATCCTATAAGCCGCACCAGCAATCTGATTCGCGTACTAGCCGCGGCTTATACGCGAGGTTTTACGGTACTGGTCTCATCCGCCAACCTGTCCTTAAAAAGGGCTTCACGTTTAAGTTATAAGTTTATGTTATAATATACTGGTCTCATCTCTCAATCTGTCCTTAAGTTCAAGTAGCCCTTATATCCCAAAACCTATATACTGGTCTCATCCGCCAACCTGTCCTTAAAAAGGGCATTAAGTTTAAGTTGCCCTTATCTCCCAAAACCTATATACACTGGTCTCACCTGCCAACCTGTCCTTAAAAGGGCATCACGTTTATGTTATGAGTTTATGTTATATTATACTGGTCTCATCTGTCAACCTGTTCTCCAGTTCAAGTAGCCCTTATGTCCCAAAACCTATACATACTGGTCTCACCCATCAACCTGTCCTCAAAATGAGCATCAAGTTTAAGTTGCCCTTATCTCCCAAAAAAGTTATATGTTGGGTCTCATATGTCAACCTGTTTTCAAGTTCAAGCAGCCCTTATGTCCCAAAACCTATATACTGGTCTCACCCATCAACCTGTCCTTAAAATGAGCACCATGTTTACGTTGTAAGTTTATGTTATATTATACTGGTCTCATCTGTCAATCTGTTCTCAAGTTCAAGTAGCCCTTATGTCCCAAAACCTATATACTGGTCTCACCCACCAACCTGTTCTTAAAACGAGCATCAAGTTTGCTTATATGTTGCCCTTATCTCGCAAAACCTATCAACCTGTCCTTCCCGGTGGGCACAGAGCGGTATATAAAGGTTTTGGGAGATAAGTTGGTACTGAGCATATATGTATATATATATATATATATATATATACGTTTTGGGAGATAAGGGCTGGTAGGGTTATGACAACAGTATATGGGTTTTGGGGGATAAGGGCAAGTAGAACCGGTTGATTGATGAGAGCTGTATATAAAGGTTTTGGGAGATGAATTGGTACTGAGCATATATGTATATATATATACGTTTTGGGAGATAAGGGCTGGTAGGGTTATGACAACAGTATATGGGTTTTGGGGGATAAGGGCAAGTAGAACCGGTTGATGGATGAGAGCTGTATATAAAGGTTTTGGGAGATAAATTGGTACTGAGCATATATGTATATATATATATATATATATATATATATATATATATATATATATGTTTTGGGAGATAAGGGCTGGTAGGGATATGACACCATTATATGGGTTTTGGGGAATAAGGGCAGGTAGGGATATCACACTATTATATGGGTTTTGGGGGATAAGGGCTGGTAGGGATATGACAACAGTATATGGGTTTTGGGGGATAAGGGCAAGTAGAACCGGTTGATGGATGAGAGTGGTATATAAAGGTTTTGGGAGATAAGTTGGTACTGAGCATATATATACGTTTTGGGAGATAAGGGCAGGTAGGGATATGACACCATTATATATGGGTTTTGGAGGATAAGGGCAAGTAGAACTGGTTGATGGATGAGAGCTGTATATAAAGGTTTTGGGAGATAAGTTGGTACTGAGCATAAATGTATATATATATACGTTTTGGGAGATAAGGGCTGGTATGGATATGACACCATTATATGGGTTTTGGGGGATAAGGGCTTTTGTGGGATAAGGGCATTTCTTATGTGGGTTAAGGGCTTTTGTGCTTTAAGGCCACTTTTGTGGGATAAGGGCCTGATGTCAGCCCTTATGTCCCAAAACAATAGTCTTTTGGGGGATAAGGGCTGTTTTGTGGGATAAGGGCCTGACAGGGGGTGCTTTAGGGACTCCTATCTGGTAGAGTTGGTACCTATGTTGGGACTAATGGCATGGTAAGCCATAGTAGCGTGCAGCCCTGCTGTCTATGAGATATCAGATTGCAGATTACGAGCAGTATATAGCCCTCTAACCATTAACGGCTGCATATGCTTGAGTTCTGAATATCATTTATCATCATGATGCATCGATGCAGCCATGGTATTGCGAGTAACTCGCCAGGACTATATACATGTATCAGTGTGATGCATTAATGCACTCTACAGGGGGTTGAAGGAAGGCGTAGGGACATTGTCATCTGATCATTCAATAACTGTTCTAGGAATCAGTTCTGCCCTTTTCAGTTAAATCTTTCTTCAAATGTATCCATGAGGATGAGGTACAATTGAACGAGTATGATAATGTGGAATGATAGCAAGGCACACATCCAGCCTAAGTTTATCAGGAAACTACAGAGAGTCGAGGATGGTATGAGACCATAGGTTGACAGCTCGGATGAGATAGATATGCAGTTTCACTGACTATTATTCTCATCAGATATGAGCCACGTTCTTTCACAAAAACATGACATAAAAAGCCTTATCAATGTTACAGAATGTAATATGATTCGCATTGCAATCCAATCATTCCTAACCGGATCTCTAGCTCCGACGGCCATTATATTCTCTGCATTATTGGATAAATTCTATTTCCTGCTCAATGCATCCGGAGCTACCCCAACATTACTCAAGGCCAAACAATATGTTTCAGCAGGTTCACCCCCACCTAAAATTGACCGCGAGAAACAAAAAAAAGGTGTGTTTGGGCAACATGTTCAAAAAGGGATAGGTTACGTTAGTATTAATTTTTGTTTCATTTTTGTTTCAATTTTCAGAATCATGAGATGAATCTCAAGTAGGCCCTTTTTTATATATAAAAAAGGGTTTAGTGGATTTTTCTTTCATGGGGGAGGGGTGGAGCCCTCCGAGGGTTAGACGTTCTGAAACCCAAAAAGGGAATGAAAAGTCGATACAGTGGTACCCTACCCCAGGTAAAGAACTGCATATTAACAAAAGAATGTCATGTTATTTTAAACACATCTGTTATTTTGTTAGCTTAAGACCTCCCCCCCCCCCATCCCTTTACTCAGGGACTTAAACTGAAAATCTGACAAATATTCAATTACTTTGTAACAAATCTGGGAACATTGCGTTCTCCTCCCGCCTGCTGAGACGGATTTGTGTCGACTATAGTGATGTAATCCTCAAGAACAGGGCCCCTGAGATAAAAACAGGCTAAATGGATTTATATTGTAAACTGATATGAGTTATTGTAGAACTGTCTGAAAGATCCCTAGTCTGGATGATATATCGTAAAGGATTAAAGGTATGATGAATGGGGAGGAATGGGTAAATAGGGGATGGGTATCTACACTGAAAGCAGCTTTTTACTTTGATTTGAATCCTGCTAGAAATCTGCTGATAGTACACCTTTTAGTATCATTTATTCACTGCAGATTCCTATCATTTCTATGGGATCAAATACGTGCCGTCCCCCTGAATGGGGATCGGTGGCTTCTGTGTAAAGAAAACTTTGTGTGAAGTGGTTTCATATATTTTGGTTGAATCAGGTGGTTACTAACAAACCTGCCGGATGTAAGAATTTGATAAGGGGGCATTCAGGAGGGAGAGGGGCGTAAAAATAAACACAATAGCACTAGAAAGGACGGAGGTGGTGGTGGTTAACCAGTTCAAAGAGGGTTTTAAGGGGAGAATCGGAGGAAAATGTAAGACCCTCCTGGGATTGGGAGCCAAGACAATTTTCTCACAAATGTCCATTACCTCCTCCCCTCCCTTGTCAAATGTGGTCATTCCCTAAGCTAAGGATCCGGACTCATTAAGAATGTAAAGATATGGTGGCTTCTTGCTATGTTAATCACCGCACCCCTCACGCTATCTCCGGACCTACCTCGAAATTACTCCATTTTTATACTCTCTACTGCTTTAATTATCATAACATATTATGGGGGATCATTGGCCGGCCACAATGCATTTGGTCAAAAAGAGAGAAGTGTTCATTACTTGACTGTATCATGTGTAATAATGATATGCTTTGGTGGGTTTTATCAGGTAATCCTTCTCAGGATATTGGTAGGGTGTAGGGAACGCCGGCTCTTGCATCACAATTAGATTGCAGTCACTGTCTCCCTGCATATTCATGCATGTATGAGTGGGATAATTGGGGGAGGTATCGGAAGGAGGACTAGAGTTGCTATAGCTAATGTACATAGAAGGCACCTGTTCCTTGGGTTAGTGATATAGTGTATGCTATCATTGTTAGGCATAGACACATAATAAACACACTGATTTTAGTATCTGGACCTATATTTGATTATCTGACAGCCAACCTTTTAATGGTATATATGGTGCTCTCTAAGTCAAGCCTGCCAGATCCCTGTGAAGTATGGTGTTGCCATAAACTGCATGGCCACCAAATATTCTTTTTTTCTTTATAATTTCCTTTGGCCTCGTGTTATACGCTATGGTTTCTACAAATGCAGAAGGTTGCAAACGTATCACACTATCATGTGACTTTGTAGTTTTATCTCATAACTGTTATGCGTCTAGAAATGTGAGTAGCCAAGAAGAAAGGATGGTCAGGAAGCCCTAACACGGGTCATCCTTGCTGCGTGACTGCTCACAAAAGTGCACGGTCAGCTGCTGCGATGGGATTAATTCAAAAACACCATGGATTGATGGCTACTATTTCGGGAATAGAGACAGAGGTGAGAATGTGTTGGTTGCCATTCGATATCCAAGTACACCTTTGAGATGACGTCCCACCGACTCTTCAGTTCCCTCTTGAATGGCGAGGAAAAGGTGATATCAGATCTCAGATATCAAATAGGCCCGAATACAAACGACGGGACTGGGTATCATTTAGACATTGTAGCAAAAAGTTTAACAAATAAAGCCTACTTTTTAAAATTTCAGCAGTTCCTATATGCATCATGCCAAACATGGGGTTGATACACTCCAGAAGGTTTAGCACTGCATGATGCATTCTGACAATAGATACACATGAAGCCATGAGCCATCATGCCATAAAGGGTTGAGGATTGCCTTTATCCAGTCTCCATATCAGAAGTGTTCAACATGAATAAGACAAAGGTCTCAGTCTCTATAGGACAGATTTACATATTTAATGGCCCTGTGAGTAGGTCTAGTAAAAATACTGTGCCTCTTCTCTCAGAATATGTCTAGCCATCCCCAACAGTACTGCCTGCTCACTATAGACAGTGTCTTGGCTTTTGATCTCTAGGTTAAATAGCACATTCGACTGCTATGTCCGTTGTCGTCGTGATACATGTATGCAGGCCTGGGGAATCAGGGCCAGGGCTGCATTAAAGCATCATGCCATCCTCATGCCTTTATGAAATTTTACGGTATAATCTGTTTTTCCGTCTGGCAAGACATACTGTTATTACCAAGGTTTATTCAACTAAGTTATGCTAAGGGTTATGTGCCGTAAAACGTATTTATCTTTCAGGAGAAGTCTACAAAGAACAGTTATATATTTGAGATATATAAGTTGTAAATACTAAGCAATAATTTCTCCTTTAGAGATTGAACAAGATTATTTAACGTATAATGTATTTTCTACTACTGGGGATTATCTAACCATAAACTGGCACATCAAAATATACACTTCTGTTAACAACTTGAATTGCTTATCTTATTCCTATCTCATTTATCAAAATCTATACTGTTGTGTCAGCATATATGTGCTGGGGAAACCTATGCAGTAGCAGAAAACACATGCGTGTTCTGTTTTATACATGAGCAGCTCCCAAAGTACTGTTGAGTAGATGTATACCTTATAGTGAGCTGCTCATAAAACACTTTCAAAGATTATGTTAATTCTGTATAGAGTATAATATAACTTATACGTAATGCATAAATCAGTATCATTATTACGCGACAGAGTTAATATCGCTAAAATTGTTTCTCCAATACCTTAATGAGTTCACGAAGAACAGCTATTGATTGTTACTTGAACATTTTGAATGTTATAGATTTGGAGTTTGTGTAGTGCTGTTTATAAACTGCTCATATAGTTAACACCTTTAAACATAAAACGTTCGAATATCGGTGAGTCAATAACATGGTTATCAAATTATGACCAAATTCATTGGTTACTTTCGAACTTCCTAGTGTAATACTTTCCAACTTCGTCATGTAATCAGAAACAGAAGAACCAGTATGGGGCAATATCAGATAGCCGACAACCATGGCTGTGCGAATTGAAATCAGAGCTCTTTCTAAAATGCAGAGCTGATCTAGACTTTAATAACTGGAAAATTGCAAACGCAGATGTGCCCGTCAAATAGACAAAACTGAGTGGTGTCTCCCAACGGCGCAGGTGTCACTCTCTGTCAGATCCCAATTAGTTTGGATGTTTCTATTCGGGAATTGTAATCATAAATATTTAATCCCATGGGAGTAGCTCATAGTAGTAGCGGAGACAAATGCACAAGATGCCATCTCAGATTGAACATTAAAGCTGGGGTTTCACTATCCCATTTTTCTGGTCCATTCTCATGAAAGTAAATCTGTCAGATCATGATAATACACCCCTAACATAACTAATTGTTTATGTTAGGGCTTGATTTAGTTTTTATCAGGGTATCGGATTTGTGAAAATATCCCTGATCTGACAACAGTCAATGTGGGGTTGTGGGGTCCCAACTTAAATGTAATGGTAGAGCCATGTGAGAGGATTTTCCTTGAACTGCATTCTACCTGCTGCTGCATATGTTTGCCTCCCTGTCTACCAGGTAGGTTAGTACTTAGGTTGCCTAAACGCTCAACTCGCCCACTCGTCACCAACTCATCACTGGCTTGTCACCGACTTGTCACTGACTCGTCACCAGCTTGTCACTGACTTGTCACCCACTCATTACCCACTACAAGTCCCGTACTGACTCACTCCTTGCTCACCCGATGACTGACTGACTGACAATTTCACTCACTCACTCACTCACTCACTCACTCACTCACTCACTCACTCACTCACTCACTCCTCGCTCCAATAATTAATCACTCATTGACTGACTTACTGACTCATTCACTCATTCATTTATTCATTCACTCACTCACTCCGCCCTCAATTACCCACTAATTGACTCACTCTCTCATTTTCTCACTCACCTGTTCAATCACTCACCCCTCATTCACTCATTCAGATGTCCTCAGGTCTTCTGTCCAGACCCATGCTGTCCCATCTACTGTCCTTCATTACCTCCTACCTCATCCCCCACCTCCCCCCATGCACAGATTAGTTTGGATGGGTATCGAATTTTGATTAGAATTCCTAGAAGAAGTCTTAGCTTATTAACAAAATGCGTGCATTGGCAACTGATTGGGAGAGAGATTAAATGGTATCACTCGTGGTTATGACAGCTTTTAAGGACCATTTTTAGGACCATTTTAAGGAACGGCTCAGGACGGCAATGAACTGAAGGCCAGACCACAGGCAGAAGACATTGTGACACTGACACTGACTTGCCTTTTATTAAGGGCACCGCAAATTACAGCACTAGTTAATTCTGGCTAAACTTGGATACAATGCAGCGGAGACACCATGCGTTGATGGTGCGTCATAAGACATCCAATATTGCAAGCGATGTTGCAATGATGAATGGAATTGATATCATACCACCTCCCCACCCACTCACCTCAATTCTGTAGGGTGAATTTGTGTGTCACTGTGTGGGAATGCAACATGTTCTAATGGCTTATATTTGTTATAAGGGATGCCCAAATAATACCTATATGCATACATAGGGCCCTACACAAGAGTACACTGCAATGTAAATGATTTTAAAAACACAAGAGTACACTGCAATGTAAATGATTTTAAAATACAGCATATTACACTACTTTGTCCTCAGGTCTCATATTTCCCACCATGTTAAGTGTAACACCGTCAGTCACTGTACATATCATACATGATAGTTATAAATCATAAGCAAAAATATCTTTACGGTCACACACGATATCACTTATTTCATATCTATTCTTTTCAAAACGACCCACCCCTTGGCCCGCTTTTAGGCACATTCTATAATATACAAATGTATGTAAAAAGAGATAGAGGCCAAAGAGGAGGGAGTGGCGAATCAATGCCTCAACATCACATAGAGACATTACATTTAGTTAGGGTGACCTAAATGGCTCTAGAAAAAAATGATGCTATAAAGAAAAGAGTTACCAGGGTCTCATAAATTCATCCCCTGTCTGCTGTTTTGGGTAAGGGGGTACAGAGGTCAGTGCCCCAGTGGTAAGGCACTTAGTTCACATGTCAAACAAGAAGACCTATCCAGTAAGTCACACGTGAGTACAGCCCTAGAACAATAGGCTGTTTGCAGCATTTGTTTAGCCCCAGCCCAGGCCAGTGGGTAAACATTATATCCAGTGGCTCTATCTGGAGTGATGAAGGGCCCCAGATCTATTCTGAGTGTTAAATCAAGGGCCAACATTCTTCAGGTTATTTTAGACAAAGGCTGAGGTAATGGAAGCGTATTTACCGTAAAACCTTGCGTATAAGCCTAACTCGTGTATACGCCGTACCCCTAGTTTGGGGTGACCCTATAAGCCGCATCAGAGATCTGATATTGGTGACTTTTAGTACTGAACCATAGTAGCAAAAACTCCCATATAAGCGGCTCCCTGACCCTGGGAAGTGCTGACTAGTCAGTAGCCCATAGCCCTACTGCCCTTCTGTAGGGTAGGCTGGGCATATGAGCTAGATATGCTTTTATTTCTTAATACCATGTTCACAACAAAAGACACACAACTTCAAACATGTTTTTTTCTCATGTTATGAAATGTTCATGGATGTGGCTTGGAAAATTCTCTAGATAACACAGGAATTAATTACAGCTTTTTCCTTGTTATGATTTTCCAAGGTAAAGGCATTTCGGGAACTCAGTATGACATCATAGCAGTAACCATAGCAACAGTCGATAGAAATTGCTCAAAACTTGGAAACTTAACCTTTGTGAATGAAAAACACAATTTAAAATCTATGGATTTTATCTCTAGTAATCAATCTGTTATTATATGACATAATCATAGGCGTCCTACATGTAGGACAGTGGGGTTATCTGGGTTAATACTTTGATTAAATATATTAGTTCCCATTATTGTGTAACAACCCCCTAAGGAATAGAGTGTCATGGCAGCCATGATTATGCCAACACTATTCCTCAAATATTTTAAATTTCTTCCTGAAAGTTTAACACCCATATATCACTACCATGGTACACTATTGTTCTTACCCTTGCTTCACAAATGAGACATATGTGATGCTATTTTTTCAACATCATTGGATTCCTGGTGAGTTATGGGATAGAGGTAACAAGGGGTATAATTGGTCAATTAATCAGATATTAGTGCAGTCTAATTAACAAGGAAACCCTTGATTGTGTGGCATTATTCCCAAGGAAAAGTGTCAGGCAGTGGTGGTGTTAATTCCTTTTGACAAATAGCCTTTGGTACATTGATAATTAACCCTATAACGTTGACCTAGAATCTGTGACAGGGTATAATCACATGGATAATGAGTTCCCTATGCAGTCTGAATCTTGACAATAATAATGAAGGATTATCTCAGCCTATATGATCTTCACAATAATTTATTCTGCTATAACTGGGTCAAAATGATGGAAAATAATAATTTATTTACGTATGTCATCATCTATCGGTCACTGACCTATCTATCAGGAAAGTTTATGTATCAGAATTATTTTTAATTGCCCTTAAATAATTAGTAGACATTTTCATTAATCAATCTACCCATCTCAAACTCATTTGATATTTCGGTAAAATGAGAATGAGTTGATGTGGGTAAGCGTGAGCCTTAATGTGCCTCTACATGGGTCCCCACAACTTTGACCGTGTCGTCGTGTCGTTTTTTAGCTAAAGGGCCATGTCACTGTGTCGATTTTTACATATATAGGAACTAATAGAAAAATCTCTGTGGGTCGATTTTTATCACAAATTTGCGTAGTCTGTCGATTTTTAAAAGGGCCTAAAAGGGCCGTGTCGCCGTGTCGCCCGTGTCGAATTTTACCCATGTAGAGGCACCTTAATGCAATATGAGCAAATCGTGAAATCACTCTCGGTTTAAACCAGGATATAAGTTTAACATTATGGACTTTCATCGGATGACGAAATTTGGGCCAACCGTTAAGTGTATTAGGGAATATGATTTTATTAATCTTGACTGATGGCTTAACCTGATGATATAACTATGGATATTTGATTTTCTCCCTGAGTAATGTTTTCAACAATCTAATTATCATATTCAAACTGTGATACTATATTAGAGTAGGTATAAACTAGGAAAAAGTGATTCCTACTCTAGCCTAATCTACTAACAACTTTAGCATGTGCTACATACATGCAACACACTGATATGTATAAAGAAGAAAGAAAAGCCCTGGTCACCGATGGGCTCAGATACCATGCCATTAGCCACTGTAGGGGGCCTGGGGTCTATATGTTGGGGGGGGGGGGGGGGGCGGTTAAAGCAGAGTTAGTATCGTACTCCTGGGCTGTATCGGGAATGTGATTTGGCAGTAGAGTGGCCAGAGCAGTGGGACTATACACTTGCTGATGACATCACTATTGTCCCATCATGAATTTACTACTCCCATTGTTGACACCTGAATTACCTGACCTCTACACGGTTGACGTTGGGAGGAGTTGATTTAGGTGCCATCGTATTTTGTCCTTTTTTCTATATAACTGTTGCTAGTGTCAGACGTCTGAGAGCTTTTTTATGTTGTCCATAACAATATGTAGACATCATTATATCCCAATATAGTTTCCAGTTATAGGGTATTATGCTGGGAGCTCTGTTGATATCCTACTGACCAGAGTCATTATCCACGACCAACATATTCATTTATGCTGCATATACACTAGATATAGTGATAAATTGTAGATGTAGGGTCCATATTTTATGATGCCATGTTCTATGTATTCAGTGTACTTTGCCACGTTATAAGACTCTCCGTTATGATATTATTATATACTGTGCTATGCAAAAGTCAAGAACGTCATTAATATACCAGTAACGGTATATCCAAACTTAACTTAACTTTCCAGTTAAGCAGTAGCCAGAATAAAATTAATGCTAATAGAAAAGTATATTTCCACCCAGTTTGGGAGAATCATAATTATAGCCTCTAAACATGCATATGCATACATTGGATTACAACATCGATTTTTATTTGGTGTGCGTAAGATTGGACTCAATATGTGTAATGCATTGAGATAGACCTATTAAGTTTGAGTCAAATATGCCCTAGCCTACAGAATGGGGGATATAGCAAATAAATAAAGAACATGGCAAAAATGATAATGTGGGACATTTAAGATATCTGTATTCGGCTCCCTACGTTGGAAGATGCTCTCTGATTGTATACACTAAAGGTCACCCGCCGGGAATAGACACAACGAATTCATTCATCAGTATTTTGTTGAGCTTCTTGTTTGTTTGATTTCATTTCCTGATCATAGTGTGCTAGGATGTCATTGTGTAGGTCCCTGTAGCTTTCATACTCTATCCAATAACCCTTCTCTGTTTGAATTTCCAGCTGTATTGAATAAATGTACTATGTGATATTATGAATTACAGGACCCGAGAGTTCCGCCTAGTGCAGGCTTTGAATTACGCTGGGTGTTGCGAGGTGCGCTGATAACAGATATTGCGATGGTTTTTGTTTGCACTGTATTTTTTTTTCGCGGAGTTAACACCAGGAAATTATTTCATCTGTTAGAAACCTAAATAACCATTGGCAGATTGTTTTTGTCTAAATAATGAACATGTATTGATGTTAAATGAGTTGCATTATTAGTAGGGAGTCAGTTCAACTATTTCATGTACTGGTTAAGCAGAGCACAATTACTTTGATTTTGTGTAGAGCTTTAGGCACTGATAATCAAATCAACTTCCTATCCCGAGGTGCAGTATATGAGAGGGGTCACATGTGTTGTATACTAAATCTCACAGTAATAACATTAACTCTGTGCAGTTTTATATTTTCACCATGTACATAGTGGTTATCAGAGATTACAGGCTCACTTGTGATGTCCCATCCTCCGCATGGCCAAGATAAATCAAGACTGTTGTAGCTTGTGACTACCTTCCAGGTACATGACAACGGTGTAGAGGTCATGAGGCGAGAGACCCTAACTCCAAGATACTTTTTACAAAATTCTTCATTAGCTAATAAAACAGGTTGATGTATCAGCAGAGGCATGTGTGTTTTTTTCAGGTCAGGTTGATGCAGTTGTATTGTAGAGCCTCGGCGTATTGCCATTACCAGATTACTCAGCGTTCCTCACTGATAAGTTAGGTAGCTGTAGGTGGGTTGTTAACCCTTTAAGGACGCATGTCACTAAAATAATAATTATATTTGTCGTCTTGATACACCAATGCAGCCCTAGCGAATAACGCGCATGGGCTCCATTGGTGCATCTTGCCGACCCTTCAGGAGTACATCAACCCCATAGTCGGCATGATGCTTGAGTGCAGCACTGGCCGCACCAGTGTATCATGACGACAAAGGGCATGATACATTCAGGCATTATGCCGCCCTTAAAGCGTTAATATGGCATGTACTCGCACACCGCCCACCAATTTATCCCCAAATCTACCCAGTCCCACTCTCTAGAAGCTCCATAACAAGATGCCTTCATCTAATATAGGTAGACCGTAAGTTTATTGTCACGGGTATTGATCTATAACCGCCCTTATCTTGTTCATAATTATGTATGAAGTCATGAAACATAGGCAACCTATCCAGCCATACATCTTGGCGACTCCTGCTTAGACTGGTAGTGCATTATGAAGGCGAACTACACCAAAGACATCATTCTGAGGGGCACCAGCCAAAGGTGTCAGCTACCTACGCGGACCCTTATCTGACTTGAATTAGGGGAAGGTGTTCAATGAATGTGGCAGTATCGCCGTGTATCGCTAAACTATACCCAGGAAAGATGCATACGCTTTATCAGATTATAAGATAGCTTGAATATAACTATAGTTCTGCCCTTCTTTCTCCCATGTATACATATCTTTGCCCAATCTCTTACCGTATCCATTCAACCTCACCCCCCCCCCCCCCCCATGTTTGTAGTCCACTCTTCTGTCGCATTCCACATCTTATCCATTCCTATTGTGACTGGAGCCCCCAAAACAGTACTTTCAGATTCAGTCAAGATAGCAGGTGTCTGCCCCATAGCCTGTTGGATCTTTAGTAATTGCTTGGGATAAATGCTTAAAACCTGGACATTAGCAACTAAGGGTATACACTTTGCTTCCTCGCTAAAACTTTCCATGTCCTTTTTTTAATAGACATTACACTGCCTCCTATAGTCTTCCTCTTATGACGAAGGCGATCCTGTTTCATCTGACAACATCATTGGTTTCCTTGTATTGGGATTTATGGAAGTTAGGTAACAAGGTGCATAATCGGCCAATTAATCAGAGGTTAGCACAGCCTACTTAGCTTAAAAATATCATTAATGGTGTTGGATTATCCACAAGGGGAAGTCTCAGATAGTATCGGCTTAATCTGTTTTAACAGATTGCCGTTGGTACAAAGACAATTAGTGATCTAACCTTGGACTTAAATGAGTGAAAAGTATAATCAAATGGGTAATCAGTTGCCTAATGCAGATGAAAACATGTGTTTTTTTCACAATAGGTAACTTAGCATACATTTGAAAAGAAAGTGAAGCACTGAAAGAAACACGGAAGGATAGTCTTAGGTATTATTATCATTACCATTAAATTGTTTACATAATTAACATGCTCAACAATAACTGGGATTCCCCTAAGGTCTATTTGCCTGTCATTAACTTAAAACTTAACCTATTCAAGAATGTACCCCTGTTTTTTATATTTGTTTTAATGTGTTTATTATCTTAATATTATAATTTTATAAGTGATGTCGCTGGGAAGAGGATTTCATACCGTTTAAGGGGCCATCGGGTCTGGATTTGCATGTGGTGGGATTGGGGTCTCAGTAAAAGCTGCCATTATAGTGTACTCTGGGGGTGCATACAATGAATGTAAGTTGGCAGCAAAATGGCCAGAACAGTGAGACTATACACTTGCTGATGACATCACTATTGTCTCATCAGTGATACATTATGCCAATTGTCGACACCTAAATCGCGTAATCTCCACATTATTCTGGCTGATATAACTTGTTTTAGGCACCTTTCATTTTGTTCTGAGTCATTTTTGATGTAACGGTATTGCGAGAGGTAGTCCATAGCACTAATGCATCACTATCTTTTAATATGGTTTCCCATTTATATTGTACCTGTATACTAAGGGGTCATCTATAAATGCCTGTTAGGGTCATTTTCCATTAGCCGATTTGGGGGTGATCGGCAGGCAATCGGCAGAGAATCGGTAGACAATCTGCATGCAGAGCCACAACAGTTATACTACACAGAGTATAATTGTTGTGGCTCTACCTGCCGATTCTCTGCCGATTGCACGTGCCGATCATCCCCAAATCGGCTAGTGAAAAATGACCCTTACATTGATTTACATTAATGAAGCATGTATAGGCTTAGCCTTGTGTGGCCTAAATAAATGCACGAGATGTAATCCCTGTGTTGAGTCTCTTGACCTTAATTAATAAAAGGTTATAATTATAGTCAAGAAATAATGATAACCACCCTAACTGAATAGTAAGACATACATTTGATAGATATGTGTACACTAGAGTATTACAAACCTACATCGGGTAACCAGTGTGTGGGAGGACTAATCTCTCTTAGGGAGTGTTCATTTTTTAACAACAGGGGGGGGGTGGTGAGTTTTCGTTTTGACACGCAAGTTATTTTGCGCCCCCCCCTCGGGAAGGGCCAAGTTAAAATCCGCCCCCCCCTTGGGAGGAGCTGAGTTATTTTGCGCCCCCCCCCTTTCAATTTTTCTGCATCAATTTGCGTTGCATCGCTGTGTCGCATCAGTGCTACCTAGAAATGAGTGTATACTTGATATATAGGCTATATGCCTTATTTACAATGCCTATCCCTATATTGCTTCATGGAATGTACCATAAAACCCCTCCTTTAAGACAGACTTATTTTAGGGTATATTTTTCTAGGAGGTCATCTTAAAGGTGGGGTTTTCTTATATAGGTTTAAAGAGAAAACACTTTTACAGTTTCTTCTCATACAAGGGGGTCGTCTTAAAGGTGGGCTAGTCTTAAGGAAGGGGTTTTATGGTAAATGTACTCCTAGAAATGGCCATTAAATATTCAAATTGTAAGTTTTGATTTTGATCTATGGGTTCATTAAATTTAAGCGTGAATATTAGGGACATAATATCTACCCAGCTCCCAGGAAATCGCAACCATACTCAAAGTGCAGTGCTTTAGAAGGGGGTCAGAGCGGCATATCCGTCTCCTAACTGGAACATTTGAGAATCTAGAAGTCAAGTGCTGTTTTCATGTGCACTTTGAAAGCTTAAAAGGAGGGTTGGTGGAATCCTGAATGGATTGTATACCCACAAGTTGACAATTTTGAATAACCTTTATGTTACTCAATACAATCTATTACTGTCCAGTATCATGTTCCATTAATGTCAACATTACGGCTCAATCATTCCTTGTAGGTATTGCTCTCAAGGTCAAGTTAAAAATGAATAGCCTTGATCCAAGCCGGTGGACTGGTCAACCAACAGTGCAGTCTAGTCCTATTTTGAAACAAACAGTTGGTAACAGCCTATCTAGAATGATGAAGCATCCTGGGTACATTTGATGATCACTATTTTAGTCTCTATTATTGTTTTTTCGACTAGGTCGTTTTATTGCAATTGTAGGGGCCGGATTCCCCGTACCCTGGTGGAGACCCTGAAGGGGTGAAACACCTGGGTAATCCTCCCCCTCTGTACCATACCGATCCAGTAACGTGAGACATGGTCTATCTGATAGGACAAGGGGATGTAGCTCAGTGGTAGAGCAGTCGCTTGGCAAACGGAAGGCCCCTGGTTCCAGTCCCGGTGTCTCCGAAAACGCCATTTTCGGAGAAACCGTGTCCCTCACACAATGATATAGCCGCAGATAAAATCTGCCAGAAAAGAAAGGTGTAAAAAGATGAACAGTTGGTAGCTGTTTGGGTGCAACTGCAGAGGTTCATGTACTGAACCACAGGAGTGTGATGCAAACCACACTAGCATTTCATCCAACATTTAATAGTCCTACAACGGGTTCCCTTTTTTACACTGAATTATCCGTTTGGTTTTAGTTGGAATTATTACAAACCTTTTTCAATATTTGATAAGCAAATTGTTACTCTACCTGCCAATCAAAGGGTGCATTGATAAAACAATTTTGTTGATGCAATAATGGGAATTTTGGGGATGACCAACCATGTCAGTTTTTGGTTCAAACTCCACAAACATTTATTTTGCAGTCTGGTCTGCTCTGTTATACCAGCAATAACAATCAACAGGTAGACTGGCCTATTGAAAACAAACATCTTACGGGCAAATGTGGGCCTACAGTGAATACCAGACATGCAAACTCAGAAGAGAAAAGAATCAGAGCTCAGGATTTTTGTGGGGAATGCCACCGCAATAAAATGTGAAAACCTAAGACTGGCAATGCTGCATTCTGATGCATTTTTGCATACAATATATTAAGGCTCGATTCTGAATTTTTTTTGATTGGGGCTAGAAACTTCTTTATTTTTTAGGAAAGGTTTTAGAAAAATTGGAAATCTAGACTTGAAATTGTGCATTCTGCTGCATTTTGGCCAAAAATATATTACAACTCGGATCTGCATTATTCAGCCTCTATATGATTGGGGCCTTATCTTTTTTGAGGAAAGGTTTTGGGAAGATTTGACAATCTAGACCTCAAATGGTGCATTCTGTTTCCCTTTGGCCAACTATATTATGAGGACTGTTTTTAGTGGAACATTTTTGGGAACATTTGAAAATCTAGACCTGAAATGGTGCATTCTGGTGCATTTTGGCTAGAATTGTATCAAAGCTAAGATCTGTACTAGCCAGCCGCTATAATTGGGGATGGAACTTTGCTTTTTGGACAGAAAGGTCTTAGAAAATTTTGAATTCTTGACTTCAAATGGTGCAACCTGATGCTTTTTGGCACATCTGACATGTCTACCCCCCATCTTAGACCATCACTGAAAGAGTTATGTGTTCATTTGCCAATCACATGTCACAGCAGTACTAGGGGGGTTTAGGGGTATGCCCCCCCCCCCCCGCCCAAGAAAATTTTGAAAATCAAGAAGGCAAATAGTGAAATTTGATGTATTTTGATCTTCTTGTCTGACACATAAAGGTAAACAGAGTTCTCATTGGACGAATCACAAAAATGACCAATTTGGAAAAAAATTAATCTGAGAAATCTGAGGAGTTTGCCTGCCTGGCAAATACCCCCCCCCCCCCCTATGAAAATTGTGAAAAATCACATAGTAATATTGTGAGATTTAACGGGTGCGACACAAAATGTTGCAAGAAAATTTTATGATTTTGGAGGTAATTTGCTGCATTTTGAGGCATTTCTACAGAAAAAGTGAAGAGTTAAAGTATTCAGCATCATGTCGCGACAAATCGCGCCCTCTCCAAAGGTGTTGAGTTATTTTACGCCCCCCCCTCAAGAGGGTCAAGTTATTTTACGCCCCCCCCACGGAAGGGGTCAAGTTATTTTACGCCCTCCCCCTAAACTCACCACCCCCCCCCTGTTGTTAAAAAATGAACACTCCCTTATGGTTGGGTCAGCAGGAATTAGAAAAAAAAAAGGGAATCAATTTATTAGTTTGTAGCAAGCTCTTTTGTCCGTTCCTGGCTATATGTGGGAGGATACCATTGATTGTTAAATCTAAATACCCTGTAACCTTCATACGCTTCTCGATAACCTACACACTCTACAAAATGTCAAGCTTCAGCTTGTTAAATGTCATACAGTACAGTTTAATATTCTTATCATAATTGATACATCTCAAAAATTTTCAGGTGACCATGAACAGATCAGTTTCACATCAACAGATACGATTTTGCGAAAGCACATGTTAAAGTTTTGTGCCTAAAGCACAATGTCATGTTAAAGTTTTGTGCATTGGACATTGTATGGTTAGTATGAAAACACAATGCTTGATCAAACAAAGCAAATAACCTTAGCTAGAGCAAGAGCTTGAACTACTCGGCACAGCGGTAATAATTAATTCAGCTTACTATTCCCCACTGCTACAGGCGACAGGGGAGGAGGGGGCGTGGAGCTTTTGTTAAGCCAATCTCACATATTGTGTTTCACATTCTGTGGTTTTCTTCTATTTTCTAGTTTCACTATGTACTGTGGATGGTGTAGTAATGAAGCCAATAAAACAGTTAGAGGACCTGTCTGGGGAGGGCTCTTTATCTAACAGAGCTCACATTATTTTAATACGAGAATAGGTCCCTGACAGAGGTCTGTATCTCACTCAAGAGTTTGGCTAGTGAGTTAGTGAGGAGGGGGAGGGGGAGGGGTGGGGTAGATGTGGCTAGTGCATGGATGCTGGGGGATGATTCTGCAGTTTCTATATCACTGTATATATCCAGGGTCAATAAGCTGTGAACATGACATGTACTCTAACAATATACTATTCACATCTCTACTCAGACACACCCACTTACAGGAAGCTGTACACCCAGACCCATCCACCCACCCATCAACAAAGCCATACAACCTGTGTCCCACCTCCCCTCCCTCCTCTCAGTCTCCCCCTATCTCCCCACTGCCTTTCTACTACCCCCTCTCTGCCTTCACTCCCACCCTCTGATACCCCCACCCCATCTGTCTAAGTCCCACTCCTCTGTCACCCTCCCCTGCCTCTCTATTTCCCCTCATGCACCTCCACCCACGGTGACTGGAACATCTGCATCTGACCACTACTTTCAAAGCCTGCCACAAGAACAGGTCTGCCTGCCCCCTGCCCTGCCTCTCCAGTGCTCCCACCCACCGAGACCTGACAATCACACACACTGTACATGGCAGTCAATTTCAGACTCGTCGACCTTACATACTTGTGGTTTTCCAGAGAGCCCACAGTCGACCTAGACAACTCCTGTTGTCAGCTATGGCAAGGCTTTTATGTCCTAATTATAGCACAGGAAAGGCTTACCAATAGTCTTTTATTTCAATATGTTTTCCATGAAATTATTTCATTCATATGCAATTACATGACTTGATCGGCACACTTTCAAACACATACATGTCAAGTGAATGTTGTTACTAATGTATCAGTCACTGACCTTGTATTATGGTTACAATTTACCACTTATCCACAGGGTGTGCAGCATCCTTATATCATAATAGAAACCTACTCTCTCTAGAGAGCATTTTCAGTAAAAGGGGTATCTGTAGCTACCTGTAACTGAACAAGCAGTGATCAATGTGAAATAGAAAAGGTTAAAACGTATTTCAAACATATCTTACTTAAAAAAGGGACACAGGTCCCTATGGATAGGGCTGTTTATCATGTCAATGCTACTGGTGGTTCTAAAGAAAATGCAATAATGATTGTAAGTTATTGGTATAATGTCAGCTTTCTCCCGATTCAGCACTCCATATATCTCTTGCTCACAGATCAGACTATGAGACAGAGCAGGAACCTTTTTCTCTGCCTTTTGATATGAAATATAAAAAACCGGTGTGCTTCTTAGTAGTAAATCCTCTCCGGACTAGTCTAAGACGTGTCTGTCTGCCAGCAGGTTCCTGGCATCCAATTTGTTTCCTGTCGCTGCATCTGTATACATGTGTCATTTGGTCATTTCTTCTGCCAGAGCTAGCCTTGGTTTAGTCTTGGGATGGTAGAATTAGATCAAGATGAATCCCCTCAATTATTGCCGCATCTTAGTGAACATCGACAGCTTAGATAACTATAAGTCTGTGTCCGTGGCTTCTCGCACTAAAAGGGCATGCATGATATATGTGTATGCGATCGAGGTATTGTATTGCAGTTCATGGAAACTGCTTAATGTTCACTATTGTGGACTTTGTCCACATTTGATATCTATAGACTCAAATTACTTGACTTTTAGATGATTAAATTGGTGTCATATAAATTGTACTCTTTCTGATAACATACAGCTAGAGTTACACATTCATATTCATGAATACTAGTATAGGGATTCATCCATACCCGATTACTGCTTAACAATAGAGCAAAACAGAAATATGCAGGAGGAACAGGAATACTTGTATTGTAGATGAGAGTTTGGCTATCTCCCGATATCATATGGGCCCATTTAACCTAGTTTTTCTTTACCTGTACTGCTTTTACTGTACTGCCTAATATTATATTCATATAGATCTATATACTATAATATAATATATGGAAAATATAATGATTTTTGTACTGTGTGACATGATATAATGTGAAAGGGATAGGGGACCCAATAGAACCTCCTCAGGATCAGTCTAAATAGAATGATTTCCATGGCCTTCAAATGTCTACAACATTGCTAAATTTGGGTAAAATAAAAATGCAATCTCGATGGTATATAGAGTTAATATCGGAATGGTAAAAAAAGGGGCTCATGACCATATTTGCATTGCTTTTATCTTGTAATGTCTCCGGGAATATTGTACTTAGATACATGGATATTTCCCATAATGTTGACATTACCAAAGTTGTGTCACAACTATGGACTGCATATTGGATACTGTTCTATATCGAGTTGCTGCTTGCAATGTCATATGGTACAACCTAGTGACTCAGACTCCAACTAGCAAAACGGGAATAAAAGGTGCATGTAATAAATGCTACATAGATATTGTGTATCATTCCCCCAAACAATACCAAGATATATGTATCACCCCCCCCCCCCCCCCCCAACAATAGAAAGCCAATGCCATGTACTTCACAGTGGTTTCCATTTCACTTGCCAGGAAGCAGACTGCAGTACAGATCTGTACCGGCATGGCCCTGTTATTATTCTATCATAAATACCTGATATGCTGCAAAGCAGTTTTCTGAAGCCAGATAGGGTGGGAGAGACATGCGGCTATTAATTGTCCCTTCAGTTAATTGGCAGAAATTATAGATGGAGGGAGAATATTATAAGGGGGTGTAGCCCTTATTCTTGTGGGGACTAACGATCTGTATAATTTACCATCATTTACACCACTACACACGGGAAAAAAATTAATAGATGGCTCCCTAACCCATTTAGCCCAATACAAGTATAAATATTGTATCCCTACTGAGGTATTGCAGTATTTACAGAATTTCTAAGAATTACATAAATTCATCCTTATATTTAGCACTAATAAGAAAGGGTTTATGAATATGAGAAATGATGATCAGGTATATTGCAACCACCCTATAAATGAGGCATGTAGGCGGTTTGAGGACACAACTGACAAAAAGAACGACTTATGGCGGGATGATGATACAGCATGTAACAGTTATTATCTGTGTAACAAAGCCCTGCCATATCACTTTACTTCGGAAGCATTGCAATGTCCCTGTGCAATGTCCAACCATTGACACTGCGACTGTAGGTTCAATTCATTGCTCCATATGTCGCCAGCTAGCAATGCTTCATCACATCAGTGAACAGAACTATAACGCCTTATAAAGATTATTCATCTTATAGTAGACCTTGTTATTCTATCCATTTAGCCTGACCAATATATCCGTACTAATAATCCTCAATCAATCTGGGCCGTCTAACCATCCATATTGTTCAGTACATAAACCTAATATAACTAGGGCCTATTAGTTAAATCAATAAGAAAACATCACTAATACAATGGGGCGTAACATGCCTGGTGGTTATAGTGATAACCTATCTCAGAGTACCCACATTGTGGCATCCTTATCTCATTCCTCCAGTACCCTATAGGTTTACAGTGGTGCTCAGTTTACAGTTTAGGGGTTTTCCCCTAAGTGATCCATCTCAACATCACAGACAACCTCAAAGGCGTGTGTACTCTATGGTGGCTGCCCTAGTAGGAGGATATGTACGTTACCTGATATGGCTAACAATAAACTTCTCTGAACTGCTGACACAGAAGAGCCATGCTGACTGACTCATGGGGTTCCTGGAATTCTATTGTGTCCTTTTGGATGGAGGTGTGAGAGACAAGGTAGTAGTGTATTGAGTTCAACCCTAAGTGATAATTGTTAACTTCATGTATGTAAGGATGCAGGGTGCATTGGGTGTCACTTTGCACTAGGCTTCCCTCTGAGTGATGTGGTTATTATACATGCACCAAAGTACCCAGCTGATGTAGGATACATAACATGTTGATTATGAATCAGATGGCAGAAGTACACATAACCATATCAATTAAACTTCCATCACATGATACAGAAGTACTAATGTAATTGTAGTAACTTAACTTCCATCAAATTTGGTAGGAATGCTATACTTTTCACATTTTTATATAATATACATCAACAGCCCTGGTGAGCAATATTGAGTAAGTGTAAGTTTAAGATGATACAAGAAAACTACAGTTCACTTTACGACACACTAAGTAACTTAGTAAAAACAAAAGGATTCTTAGAAGAATACCCCATAATATATAAACATTGGCAGAAGTGACAGTTTTATCTTATGCCAATAAGTCAAGGACCTGTATAGTGAAACATGTCCTTCCTGTAATATTTGTTTTAGGATCAACTGGTGCATCCTGTTCTAGTCGACCTTTGGAAGTACATGAATACTGATGTCGAATTCTGGGGAAGTGAGACCTTTATATAGTTGACAGTTGTGTACCTAAATCTAATGTTTTACACAGGGGGTTTACCCTTCTATAGCCTATCTGTACCTGAGCTGTATATGGAATACTGTGTTTACTGCTAACGGCAATAGAGGATTATTGTAGGCCATTTTGATTGGTTTAATTCGAGTTTGAACCAAATACCTAGTTAACACATAATTTTAGAGAAAAAAACACTTTGATGCTATTAAAAAACAAAAGAAAAACAAGAAATTCAAAGAAGAATCCGATCTAGAATACCATAGAACCATAATTAATATTGTCACATGAAACTCACAATTTGTCTTTGGCTTATTAAGCAAATGAATTGAGCAACACTATTGGTGCTATTAGTCTGATTAAATCAATCAGTGTACTGTCCTCTCATTGTCTAGCGCATTGTTGCTTCCCCACAGTTTGTATACAAACTATCAAAATAACAAGGGAAAAAGATGGTGTTGACGTATGACAATACTTATTTACTGTAAATGATATCCACCACACTTTCATAATCTAAAATGTAGCAATAACATCCTTGCACTGCTGAAAAGTCTTTCAAACCGTATCATGTCTCATTTGTACTATAATAATGCTATGAACACTGTAAATAGTTAGTGTAGGTACACAGCAAAATCTACTGTAGATTTACAGTAGAATCTACTGTGGAATGGATTTACAGTAGAATCTATTGTAGATTTACAGTAGATTCTACTATTTACCTACAATAAACTGTACACCTACAGTATAATATACTGTACACCTAGGCCAAAAAAAGGTTTGTTTCAGGGAACATGGGAGAAAAATGTAGGGTCGGTAGGTCGGTTTTTCTTTTTTAAATTTTTTTTTTAACATGAAAGTACTACCCAACTTTTTTGAACCCCCTAAAATTGACCAAAAAAGGGTAAAAACATAAACATTTCTTCAAAATTGCGTAAAAAAACGTAGGGTCGGCCCTGTTTCATAGGGTCGGTCGGGTGACCTGAAACAAACCTTTTGGCTCTACAGAAAAAAAGGCAACCAACTTTTTACAGTGCAGGTAAGGCAGCATAACAGTGTCAGTTGAGTGTCTCTATGGTATATCTCTCTATGCTCCTCTGATTCTGTAACGTAATATACACTGGGTATTTAACTAAACATGCCCCCTCCCCTCATGTAACATCACATGCACCCATGGTGGTATGGCGTACTCTGTACTACCGGTTTCTGCCTAACACGTGTTTGTATAGGATCCACTTTAACTGCATCCTCAAACATGAGTAACATGAGGATAGTCATGTCTGCAAACATGATACTAAAACAAACAAACATTCATGAGCAGATTAAGCCCCTATCTTTGGGGTTAGATAGATGGTTATATGGCATATGGGTAACATACTAAATATACCATTAAAAAAGCATATTCTCTAATCGACAACTTCAAATGATGAAATTCGACGGTTGAGCTTATGCGACACAATTCTTTGATAAAGGCCTAGATTAAACTAACTGCCATGCATAATATTTATGATGATAATTTCAGATAAAATATCAACCTTTAAGGCCCAAGGACACGCTGGGATAGTACTAAGCATGAGGTTGGCATGACAAAATGTTATTGGAGGGTAAATTCATTCTTATTTAAAAACTGATATTGCATAGATTGGGGGCATGTATAGTTACGCATGACCTGCTTGGGCGACAGAATAGTTAACATAATTGGGGTATGTGAGGATAGGAGCAATGGAAGAAGGGGGTGTAGGTTAGATTGGAGGGTGGGGGGGGGGTGTTGGGCAGGGGGGGGGGGGCGAGTAACAGTAGGCTTACCGTTATAACTTATAAGAAGCTCATCATGTCCCTCCCCCCCCCCACCTCCAGCTCTATCCGGATACCTCCACTTTTGTCATCACGCCATACCTGGGTAATTATCATTAGGTGCATGGTAATTACCGACATGTTACCTGTACCTCCCCAGTCTGGAGTGAGCAGATATTGTGGCATGCTTCATTGTTAAGAGCTGGGTGTTTGCAGTTAGCTGCTTTATGCTTGTATACTACCAGCCTGCCAACAACAACACGGTCCCCTGATAGATCAGGTTCCCAGTCTGATATACATAGTCATCGCTACTGTATATAAATGCTGAGGATTTCCTTTAATCCTGATGCAAATCTATAGGGGATATAGTATAAGGCCTCTTCCTGTATACTGTTAAGAGTTTCTTCTTGTGGTAATCACCATAATGTATGTAGCTTATCTTAATCACATATCCCTAGTGCATTCCTATCATAGTAAAGAGAGGTACCGGCTAATCTCCCAAATCATGTTGTATATAGGGTCTATATCTATCTATACCTGCCATCTAAAGTTTCCCTTTAATACTGTTAAACCCACGACAACAGTTTTATAGTGTAATGAATAATGTATATTGCACACATAATACAAGTGGAGCATAAAGGGCATAAAGTACCCCTATAAAGTACCCCTATTTTGCTTCAGACGAGAGCACAACATGAGATGGATCTAGAGGTCATTATCAGTATAGATCTGGTCTGATAGGATATAGCATTGGATATTATAAAGTAAAGGAGTCAACTGTGTCTCACACGTGACTCTGGTTAAAATGGAGTGTCAAACAGCTATTGACTCTGCTTATATGAAGGGTCAACTTGGGTGGAGAGTCAACTTAATTGGACCCTTCATATAAGCAAAGTCATTAGCTGTTTGGCTCTCTGTTTTACCAGAGCTACGTGGGAGACACAGTTAACCCCTTTACTTTTCTCTGTGAACTCATTGACACAAAATATACCTGATATAATAAATTATGACAGTCATTGTAAAGAGTGTGTAAATCATTAATTCCATTAGCCTTCTGAACACCATACCACATTTGCATAGAGAGTATATAGCGCTGAGACAAATATAACAGTAACCTGAAAACAAAAGTTTGTAGGCAATGGCAGTATAACCCCATAGAGTTGGCCATTATACATCACACAGTGTAACAGTATAACGCTATTAAGTGACTTACCTGGTTCCGTGGCCCTTGGCCGTGACCATGGTGACCAGCAGGGTAAGTGTCAGGTAGCTTAAGGTAATCACTTTATGCAGAGTCATAGGGCACATCCCCATGCCTGGGGCGGAGGTACGTTGTCCTGCCATGCTTACAGTGGAGTGTATAGGCTGGTGGCCGATTGGCAGAACCAGCCCTGGAGGTAGTTAAGTAGCATACACTGGAGACCTGTTGCTACTAGTGATGCAAGCTGATGTGCAGCTTAATAACAAGATGTGTGTGATAGTAGCCTTTGGGTTTTGTGTTATAGTGGTACTCCAGGGAGCGGTATTAATATTGTACCACACTAGTAGAGCACTTCCTCCTGTAACCTGTCATTAAGCGTAATATCCAATAGGTGTGGGGAGAGCCTCCTGTGGTGTCCCGCCTCCTGCAGGTGTAGTCTACAGGTGTGAGTGATAGGATCCCCTGGAGTAACTCCTGTCCACCTGTTCAATGCAGTGTGTAAGCTACTCCAGATAGGGGACTCAACAGGTGACTGTTAATCCAAACTTGGTATGGCCAATTCAGAGAGTGTTGATTGCCCCTCCAGGGCAGAGGAATATAATCACAACCACAGGCCTATCTAAGACACTACTCGGGGTAGCTGGAGAAGTTAGAGACTTGGGGGAGAAGGGGGGAGGGCGGTAGGGCAGGGTAGGTATGTTGCCTCGCTGGTTCCCCTTTTGCTCCAAGGCGGATCGAGTATCCCAACACACCTGCTGCGGGTGGCGGGACTCCCTGCGAGCGTTCCCCGGCGGGGACTGGCTCCAGGGGCCCGTGGTCGCCTCAGTATGCTTATTCCGGTAAGTGAGGGGCCCACAGCAGTGGCAGCGGCGGCAGCAGAAAGCACACTGAGGTGGAGATTGAACCACTGGCACCAGCGACTGCCCCCCACCACTCTCCTCTCCGGCTGCGGCTGCTGCTGCTGCTGTTGCTGGTTCCGGCAAGAGTTGGCAGCAACGTGGTGACGACAGGCCGTTACCAGCAGAAGGTCAATCCCACTGGTAGCCTATCCTGGTGGTACCTTGGGCTAACCCAGGGGGCAAGTTCTAGGTTGTGCTATTATTATATCACAAAATAAGAAGAACTAACTCCTGGCAGTGGCAAGTGGCAGAGCCCCTCCTCCTATTCCCACTCCTACCTCCCACTAGTTTCCTCCTGTGTATCCTATTACTATAACACTATGTAGTGATGTTCCTCCAGGCGTTGGGAGCTGTCCCTCGCATTCCCAGCGAGGAATTACTCTTGTCTGGCTGTTGTGTTGAGGTGGGCGGATAAATGGGGTAGAATGGGTATGTGGAGGATGTAGGGGGTAATGCCCTGTAATGTTGATAGGACTTCAATTTCCCCAGCCTGACTAAAGACTAAATGCCAACCATGTCCCCATGGGTAGGACAGGCAGGATTAAGGAGGCAAAGGGCACTGCTACCATGTATACAAGGCCTTCCTGGGCCCTCTGAGTCTCAGCAACTGGTCTCAGACTTGGGAGGTGTTGCTCTAGGGCCTATGTTATTTAGCTCGGCCAATACTGGAGATAGTTTTGTAGCAGTTTCCTTGGCAACTAGTAATACGCTATTCTAGCTCAATATGTGGTTGGGCAGGGCAATTGCTTCTAAGCCTACTGGGATGAATTGGAACAAAATAAGCTGGATATGCGCTATGATGCCTAAGGGACTGGCGTTGTCTGTTAAGGTTGGTACCATGGGCACGATGCAGGTGGGCTTGCTCAGCTGGGAAGGGCTGTGGGGTCAGCCAGTGCAAGCCACCCGTGTTCCTCCCACACTCTCCTGGGCTTGGCACTAAAGCTGCAATTCCTCCTGGGTGTCCCCTTCTGGGTTCCTCCAGGGCCTGCCCACCTGCCTCCTCCTGCACCTCCACCTGTGGATCAGTACACGCCGGACCACCCTCCTAGTTGCCTCCAGGGTAGGCGGGTGTAGGGAGGGTACAGCAAGGCTACACTCCAGGGTAGGTCTGAGAGATGTGCTTTCACAGTTCCAATTAGAATAGGGTTATCTGTATCACCCCTTACTCATATGATTGGGAGTGTATTGGCGTGCCTTACTTCTGTTGATATCAATTTATCCTTAATGGTTGACGATGGTTTCTCCTTGGTATAGCCTAGGATGAATATGGATCCTCTGGAGGAGCACTATGTTACATAATCACTCCCCACCTATGATATAGTAGAACCGCTCCAGGCTGTAGAGTTAGGGAGTGGCAGTAGCGCTCGTAGGCGAGCTGCCACTACAACTAGGAGACCTGCAAGTTGGCAGGTGACTCTATTTACCAGGTATCCCACCTCCTCCAGTCAATCCCGACTCCTGAGTCCTCTCCTCCTCCAAACCCCTCTCCACCTATTGTTTCAATCTGTTACGTCACTTAATGACGTCACGGATGGTACCTGCAACGCCCTCTCTCGTCACACCACTATGCAGGTCGGCAACTGATTAATTTCGGTTTCCACCGGTATTTTCCAGTCTTTCATATCTCCCTTAGAAGGTTATAGTAGGCCTATTAGAGCTTTTTAATCAGATGCTACTACTTTTTTAGTGAGAGCGTCGGAAGGAAGGCTCCCCTGTGCTTTCAATGTGTCGCTGGTAGGTGTGGGCAAGCTACTGTTGCAAGACGCACCGGGATCCAACGTTGGGATTCCCCTTGTACTTAAGAGCTGCGTGCACCACCCTCCCCTCCAGGCTGTGCGAGGTGGCGATGCTTAGATCCCACTCACAGTCACGCCAACAGGACAGAAAGGCACTACTCAGTCTCTGCTATTGGGAGTGCAATGAAGGGGGTGGAGTGGAAGGATAAGGGCACATGTAGATTGTATCATGGGTGCAAAGGGCAATCTGAACTACTAGAGCCTCAGTGTATTTAGCCCAAAGGGTGAGGGGTTAACCTTAGGATTTAAGTTATTGATTTACCAAAGATATCTGCTTGGTTTTATAAGGAAGGAAATAATGGTGGATATCGATTTGTACTGTACCTTTAATAAGGAGGGACAAGTTACTAGACTTAATAGAGACAGGTTCTCCTGTAAGTATGAAGGGGGGTCTATTAAGCCCTGTCTATGTCTCTGTGGGCAGCAGACGGTGGAGGCCAATTACAGAGAGCTCCACGTGTTAATTAATCCCACCCTAAGCCGTGATTGGATCCTGTAGGTCTTATAACACTAATCCACCTCTCTCTTCTTGATAAGAAGGAATCAGTGAAAATTGCGCCAGACACTGACAGTGCAAATCTTTAGATATCAATCGCCTTTAGATATCATACAAGTTATGATAGCATTTAATTTGGATATTAACTGGGGGCATTTGAAATAATAACATGTCAAGTTCAGGTAAACAAGCATCACGGTTGACAGTGTTACTGGTGCTGATGCTTATAGCATAGGATCCCTCTGTGGAGCACTCATAAGGTAAAAACCACTCCCTAATGGTAAGAACCTGCTCAAGGGAGCTCAGTAAGGGGTCCACGTCGCCTGACACGGGGGGTCAGGGGAGGGCAGGTAAAGGTCAGAAAAGGTCATGTAAAGTCACCTTGAGGCGAGACAAGGTCAGGCGACAAAAAAGGTCACCCGCGCCCTCCCATGGTCCTAAGAGGAGATAGTGTGGGTTTCTCAGCGCCTGGGGCTTCTGGAGTCTGTCGCCAGGGGGCAGTGTCTACTCAGCCCACCAGGTGTCACTGCAGGTGGCAGAAGGACGCCACGTGGCGCCGCCTGGCGGACATAGACAAAGGTCAAAGGTCAGGTGTGTCTTTGGCTGTTTTTGTGCCTGTTTGTGTACATAATATTATGTGTGGTATGTTGTACCATCAACACTAACAATGTCCCTTTATATGCTCCTCCTCAGTCTGTTGACAGGTTATTCCAATGTGTATTCATAGGACAGAAAGCCTATTAGCATCACTTCCTGTGCTATCAGTATGGCTAGTAGCCATGGGGGAGTTGTACACTATTGTCCCTACATAGCGCTCAGTGGCACAGGACCAGCAAAGGTAACAGACTGCACTGGGCCCGCCGGGAATCAGTATATCAGATGATGGAGTAAAGGTCCCAGCAGATTTATTGCTGCTGGTATTGCTCCTGTGTTTTTAAATTATTATTAGAACATGTGTTAATGTAGTCTATAAGTTTGACAATTATAATATCAGTACATTCTCAAAATCCTCTTTGATTATTCACAGCCTTTCAATTGTCATGTATAAATAAATCCAGGAATTAGTAGCGGTTGTGTAGGCCTGTGTATGGGTGATCCTGGTTGTTCTTGTATCAAAGTATTTGACAACTGAGCCTCACCACTCCTTTACATGTGTGACTGTGGTAGTTATCCTCTCGGCTCTCTATCTCCGTTTGTAACACCACTATGATCCTTATGTTTATATAGCCGGCATGGGACCCCTGCTGCGTCGTCACATACACACCACTGAGATCCAAACTGGGATCAACCACTACATGCTACTGGAGGAGGGATGGTGCTGGGGGGCTCTGAGGCACTGGAGGAGGGAGCATCCAGGGTTGGGGTCTTAGCCCGGCCACCCTGGAGCAAGGGTGGGCCCCTGAGAGTAACCCAATCACCAGGAACAGATAGTGGGGGATAGCAATGCCTTTTCACATTGTGCCGGTATTGTTTGTCACCCCCCACAAAGTATGTCTTATCTCATGTAGAAGCCCTGCTTATCAGGTTAAGTAGCCCCCTGACGTCATACTCCTGTGTGGGACTATAGAGGCAATAGACATTGTTATCGTTGATATGGTCTCCTTGGCTACTGAAAGTGGCGTCAGTTTTCCATGGCAACAGGGGGTGAAGGGGTGTCACATGGAGTGATTCAGTCACCAGGGGGTAAACATACAGACAAATAACACATACACATACTGATCATGTCTATGTAACGTTTACACCCAACTACCCTGACCCCTGGAGGCCTATCCCGGGAATCAAACTGTTAAAGGTCCCTGGTTGTGACAACTGCGACCAGAATAAACCACTTAGAAAGTGCCATGGTCCTGGCAGGATTCCATGCCGCAATAGTCCACGCCTCTACTAAGTGTCATCGCGTGCAAAAACTGGGAGGTAAATATGTAAGAAATGGCAATAACACAGGTGACGTCACAAAGTGTTGCTGGTTGTTTACAATGTGTCTGTTACCATAGCGACCAGGGACGCCAGGTATGATGACTGAACCACTTCAGTATAGGCGTCTATATATACTACACATGTGTACTATTATAAGTAGATTTTGTTCACATAGAAATGGGACTTTGCGTGCGTCCAGTCAACTTTGGGAGCAGGGGAGGAAGGGGGAGAGGTTGTGTGTATGTGTGTGGAGGGAGGGGGTTGAGGTTGACATACGCACTGGTGGTATGACTGTTGTTGTGTGCACTTCCCAAGCCTGAGACTGCGAGGGAGGGGAGGGATGGATGGATGGTTGGTTGCTGGTTGGCGCCGACTACAATGGCAGTAGGCCACTGATGTGGATGACTGACTGACTTGTTGGTGTGAGTAGTGGTTGGCTGAATGGTGGTGGGGTGAGGCTCTGATGATGATGATGACGATGATGATGGTGGTTGCAGTGGTGGCAGTTTTGTGGTGGACCTTTGGGCCTTTTATATCAGATTTGTCCCAAACAGGTATTGCAGATATAAAACCAGCGAGTTGATTATCACAAGATTGATATGATAGTGATCTTATCTTAAATCATTTTTCTTTCGGGTAATAACATTAATACGTTTTTCTCAGCTCAGTTCTTCACACGATATACCACTCGTAAACTCCCATGCACTGAGCTGTCCCCAGTCCTTATATACAGTTCCAGTTTTGAGTGTGAAATTAAGTGAAGTTGAGGGTGAGAGGTGCCAAGGATGTTTATTGGTGTGTTAGAGTTATGGTGTAAAAAGGGACATATGTCACAGGTAGCAGTGTCTATGTGTATACGACTATGTGGGGGGAGTGTCAGCCATATACTGTGTGTCACTATGTGTCCCAGGCCCCAGCGCCGGCCGGTTCCCACCTCGTGGTCCTAGATACTGGAGGAGGAGAGGTGCAGGTAGGTTGGTGGTTCACAGGTATGGGACAGGTGTGTACATGTGGACAGGTGGGTGTCTATGGAGGATATGACCCCACTGGGTTGTAGTCTAGTTCCTCATCCTATAGGTCCTATAATAATGCCTCCGTCTTTAATATCCTGGGCTTATCCACGTGTGTACTATTGAAGCTCCAATCACAGGTTGTATGTTTACACTATCCACCACTATTACGCAGGTATAGGGCTGGTTGTAATAGGGTTATCATTTCCGTGAATGACACAGGCGATATCTACGTGATGTACTTTCCCTTTGCCTGTTTGAAACATGTAATGGGCTGGAGTGATAGGTACAACGAGATAGGATCAGCACTGCCGTCCTTTTTACAAGTACCACGCGTGTGTACTCATAGTGCTCTGTTCTGCTGACCTTTCAATACAATCTCTATACAATGAAAGAGAGAGAAGCATCTCCTTGATATGAGTGTCAAATCTTCCTTTGGAATTGTAGTAATGTAGAATTGTAGTAGAATGTGTGGTAGGGGTAGTAGCAGTAGTAGTAAATTAGTAGTCAATAGCAGTCCTGGATGAAGAAGTAGTATCCCAGTAGTACTGTATTAGTATCTCTGCATAGTATCGTAGATGATAGCTCTGACTGTAGAGGCTCTGTCTATAATATAGTACTGTATATACACACTCCATACATCTGTGACACCTTCATCTCGTATTCCTCACCTGGAGGCACTGTAACTTAAGCCTCCCCTGACTCCCCTGCTCCAGGTGTGAAGTCCCAATGGGGGGAGGCTGTAGGGGGGATGGTACTGCTCACCTATCCCTCAGCTACTCCTTCCTATCCCTAGATCCTATCCTCCTGTCCCATGCAGTAGTTTGATAGGTGGTGCCTGGAGCATGCCTCTGTCCGCCTCCCGTCGCTCACTCTCCCCTCCCACAGGCTGTCCAGCCAGCTGTCCGCGCTGCCCCCTGTTGCACACATCTGTAACTTCACAGGGGCCGACTCGGTGCACCACAACAATGTGGTTGATCACTAGGTAAACACGACAGTCTGGGTGGGGAGGTAAGGAGGGGGTAGGAATATAGGAGAGGGAGGGGTGGAGGGAGGGAGGGAGGGAGGGAGGGAGGGAGGGAGGGAGGGAGGGAGGGAGGGAGGGAGGGGGGAGGGAAGGAAGGGAGGGAGGGAGGGAGGGAGGGAGGGAGGGAGGGAGGGAGGGAGGGAGGGAGGGGGGGGAGGGAGGGAGGGAGGGAGGGAGGGAGGGAGGGAAGGAGGGAGGGGGAGAGGTTGGGAATTGCAGGAGGGATGCATGGAGGCAGGGAAGGAGGGAAAGAGGAGAGGGGTGATAGGGAAGGAGGCAGGGAGAGAGGGAGAGAGGTGAGAGAAAGGGACATACTTTGCCAGACATGAAATTGCATGTGGCAAGGGGAACAAGCTATATGGGAGGAATTAGTGCTAGTAAAATCTATAGGATATAGATGTGATAACAATCCCATAGACTGTGCATGTATATGTGTATAAGCTTACCTGTACACGTTTTTTTATAGCGGATGGTTTATACTAGAGATGAGAAAAAATGAATTCAGACGAATGGCAGTGTTGTCTTCACTTCTAGACATATGTACGCATATATCCAGAGCAAAGACGTTTTTTCTCTCTCTGAAAAACCTGTTCTGACAAAAACAAGGGAAAGCTAATACATGTGTGTAATGTTAGACGTAGAACATAATATCTTTTTTTGATGTAAAAACAGTGAATTTATTGGGAATATATATTGCGTTGAGCCAACAATGAGGCAGCCACACCGGATGACACATCAGTTAGTTCAGCATTGAATAAACATTGACAAATTAATGATCAACATTGAATCAACCAGTCTGCAATGTTGATTCAACCGAACGAGTGAAAAGGAGAGAGGGAGGAAGAGAGAGAGAGAGAGAGAGAGAGAGAGAGAGAGAGAGAGAGAGAGAGAGAGAGAGAGAGAGAGAGAAGAAACAGAAGAAGAAAACAATTGACATGTTAGGGAGGGGTCCAAACTTTTTTGGTCCCCCCAGGCAGGTTGAAATTGAGTGCGGCCAACCACTTTGAGCTATAGTGATGCGCGGGGTTTTCCGCTAAAAAGAGGTGTAATTCTTTTGCCCCCCCCCCCCTTAAGAGAGGTCCCCCCTGCCTAAACCACCAATCCCCCTGTTGTTAACAAATGACCACTCCCTTATAACATAGGAACGTTCAGCATTGAATCAATGTTGAATCCAAAACCAATCAACAATTACAACCATTCGAAACCATACAACCATACAAAAAACCAATCATCATAATACATCTGCATTAATGTCTAAATCCTGAGTGTTTTATACTCAGCCTTAATCAAGTGTTATGTACTCCGGCTTCAATTTGTGGAGAATCATCCAAATGTACCCCCAGCTATCATGGGACCTTGTCTATATTTACATATAGGTTAACAACACTGTTGCTTGTGGGAGAAAGGAGGAAGTTCCAGAACAGGAGTCACAGAGGTGTCTAACCCGAGAGTGTCAAAGAGCCAACCCCTGTACATATTGCATGGCGCCCAGAGAACGTGGGCGATAATAAAGGAGTTTGGACTTTGGCACGTGTTGCTGGTAACCTCAGGTGTAGCCTACACAGACAGAGAGTCTGTGCAGACAGTCTATGACCTCACCATGTGACCTCCTCACCTGACCTCACACCTGCCCAGGTGTGAGGGTAGTGGGGAGCCTCCTCCTTGCTCCCACGTGGTGGGGGTATAGATGAGGGGACCCCCATGTCACATGTCGATTTTAAGAAATGTTGATGTCGCATGTCAGTGTTGCTTGATAATATTCATGTCCCATGTTGATTTTAAGAAATGCCAATGTCCCCTGTCACTATCGTTTCAAGCCTCATGTCTCATGTCGCTAGGCCCCATGTCACATGTTGATTTTAAGAAAAGGCCATGCCGCCGTGTCGAATTTAGGGGTCTACCCCCATCGTGGTGGCGCCACCCAATCACTGCTCTCAGAACTATTGCCAACAGGTCACCATTGTGCATGCTTCATGAAATGTTCTACTTCCAGTTCTACACCCTCTGTGGTCCCTTACCCCTCCCCACAGTCCTCCCCCACCTTGGTGTATTCCCATATACTACAGGCTATAAATGTAATTTTGAGAAACCTGATATGGAAGGTAAATATCAGGTCTCACTTGGCTATCGACATTTTAGTACAATTCCCTAGTTCACAGGTGTATAATCTACGAAAACATCACCATTCATATGTCTAGATTGGTTAGCTTTCTCATTAATCTTTACCACCTCTTTCTGATGTTTTTCCATAAACAAATTGTGGGCGTGGACTAATCAGTTCTTAGCCTGATGTGTTGATTTAGTTACTACAAATCTAATCCATTTATAAATGTTATCAGTCTTACTGTCAATTAGTTTATGCTGCATTTCTCTGTAATGTATAAATGGAAATGGACTATTGTCATGGAATGGCCATGTGTGAGAAAGTACCTTGGAATGTATAGAAATAATATGTGAACGTGCTAACCAGACTCGGCCCTACAGGCGACTGACACCAAATCAGGTGTGAACCATTTACCTGGTGAACCCTCTCACTCCCCATTTACCTGCCCCCCCCGCTCCCCCCCAACACCCCTCCCCCCCCCCCCAGCCACCACCCCCTTTATCATACCATGTCTGCTTGTCACCAGCTTTCACAATGGTTCACCTGACAGCCACACTAGGGACCAGCAAAATGATACCAGTTCAAACAAACACAGTGACATAAGCTTAGACTCTCCCCAGCTGCGTTTTTCTATAGAGTTTGGAGGGGGTGCTTTATTTCGTTTTTATTCTGTGTGGTTTATAGCATGTCTAGTGGAGCTGGGTAGGTGGGTATTGGTGGCCTAATGGCTTACAGGGCTGTATAGGGCTGTATGACTTTCACCACTGACTTCTATCAACCTAGATGTCTCACTCCTTGGACTTGACAAATCTGTTTAGATTTGATTTGACTTTTTCTTCTTTTATGTCATACTCACACACAACAGGTGTTTTGTCATCAAATTAAAGTTTTGATTTCTGAAGTTTGGGGATATCTTATGCTCGACGATCTCAACTACAGGTGAATGCAATGGAGTGTTATAAACCCCAATAATCAATGTTTCAGAGCAGTATAGAGGCAGTTTAAAAACACACAACTGATTCATTACATTTTCTGTTTTCTTAAAGGTATTTTCTGAAATTCAATGTTAAGTCTCTAGTCAGTACTAGGAGGAAAATTATATCCAATAAAGTGTTATATCCTATATTAACTATTCAAGTTAAGGAGGGCCCTGAAGCTTTGTAGTTGTCTAGATTTAAAAGGTCATTGGCACTATTGGAAGCTTTCTCTGATGAATTATAAAGCACCTGCTCAGAGGCTGAGAGGAAGTGACACCTAGATTTCTGATGCTCCCATTGATGAATTAGAACATGCAATGGATGGAACCCGGTTCAGATGTACACGACTTTCAGTATCAGTTTCACACCATGATGTTGCGAAAGCGCTGAAGTACTACACTGAAACCCTGTCCCATGGAAAAGTCGTCACTGCAGACGACCTTAGGGTCGCCATGGATTGATAACGACCCATGGTAACCTGGTTGATTACTTAAACTTGACATTTCAGCCACTATAGGGGGCCTTACTATACACCGATGTATTTTATGTGAATCACTCTGTGAATCACCAATTGCTATGTTGATATCAACCGTATATCGTCCAATGCCCCAATATGATATGGAGAATGTTCAGTGTATCTGATTTCGATTTTACCGTAATTAAATTTTAAAGCGTCATAGTTTGGATACGAATTATTGTTATCAACTTAGAAACACCCTTTTTCTGTACTAACCTATAGTTCAAAGAATGATGAACAACTGCTGCCATCAGTATCACACACATACAGTGTCGTACACCTCCACATGTATACCAGGTGACCTATATATGCTCTCAACAAGGCGTTATGGTAGGGGATGGGAAAATTGTGAAATCACATTGAAATAATATAGAAATCTATGAAGATGTGTGAAATCCATAAAACTAAACAAAAGTGATTACCTAGGGTCATCATCCTGATTGCACATCCTCTGGGTCATCACATATGACGAACTTAATGATAAGTGGGTACTCCTCCACGACACCAGCACAGTGAGTGCCCCAAGGTCGTCACTATTGACCATCTTAGAGCTCCACAAGGTTTTCAGTGTATCTATCACGGAACTGGCAGTGAGCTCTAGAATACTTAAATGGCTCGATTTGAACTGTGTGTTGACCTCTCTAAACATTGATCTCACGATTGATTCTGCCATGTATGTGAACTCAAATAGCCAAATGAAATAATCAAACTCAAACTGCACACAAAGTCATGTTCACTTCTGGAAACTTCCTTGTGTAGATGTTAACCCCACTGTACAGCCTGCTATTGATTTACCTTCCACACTTACTTTTTGTCTGTGTAAATACAATGCTTTTGCAAATATAATTCAATATTTTCGATATTGACTCCAACACTGGCTCTCTGCACGACTTGTTGCCAATAACATATTAAAACTCAAATCAAACTCATATAACCTAGCATAATATTGCATACGCTTGCTTCTGTTATATAATTATATATTTATTTCTAAGCTACTTTGGTACATATCCAAAACAAAAAGATTGATGTTTTTCTACACATATTTATTCTTGAACAGAATCATACATGTTGTGTACCCAACAATTGCAGAATGAAAACTACCATGTGAAGTCAGTCAAAATAGTCATTAACCAATACATATACTCATGAAAATCCATAGCCAACCATCAGATAGGGTCACCTAATGCTTACCCATCACCATTAGCAGACAACCTTTAACCTTAAACCCCACATTGTGACACATTGCCAATCAGACTTCTTTTGAGGCGAGGTACGAGACTGACTTCACCACATCTAAGACTGCACTGCTTCAGAGCCTGCATTATTTAAGCCGGCATTAGCGCCTCCTATCCGGCCCAATTTCCTAAGATAATTACCTAAATGTAACAGCCCAGCCAACAGGGGCCTGATGCCACAAGATAAGGACTGATAGGCAGTGATAGGACCCAGGCTGCTACAAAAGGGGGAAGGGGGTCCTCACACCCCTGTTGGTTCTGCATATAAATTATCTTGGTATAACAGGTTTTATACTCTGTTGGTGAAGAATAAATACAAGATAGTATCAGAGTATAGGAGTTGGTGATGGATAAGAAAACTGTGTCCATAGACTGCTGATCCTCAGCGATGCAAGATTAATATCGCATACACACGTAAATATTCATGTATTATTATCAGCAATGGCTGGCTAGCGATAATTGCCATTCGCTAAATTTCAGGCCTTTTCTTATGTCTTCTCCACCTGAAGTCTACAATCTTACATGTTGTTATGACCAACTCCTATTTTGTCTCAAGCTGTCTCAATTACTATTCACTATTTGCATGGAGTTTCTACCTTTTACATTCAAACTATCTTTGCCCATACAAATGTAATTTTCATTTGCCTAGTGCTCAATTTCACCTGTAATAGTTAATTTATCACCTAGGGTGTATCTTAAGGTCAGAGGGTGTCTCATATGTGTTACAGTACAGAAAAGCTGTGTGATTTCATATACTACTTAGTTTGTTGTCTTATCATTTAAATCAAAGACTGTTGAGAAGTACTTTGTGCACAAGGATTAGCAACCCATCTACATATATTGCTCTACTGAGCATACACTTAAAGCTCTGATAAAGAGAGGATATTTTATGACTTAAGCATAAGATCTCTTAAACACAAATACACAATTAAGTATCACCTCATCTATCGCCATCAACTGGGAGACCTATTTAGTAATCTTGACCAGGTTGTTTATCCCTATTTACCACTCCTCCATCCCTCCTCCTATCTAAATGCTTCCCCCTCTTTTGAAATCAAGACCAAAGATCGCACAAGAAAGCCTTTGTTGGAGATGGCTACAGCGCTTGGTTCTTGGCCTTTGAGGCTAACAAGGGGGTGTTATGTTTGTTAACCATGATGTATCCCCTGCCTCCCTCTGTATCCTTAACCTATCCGTTAATCAATTACACGATTTGTGGCATACCTATGGACCCTTTTGCAAAGGCCTTAGGAGAAGAGGAGGAGCCGAGGGACGCCTATTGGCCCCTGGCATGTAAACCTATAGTATTCAGCTGAAGATGACTACCGCCACCTACCGAGCTTCCTGCCCATCATTAAAACGTTTTCTGAATAGGGGAGTAGTAAAAAGACCTCCCCAGCAGAGATGGATATGTATGAAGTGGTACTCAGCGTGGTGCTAGAACCAAAGTGAACCTCTTCCATTACCTCCAAATCCTTCACCCATCACTATAATTATAGGCAAAGGTGCACGAGTAGAGTTCCCCGGCTTCGCCTCATGAAATAACCCTCAGTGGGGAAATCTGTGAGTGCTATTTTGTGTTTATCTCATGTCACTGTTAACAACATTTGACAAAAATCCACTTGATTGCTCTGAAAAAGCTAATTTGTAGTGGTAAAATAAACAACTTTGATGATTTGACAGGCCGTGAAATACGGCTGAGGGTTATTTCCCGGGCGTGTAAAATACGGCCCTCCTTAGTTACTTCAATAGGAGTGTCATATTCACCATGAAATGAAGGTTTAATGTTAGTCTCAATGCCTTTCAGTAATTATCAAGTCTTAACTCATTAGATGGTTCTGTCCAACATACATTGATATTGGCCAGGGGTCCTCAATTAAATGATTTAGGGAATTCAAGGCAGCCGTAAAGATTCCTGACCAGATGTTTTAAGGTGGGTCACTACTCTTTGATCAAAGTTAACAGAATCTCTCTATTTTTTTTCTACATGCAGTCTGAATCATATAGAATCAGAAAATGAAAAGAAAAAAAATACAGCATTTTGAAAAATTAAAGTATTTTTATTTTTCACAAAATAATAGAATTATGCACAGAGATGTAAAACCTCACATGTGAAACGCCTATACGTTCCACTTTACGGCAAAAATAATCTAACAGTTGTATGCATGGGCATTCTTGGTAAAAATATGATGTTTCTGGAAAGAATAGGAACACATTTTCATTATTTTGTAGCCTTATTAGCTAAAAACTGTATTCAAAGTTAACAAATTTCCTTTAACTCTCTCAGAAAATAGTTAAGATAATTTGCAAATATATATAAAAGTGCTTTAGATAGGGGGTCCCGGGCATATTTTTAGTTTTTTTTGGCCTTTGAAGTTAAAAAATGATGCAAAATCGGTCTAAATCTTACATTTAAAGCTAAGAATAGAGTGTAAAATGGCTAGAATCAGGGTATAATTTGATTACATCTTATATACTCTTGGTTATTTTAAGTAACTTAATGAGATCTATGTCATTCTAGGTAATGTTTTTTTGATAGATAGTTTCAATGTTTTAACTTGTTACCAGCGCCTTCGGCGACTGGAATTTGAAGAAAAACATTATGCTAGAAAACATCAATTCCCCCCCCCCTCCCCCACGCACCCATATTTCGACATCGGTAGGCCTATCCCCCCCCCTCCCCCAGCGCGCGGGAAGGCGTCCTGAGAGGCCAGCGTCCAGCTGACCTAGATACGACAGCGGGCTGCGGCGGTTTGTCATAGCAACATCATTCTCCAAGCATATTCTCTCGGAGGGCCCGTATCGGAAATTTAATCTGATGTATCTGAATGATTATACTTACTTTCAACATTATATTTACAGGAGGAGACCATATGTGTAAATACTGTAGAATTACATCGTATTTGGGCATAATTCTTTCATAATTATCTTAATTTAGTGTCATATTGAAGGCAAAAACAATGGCGGACTTTCTTTTTTCTTTCCACCCTTGTTACCAGGGACTCTGTGCGAGAGTAGCTAGGTCTAATTTGTACCCCTTTTCTTTCAAATAGAATCGGATTATGAGAATTAGTTAAATGAGGAAAAGGATTGCTTCATATGCAACCCTATGAATATTAATTGAAGGAAATTTGAGGAGAAAAATCGAGTTAACTTTGAAAAAAATACATACTTTTCTATAGCCTCTTTTGCTTTATCTGTTTCTGTCAAGCACTCAAGCCTAATTCAATGGGGTGATTCGCTGGTCCCAACTAATGCCGTTTTATATATAGGGGAATAAGAATAGCAAATATTATTGGTTGCAAATATATCAAATATTCAAAGTCCTATAAAATGCTTAATTCTGCTCGAAATTGCCCAATTTTTTAATATGACTTAGTAGGTATGTATATATTGTAGCGGCGACGGAGAGGGGGGGGGGGCTGTGGGTTCACAGGCCCCCTCCGCCGCCCCGGCGTGAGTTGTATATAAAGTTAATAGTTGCTACGCCGGACGAGGGAGGAGAAGATTGGCTCCACCGCTGAAAAAAAGGCAGAGTCAGCGGAACCCTCGCCGACGCGGAGACGTTCGAAATGGGGGCGTCGGCGAAGTTCGCCGGGGCCCAGGACGGAACGTCTCCGGGTCGGAGAAACGTCATCACGCTATATAAGCAAGGGGAGGCAGAGGGTTCAGTCAGTCTGGTTTGACGCTTGAAGCAGAGAGGATCTCCGACAAGACTTAGCTGGTGTGGCCAAGGAGAGCCAGGGCAATAAAGTATCTCCAGTTCAACTGTACTTAACGAGTTCTGTCTCCTTCATAATTACGGCGGACGCTACAATATATATGTATCCGGTTACTTAATATTAGCCCATTCTGATACATTTAAGCTGTATGTGCAGATACCTGCGCAGTGTGTCCATATTCAAGAGGTAGCGATCCACCTTAAGGTAAGCTTCAGACTCCTGAACTCATCTGACAACATTATTTTAGTCGATAGTTTACATCCAAACAGATTCTTCCATAACACAATATAAGGCATTTCTTAAATAGCATGATTTCATAAATGTAGACACCGTTGCATGGTACGTTTCCAGCTCAACACAAATAATCTATACATGTACTCACACCCCAACCACCTTACCGTACAACAACACCTCACTACCCTCGATACAACCTGGTCATGAAAGAAGGGGGCCTGTAGAGCCCCCTCTCCCTCTCCCTCCCACCAGCCACCCACCATGCAATGCCCCTTCGTGCCCCATCCCACAGCCCTCGTAGAAACGTGTAAAATGGGAAGAAATCCATAATGTTCTTTTCTAAAGGGATTGAGCTTTGGAATTCTATCGTGGCTGAATCCTTACCCAGATCCAGTCTCCACTGATGTGAATTTGATGTATCTGGTGTGATACTTTTTTCTTCTTCTTCTTCTTGTCTTTTTTTCATGCTTTCTGGGGTCTCTTTCAGTTTCGTATTATGTGCCACTACTTCTTCTTTTTTATATTCCATCTTCATTTTCTTATGGGTTGAATGTGCATCAAGTGCAGTAAGGGATGCACTCACTGTGCCACCAAAACATGGTATCTCTTAGAGCCTGGGAGATTTACACATCTGCCAGTGAACAGGAGTATGTTCAACACCATAGATATTATCATTGTTATTAGCTACCATGCATGGGATACTGAGCCGCTATCAACATCAGTTTGACAATATGTTAGCAAGTTTGCATGGGTTTCTGCATGGTAAACCACTTTTAGTTCATATGCTATACTACTGTTATTGGACTTGTACTGCTTATATTTTTGGGATTCTTAGCCAATAAATATTTTCGACAACAACAACAACATTGACAAGGGTCATTTGTCCTATTTTCTCCACGAAACCAGAACTTTAATAAAAAGCCTGCATACTAGGCGTAGATTATATTTGAGTGTATCAATGCATGTGTTTTAACGTCCCATGATGATAAAAAGAATTGCATAAGTGCTGCCTCAGACATTTTTGGACAGAAATGTTAAAAGTCAGTAGATTAGCCAAAGCCCATAGATAATTAACATATTAAGATTTTGGAATAAACTTTGTGTTTTTTTAAAGGTTTCCTGAAATGAAAATACATGATTAAAATCCCTTAGAAACAACAGAAGCTTTTTGGTTTGCTTTATCTCATTACATGTTATCGAGATAAAGCAAACCAGTTATTTTGGATAAACCGAACCCATGGTTTGGTGTATCTAAAGATATCTTAGGCTTAGGTTCTCTGCGACCATTAGACACCTATCTACACTGATATTCCTAGGCTCCCTATATGCCCAACCTCTCAGTCACTAGTGCCCAACCTAGTTAGTCATTATTTGGATCCCTATACCATCAACCTAGATTAGTTATTATTGCCAGGTTGGTCACTACTGACCAACCCACCTTAGTCTTTTTAGTTCCAGGGGGAGCCACTGAGTGGTCATCACAGGTGGCCCCAACTAGTGGCAGACAAGTACAACACACCAATGATGGACTTAGGTTAGCCACTACTGACTTACCCCTTGGTCATTTTTGAATATAACTTTGCCATTGTGACTAACACTCATATGACCAACCTGGGTTAGTCTGTACTGACTAACCCTTTCAATCTATGGATTTTCAGTGTAGTGGTGCTTTATTAAGTGATATATTTTCAAAGGCCAAGCTTCTTTTGTGTATTATGTCAAATGTCAAGTAATATACTATAACAAAGATGCTTGGAGTGTGCCATTGCTGTTGAAGACAAAATTAGTCCGTGGTACTGGTTGCCTAGATGGTCAGTCAATAGGGTTTTAGGAATATAGTACATGTTATGTAACAGGCTCTTGACTATCTATTTAAGAAAGCTATAAACTCTGGAAATTTAGTCGCTCGATTTATTCTCTTTGGTATAGGCTGAAAAGCGTCCCGTGTATTTTTGTGAACATTTTTGACAAATAGAAATATTTGACTACAACTACTGTAACAAGATGGCATTCAATCAATTATAAAATTCTATCAACAGCAGTGGAGAAATACATTGGATATCCAGAAAAGGACCAGGAGAAAAGATGTGGCAGAGGAGGTCGAGAGTACTCAGAGTATTTGAAATATGTGGTCTGTCACGCAGTGAGCATCCCTCTTCTGGCTGTGCCACCCCTCAGGTAAGGAAATGAGCAATTCCTGAGCTTCTGCTGAGCTACTCCATATCTATAGAGGCACTATGAGGCTGCCATGGTAACCTGATACTATACTACTCACCTTGTACAATGTGCCACATTCCACCTTGTCACCACATCTCATATTGAGGTGTGCTGAGGGTCTATGGTGCTTAGTGTATGGAGGCTGCATAGGGAGTCCTATACTAGAGGCAGGGCAGCCTTAGCATTGGCGTATCGCTGCACATCGCATGAACCTTCAAGAGTGGGTGGATTGTAACATTCAGACACAAAATGAAAGGTATGAGACAGGGCTATACCTCATCTTAAACTCCACAAGTTAGTACATTGTTTCATGACTTGGACGATTTAAGCCAACTGTTGGCATGTCTTATCCAACCCACTCTCCTGAGATAATTACCAAAATACATCAACGCAGCCAATGGTGCTCTGATAAAGACTGATAAGGACTGATAATTAATGGAACAAGGCCTGCTATGTACGGAGTTCTGGCCCTGTCTATCTGCATAATGCTGTAATGAATTATAACCTTGACCATCATGAGGCATGAATGCAGACCTAGAGAATAACTCTCCAGTGCTACAACCATGCATTAGGCGTCATGCTGACAAGGTCAATTCACTCCTGAAGGGTCAGGAAAAAACGAAGATAATGTTGAAGGCAGAATTGCCTAAGCATAAGTAAGTATCCAATGAGAGTTACAGTTCTTTTGTGATAGAGCATTACTATGTTTGACAGACAATGTAAATCTAAGAGGAGCACTCTATAGAGGAGGCTGTCAGAGCACCTACTGCAGCACCGGAAAATGCCTAGAGAGAAGGTAAGCAACACATGCAATGTAACTTTGCAGTGTAAGAATGCAATCTGCTTCTCTCTTCTTCAGACATAAAAGGACTATTTCCCTTCTGTGTCTGCTTACTTCAAAGGACTTCAACCTAAATTTTGCATATTGAGTTGCTGCCGATTGTCAAAGATTGCCTTTAGCTGCGAAATATTGTCTGCTTGTGAGAGAATAGACTATTTTCGTTACCTGCTGCCGTTGACTGCAGAAAGCTCAGATAAAGAGCTAATTCTGTGATGAAAAGATTACGGCTTAGGAGGGTCTAAGCTGAAAAACCTTTGAATACAAATACACAATGTATTACCACCTTCGTTATGCTTAAATTACATCACAAGTATGTCTCCTTCGTTCATTTAGTACTAAAGACTAGACTCCTTATCTCTATTTAGTATTCTCAAGCCTTCTAGCTTTGAAGCAAACAGGGGGCAATTTCCTTCCATGCCTCCTCCTGTATCCTTAACTGATTTGTCACTTGATTACACCATTTGTGCCACTCCTAAAGAAGTAATTAGTTTGGTTTCAGAATAGGGGCAGGAGCTGGGCATGTATATCCTATAGTAGTTGGAAGAACAATAATAGGATATGCTGACTTTCATTAAAATTAATAAAGGCATGAGGTATACATGTAATCCACACTGACTCTCCTTTTTTCGTTTCAAATGTCTCATCTATGTCCAGTCCCATTTAGAGTTCGTGTTTAATGAGGAATCGTCAATTATCATAATAGTTGGTCATAAAACTGCTCTTCCATTAAATGATTTTAGGGATTTGAAAACATTGGTGCCAATTTCTGACAAGTGGGTTTAAGACCACTCGCCTGACAATATGCCAAATAAACCACGCAATTGGACATTTGTTTCTGTGCTACACAAAGCCTTACTACAATATCCATCTAGCATCTAGATAAATTATAGCTTTAGATACCTCTGTGTCAAATGCGGTGATCCCGAGAGAAAAAGAGAAAAAAAATCTATGTATGCACTCACGTCCCAACCACAACAACTTTCTTGTAATTCACCCACACCCCTTCTCCTCCCAACAACAAGTGTCCATGTCAGATGGGGATACATCTCCTCTCTCCATCTCCCTCTCTTCTACAAATATAAAACGTGAAGAAATCCATAATGCGGTAGACATTGACAATTTTATCATGGCCATGTTTTTTCAAATCCAATCTACACTGGTGTCAATTTGGTGTCAATTTGATGCATCTGGAGTGACCTTTATACCACCATCTTTTTATTTTGTATCTTTAACATCAATCTAGTGCTGTGTGCAATTTTGTCTATAGTTCTAAAGTTCTTTCTATATTCTATATATTTTTTTATGGATGTGCTCTAAGGGCAGTATGGAAACCATTCTTGGTCTTGTGTGACAACATCTTGGACTTGCACAGTGAATGAGTATGAAGATTGGTCTTTACAGATGGGTAGGACAACCCTTTTAGATCATGAAATATCTATTCCAAGTGAGAAGCCTTTTTCTGGCTGCGCCGCTCCTCAGGTGAGGAAATTGGTAATTCTTGAGCATCTGCTGAGCTATTCCAGACCCATAGATAATCTAGGAGGCTGCCATGGTAACCTGATACTGTCTACTTCTCACCCTTGACAATGTGCTGCATTCCACCTTGTCACCGCATCTCATATTGAGGGTCTGCGGGGGTGGCTGTATCTATTCTTGATAGAGGAGTCTTGTTTTAGAAGTGACCGTGCCATTCAATGAGGATTCACTGCCTATTGCAATATGTTTCAGATGAGAGTTTATTTTTGTGGTCAGACTAGAGAGTGCATCGTATACTGTTCATTATGCTAGTATCTTTCTCCTTTTCTTCAATGCTATTCAAATATCCCATGCGCAATGTCGATTGACCTTTACTACACTTCAGTATATATAATACTTCAAGAGTATTGATTTTGTCTTCCTTTCCTTTCCTAGGGTATTATTGCATACTATGAAAAGAAATAAAACAGTGAATGATTAATGCTTATAATGTAACATTATATGTAGCTCAAAGAAGGCAGTAGAGAATGTACTGTTGTTTTTGGGGTGGATGTGAGCACATATTATCTATGCAGCCTTATGTCTTGAAGGTATGTAATGACTTACTTTGTGTAGTAAATGACAATGTGGAACATTAGACAAATATTTCTGTTAGATCAAAGACATGAGCATGATGAGAAATAAATGTTCCTGCGTGATCTCCTGCATATCCCAAAATATGTTGTATACTAAAGGAATGTGTGCTTAGAAAATACACTGTAACTACATCAAAGGAGCTGACTCAAACAGTACACTTTAATCTCCAAGCTATGGGGAACCTTTCTTTCTAGCATAACAGTACATTAGCATGAGTGACCTGATATTGAACGTTATCCAATTATATTTCCTTGTGTCCATGATGATTATGTAAAACCAATATATCCTTCTCATTTGTACATTATTTTTTTAGATATGTGGTCTTCCACTCAATCTCCATTGTGCAATTCCTTTGGTGACAGTTATAAATTTCACTAAATAGAAACAATACAATACAATTGTAAAAGTCTTTCTTTCCTATCCGGAAATCCCAGTGATAATCAGAAGAGGGTTGGATTACTCTCAAAAGACATTCATGTGTGTGGATAAAAAATAAGTCTTTCAATAACCCTCAGACTGTAGCCACTAACACACTAATATACTTTATGCTAGAAATCTTAGTTAGTACTGACCAACTCCCTTAGTCGTTTTTTGGCTACCTATATGACCAGACTATGTTAGTGAATACTGTCAGGCTGGTCGGTATTGACCAACTCACCTTAGTCTTATCCATTTCAATGAGTATCAGGCTAAGTCTTTTTGGGTAAGGCATTAATAGCTATGCTCTTTTGCCTGGCCAATGTCCCTATGACTAACCTCAGATAGCCTAGAGTTGATATCCTAGGGTTGATTTGTTACACTTTGTTACACTTTGACCATGATATCACCATCCATGTGATATGTCAGCAGCTCTCTAATCTCATGCTATAAAGATACTTATTAAGGAAGCCATGAAGAAAAATGAGAGCAAAGGGTAACATATTCCACAAAAAAACAATAAAAAAATTTGAGGCTATTTTGAGCTAACTTTTGAAACCATTACAGTTATATTGTGCCCGATGAAAGAAACGGCCAATTAAAAGCAAAATGCCCGATATTATCACACGGACTAAAACGATCCACCACATCCAGAAAATCGAACTAATATGCTCCATTTTACTGAACCAATTCAGTGTTGTCTTAAAATACCCTAGAAGTCTACCCCATCTGGGAGCTTGTTCTTGCATGATTCATCATTTTCAAATCATATGTTTCAGAGGGATTATAATTGGCTTTGCCGTGAGAGTTTTTGTCACAAACAGGGTGATTTGCTGTTATAATTTTCCCCTTAACCCTATTGTTTACGTCCATCTTCCTATAGGATTCAATCTATATACACTGCCAGTGTCATTCACAACATCATGATAGAATAACTACAACAATAACATGTCAACTAAACGATGAAATATCCATAATCAAGTATCCTTCCCTAAAGGTTAGGAAAGCATTGTGTTAGGGTAGGAAAGCATTGTGTTAGGGTCCCCAATGGATACTGCAGGGGCAGAAGGGAAGGTGATGGCCCCATACCCTGTAATCTTGATACAGCAATATGGGAATTTCTTGAATCAAACATGCAATATGAAGCTTAGTGACGGTGTACTCTTTGAAAATCAACATTAGGGCATGGGACAGGTTCTTTTAGTGTCAGATGACCGTGTCCATCGATTAGGTACAACAAAGGTCACGGGGACTCTCAACGGAAAAATAAAGCACACTAGCTGCCATACTGCATTATTGCTGAAAGAAACAAGCTGATTTTGAATTAAAAAGGAACAGAAGCACACATTAATAAGGGAGAGACTCAATTAGGAAAAAAAGGGAACTGCAGCAGAAGTGCAAGAGGACCAGAAAGAAAATAAAGCTTGGGAATGAAGTGGGGAACGAATGGGGACATTAGCTAAGGACTGTATATACAATTCTGAATAGAGGAGGCATAGTGACATGGAAAATGAGATGCAGAGAGAGTGCTTCATAAAGAGGCAGCAGGACAGGGAATGTATTGGAAGATACAGCAGGCAGATGTCAAGGTAGCATGGTGTGAGCTTCAGGATGAGTAACCTGGTTTATATATTAAGGTCTTACAGAATAATATAATGTCTGTACATTTTAAAAGAGGTGTGTTAATCTTTATTTTGTTCATTAGACTAACTAAAGGGCCAGTATTAAGTTTAGATTTTTAGAAATAAGAGAGACATGCACAGCCAGAGGCACTGTAGAGAGACTGCCATGACTATGTGACTGTACAAAGAGGAACTGACTGACTGGAGTCCAGAGGGAGAAGCTACTCACAGGCACAAACGACTCACAGAGGATTGAAGCTGAACTACTGCTCACTCATTAAACTCCAAGCATGCAACCAGGCTGTAATCAAAGCAACAGAGGGCACGGATTCTGCTCCTACTCTAGACTGACTTTTATGTACTTGGGCCATGTCAAGGGTAAACATCTGAGAAAAAATATACATGTAAATCTAAATCCACTACATGCAGACAAACCTTTTCATTATTGTGCCAGTCTGTTATTATCAGAAGGTTCAATACTCTAACTATGCCTATCTATGCTGGTCTCGAATGAGTGCCAGGGATAATGGGTAAACTAAATCAATTAGTGGATATATACTTATGATCATAGCAAGCAGTAACCAGTCGGCTGATGCCTAGTAAGGGCTTTGATATGGCTTATAAAGAGCTTTTCACGCTGAATGAAATATAGATAGAATATAGAGTATACAGAGTCAAGAGCTAAACCTTTGTGTAGTTGGATATTTGAAAATATTGTATGTATAAGAGCCTGAGCGGTTATACGGGTATATTGCTTAGTATAGGTGACCACGCCCCCTTATATAGGACGCGCTGACGCAGGGGTCGTGGTAGTGTGTAAATTTCCCTCCAGGGGGCATATATGGCTTCAGCATGGTGCTTTTCATGTGGGAAGGACCACACAGCACCCCGAGGGAAGAACTGTAAGGAGGAAACTGTCCCTGGGTATCAGCCATTACCGTTGAGAAGATCGTCCAGGCTGAAGGAGGATTCAAAGGAGTCCAAGGAGGAGGCCATGGAGGCCGCCAATAAAAGTCTGGCGGACCTCCACAGCGAGGAAAAATTCGGCAGCCGTGCGGATTACCTCGAATACCTCGAGGCACTGAATGCTGAGCAGGAGGAGCAGGAGAAGGTGGACGCCCTGGAGGAAAAGATTCGTGCTAGGATCACCGGCAGTCGCTCCAGGAGTAAAGAAAAGACGAAGACGATCCCACCTATTCCCCGGGACCCTACCCCGGACCCCCGGACAAGCACCCCCGGACTCTTCAACTTCAAGCAAGAAGGTAGAGACAGTTCAGCTGAACGTATTACTAAGAGTAAAAGACGATTTGATTTGAAGAGGTTCACTCGAGGCAGGGAGCCACGGTCTCTCTCATATGCTGAACTGATGTATGTGTCCATTAACTGGGCATGTGTGGGCATTGACGACCACACATTTGACGACCTGGCTGACATGAGGAAATTTCTCAGACATTTAGCCTTCATGTCCTTTAAGGCATCCAGTGACTTGTATGAGGAGTGGTCATTTGCAGAATATGACGCTGATGTACGTGAGGAGTGCATTTGGGGTAAAGACATTGACGAGTTTGGCTTTGGTCTCGAATTTGTGGAAAAAAGACATTTTGGTACCGAGGGTTTGAGGAAGCCTAAAAAAGAGGCACACACTGATTCTAAGAACGCAGGTAGAGGTAGAGGTAGAGGCAATCCTGCTAACAGAGGCAGGGGTGCCTCATACTCTCAAGGTGGGTCGGGGCCTCCAGCCGCTGGCAGATCCGTCCAGGGTTTAAGAACCAATGAGGTAGGGGATATCATCCCCTGTAACAGGTTTAATGCTGGAGGCTGCGATTCACGTCCATGTGCTTTTGCGCATATCTGCAACAAGTGTCATGACCCTACCCACCGATCAGGGGATTGTGTTAATGTTCGTATGCATAAGGCATAGGGGGGCGTCTCACCTAGTCACAAGGCTCCCACCACTGTGTTAACATCCAGTACACAGCAGCCTGGACAGGGCGCTTGTGAGGAAAGTATAAATAATAATACTAAACCTGAGTCTACTGGTGTGTATCACAGTGGTACTTCTCAAGTGGCCGCTGCCGAGGGTGCTAATTGTGTGGGTGAGGTGGAATGTATTGACCCAGTGACCCCTTGTAAGGTTGATTTAAGTGTAAACACAGATCAGCTGGTTACCGCTACTACAGTAATTCCTATTGGGAAAATCATTAACACTAATGTGAATGGTTGGCCGCTGCCTACCGGTAATGATTGTATAACTGTTACAGTAAAAGAATCAAAGGGCCCAAGGGAGTCTACTTTCTGTGTGTACAAAAGATGTTTTGATGGTATTTGTGCTTGTAAATATGTATTAGATGGTTCATTAATTACATTGAAGCCTTGTCGGGTGTTCACAGAATGCTTTATGTGGGGCGAAGTCGATTGTAATTGGGCTTACTTGATAGAGGGCACTGTATTTGGGTTCAGAATTGTTAACCCTGATTGTCCTTGTGTGTATGAAAATGAGAATTATAACTCGATTTTGAAGCCCGAAAATCATGAGTTTATGTCAAAAAGGCTCGATTTAGAAATCGAAAGAGGTCAGATATTGGTTGCTGATTCTAAACCTAAATGTATACATGCTATAGGGGCAGTAGAAAAAAAGAAAGACCCCTCCGATACTAAAGTTAGTATAAGACCTATTACAGACTGTTCTAGGAGTGGTGATGATATCCCTCCAGTCAATGAGTTCTGCAGCGAAATATGTGAACGTTTCGTTTACAAGACACTTGATGATGTATGTGATCTTTTGAGAGAGTCCATGTGGCTCTGTAGTACAGACATAAGCGACGCCTATCGTGGTCTTCACATATATTATGGGGACAGGCAGTTCCAAGGTTTGAAATGGAACAATAATGATGGTAAAGGTGATGTGACGTATGTGGATACCAGGCTATGTTTTGGTATGGCGTCAGGCCCCTTTGTATTTAATTCTATTTCTGAATTTGTTGTACGTTGTATGTATAGGAAAGGTTTCACTTGTGTCGTCAATTACTTAGACGACTTCCTAGTAATGGACATGGACAGAGAAAAATGTATTGAATCTCAATTGAAATTGTTCAGAGTGATCAGACATTTAGGCTTCTCGTTGTCATTCAAAAAAATTTCACCTGTAGCGCAAAAGGTGATTTTTTTGGGGATTGAAGTTGATAGTGTCTCTATGAAACTTACTTTACCTGACGATAAAATGTCTAGTTTGTTGGATAAATTATCCCATGCTGAAGGTAAACTCAAGCTAACTAAACAAGAGGTTCAGTCTTTAGCTGGCAGTCTGGCACACGCTAGTAAGGTTGTGAAGGGTGGCCGCTGCTTTACCCGTCGTATTTATGATTTATGTAACATTGTAACAAAACCTCATTATAAGATAAGATTATCTGGTGAGGCACGAGCTGACATACGCTGGTGGTTAGAATTCGCAAGAGAATTTAATGGGTCTGAAAAAATAATTAGACCAATTGACACACATCTCTCAGTATACAGTGACTCGTCTTTCTCTGGCTTTGCGGCTCAGCATGGTCGGGATTGGTTGATGGGGGTTTGGGACCCCGGGGGCCGCTGCCCCTTGCATAAAAATGCAGAACACCATTGGGTGCCCCCCCCTCCTAATTATAATAAGAACATTAATGAATTAGAATTTTGGCCTGTTCTGCTAGCAGCCAAGAGATGGGGTCACGTATGGAGAGATTGTGAGCTAGTGTTCGTCACAGACAACACCCAGGTTATGCATATGTTGAATACCGGTAGAAGCACTAATAAGAAATGTATGCAATGGATCAGAGAAATGTTCTGGTTGTCTGTTAAATTAAATTTTCATATTAAATCTGTGTTCATACCTACTAAGGATAATATTATATGTGACTCTTTGAGTCGTTGGGGTGAGAGGAACGCTAGGTCTAGACTTTTAGCAGTGACTTCCCCAGATTCATTCTGTTGTTATACTTATTTATAATGTCCTTCCAGGTCCATGTGCGCGGTTATCAGCTAGGCTGGAGCTGCTGCTGAAACATAATGTGGCGGAGAATACAGACAAGACGCGTGCTACGCAGGAGAAGAATTATTTGCAGTTCTGTTTAACATACGGTATTGATTCATTGCACCCTGGTAGAGAGGGCATAGCTTTTTATATAGCTCACCTGTCCAATACACATAGGTATGTGTCGATAAAGAACTATTTATCTGGAGTAAATTATTACTTGGGTACTTACCGAGTTCCAGGGGTCCCATACGAGGACCCTCTGATTATTAGGGCCCTGCGAGGGGCCCGTAGGTTCCTAGGGGACTACTCAACACAGGCGCTAGCATTGTTACCTGAACATCTATTAGTTATGTTTGCTGTGTTACCGGCCTCGTTAGGCCATACTTGTTTCTGGGCCGCTGCCCTACTGGCGTTTAGATCCTTATTAAGGAAGTGTCATTATACTTGGAGTGACAGCATGTTGTGTAGAGATGCCTTTGAATTCTATGATTGGGGGATGATGGTTTCTGTTTCTCGGACCAAAACTATTCAATTTAAAGAGAGGAGATTGTTATTACCTGTGTGCAGAGTCGATAATAAGGCATTATGTGCTGTACATTGGGTGGAACGCCATTTTGAAGAGGTTAAGGGTAAGCCCTCACACCCTGCCTTCATGATTCCTGAAGGGGATGATATTAAACCGTTGTCATATACCCTGTTCTCAAATATCCTCAGTTTAATTGCAGACAGGGCCGGTATAGAGGCTGAGAGGGTCTCTAGTCACGGCTTCCGCAGTGGAGGAGCCACGTTTCTGGCAAGGCTCGGGATTGATCTTGATGTTATTAAGGGGCGGGGGGACTGGAGGAGTGATCAGGTCTTAGTCTACCTCCGCAGGCCGATTCAGGATAGGATTGCTTCAGATTTCCGAGTGGCAAATATGTTGTCTCAAGTAGTGGATTTGTAGTTTATACCGTATTATTCATGATTACTCTTATAAAGAGTTAATGTGTGCTTCTCTTATGAAGAGTTTAGCTGGCTGTGTGTCGCAGTATTCATGTTATTCATCCTGTGACCTTGGCAGGTATATCCAGCCATACGCTTAATGCACCCATTATCATGTGTTTGGTTATATGTATTGTATTATATATCCATAGCTCATCTACTACCGTATACGCTAGAGTAATATTGTATGTATAAGAGCCTGAGCGGTTATACGGGTATATTGCTTAGTATAGGTGACCACGCCCCCTTATATAGGACGCGCTGACGCAGGGGTCGTGGTAGTGTGTAAATTTCCCTCCAGGGGGCTCACGGCTGGTCGCTAAGGACGCCGCACCATACAACACAGTTGAATTCAAAACTTACTGTTTATAGTGTATATAATAAAGAAGGGCAGGTATATCCAGCCATACGCTTAATGCACCCATTATCATGTGTTTGGTTATATGTATTGTATTATATATCCATAGCTCATCTACTACCGTATACGCTAGAGTAATATAGTATAGGAGGCGGACTTGTCTCAACATAAGACATACCCAAGGAGACTTATGTACAGTTCGGTAGATCGTTAAATTTACAGATAATTTAGACCTTAAATACACCCTAGCATTGAATAATTCCTTGAGAGTTTCTGCTTGTAAGAGAGTAACCTGTTTCATTAAACACCTCTATCTACTGCAGACGTGTCATACATAATTATACTTTAAATTATGGTTTAGGACCTAAGCACAACAACCTTCAAATGTAAACAACACACATTAAGTATCCCCTCCATCATCCCTCAATGCCTGCTTCATTTTTTCACTTACTCAGATTCGTTATCTTTAATTAGGACTCCCCAGCAGACTAAGTAATTCATTATACCATTTGCGACACTTATATAGACTTCATTACACTCTTAAAACAGTGTTTAGATTGTTAATGTGCATGTTTGGGGGTTAGGAAGGACATCAAATAATTACTCATGCCAACCCAACATATTTATTGGAAAGGCCACACAACTAGGTAACTTCTGAACAGAGCATAGCAATGAACAAAGCAATAGCCATCTTGTATTAGGATAACCTATGTATTTAAAGACCTATGTCTATGACAGGTTCTGACCTCAAAAAGAATAAATATTAAGTGTATATATATGCACTCTTACCACAACTACAACAACCTTCTTGTTATACACTCACACCCCCTCCACCTCACCACAGCAAGTGGTCATGTAAGAACGTATCAGGTAGTCCCTCGCTTCTACCCACCCACCCACATACCATCACTCTCATCCTCATTACCATACAAACGCCAAAACATGCCCCCAGTCCCATCCCATGCCATTCCCATCCCACGCCAGAAAATGTGTGAAAGGGGGAAAAAATCCACATTTATTGGGATAGAGGTTAAGAATTCTGGCCAGATCTTTCAAACCAATCCATACTGATGTGAATTTGATGCATCTGGTGTGATTTATTTCTGTTTTTCTTTTTACTTTGTAGTTTTCTTACCAGTCTTGTGTTGTGTGCAATTTTTGTTTTTTTATTCCCCCTTTCCTTTTCTATAGATTGGGTGTATACCAAGGGCAATGCAGAATGTATTTCCAGTCTGGTGTGGCAAAATATTGGACCTGCCTTGCGATATGGTGCTTTTGTTCAAGAGGTGTCTTTTAAAAAGAGGTAGGATGTGCCTTTCAGATGATATCTGTTCAAATTGAGAAGCCTTTTTCTGGCTTAGCCACTCCTCAGGTGAGGAAATGAGCCATTCCTGAGCCTTTACCGAGCTACTTCAGACCTATAGATAATCTCGGAGGCTGCCATGGTAACCTGATACTGTCTACTTCTCACCTTTGACAATGTGCCACATTTCACCTTGTCACCACATCTTGTATTGAGGTATGCTATGGGTCTGAGGGGGTGAATGTATGGAGGCTGTATTATAGAAAGTGGGGTCCTGTTTCATAGGGAACCTTGCAGTGGATGTATCACTGCCTATAGGAAAGGCTTTCAGGGTAGTGTATATAGCAAAACTTTACCGTATAGGGCATCTTATCATGTCCTTGATACTTGGATTAGATAACTACTGGATTAGCATGAATGTCAAGAGTAGTGGCAGTCAGTTTAGCATTAGATCCTAAAGGAGTGAGGTGGTCAGAGTTTCTCGAGACCCTGATGAATAGGGCAGTCAAAATTCTGACCCCAAGTTGAGTAGCTCTAACAAAAGTTGAATTTCTGAAAGTTTTTAAATGCCTAGGTTTGCAATACTCCACACAGTGGCTCTAGACACAGTCGGCCCTGAAATACAAAGGCGGTGTTGGAGCAGGGTAGTCCATTTACAGCTTTGCCGCAAAAACAGTGAAATTTCCCAACCTCTGATAAGTGGCACGTAGGGCAGCGGTGGTTTCTACCCTCAAAGACTATATAAGGTAAGTACCTAGGTGATATTTGGGTAGATACATAGTTTGATTCAAATAGATGTGCGTCATTATATTGTATTTTTGTATATAAAGGAGCTCGTTTTCTCTGAATGGCCAGAAAATCTAGAATATTCCAACCTCATAATGTCTCTCTCTTTGCCTTGCTGCTCGAGGAAGGCAATATGGAATTTTCAGATTTCAGCTCATGTAGCACACATGTAAATGGTGGGTGGGGGGGATGTCAGGAAGATATGCATGTGTAGTAAATAGCAATATGCAACATTAAACCCGCATTTCTCTTGGATCAAAGACATGACCATGATGAGAAGTAAATGTTCCTGTGTGATCTCATGTATATCTCAAAACACGTTATATACTAAGGGAATGTGTGCTTGGAAATTTACTGCAACTACATCAAAGGATCTGGCTCTAGCAGTACACTTTTACCCTTTAAGGGCTGCAAAGTGTTTTAGCGCCATTTGTCATCATGGTACATGAACTGATAAATGCATCTTTAGGGAGTCTACTCACCAGGGCTTTATTTATACACTATGTCAACCAACCAGGGCTGAGCTCATCAGAACGTTGGGTTTAATACATGAAAGCACACTACAATGCAGCCTATAGTTTTCATCTACAAGCGGTGGAAAGCCATCCATTCTGAACAAAGAGACCATAAAGTCATGCATGCAATTGCATGAGCAGAAACGGATCTCCTTATACAGGTGTACATGCATGGACACATTTCAACTACATTGTAGTGTCCAATATTAATAGCCTTTTATATGGGATAGTTTCTTGGGATGATTCACTTCTACTATCCATTTGCCCATTTTTGACAGCAGAACATTTTCTTTACCCAATACAAAAGAAAATTCATGAGGGACTGTAGTCTATCCTGCAGCTGTGTTATATATTTAAATTTATATGTACTGTAAATTCCCGCGTACTACCCACATCTCGCGTATAACCCGCACCCCTAACTCAGGAGAATCCTATGACCCGTTTTTGGATCTGAAAATTTAAAGTTTAGTACTATTCTATAGTGATAAAACCCCTCGTATAACCCACACCCTATATAGGCATGTCTGGTATCAAATGAAAGCTGAGTTTGGTTCGCGTACAACCCGCGGGTAGGTGTTATGCAAGGCAGAATAAAGAATGATTTAGTCGTCAGAAAGGCTAAGGCATAATGAAAAGAAATCATGAGAATCCTTTGGGTCTTATCTGAAATTCCCAGTGATGATTGAAACAGGATTGAATTACATATGGCACTCAAATAGCAGCTCAAAATAAATTCCATCATTGCTCCTCCAAATTATAGCTATTCACAGCCACACATAGACTTTGGTGTTGCATTGCTTAGACCATTTCGGCAGGAAGACCTTTCAGAAATACCTTTCAGCATAAATATAACCTCAAGCCCCACATTCTATGCTATCTGAAAGGTAATTGTCTGTATGAGATGTTTGCAAACATAGCCATTACAAGCAATGTACAACAACAACATGACAACTGAATAATAAGTCAACAGTATAAAAATCTGTCTTCCACGTACACTACAGTTACGATAGCATTGTGCTTGGGTCATTAATGGATATGGCCCAGTAAATCTCTATTATTATGTGTATAACTGAATAACTATGATGTACAACCAGTCATAGGATATAAGCAGCAGACCACTATCTGGGCTTCGGAACATTACTGTGTCGGCGCTAGTAAGCTTATGGTGAGCAGGTGATGTGTAGGAATGGTGAGGAGCTCAGGGGACTGGCCATGTAGGGAAAGGTCAAGCAGATTAGGAATAGAAGGGTGCAGAGTGATGAAGCTCTGGACACTAGAGGAGCAGTAGGCAAGGTGATGGCCCCAGACCCCTAATTTGTATACCGCAATATAGGAATTTCTTAAATTAAACATGCAATGTGGAGCTTAGTGACTTTTTGAAAATCAACATTGGGCATGGGAAAGCTTCTTTAATAAGTGTCAGGTAACCATGTCTATCCCTTAAATTCACCAAAGGGTATGAGGACTGAAGTGAAAAGGGGGCACACTAGCTGCTACCATACTCCATCATTGCTAAAAGAAATAAGTTAATTTGGAATTATGAAGGAGCGGAACCACAATTGAAAAGAGGAACAGGCAGAAAGAAGTAGCTGTGTACAGTGGACTGTCCAAGCACCCAAAAATATAGAAAATGCGAAGCCAGATAAAAATAATAATTTTTTGAGACGAAGCAGGACATATGATTATGGGAGGATACAGAAAGTAGAGATGAGGGCGGCATGCTGTGAGTTGCAGGATGTGTAATCTGGATAGTATAGTGAGTGTGGACAGGATCAAAATTATAAATCTTTGTACATTTGAAAAAAAAAGTGTCTGTCTGGTCATTAGACTAAACAAAGTGCCACTACAAAGTTCAGAACATTGGGAAAAGGAGCAGCATGCAAGGACAGAAGCACTGTAGAGAGACTGCCAGGGATATGTGACTGTGCAAAGAGGAACCCGCTTACTTGGGCAGCTGGAAGAGGTTGGGTCAAGAGGGAGAAGCTGCTCACAGACCCAAACAGGACACAGAGGATTAAAGCTGTGCTGCTCACTCATTAAACTTCAAGCATGCAGTCAGGCTGTAATTAAGCTACAGAGGGTAGGGATTATGCTTCTGCCCTAGCCTGACTTTAACGTGTTTTGACTATTTGAGGGGGGGGGTATCGAGAAAAAAATAGATATGCAAATCAAATTCCAATACATGTAGACATACATTTTCGTTACTGTGCCAGAAATTGGTCTATCAATTTGCTGCTTTTAATTATTAGCCATTTGTCCCATGCTTGCACTAGTATAGAAATTTACAGACAACCGTCCAAGAATGACACAATTTAGGAACATGTGTGTTCCTCAGGGAAACCACAATTTGTGTACACAAGATAGACACAGGTGGTTCTTGAGAATATTGAATGTTCCTAGTGACATCTATATGGCACTAGCGCCTTAGGGTATGGGGGCCACCATCCTGACTCAGAGCAACTCTGAAAAGCATTTCAGTCATCATACTGGTTTGGCATAATTTAAGAAAAGTGTCAAGCCATTTACCTAAAAATATTGGACACCTCTATGGGATGCTCATGAGATTTGAATTTGAATGGATAATCTGGCCAATTATACCTATCAATACTCTCTCCTGATTGAAACGTCCGAGTTGCCAATCCAACGTTTTTATTGGAAGGGCAAACCCACCTACCCACCCACCAACACCCTCATCACCATACTGACACAACAACATCAAAAAAAGGCCTGCAGCCCATTCCCACACTATTCAGGGAAAATTTGCAAAATAAGGCAACATCTAAATGTTCTTTTCTAAAGGAAAGGGGGTTGGGAATTCTCTCCTGGCCAGATCTTTTCGTACCAATCCACACTGAAATGAATATGATGTATCTGGCATGATTTATTTCTGTTATTTACCCATCTTTTTACTTTGTAGTTTTTTACCAGTCTTATACTGTGCGCAATTCTTACTTGGCTCAGTCTCAGGACTTTGTAACAATTGGATAGTCTTTGATCGGGTGACATCTTTGACCGGGTGACGTCTTTGACCTGGTGACGTCTTTGACTGGGTGACGTCTTTGACCGGGTGACATCTTTGACCCGTAAGCGTTATTATAGCAAAAATTAGGCATAAATAGTAAGACATGGGTGGAAAATGTCAAAGGATATTCTCACACTATATGAAAGGACATTTATTTAAAGTTTATTATATTTAAAAGTAGGCCCTATTATGTGCATTATAGAGTTATGTAATTTTTTCCTCTGCCTGGTCAGAGACGTCACTTTCTATATCAAGTTGACTTTGAAGAGCTGCACTTCTTTTTCAAACAGTAGAGATATAGAAAAAAAAAAAAAAAAAAAAAAAAAGCCTTTTCTAGCTACCCGGTCAAAGACGTCACCCGGTCAAAGATGTCACCCATTCAAAGACTATCCAATTGTTACAAAGTCGTGGGGCTGAGCCTCTTACTTCTTTTTTCCCTGTTCTTTTCTATTGATTGTGTGTGAACCAAGGACAGGGCAGAATGTATTTCCTGTCTGAATATTGGCCTTGCAGTGTGAAGTATGCCTGATGTTGAAGAGCTGTCTTTTAAAAAGGGGTAGAATATACCTTTCAGATGATGAAATATCTATTCCATGTGCGAAACATTCTCCTTGCTACACCACTCCTCAGGTGAGGAAATATGCCACTCCTGAGCATCTGCTGAGCTCCTCCAGACCCATAGATAATCTAGGAGGCTGCCATGGTGACCTGATACTGTCTACTTCTCACCCTTGACAATGTGCTGCTTTTCACCTTTTCACTGCATGTCATATTGAGGTGTGCTGAGGTTTTGCGGGGATGAGTGTATGGAGACTGGATATAAAGTGGGGTCCTGTTTCAGAAGTAAGCTAGTAGTCGATGTCAATGTATCACTGCCAATTGCAAAAAGCTTTCAGGAGAGAGTATAGTACAGGTTAACCATAGAGGGCATCTTATCATGTCCTTGATGCTGGGAGATTCTCATAAGTAGTATGTGTACAATTATGTACATTATAATCCAGTTTTGGTTAGATACATAGTCAATTTAAATAGATGTGTCCGGTTATTTTTTTCTGTATAATATGTATATGGACCAAACAATTTTCCTGAGATTACCTGTTTTTCATGTCATTAGCATCTACACAGTATACTTTTTCTTTTTTTTAAAGTAATAATTCAACTTTATTCACTGGATGTGTAAACTTGTTACAGCGAATTTTCCTTAGTGGGTTTCTCAGGTTGCATGTGTTGTACACTGTAAAAAAAATATCGTCAAAATGACGTTGAATCACCGGCAACTTTTGGGACATAACTTTCACAGTTTTTTTAACGGTGTTGGTCACCGTAAATTTACGCAGGATCACTGTTCATTTTACGTAGAATCACTGTTAATTTTACGTTAAATCACCGTTAATTTTATGTAGAATCACTATCAATAGATTTAGAGTATTCAGATATACAGAGAATATTTGATAAGCCTCACAGGGAGTCTGATTATGGTGACTTTAGTTACTGTAGTATACATCTAAAGACTTATGGACAAGCCATACTTTGACTTTGTCCTTATCCTATATGCCACACTGGCGATCTTACTTGCATACTAGCCCTGGCCTATACAAGAGGTTTTACTCTATAGGATTGATACAAGGCAGAATTTCCAGAGGTGAGGATATATGCATAGTATGCTACCACAAAATAGGTGTATAGATCCAGACAGCTACTTTCCTCTGGATATTATCAAGTGATCATGGTATTTTGTCAAACCTATCACAAGATTAAATTGTTAAATTGTCGAACATATAGATTGATTGAAAATTACCATTATTTCAACATGTATACTCCACTTCCAGGGCTCCCACTCTCCAGAAAAATCTTCTTACAAACCAGGCCACCTATCTATGGCAAGATCCACTATATGTGGCTCCCTCTGGGAAGTGACATTAGAAAATGAATTTACGTTGAATCATTGTAATCCAAACCAGGTTAGCATTTAACAAGGATCCACTGTGAAATGGCTGATATTTACGATGCTTCATTGTATTCCAAATAACGGTGAATCAGCATTAAATTTTACAAAGTGAATCTGTAAAAAGTACATCTATTTTTTACAGTGTATGTATACACTTCGTAACATATATATACTCTAATTCAGCCTAGGGTGCCTTTCCAAATAATCCTTAATGCTTAGAATCTGAGATGGATTTATGTCATTTCCCATCCAAACTCTTCATATAATATATTATATATACATATATATAATATATATACATATACACATATATTTGGACGACACAATAAAAAAAATTCAAACATTTCGAACCTGTGATGTAAATGCCTTTGATTTGCTGCTTAGGAAAGAGAATATAAAATGCACTCGTTTTCGGGTAACAGCATACATACAATTATGTAGCACACATGTAAGTGGGGGGGGGGGGGATGCAAGTATTTACAGTAAATGACAATATACAAAGTTAAACACGCATTTCTCTTGGATCAAAGACATGAGCATGGTGAAAAGTAAATGTTCCTGTGTGATCTCCTGCATATCTCAAAACATGTTATACACTAAGGGGATATGTGCTTGGGAAATAAACTGTAACTACATCAAAGGATCTGACTGTAACAGTATCCTTTTACCCTTTAAGGGATGTAAAGTATTTTAGCGCATTACGTCCTTGGTCGTCATGATACATGAATGCATCCCTGTGGAGTCTAGTCGCAAGGGCTATATTCATACACTATGCCAACCAACTAGGTCTGAAGTCATCAAAATGTGGCGTTTAATGCATTAAAGCACAACACAATGCAGCCTATAGTGTTTTAATCTACAAGCTGTAGGAATCCTTCCTTACTGAACAAAGAAAACATCAAGTCATGCATGCCATTGCATGAGCAGAAATGATTGTACTAATACAGGCACAGGTGCATGGACATAATTATATTCAAACTATATTTATTGTGTCCAATTGTAATAGCATTCTATATTTGGATAGTTTGTTGGGATGATTCACTTAGCATATCCATTGTGCCCACTGGTTTTATCAATACAAAGGATACTGTAGCTGTATCCCATTCTGTATCTGTATCATATCTTAGTGTTACACAGGTCTGATCAAAGAATGATTTAGTCAGAAAGGCCAATGTATAATAACTTAAAGGAAATCATTGGGCACCCTCCAGATGTTACCTGAATATCCCAGTGATGATTAAAACAGATTGAATTACATATGGCTGTTGAATAACAGTTTGAAATAACGTCTTTCAATGATCCTCCAAATTTTAGCCAATAACAGCAATACATGATAACTACTCATAGTGATACACTATGGTGTGGTGTTGCATCCTTCTTAGTGACATCATAATGGAGAAACACCCTGTGGAGAATGAGCATATAAGTTTCTGATTGTGGAGAACAGCTATTCTAGTACTTAAGTATAGTAACTTTGTTTCTCCACATAAAAATAAATGAACAAAGGTCCACAATGATCTCTCTGAATGCTGTATTTATTTCATGTGATTACTGATAAATCGTGTCTAAAATGACATTTAAAGATTGGTTTCATAGCTATTCTAGTGACATCATAATGGAGAAACACACCGCGGAGAACCAGTTTCTCCATGGGGATGTGTAGAAAGTTTATTCTAGTAACTTTGTTTCTCCATATAAAATAAAGATAAATACTCCAGAGAGCCATAGAGATGGTAGACAACATCATAACCTTGGTCTGCTCACCATACCCCACCCCACCTCGTCTAGTTATAGTGTCTAGTGTTACAGTCCGACTGCATTTCACCCTCCGTGGTACATGTCTAAGGAGCATTGAGAGCTTAATACTGCATGAAATATTTCAGAAACCTGTTTTGCAAATCAACCCAACTTTGACCCAATTTTTCTTCCATTACATTCATTCTTTACAATCTCCCTCTTGAAAAAGAAAGGTCAAGAGATTTCAAACATACTCGATAGCATCAGACTGACTAAAAAAGTCCATCCAATGGTCTTCTATTATAAAGTAAACAGCAAATTGGTTCATAATGCTTGATATCACTTAACTAATTTACTTCTCTTCCAGACACTACAGATTTCTATACTTTTGAGAACTTCTACTTGAACAGATTTATTATACTCAAAATCAGGTTGTTGGGATCGATTGTAATAGGTTTTATAAAAGTTAATATGCGACACGATCTGCAAAAAAGTCCTTTAGTGCAGGGTGCACTACTTTTCCCAGTACATGCCACATAGTTATCGCTTTCACCATAACACTACTATTTATGTTCATCTTCCTCTTGTATTGGGGACCCTTCCTTTTGTATGTTGGACTGATTATAATTTGCTTTGGTGTCAGAGTTATCTAATGATTTACAGTTATCCCCTTCCTCTCTGTGTCATTCACAACAGCGTGACAGGATCAGTATAACAATAAGACAACTGAATAATAAGATAACAGTATAAAAATCTATCCTCCCCCTACACTACAGCTAAGGTATCATTGTGTCTGAGTCACTAATGGATATGGCAAAATAAATCTCAATTGTTATGTGAATAACTGAATTACTATGATGTACAACCAGTCATAGGATATAAACGGCTGACCACTATCTGGGCTTAGGGACATTACTGCGTCGACCCTAGTAAGCTTATGGTGAGCAGGTGATGTGTAGGAATTGTGAAGAGCTCAGGGGACTGGCCATGTGGGGAAAGGTCAAGCGGATTAGAAATAGGAGTGTGCTGAGTGATGGAGCGGTGGATACGGGAGGAGCCGTAAGGTGAAAAGAGGGCACACTTGCTGTTGCTGTATTGCATTGTGGCTGAGAACAATGATGATTTTATGAATCATGAGGAAATAGAAGCAAGAATGACACAAAGAGGATAGAACTGAATTTTGTATAAAGAATGGAACAATAAGGAATAATAATGAAGGAAGAGGGGTACAAAGCAGGATATTAGCTTAGTGCTGTAAAAGAGAAGGCTGAGAGCACCAGAATAGAGACATAACAAAGAGAAAGCAGGATCAAATACATGAAGAAGAGGAACAGCAGGAACAACACATTGGAAGATGCAGCTCTAAGGCAGAGAGATCAAATTAACATGCTGTGAATTCTAAGATGTATCATCAGAATTACAGTGATGATCAACACAATTGTTGTATATTTAGATAAAGGTGTTTTCAGCTAGCAGTTGACCCAATAAGCCTTTTTTAATAGCTAGACTTACGTCTGGTAACAATCCTGTGACAAGTACCATAATTAAGTTCATAACATTGAAGTCAGTAGGAGCATGAACAGAGAGAGGTGCTGAAGACATGACTCTATTGCTGAATGATAAAGGATTAACCCACTGACTGAGCAGCTCACAGAGCTAGATCCTAGAAGTAGAAGCTATTCACAGACACACACAGCTCACAGAGGATTGAAGCTGAGCTGCTCAGTCATTAAACTGCAAGCATGCAATCAGGCTGTAATTAAAGCTACAGAGGGCAGGGATTCTGCTTCTACTCTACTTTTATGTACTGGGGATCTGTGAGGGATAAAAGGGGGGCACGTCAGTCAAGAAAAAAAGAGTGTAATTATGGAAATCTGAATCCCCTATGTATATGCAGAGTCCTTTATGTTCTGCCTTATGGCCTGCAATTGTGGGGAACATTATTTTATAGGCAAGGGAAAACCTAGGCTGAAAAGCCTTTTATTTACATTCTAAAATTAATAGATATATCACTGAAAATAAAATATGTTTCTAATACTACTGTAATATACATGAAAAGTACACTAGAGTATTGTTTAGCCTAGTTCTTCCATTCAAGTCATGGCGCCACCCCCTGCTCGTTAAAATTGGTATCAATCCTTCGTCCTCTCAAACACTGGTTTGGTAATTATGCTGTTTTCAATAACTTTCATTTATCAAAATGGAAAGTAGGAGCAAGTGGTAGTTTCTGTTTCTCCTCCTTTTATCAAAATGTAGTACCTAAGCAATATAAAACCAATTTGATAACCGCTTGAAAATAATTAAGAACAACCACTACACATACTTCTATATATAAGTGCAGGGAATAATGCGAAATCTCAATCAATTAGCGACCGGGGATCTATCATAGGCTTCGGTGAGCATTTCATAAGTGTATGTACTACATATGCCTAAAGTTGATAACCTACGAAAGGCCAAGGTAGACAATGAACACTAAAACACCATCTTCCATTCTTTACTGTCTAGAGCTCTTTCTTTCTATAACCCCAACATATTTATATCTCTGCAGACACGATTACTACACTATAGGCTATGCATGACATATAGCCACCACCACTTGCCTTTTTACCCTTACCTATTGTAGTGCTCAGAGAGCCAGAGGTACCATGTCGTGTGCTATTATCATTATTTTCCTGCCATTTCCCCATGTTTTATTTATTAGTGCATCCACCTTGTGCCCCTACGCCCGCTTTCCTCTCCATCTAACCCACTCATATTTACATATAGAGACTTACCTCCCCAGGTCCACTTTAGCTGCTGCCCCATCTACAGTATATCACAGTGGTGTAGAGGTAGAATTCAGCAGGCAGGGAATGCTCTTTTCCTTCCTTGTTGTACTTCTTTTTTTCATCAGGCTATTTGTTTCTCTACTTCTGTTAGATATTTTCATCAGGCTGTTTCTGGTTGTAGCACAATCGTTAGCATTGCCGAGTTTACCTTATTATTATAGTTAAAATCAGTATAACTACATGTTGATGTTGCAGGATGGAAGAGGGGCAGGTTATGATGCAAAGGGATGCATTGGGCATGTTTGTATGGTAGCAATAGTGGTTTGTATTGCAATACATTGTAAAACGTTGGTTGCCATTTTTGTAGGTGTAGTGTAGATGCTACTGTAGGTGTACAGTTGCTTGTAGGTAAACAGTAGAATCAACTTTACATATATACTTTATTCTACTGTTCATCCATTCTACAGCAGATTCTAACTTCAGCTTCAGAGATTCTAACTTCATTACATTATAACTACTGTGCACCTACACTATCTATTTTCAGTGTATGTTCTTAATTTGCATTGTGACACAATGTCCATTACCTTAACTGTATATAATCTCATGACTAGATATCGTAACGAACTGATGCGCAAAATCCTTGGGTCAGGTTGCCCACTAATGCAACCATAGCATAATTGAAGTCATTCTACAAAGATATAAACGTACCCGCATGTTCTAAGACGGGTCCTCAGTGTATAAAACCTGCATTCTCTATGGTGGTTGACTTTGGAAATTGAAATTGGGAAGAAATAGTTATTCATGCTGTGCATTTGCAGTTTGTTTTTATAACCAAGGTGTTTTCAGACTCCATCAATGCCTTCATTTTAAAAGAAATGTTGTATCTAATTAAAATTTCTTCATTGCGAATGTATCCAAAGTACTCAAAGAAATGTGTCCTTTACTTTGACGGCAAGCTTCTAATCCTGTGATCCTGCCCAGTTCAGAGATTTATCACAAAGATGAAAGCATGAGGAATTCAAAAGTTTAAAATAGTTCTCTCCCAAAAAGTTCTACTCTACATGTTGTCACTATAATTCCATAGTAGAAATGTAGATAACAGCTTACAGTCCAGATTAAAAGGGAATGAAATAGAGGTTTATGTGTCTTTCGGTCCTTGCCCAAGGCATACATCTTTGATCTTTTTTAATGTAGATGTAGGGAGAGATAAATACAGGGAAGTTGAAGGCTCTATTAAAAGTTTGGCGACACCTAGACTGAGTATTTAAAGATTAAAGCAGCTACATAATTGAATTCACTATTGTTACCTACACTAACCAACAATTAAGTTCTTCGGATTTGAGAGGATAATTGCTAGATGTTTTATAGCTGTATGCACGTGTTTCAAATTATTTCTCTTTTCTTTGTATTTTTTTTAAGACCGGCCACCCAGAAATGATCCTTCTGTAGATCATTTGTGCATTGCTCACAGAGCCCACCCTATGATTGTACTACACTACAAAGCATACGCTTCCTTGCACATTAGTTCCTAGCTTCCCTTGTCTGCTAGTATACTCTTCTTTCATTGATGACATCAGACTATGGCTAGATAAGACCATAATCAGAGAAATGAGAAGACTTCAGAGCCGAAGTTTGACACGACATCTGAAAAGAGTATTACATCAAAAAGGGAGCATATCAAGTGTATGAGGAACCTTCAGACATAGGCTACCCCTAGCTTGTTGAATGCTGTCTTTCCTATAGTAACATTTCATTGAGACAATGTACAAGGTGGAGAATAGGATTTGTCAACTTAATCACTACCCAGTCCTTCATTAACCATGCCAATGCTTAACATCAAAGGCCCATCAATAGAGCTATGTTGTAGCTTTGAGCAGTAATTGTAACTCTGTTTTATCGTATAGCAGTAGTCAGTAATCACATTTACTGACTCAAATTACCAAGATGTACTACATGTATACACGAGTAGAGTTCTATCCCATCCGGCTACTTACCAAGCAATACAATAGTCATGTTTAAACAAAACTGTTTTAGTTTTATCACCCAAACGCTTGCAATGATCAAACTCCCATCAGATGTTCCCTCAACTAGTTATTTCTTGTGTCATATCACAGAGAGATGCATTCAAAAGATGGAGAATATGGAAGCATATACAAAGGTGGATTATAATACGGAGGCATACAATGTGTCAGTGTTATCCATGCGTCTGGAGCTTAACGTATTAGGTTCATTCTGGTAGGTCTGAATTAAAGCTGGTGGGTAGTGAATTATTGAAAACAGATGGTATATTGTGTAATCAGTTCCAACGATACGATCGTATGAAGAATGTTGAATTGGTGAGAAATATCTGAAACAGACCAGTTGTTCCTTCACAAGAATGGGCTACTTATCATGGAGTATAAATGTGAATAATATATAAGCTGGATTGTCATAGTACCACAGTAAAACTTTGCCTATAGGTTATCTGGGGAACAGATAAGAGGATAGTCTAGATGGAGGTCTGATGCTGCTAGATGTTATTTTCTTGGAGAGATATGGCATGAGATAACTACCCGGTAGATAAGATCAAAGTCATTCCCGTCGACGTAGGTAGGGCTTGTAACCTGGTGCTAAATCATGGGCGGCAAGAAAATAGAACAAGGAACACAAAGATGTAGGCATATATATACATGCCATCGGACAGGAATGATTATAAAGACGTCCACCATTAGCTCTAGATGGGCCCTTCGATAATTTTGACTTAAAGTTCCACTTCACTCCACTTTTATAGAAAACAACTCTTTGATGATTAGACCGATGATAAAAGGCCTGTATAGCGTCTTACTATCAATTATATATATTTATACCACGATTCTGGCGTTTCCCGTGCCGAGAGTGGATATTTGCCGTTCGGTTATCTCAGGATATACGCACGCTCAGAATTTATTTTTTACACCAAGACGCTTCTATATATTTTAACAAGGTAATGAAAGATAGGCATAGCCATTTTGGCTACGAAATTTGTCCGGGATTCGAACCCGGACCGCGCACGCCATAAGCGAGCAGCGAAGCCACAGCGCCGGGGGGGCTGGACAATAATGTGGAGATGAAACCTTAGATTTGCTTACCTTCTCTCGCCATGCTTCTCCCAGCGTCACCAATTACATAGTGAATAACATGAAAATATGGCCAATTGAGACCATGACAGGGTTAATCCTTCAATCCGGTACATGTGTAGATATCCTTCTTGATGTCCCCGTGCTGCTTTACCCTTTTAATTGTGTAAAATCCTCATATTTCCACATTTCCCGATCGATACCAACACGCCGGGAGTAGTAAACAAGGAGACGACATAGATCACGTGACCGACTGACGCAACCAACACCGCCAATTCGAGTGACCAATGAACTACATATGACGATCAGCTGATCGAAGCCACCGCGGAAAGTGGGTCAATCGGGCGCATTGGTCACTCGACTTGGCGTGTTGGTTTTACATGCCATCCCGCTGTGTACCTTTCTAACCGGGCTGGTATCGATCGCAAAATGTTGAAATATGAGGATTTTACGCAATTAAAAGGCTAATACTGCACGGGATCGTCAACAAGGATATCTATACATGTACTGGATCGAAGGAATAAGCTTGACATTGTCTAATTTGGCCTCATTTTGATGTTATTCACTACGTATTTGGTACGGCTGGGAGAAACATGGCGCTCGGAGAGTGTGCCAGTCGATCCGCAAGACAAAATGGACAATTGAAAAAGGTAGGCCTTATACAATATGATATTCATATATTTGAAGAAATAATGGTATAAACGCATTAATGGCTGCTCGGGAAAGCATTGGTGAGGTATATCTAGCTAATAATGAACTCAGCTTCGCCTCGTTCATTATTGCAAGATATACCTCACGCGTGCTTTCCTGAGCTGCCATTATTGCATTAATATATATATATATATATATATATATATATATATATATATATTCGGTACACATGTGTATGTAAGGAGTATAATTTGTATATGGCTTCTATAGTATAACACAACAATGCAGGTAACATTTCGAGTAAGGCCAAAAAAAGGTGAAAGCTGTGTGTTTCAGGTTACATGGTCTGAAATCTAGGGTGGGTGAGAAATACCCTAGTTCGCACAAAGCTAGAGGAGTAATTTAAATTACGCACTATATGTTGCTTCACACTAAGAAAAAGAAAACATGATATGAATTGTATTCTTCCTCAGGCTTACATATTTGAATGCTTTAAAATGTGCCGTAGCGATTACCCATATTAATCAATGTCTATTGCAAGTAAGAGGATTGCAGTATATAACACCATGGTAGAGAGGATACAGGAAGGGATTTGCTAATGGTAAGCCTGGATGAAAGCTATAAAAAGCTCCATTGACCAAAGGTCTGGAGCATGGCGAGCTCTGATTGGAGGAACGTAAGGGGCTGACTGATTGGACGTCAGACCGGAAGAGCGATGTCACAGACACGTGACCGGAAGATGAATCACGCGTTTCATCATCGTCCAAAGGGCTTAGGGAAACACGGAAACGTTTCAATCAGGAGAGAGTGTTGGAAATCTTCTCCACAAGGAAGAAAGATGAAGTGAAAAAGCAGAGGAGCAGGAAGGGAAATAGACATTGGATGTAGCTGTTGCATACAAACTACACCCATGTTGGAGACGTAGTGGCTCACTCCTTGCGCATAATACATGCGTTTTACCAGGGAAGGTATACTTTTCCACAAAAAAAGGGTCCTCTTTTTCGCAAAGAATTATGGCTTTACTCCCCCAATACAAGGACTTTTTTTTTTTTGGGGGGGGGGGGATGTAGACGTTCCTCTAATGTATGTAAGGTGGCTGAGGCTAAAGTTTCTTAGAAAGGCTCAGGATTGTAATCCACCCGTGGTCCAGCCCCAAACCTGTATGCCCTAAAAGAATTGAGTATTCCCTTCGCCAGCTAACTCCTCCTCCCACGGCCATCGCCAAAGGATGAAAATATAGAGTGGGTGACTTTCAGAGAAATCTTCTGAAAAGAAGAGCAATTGCAGGCTGTCTTCATTATTTTTTGTGTTTGACAAGGTCAGTTGAAGGGTGCCCTCCATTTCAACTCTATCTTATTCAAAATGAATGTTTCCTGAGTCTAGTTCCTATGATGACATGGCATTTTTTGTGTTAGAGCATCTACCGACTATGTTTTTGCTTGTGCTAACATAGGATGTGGCGTCACACATGATTGATGCTCCTGTGCAAGCCAAATGACAACGAGGCTGGGTTTAATCTCATTTCCGGTGGAGGCGCCGCTGGTTCCACTGCTGGTTTCGGCCTGACAAGAGCCTCACTCTGAAAGGTGCCGGCTGCGTCTGAGCGATATTAGGGGTAGTGACGGGCTGTAATGACATAACGGTTTTGTTGGAGAGGGAGGAAGGTTGCCATAGTTACTAAGGAACTTGGTAAAAATGAAGGACAGGTATTCTTGCCAAGAGTGACAGGACAGGGGAGTCGGGGAAAGAGGTTTGGAGAGGAGGGGTGGGGCATGGTGACCAGACCAAAGCCATAACATTTTATGACAGGTTTTCTTTCAAATCCTCAGCTCTAGTAGGTTACCCTCTTCCATCATTTCCCAATGGCGTGAAACCCTTAACCATTCTTGCTGCAAATAAAGTACCCCCTTAAGATGCCAATCATCTTATGAATACTGTGCCTACATTGGCTTCGAATCGGTATTATAGTAGATGCAAAACATGCATGGCTGCTGCATTTAAAAGAGCGCAATGTGACATAACAAAGGTAAACCGTTATTTAAAGCAAACCATTATGGCAGGCATGGAAAGGGTGGGGAGGGGTTATACAATAAAGTGTACAGTATCTTCATGCTGTCATAGCATAAACTATTGATAACAACACATTCAACAGCTGAAGAACGTAGAGAAGGCCCGGACATATGTGAGAGTATAAAGAGACAAGCACCGCATACTGTTTTATTGTTAATAGTACCTCAAGGCTAGTATCAACAGTTTGATATTCTCCTGTACAATTTTTTTTATATTATCCTCAATAAACTTGCATTACATATAGACCTAGCTGGGGTATATATCCCTGTCAGAAGCTTTAGATTGAACAATGTTTTGGAACACCACTTTACCTTTTTGAAAGTGAGTTGCGGTTGGACAATTATGACGTTGGCCATGCCAATGACATAAACTCTTTGGGACAGGACAGGAATTGGGTGTTCACTGCCACTATACTTTTTCTTTTATGAATAAACAGTTACTTGTATAGGCTTTGATTCTGTTATCAATCATTCTTGACAATTTCCTTTACTTTTAACCAAATGATACTTCATGGTAAACCCAAAGACAACAGCCCGCCCCTAGCAAACGACAGCATTCACGAACGTCCTCATATATAATCTCTCGCCTCTAAAGCCATTGTGAACCCAGAAATACCATCTTTTCGACTGTAAACTAATAGCAGATTCTACTGTCGAGGTATGCTTATACTGTATGATATACTGGAATACTACTATGATTCCACTGCTCATCTACAGTAACTAAATTACAATTCACCATCCCTTTAGTGGTGTATTTTATCATAATCATAGACGCCCTATTGGAGGCATTAATCCATGGCACTTGGCAACAGTAGTAGCCTATAGAACAATTATTATATATAGTGCCACCTAATATGTGTACTCATGAAGTGTCGTCATATTACTCCCAGCGCTGGATTTACTAACTTTAATGAATGCTGGTTGATATGGTACCAATGTAGCCCTAGTTTCCCCCATCTTTGTGTCCCACATGAATGGCACTGGATGCTGCCTATTGCAGATAGCTTTCATTCTAACAACCCTCCAAATCCACTTCCCATGTTCCTGCGGAGCCATTTGGTTGCCAACGCCTCATTATGAATGCTTAAATCGGCACCCGTTTTCTTTCCAGACACCACTCGGCAAAATCTCCACAGCACCATGTTCAATACCGTTAATTAAGCTTCGGAAAAAGCCGCCATCATTTGGCTCAAATGTTCCTCTTTTTATTATTGTGGACTGCCTCAGGAGAAAAGAGTCATCATTTGCATATTGATTGGGATATTTGCATGACTCATGCATATTCTCTACAAACTGGAATCAGAAAGGTTTTTCTATCTTAAGGGGAGGTTAGATGAAAGCTTTGTTTCGGAATGTGAGACAAAGAATTGATCAACCCATAAAAGTTGCCAGTGTTGCATCAGCCAATAATAGCTTGAGAGTACTTTAGCATAGCCAGCTAGATTATAGCCTACTAGCATTAGACTTGCATGCCCTTATGGTTCTTCTCCAACAATATGATTGTAGTATTTTTGTTCAAATTAGCTGATGATGGGCCATACAGGCTTTGGCACCACCTTCATCCCCCCACCTTACTTCCACCTGTTGTATAGTTAATTTATTGCCCTTACATTGTGCACCAATTATATACATCATCTTAGAAGAATGTGCTATACCTAATTTTCAATTCATTATTGAAATGATTACACCATTTTTAGGATTTAATTCGCTTTTCTTGGAGAATAGTAATTTATCTAAATACATAAACAGGAAGGCGTTTCACCGTATGTTGATGTTATACCTAACATACGGCCTTAAGATGCGGACAAGATGCGGACAAAATACATCCAAACTACTTTTTTTGTTTCAGTTGGTCCTCCGTATACCCTCCGTATCTTTTATTTAAAAAATACAACATACGGCATCCAACATACGGCCCTCTCAACATACGGACATTGTCACCTGTCTCTTTTGGAAAAATGTGCAAAAACCAGTCTACATTCCGGGGAACCCCTAGGGAATTCCCTCTGTGACGTCATAATATTGATACACATACGGAGGTAGGCTGGGGAGGGTATAAATAGGGTCCGTATGTTTGGTTATGTCAGGGAAGAGAGGTGGTAGTACACGTGAGGAGGTGGTAGTACACGTGAGGAGGTGGTAGTACACATGAGGAGGTGGTAGTGGACGTGAGGAGGTGGTAGTACACGTGAGGAGGTGGTAGTACACGTGAGGAGGTGCCCAGTGGGCACAGAACATTGAATCAACATTTATAAATGGTTGTCAATGTTGATTCAATGTTGGATCAACGTGGATTCAACATTGGACAGAATTTTGTGCCCACTGGGTGGTGGTACACGGGCTGTGTTGGTGCAACACAAGAGAGGTTTCTCCCCTGTGTGGATCCATGTTTTAACCCTGTTGTATGTCTGGGACTCGTCCCGTCATGTAAAGAAACCAACCTGTGACAAAGGCCAACTTCTACCTTTATAATTAAAAAAAGATAAATTTAAAAAATTGGTTTTCAACGAAATTATACCCAAAAATGTCTTTTCTTCTGTAACTCAGTAAATAATGGCCCTACAGAGCTGAAACTTTGCCCACAGACTCCTCGTGTATAAACGGTGGTAGGCAATAGCGTACATTCACCACCATCTCCTGATGTCCACCACCATGTCCTGATGTCCAACACCATGTCCACACGTCCCCCACCATGTCCACACGTCCCCCACTATGTCCACACATCCACCACCATGTCCACACATCCACCACCATGTCCACACGTCCACCACCATCTCCTCGCGTCCACCACTGTGTCCTCACGTCCACTACCATATCCTTACGTCCAGCACCATGTCCACACGTCTGCTACCAACATACGGACCCTATTTACAACATACGGCCCTACATATATCCCTTTTTATGCCATTTTTGACATACCACCACCCCTCCTACCCCTCCGTATTTTTGCCTCCAAATACGCCAAAGATACGGAATTTCTGTGCTCCGTATGTTGAACAGAAACGCAATTATGGCCGTATGTACATACGGCCGGCCGTATCTGAATACGGCGGCCGTATCTTTTTGCCGTAAGATGCGGACAGTTGAGCAGAAACGCAAAAATGAACAGAAACGCAAAAATAGGACATACGGACCCTCCGTATGATACGGTGAAACGGCTTCCAGATAAACTATGTCGTCCAAGGAGGGCGGGAATTATGATTCTTTCCAAATTACACATTTTTCTCCAATGTGAGAGTAAAGTTAAACTATTATATATATAAATATATATATATATATATATATATACCTCGCAATAGCAACATTGACACGTGTACATTATTTTAATATGCCATTCTACTAAAAGAAAAAGCACGAACATGATTAATAACGGTTGTAGTATAGTGCAATCTTGGTGATGATATGCAGTGTCTCACCTGAATACATTCCAAAAAAACAATAATGTATGAATTATGAAATTCATTCAGATTATTCATTTAAGACTTTAAATTTGTACCATCAGAACGTCTCTTAGCCAACACAAGTCATTTAATTATGTTTCTGTTTGTTTTACGAGGTAACTTATATTAGATGTTCATTATATTCCTAAGGGATTCAACCAGAAACTACCTATTACTATGGAATCAGAAGGGTATGCCTGTTATGCTATCCAGGGTAGCTGGTGCCTAGTCCTTGTACATACTCCGCCTTTACCATGCACCTCACCCAGAACTACAGACACCAAATTATCCATAACCATTTAAAGACAGCATAATGCCGCAAGGATTCAATCATTTGATTCACTAATAAAGTGCCGGCAAATATGGCACCGGCTCTGTTTCGATGCCTGATCCCAGCCGCCCAGGAGTGTATCAAACCTGTCAGGTCTGCATGATGCATTGATGCATTATACTCAGTGAGGTACTAGTGGACGCATTAATGTTTCATTCCAACAAAAATTGTATAATGCGTTCAATCACTATGCTGCCCTTAAAGGGTTAAATAATAGGTCTCTGAAACAACAACAGTTGCAAGAAGCATACATAGCCAGCATTCCTGTAGCCCTGACACCCTGCAGCCCCACCTACCCTGGTGTATGGTCCCTACCCTGGAGGAGCCCAATGTAAACGGTAGCTGTGGGACCCTGGAGGGGTACCTGGACATGTGACCTTAACCCATTAAGGACGGCATTGTGCATTTATATATCATGTCTCGGTCTTCATGATGCATGAATGCAGCCCTGTTTGAATCAAGCATCATGCCGACCAAACGGGGTTGAGACACACCCGTAGGGTCAGCATGATGCACCAATGCAGCACTGGGGAGTTGCTCGCTGGGTCTGCATTGGTGTATCATGACGATAAATGTCATCTTTAAGTGAAATCCATCCTAAAGGGTTTTAAGGGGTGACACTCAGTGTATATGGTGGGGGCTGGAGGAGTTATTTGAGGGAGCTTTAGACATTGTGTCTGAAATTCCTGCAATCAAGGCATCGTCTTAGGGAGAGGTCATTTTCTTAACAATGAGGGGGGGGTGTTTAACTTCTTCCACTAAACCCCTCCCCGGGTTCAAATTGAACACGACTGATTAAACCCATATTAACGCCCAGTTTTTGTAGCTTAAAAGGGGGTGACATTCTTTGATCAGCCCCTCATTAGGGGCCTAAATTCGTTGACCCCCGTCCAAATATGTTAAGCCCCCTAATTGAAGTGTTAATGTCTCAGAATTTTGTCAAGCCAAAACTCAAGACCATCAAGAACATTGTCCCATATCGATAGAACAGCAACATTAATGTTTCAATTAGTTTGTTATGACCTTCAGATTTTCTTTAAATTATAAGTTGAGGAGACCACCCCCACCCACCTACACATAATGTATTCTTCCTAAAATGATTAGTTTTGTGATTCATCTAGTATCAAAGAGCCTGTATTATAATTTAGGGTGCCAATTCTCCCCGGGTTACGCCTACAACTTTGCTCAGCCGTCGGTAATTGCCAGGGAAACAATTCTTAATGCTCAATGCCTAAATTCAAAATCTACCGTAATGAAGTTTTTAGACCCATGGGATATTTAGGTAAAAACAATAGAACACCTAGTTTCCACTAACCCCTGGAGCTTGTAAGGGTGGTGTGATTTAGATATACAGAGAGTACGTAAGGGATACATGGCAGATTCCAGCAGTTAAACGGGGGCTGACGAAAGACAACTTGTCGACGACATCATTGTGTGGGGATTGGTGGAGGATTGGTGAGTGTGTGTGTGTGGGTGGGGGGGGGGGGGGGGGGTACAACACAATACAAATCACTCTGAGACCACCAAAGGCTTCAATCCAGGCATGCGGTAGGGGATGTGCCGGGATGGATCTACTGTTTGTATAGAGCTACCTCACTCCTTCTATATTTTGCTCACCAAGGCTCTGTTTACAAAACAAAGGAGGTAGCTAATAGTCCATTAATTAATTGGAATCAACTGTTCATATGCATGTGGTATTATGAATCAACTGCAGAATGCTTCCTAGAAAATTACATTCTATAAACTGTACGTATGCTCAATGTATAAGAGGAGCGATGCGCCGTATATGGCTAAATTATCGATTTAAAAAAAAGTTAAACAATGTTGGTTCATATTATGGCAGGGATCTGGATAGTTCTATTCAGCAATATATTTCATCAATGTATTTGTAACATTTAAAGTGATTCTCGGTTATAATGGCAAATATCATCCTTCATTGATAATAATCTAGACTGCATAATTACACTCTTCCACATAAGCCGTGCTAGAATAGTGAGTTGCCCTATATGTATGGGAATGTTTTCATTTTTATAATTAGAAAGACAAATGTACCTCAAACTAAGCTTTGGAGGAAAGCAGGTTGAGAGCAAGGAGGCAGGGACATATGCGGTTGAATCATTTGGTAAGGTGCAGCTGATACATCAGTAGGGTCGCTATAAAATGACGACCAGCAAGGTGTGATATTGGAAAAGCCCAGTAATATCTCCAAATGATGCATAAGGGGACGCCTCTCAATATCTAAGTCCCCCCTGCAAGCTGCAGGCCCGGCACACTTCAGTTCATATCCCTCTGTGCAGTGAATCACAATTCCTGCCCCTCTCTCTCTGTATATTGGCACCAGCATGTACTCACCCCACTTCACGCCCATCCCACTATGGCACCCCATCTTTCTCGCTGAGATCTCGCTATCAGTTTATTAGATCTATACGTGTGATAGTCACTAACTGACTTAATATAGAGAAATAGCTTGCGAATAATGTATTCGCAGGGAGGTGAGGTATAGTGGGCATGATGCCTACGGCCAAAAAAAAAGGTTTGTTTCATGTAACATGGGCAGAGAATCTAGGGTCGGTAGGTTGATTTTTTCTTTACTTTTTTTTTTAAACATGAAAGTACTAGCTAGCCTCTCCGAATACACTTAAATTGACCATAAAAGGGTAAAAATACGGAAATTTCTTTAAAATTGCATACAAAAGTAGGGTCGGCCCTGTTTTGATAGGTTGGTTTGGTGACCTGAAACAGACCTCTTTTTTTTGCCTAACTGTGGTACAAGGTCCATTTGCAGACCCTGGAGGAGGGGACTGTTAAGCAGGTCTTCTTCCCAAAACACAACTCCTCTCTATATAGCAAGATTTCGGTTTTCTCCATATGGGCGACCATGTTAGTTCTGAGCTTGGAATCACTCATGAGACTTAGGTAGTGACTAAACACCTATACACCATAGCTTGCAAGGAACAGGCTAAATGTCGTGAGCGGAACCTGAAGCAGAAATGATTGCCTGTATCACAGTGGTTGCGGGAACAAGTCCACACCAGTTAGAGTGCTATACCTCCTTTACCTAGCCCTGGGGCAGTAGATGGCGCCACTACATTTTCTGGGGCGTGATTTTGCCCGAAGCGCCACCAGGGACGCTGAGACCTTGTTACAGTCACCATCCACCAGATGGCGCCCTCTGCATTATTTATCAATCGGAAATGTGATTTGAAAATCCCATGCAATGTGACCTATAGGGACCTATAGCGCCTCAGATCTGGGTGTCTTATATTTAGAAGGTAGTCATGGGCAGGAGTCTCAGCCCAATGCCTATACGGGGGAGAGCCTATGCAGATTCTAGAGGCATGTACCAGGGCGCTCAGGTAGTCGTGTGTCAAACGTCCATTTTCCCTCTTTGTGAAGTTCAATTTGGAGGGTTCTCTCTCATTTACTATAGGTTTATCTTCTGTATAAATTAGATCAATCTTTTCCTCATTAAATGGCCCCTAATTAGATAAGCTTACAACAATATGAATATCTTGAATCTCAGAGAAATAAAGCATTAACACCTCTGTTGGTGACCACATGTCATGACAGTCAGAGTGTATTCAATGCATTGTCTCCCACTCAGGCTAAGTCCCTCACTTCACACCTGAGACAATGGGGAGGTGATTAAGGTGATTAAGATAGGGGTGGTATGCCACACATCAATTTTATCAGTGCTCTCTGGCCATTGTTCCTAGGTGTGAACACTGGCTGATAACAGATTTACCCACAATGCACTGCTCTGAGTCAGGGGACAGATAGAAAATGGCGGCTCCCATGCCATGTAGGCTCTCTTCCCTTATAGGGAAGAGAGCCAAAATTGACCCGCGAGCACCTGGTATGTTGTAGATATGGTCCAAGTAAGGAGCTGTACACATTTATAAGCCAATAACCAGATGATTGCCGGAGGGGCAATCACCCATGTCCATGACTTGTTTGGAGGAGTTATTTTAGAGAAGTCGTACACTGATGCAAAACAATAATATGTGACGCCCTTCACAGTGGCACGGAATATATATGCAATATAATTAAATATGTATAATATGTGCATACCAAAACGGCAAGGAGCTAGGTTTTAACCTTAAAATGAAAGTTAACTCTCTGGATTTTGAAAGTGAATGTATTTTCCTTGGATCAATTATTTCTGTATTGGAATGTTTTTATGATCTGGCTACGCCTGAGCCCAGGAGGGAAGAGCTGGGCTGGATTAAAAAGATCTCCTGACATTGTGATCTAAAACCATTCTTCATGTTATAAATGGGTAATGAATGTTGATGATAACTGGACGGCCACAAATGGATGTCCAGGACACCATCATGCCTGGGCTTTTCTCAAGTCCAGTCACTGATGATGAAACTCCAAAAGGTTTTTTATCATTTCCTAATCTCACAACTGAGAAGCAGGATAAATAAATTGTCAGACTGTATTAGGATAGTCACAATGACATGTTTTAACACAAAAATTGATAATATTCCGTATGAAATGTTATGTCTACCCAAATTTTGATTTATTTGTTGTGAGTAGTATAGTATGTATCGGAACGGGACTATAGTTAAGTACTGTTTATTACTCAATCGACATGCAGCCAATCAGAGGCCTCCATTTGGTCACGTGACCGGAAGTGACCTACTTAGGGGATTAGTGGTGACGTCACGTGACCTAGTTAGCCAATCAGAGGCCTCCATTTGGTCACGTGACCGGAAGTGACCTACTTAGGGGATTAGCGGTGCATTCTGGGTAACCCTGCAGCCAATCAGAGGCCTCCATTGGGTGACCGGAAGTGACCTACTTAGGGGATGGTGCATTCTGGGTAACCTACTGACCTACTTAGGGGACCGGAAGTGACGTCATATGACCTAATTTAGGATCACGTGATCGGAAGTGACCTGATGAGTCACGTGACCGGAAGTGACGTCACACGACTTAATGGCCAACCGGAAGCGACCTGATTGATCACGTGACCGGAAGAAGAAGAAGTTTTTTTTTTGTTTAGGATCCCGTGACTGGAAGCGACGTCGTCACATGAGTGACGCTTTAAGAGACTGCGCGACTTACTAGTAAAAGAAGCCGTATGATAATAAAAACACAACAATATTTTCTTTTAATTTTTTTTTATTTATTTTTTTTTTCAATCTTGATAAACACTCTATTTTTGAAAAGATGCACACGCTTATTTTTTTTTTTTTTTTTTTTTCATATCTCTAAAGGACTCGTTGTCACACCGTCAGAATGCACGCGACGCTTATAATACAAGTAGCGCACGCCGTCTTTCTCTATGGTGTAGGTGACCATTTTGTTTCGCACCACTTTGAAATTTCTATTTACAGCAATGAGAGTTTTTCGTTGGCGAAGAACATCCAAGAAGGCGTCTGGTTCCTGGGGGTTTTGTTTCTTCTGTACGCCTTTTGCACTCCATTTTTTGGATTTTCTTTCACCGGTGTCGCTGACTCGATCGTAGCAAATGTAAGTCTTAGGGTTGAGACTTAGGATCCCGTCACCTTCCCACTCCGCTTTCATGAGCCCCGAAGTTCTCAGATCGTGAAGGTACCGTCTCTCACAACATCCGCCGGGCGGCGCACACCATTCTCGCACTCTTTCCGTTTTTGTCTTCACGAAAAGCTCTAAGTGCTCGTCGCACACCGCTGTCGGAAGCCACTTTCGTTTCTCTCTGAAGTACGTCTCTCTCAGGCGAGGTTTCACTAGGTCATCCAACGTGGCACCGCTGAGAGCCATGTAAAGACTGTCGGTGTCCATTTGACAAAGGGCATAATCGCGCCGATCGACGAATCTATCCAAGAAGTCGTATGTGAACTCTAAGATTTTCAACTTCGCGTACTGGTATACCATGAACCCTATCTGAATAGGGAGGTTGTTCTTGACCGTTTTCGGTTGTAGTTCGACTTCAAACAGATCGGAAGTCAACTCGGACGCCTTTTTGAAGCGCCACGAATTGGCCAATAGTTCGAACTTCCGACTGTCAGTGTATCTCACCGCCGTGTGTTTTTCTTTGTTGCAGATTGTTTTACCGTACGTAGCGTTTCCCATTAACTTGTAACAGTCTGACAGAATTTTCTCGTTCTCGTTCACGTCGCCACGTCTTCGCGCCGCCGTCACTTCGTCCGCGAAACCGGCAAAGGAGCGTTTAGGTAGGTATTCTACCACCAGCTGCACTTTGGTGACTATCAAACCGTGCTCTAAATACCACTTGAGAAGCGGCGTTCCCAAGAGAATATTTTTTCCGTGGTAACTCCCTATCAGACATCTCTGAGGCGTGCTCAACAGCTTTTCTTCCTGCGCAAAGTCTGACATGTGAGGGCCTATGTCCGATTTTGAAACGGTCGCGTTCTTGAAAACGGGGGTCATTTCTTCGAAGTACTCTCGTAGGTGAGGCGGCGTAGTGATGTCCACTTGAACTAAACCGAACATTTTCTCCTCTTTCACAGCGGAAAGGATGTCGCTCTCGCTCATCGCGTTTCGAGACACTTTCAAAGCGTCAACCTTCCAGCGTTGTTGGGAGGCCTTGACCCGCTCATCTCGACGCTTCATCTCTCGCCATTCGCACTCCCACACGACGACCAGCTTGTAACCTAACGCTTTCAAGTAAGCGCTTACTCTGGTCGTTCTGTCGCGTCTCTCCTCTCTCAGTGAAGCGCACTGATATCGGTGCGACGGTATGCACTCGTGAGCGTGGAACCAACACCCGTGAAACTGGAAAACCGTATTAGAGGCCGCGTGAAATCCGTCCACGCGAATTCTCCGACAGCCTACCGCCATCTCGCCGCCGTTCAGAGCGTGGCGCAGTTTCACGTCGCGGTCGTGCTCTACGAAGCGTAACCACTCCAAAGCGCTGTGAGAGTTTCTTTGCCTGATTTCGGGCTTGAACTCGGTCTCGGGCCGTCTCACCGCGTAATAGCCCGTGCAGTGCGCTTCGCTCATGCAGCGCAAGTACAGAGAGTTAGCGTCTAGTCCTAGGATGTGTTGGCACGGTCTCGCTTCTTCGCCGTACTTGTGCTCCCTTATCCGCGTGGTGCCCTTCTCGTGAAATCTATGGAAGATGATGGAAGGACCGCCGACTAGATTCTCTTTGATCAGAGCGTGGAGGACGGCGTCGAACTGGGGAAACGTTGTGAACGCGTCTTCTAGGTTTTGGAAGAGGAAGCGTAAAGTCAAACCGGCGAGAGAAACTCCGTCTTTCAACATGTCGATGCCGCGATCTTGGAAAAATTTAGCGTGATTTTTCAGAGCTTCTATGAAAGGTTTCACGTCTTTGTTGTTGTAGTGGATCAAGTAGTCTTCCATAGTTTGCATCTTCTCGTCGGACCAAACTTTCTGACATGCGGCGTAGTCGGATTCGGACATTTTGACGCCCGTCAGCTCGCTGTCGAAAGCCGATCTCGGCGGCAGCGTTCTGTTTGCCAGTTTCCTGGTAGACGTCATCCATTCGTAAGGAAAGTGACCTTTCTCTTCGTTCCTGGTGAAAGCTCGCAAATAGGTCGCGTAGTTGTAACCGGGTGCCAAATAGTTGACTACGTCCAAGAAAACCGTGTGCTGTGTGTAAACCGCCAAGTATTGATTGCTTCTCTTTATGACGCTGAATTCTTGGTTTCTTCGGTCTCCGGAGGCGAAGAACGAGTGAAGGCGTATTTTGATCAGGTTCAAGTCGTAACGCCCCGAGTTGAAGCCCACCACTGGAGCTTGACGGATGTATCTCAGAAGACGCTTCTTCAGTTGAACTAACGGGTGTCTGGTCTGAGCCGCAGCGAAGCCGCCTGGAGAAGGGGTGGTGAACGTCGCCTCCTCCAGCAGGAGAGCTTCACCTATCGCCGCATCTAACTTCGCTAACGTCGGTCGGTAAAGTTCTAGCACAGCTTCCCCGATCGCTTTGGCGTTCTCGTTTATGTGATTTAAAACTCGGTCCAACAAGGGGTCGGAATCTGCGTCGGACGCTCTGACGAAGCAGACGGGCCCCTCCCACCCCGGAAAGTCGGATGCGACGCTAGCCGACAAAGGGACGTGATCCCACAGCAGGGACACGTGCTCCGTCGACGGTTCTTTGCACGGTCTGAAGAAAGCCTCGAAATCGAAGGCGATCTTGTAAGGGTAGATTCCGGAATGTCCGTCGGGGGGAAAAATGGAGAAGTCTGCTAGCGCTTCGAAAATCGTTCTCGAATTTTGGTAGATGCCACCTACGTAGCGCAACTTGACTTGTCGGCAAGAGGAAAGCTGGTTCCTGTGTCTCTTCAGCAAGAACTCGGTGGTGAACGCCGCCTTACACTTGCAACATTCGTATATGCCCGCGTACGCGTTGAAGTCCGTGACGAGAGAGACGTGCAAACCGCCTTTCGCCGTCAGGTGTAGGTTGACTTTACCTCGGGCGGCCACAGTTCTGGAAGGCGGTCTGATCAGAGTAACGCGTCTTCTCAACTTCCGCCCCGGCACTTGACGCGACGCGGTGTAAACCGCTATTTGTACGTCAAACAAGTTCTCTAACGCGGGTAAGTCGCGGATGTTCAGACCCGGAAAGGATTCAGGTGTGGCAGCGGGACAGAACTGACGTAACAAATCTGAAGCGCGCTTGCTGGTGTTGTATAAGTGAAAGGAAATGCAGCGGAAGATGCAGAGGTTGTCCTTGTTGGGAAAATCTAACACGCCGCTTCTCTTTCCAACTCGACCGGCCTGAGTGATCCTACCGCCTATGGGGAATTCCCCCGGTCCCATGTAAACGCAGATGTTCAAATTGGTAGGAAAAAGAACGTGCCACTTGGTGTCAGCGTCGCAAAGTTTCCGTACCTCCTCGCAAGCGACGGTGTTTTGCATCTTTGAGAGGAGCTCTTCCAAAGTTTCTGAATTAGTTACAGTAGGGAGCGGTTGTATGAGAGTTGCGTTGTTCTGGGAGGCGTGGAAGTAGCGCAGTTTGCTCTTGTCTTCTCTGTGTTGTAACAGTAAGCCTACCGAGAAACCCACTTTGTATCTGAATCTTTGTGTCAAGTGAATGCGACGCATAGTATCTACAGCGTCACTCAACTCGCCGGTTGGTAGCCTGAAGTTTGTTACACTCACGCGAGTCCCGTGCATCCTGACGCCCGTTTGTATCGCAGGCCAATTCGCCGTGAACGTTTCCTCCCCGTTCGGTACAGCACATATGCGCGGAGGGACGGTCACCCCGTCCAGAGATTCGCGTCGACAAGCGCTCTTTCGGCAATCCCCTTCGCCGCATAGAGGGCAAAACTTAGCTACTACTCTACAATTTTCTACGTGTCTCTCGTGGTTGTACGCTCTTTTAAACATTTTGAAACACTTTTCGCATACGTACTGTGTCATGTTTTTTTTTTCACTCGGTTACCAACTACTTAGCCGTCTAACTATCTATCTATCTATCTAGCCATCTATCAATCTGTCGTCTATGTAACTATCTTTCTGTCTGCTGTCTGTGTATCCGTCTGTCTGTCTGTCTGTCTGTCTGTCTGTCTCATACAGCGTACGTCAAACGCTGTGTGTGTGTGTGTGTGTGTGTGTGTGCGCGCGTGAGCGTTGAGCGTCTCTCATTCCGAATCTATGCCGAGATATTTCAGAATGATCTCTGTTTTGTCATCCAACTCTTTGAGCGCTCTGGCGGACAGCGTCACCCCCTGCTGTGTGGGTTTTTTGTCAGGACCTTCGTACTTGCGCACGTGGACGAGGTTCTTACCGCTGTAGTAGCTCACAGCTGCGTACACTTCGCCCGCCTCATCCAGCACTGCGAACCAGGGGGTGTGATTAGGTTTTCCTTGCGCGGCCGCTGTGTCGCGTATGCGCACCACTGCGCGGATATCGGCGATGCGTGCTATGAGCTCGCGCAGCGCGTCGGCCGTGAAGTGCACTCGCTTGCTTCTGGTCAGAGACGCCTCTTTCACCTGGCCGTCTTTTGTGTAGCGCGGCCTCCTAGACAGTCTAGCCACGTCCTCCCAGATCTCCAGCGTCAAAGCTCCGTCTAAGCAGAACTCTAACCCGAGTGTTTTCTCTGCTTCTTCTCGTCCATCTCCTTCTTTTTCTTGTATTTTTCTCTTCTTAGCGGGCCTTGTTGTTCTGGAACTCACCTTAGAACGTTTCACACCCGCAGGATGAGTAACACCATCAGCGTGAGCTGAATCAGCAGCAGAACCGATAGCAGGAGCAGCGTCAGCGCTGGTGGTATCGGAGGTCTCGTTGTTGGAACAGCGCAGCCACACGCCGTCCGTGCTGTGTGTAGCGGTAGAAGATGAAGCGCCGCCGCCGCCCTCGTAAGGTGGCGGTGAGGGCAGTCGCCACGGACCGGACGGGGGGGCGCTAGCAGTGGAGGAAGTGAGGTCGAAAGGTCGAAGAGGGAAGCCGAAAAACGTACCGCTCACCCCTTGCCCTTCGGGTTCTTCGTACGCCTCGTCGTCAGCGTCGTTCTCTGTCTCACCCTGTTGCTGCTCCTCCTCCTCCTCTTCTTCTCGGTTCAGGGGCTGAGTGTCCGAATAGCTGTAACTCTCAGCGCGAGCGGCGTCGAGGGCGTCCGTCGATGTAGTGGTGGAGGAGAGGGGCTGTGCAACGTGCGGCAGGTCATCAAAGTCATCAACAGTAGTGGGGAGGTAAAAACCCGGTTGCCAGTACTGCGCTGTGCCAGGAGCGTTGTCGTCAGTAGTAGTAGCAGTAGCAGCAAGTGCAGCAGAAGCAGCCGCAGCAGGCGCAGCCGCAGCAGACGCAACAGTAGCAGGCGCAGCAGCAGCCTCAGCAGGCGCAGCCGTAGCAAGCGCAGCAGTAGCAGGCGCAGCAGCAGCAGCAGCAGCAGCAGCAGCGGCAGGCGGGACGGCGGTAGCAGCGGCAGCGCGCTTAGCAGCAACGTGTACCGTCGCGAGTGTAACAACGTCGCTAGCACGACGACTGCTACCAGTAGTACTACTAGTACTACTACCACTACTACTACTACTGCTACTACTAGTGCTACTGCTACTAATACTACTACTACTACTACTGCCGCGAGCGCTCGCTACAGCAGGAGGGTGATAAGACCAACCGGCTGCGGCGGTAGTCTCATGTTCAGTAGCAAGAGCAGGCACTGACGCTAAACAAACGCTGTTCCGCGTAGTCTTCTTGTTCTTGAACGCCGCTAGCTGTTGTCTTTTGCTCATGGTGGTGACTGTAGAGAGCAGCAAAAAAGAATGAGTGAGTGAATGGAGGTTTCCAAGCCCCTTATATACGCCTTCTCGCTTCTAGAGCTAAGCTACTTACCGACCCTGTTCAGCTGCCGCCGGCTGGCCGGCGACCATTCACAAAGAGAAACAAAAAGACATAAGGCATGACGTTTTCAGCTGGATCCCTTTCCCCCCCCCTCTTTTGAGAGATCGACTGTGATGATGAGCTAAGCCGCTTACCACCCTGTTCAGCAATTCAACGCGCATTAGCTGTATAAAGGGTTAAGCGGTTGCTGCCTGCCGTCGACTGACCGGCGGCGGCCATTCACAAAGACATAAGGTATGACGTTTTCAGCTGGATCCCTTTTTGAGGGATCCACTGTGGTGAGCTAAGCCGCTTACCACCCTGTTCAGCCATTCAGCGCGCGTTAGCTGTATAAAGGATTAACGGTAACGGTGATGAGCTTACAGTGTGTATACAAAAAAAAACTACAGGAGGCGTGTGGCGTGAAGCAGGACCCCCCCCCCCTAAGACGAACGTGTCTGTCTGTGAGTAGAGGCGTGTGCATGTGGTGAGCGACTTAAGTGTAAGACAAAAATCGCCACCTCCTGCCGTGGTGAGTAGACCGGGCCGGCCAGGCGGGCGGGCGGCCGGCTAGTTCAATAGGGAGGGGTGACAGCTGCCTAAGGCTGTGCATGAAAAAAAATCCGATTTTCACCTGACCTCTGACGTTTGTTACAATGAATGTCAGAGGGAGGGAGACGTCCTCGGGTAGGGGGTAGGAGGTATTAAGGCTATGAGTGAGGAAAAAACACCGTTTTCAGCTGGTCTCCACGGATAGCGATGCCACACCCCCTCGTCATCTAAGCTCTTAAGGAGCGGAGCGGCTGAAAAAGCGTCATGCGGACAGGGCGCTAGACAGCTGGAGCGCTGTTGGAAATGGGATTAAACTCCCTCTGTATAAAAAGCTCTCATTTCTGTTGGAAAAAAAACATATCACCTCTGACCCCAGTAACGGCTACTACCACCACCACCGCCACCACCACCACCGCCGCCACCGCCGCCGCCGCCGCCGCCGCCGCTGCCGCCGCCGCCAAGACGAGACGAGATGGCTCAAGCTATTCCACTTTCAAGCTCGCCTTCACCGCCCGGTGCGCCTGAAAAAAAGTTAATGCGGCTTGACGACGTGAGACGCGGCGCGAGGCAGCAGACCGATGATGGGGAGACCCGACAGGTAGGACAGCGGCGGTTAGCCTATAGCGACGCCTTGCTTCGTCAACTAGGTAAAGAGTTGAGCGGCTGTTGGAGAGAGTTGGGCAGTAGCTTAAAAGTCAGCGCCGCCCGTATGGATGCTCTAGTAGAGCGCAGTGTCAAGACACCGGAGGAGCTGTGTACGGCGATGTTCCGAGTGTGGTGGGGTGAAACCCCGCATCGTCATAGATGGGGCGAGCTCGGTCGCGTCTTCACCCGCATAAGACGCATGGAACTGTTGGCTCAGTGGATGGCCCTTCTCCACAGACAGGGGTTGGATTTCGAAAACCCCGACTCGCGCGCGATGCACAAGCACTTGGGCACCCTCGGCAGACGTCTGGGTAGCAGGTGGAAAGAGGTGGGGGACCATTTAAAATTGTCGCCTGAGAGGTTAGATAAGATCGCTGAAGAATGCGAATACGGAGGAAGTCCCGCTGAGTGGGCCTTCCGAGTGTTGAAAATGTGGCAAGATGAAGCTGACGGCGCCGGCGGTACGCCTTTTGAACTCCTTCGAGTGTTGACTGAGGACATGGGAAAGTTTGGCCTCGGCATCGCGATATTACTTGACTTTATCAAGCAAGAAACAACGAGAACGACGGACATGTGAATTGTTGTGTTTTATTTTCATACGTCTTCTTTATTAGTAAGTAAAAAAAAAAAATATCATAACAATTAAGACGCGCGATCTCTTAAAGTGTCACTTCCTCCAGTCGCAGCTGATCGCCTCATCGAAGCACGTGATAAACAAAAAAAAAACGAAGAGACACGCTTCTTCCTCTCGAGAGGAAGAAGCGTGTCTCTCGATTGAAATCTTTTTCTTTTCTTTTTTTCTTAAAAGAGACAAACGCCCCTTAGAGTGCCCCCCCACCCCCCTAGAGTGCCCCCCTCCCCCCTCCCCCCCTCCCCCCCACCACCCGCCCCATGCATCCTAAAAGCGCCCCCCTCCCCATGCATCTTAAAGGGGCCCCCCTCCCCCCCTCCCCTCCCCTCCCCCCCTTATACACTCTAAAGAACGCTTCTACCTAGTTCAATAAGTCACTTCCAGTCGCTCGTAAAACAATAAAAAATGAAAAAAAATGAAAAAAAAAACTTATATCGTAGTGTTTTTTATTAGTTTACCGAAAAAAAATAAGAGACTCGCCTCCTCCTCCAAAAAAAAAAGATATCACATTTTAAAGCCCGTGACCCCTTAAAGACGCTCATCTCTTCATTAAGTCGCGTGACGTCACTTCTTCTTCTTCTTCTTCTTCTTCTTCTTCTTCTTCTTCTTCTTCCGGTCACGTGATCAATCAGGTCACTTCCGGTCACGTGATCCTCAATGAGGTCACTTCCGGTTGGCCATTAGGTCATGTGACGTCACTTCCGGTCCCCTAAGTAGGTCAGTAGGTTACCCAGAATGCACCATCCCCTAAGTAGGTCACTTCCGGTCACCCAATGGAGGCCTCTGATTGGCTTCAGGGTTACCCAGAATGCACCGCTAATCCCCTAAGTAGGTCACTTCCGGTCACGTGACCAAATGGAGGCCTCTGATTGGCTAACTAGGTCACGTGACGTCACCACTAATCCCCTAAGTAGGTCACTTCCGGTCACGTGACCAAATGGAGGCCTCTGATTGGCTGCATGTCGATTGAGTAATAAACAGTACTTAACTATAGTCCCGTTCCGATACATACTATACTACTGTTGTGATGTGCAGGCGGTTTATGCAGATAATATTTTTTGGGGGACCTTTTACAGAACTGATCCTAGTCACAAATAGCTTTCTTATCATACCAACATCTACTTGCTAAATATGTAATTTTAAAGAAATCATTCAAAATGCAGACTTCATGTTAGACTCTCCGTGACATATAGCATTTTGTGTTTTGCTTCTATCTGATATGGTCTAATTGATTTATTTGCTTAGCTATTTGACACGGGCCGCATATTACATTGATAATGGCCCTCTGGAGCGTAGTTCCTTCAGCAAGCTAGCCTGTAAACTCCACAATAAGTATTACTTTAAAGAAGCGAAAATGCCTTATGTGTATACACTACTAGCCTAAGCAATTATAGATAAGACGGTCTTCAGCAATGCTTATGGGTCAGAAATCTTAAATATGACCAAATCTGAGACGTGTAGGTCCTAATATCGAAATCACGTTTTTTTCCTTTAAAGACTAGTATCTTAGCCTCATGATTCCACTTAAGGGAAAGCTTAACTCCCATAAATGGTATGTAAACTTTGTAGAAACTATGGATAGACACATTGTATGTACATATGTGTATGCATGTAGAATACTATGTCCAATTGTGATCGCTTAGATTTGCTCCTTATTCCCAACTACATAATGATGAGTAACCTTAAAGGGCGTGCACCACTATCCTTGCCAACATGTGATCTTATATGGATAACTTAAATGGTAGTCATATGATTTAAGTAGCCAATTGTTATACTTATTGCGGACATGGACATTGAGCATGTCAGCTCTAAGTATAATCATAGTTGGTAAATTGTTTCCTGGTAATATTGTGGTCGGAGTCACTCTCCTATAATGGGAGGACAAACAATTTGATATGGTTACTAGGGGCGTAGAATAGGATGCAATCATATTAGGTAGGTATTGAGTTATGTTTGGCTGAAGGTCTATATAACTGCAAAACGCTACCACTTTGGAGATTACCTAAATAACTAATGATTTAAAGTGAAATCACAACTGCAAGTTTGAGAGGTTTTAGTCGAAGTGGCATCTATTAATAAAACTCATTTTGATGTCAACTGAGAGAAAAAAGAACATGAAGATGTCACATCGTAAAATGTTTAATGGAATATCGTCTATTACATCTATTGGCACGGATTTATTTTGTGTAAGTATGTTATAGCTATACTTGTTATCTTGACCATACATTATCCTAACGTGAGGAACTACGAGTCTGTGAGGAGAGTCGTGCACCACAAATTACCCATGATTGCCCCGAAAGTCGACACACCCATGGTAATTGATATAATTCCCATAAATACCCCAAAATGTAGACAATCATAATCACAGATTCTGCACATTAACGTTTCGTGTAGTCTAGACGCGATTCCCTTTATTTGTTGGCACTTTGTTGGCTATTTCTTTAAGCATAGTAGAGTTCTTTTATAAATACGATGCCCAATGTCTGAATGCAGCATCGGTTACTAGGCTACCATTGCTAGGACACCATGGTGCTGCATTCAAGCATCATACACCATTGAAGGATTGATCAGTATGTTGCATCAACCTAATGTCAACAGCTACTTAGGGAGGGGTTATTGTTTAACAAAGGGGGGTGGGCAGAATTAGGGAAGGGAGGCAACAAACCTTGGACTCTATGAAAGGGGGGGGGACCCAAAAATGTGGTTCCCTTTTGAGGGGAGGGGCGACCAAAAGAATTTCACCCATTTTGATGAAGAACATGTTGCTCACGCTCAATGGAGTACGCCATGATCAATTTGAACTAGCAAAGGGGGTGGATCTGATACAGATTGGACAATGCGTATATATATGAGATGATACACTAGACCCCTGGCAGGTACTATGACCGATTGTACGATATGTATACACACACAGGATAGGGTGCTTTACATGATGCCTACTGATCTGTGATAGGAACATGTAGGTTTTATCAATGTGCATAAACAAACATAACATATAGAACGGCAATGACAAAACATTATATCAAATAGACAGTGCCAATGATGAATGATTCCAATAACCTGCAAGTGCAATATTGCAGTGTTTATGGAAATCTGGATGAAGAATGGATTTATTTGCCTAGTTTTCCCTCAGTCCTTCAGACAGAACAACTTCAAAGTGGTTTCTGTGGTAGCTCATCTATCTGTTGTCATTGACGAACACCATAGAGGTTTTCAAATATGTTGGTGGTATATTTTAATCTGGAGAACTAATAAAACAACGAAGCAAAATTGAAGAAATAGCGAGGAGACTCACTATAGCTCTACGAGTCCATACTCTACAGTGTAATATTATTTGGCCACTCTATAAAAGTTGTTTCGCATCATCAGGCAGTGAAAAATATGACAAGGGTGTTTTTTTATTTAATATTTTTAAAACATTTTTTTACTAAGGGATAACATGTATAGGGAAATTTAGACTGTTTGTAAATGATTTTCACATTTTAGTAGTTAAAAGTTTATTGATCCACAAAGGTTGTTCTATTGTACAGCCATACTAGCTCATTAGATAACCGACTGGTATAAGCTTTAATAACTATTAGATACTAGATATGCCATTATTTGTTCACTTTTTGACAAGTTATTTTAATCAAAAATCTTTAAAAAAAACAAAAGTTTGTATCATCCAAGTAAAAGTAAAACAGTGGTAGGTATATTCACTATATATACATGGTGAGCCCTATGCCAACTCAACGAAAATCACACTTAAACCACAGTAGTATCAGCTGTAACTATACACCAATCAAATACACAACACCCATTATCTAGATTCATATCATGACATTGTAAACCACAAGTCACTTTGGCTAAAAGGTGCATGAGTCAGGTAACCGTTATGCCATGTCACAAATCAAAATGATGAGGTCAGACCATTTTCGCTCTTTCCTCTGTGTGACTCCCTGACATGAGGGCATGATTATGGTGCATTCCTATCCCACATACGGGCATTTCAAACACTGTCGGCAGGGAGAACAAGGTTCTACTCTAATGGTGTCGAGCGACGTATGGTGGACAGCCAATAACTGTTCTATGCATGCTCAAATAGACACATCGGTATTGAAATGCATTGAGGCCCTTTGATATAATCTGGATGAAACTGTAGATCGTTTGGTGAGGCCCAAAGAAAGTATGCTTCATGTAACATCATGGAAAGGAAATGTAGGTTCGGTGGGTCGGATTTCTTTTGATTTTTCTTTATACCATAAAAGTACTAGCCAGCCTCTCTGAAGACCCTAAAATTGACTAAAAGTAGATAGAAATATGAAAATTTCTTCAAAATTGCATGAAAGACGTAGGGTCGGCCCTGTTCTGATAGGGCCAATGACGTGACCTGAAACGAACCTTGTTTTGGCCCGTGGATGTGGATCCGTTGTGGGGTATTGACAATCTCTCCCTCATTTCCATTTTACTCGTGAAACAATTGTGTTAACCTTCAGTTAATAGTAAGGGTATTATGCATACTGATGTGAACATAGCGAACCGACATTTTGTAGCATAACTTCAAAAACTGCCACTCTTTAGCGTGATATCACAAAGAAGCTGTGCACGACCTTGGTACCAATCTGTCATGGACGCCCCCATCATATTATACGTGTACCAAACTACGGCTTGGAATTTCCTGGTGGGTGTTCTAGGTTCAAGGCTGGCTAGATTGTCATTCATGCCACTTTTGTGTCGTAAATGATATCGTTTAATGCATTAATAATGCATTAATGATGGTAAGCCATCTTAGCCAATAACGGGGAAAATACAACCTACCAATTTCATGGGAATATTAGATCACTGATAGCATCTAGCATCACAGTTATGATGAATCAATATTTTAGCTGTACCGCTGCTGATAAGTATAGCTTTGCAAATCACCATCAATAGCAAAGTTGTGGTCAAAGATACCCGTCTTTATAGGGTGTGCATGCATTTAAATGCACTGCTCGCGGTGACAATCATGGATAGTGTGTAGGGTGGCAAATTATGTATTAACTCCAGGCCATCCCAGTCATTTTGTATTCCCATCTGACAGTACATCATCTGGCCCTAATAAAGGTGTGGGAGGACTTCCCCCAGGTGGCATACAAAAAACACCACCAAATTTGGTCTGCAGACTCAGCAGAGACAATCTGACCGATTTCCATATAAAAATAGTAATTGATAATCACTGGGAGAAATTACACTGCTCGTGATAATTATTATTGGAAATATGACCTGCCCATGATCAATATATTTTTAATCATCCTAGCCAACTCACTGTTGATTAAATTGAAGGTTATCCTGTGTGATGAAGTCATACATTGTCTTATTGCAATGCCTTGCAGGGGACATAAAGGTTAGTTTCAATCTCTGGTAACTGAATGCAATGGATGTCAATAAGTTCATTGACCTTAATGTCAATACAAGATTGAGGTTTGAGGACATACACCCACATAAGTGCATGTTCTCACTGATAGCTCTCAATTCACACCCTGCACTACTGGCACTGCACTATAATAGACAGGTCATTTTCTATAAAGTACTCACCTTTGTGGTTGACAAACTTTTGAGAATTGATTCTTATGCAGTTTTTTTCCCAGAGAATCCGAATATGCCAGGGGACATCGCAAATTTTGAATATAAAGGCACTTAATTAGCATATTCTAATTAGGTGGGCAAAATAGCAAGTCAGAATATCATAAAATGAGTCCGAATATTCTAGAACTGGTAGAATGCCTCCAGATTTGAGAAATGATGGATGATCTTTCCTGCCCCCTGAAACTTCATTTCTCCTCGGGAAATGTTCCCGGATAGCTTTCCACATATTAGAGTGTGGGCCACGCCGGCCCATAGCTTTATAAATCCATGGGACCGCACCTAGAACTGCAGGCCCATAATAATTGTTTTAAACAAACAATCATGAAGTCCATCACATTTTTGATAGTCATAATGGCTGACTTCCTAGTAAGTTTTCCCTTTCCTTTGACATAATATAGCGTTCTACCATGATGGCCCAGTGGAGGGTCTGAGTGGGAGCAGGGATCTTTTGGGACACAAACTCTCACTCCTCTGGCGTGATTTCTTGCTCATCTGGTGAGATTTCACAGTCTTCTCATTTGCTGGGGAGGGGGCAAGGGGGGAGGGGGCGTTGGGAATAGGTCCGCACTAATTAGAACGTTATAGGTACATAGAAACTGGAGCATGCATAGAACCAAGTTTCACTACAGCAATTTTAGCCATGGCAGGCAGATCTCCTCGCCGACCGCTTTCATAAACAGGTAACGTCAATGTGGAGATGCTATGCAAATCACTGCCTACCAGATTAAGAGCATCTGATTGGTCGGCGGGAAAATGCGCCGCTCTGCTCATTTGTATTTAAATGAGAAACTTAACGGAATACGGTGAATTTTCAAAACGTTAATTAGATGGACTTTTGTCATGACCCAGCAGTTTCAGGGCCAGGACTATCAATAGTTGATAATGGACTCCACAAAATGAATTTCGTGGTCAAAACTCTACATCAGCTTTTCAAAAATATTCAAACGTCGCCTGATGGGTTTACAGAGAAAAGAAACAGGATAGTCAAAAGGGAGTCTAGGTTGCCTCCAGAATGACTCCCTTCACCTAGGCTGCCTGAAGGAGCCTAGGTGACTCCCTTGCTGACCTATAAGGAATTCACTTAACTTTGTTTCTTTTCTGTATGTTCATTGCGTAGTGTTACATACTCACTACTGTCCCCTTGTTGGTAGGCCCTGCATGCACCAGGCTCAGTCTCACGAGTTTGTAAGAGTTGAAACGTCTTTGACCGGGTGTCGTCTTTGACCGGTGTAGTCTTTGACCGGGTGTCGTCTTTGACCGGGTAGGGTTAAAGTACTATATAGTAAAGAAATTGGGTATTTTATTGAAGTCCCACCAAGTACATTAGATCATATACATATATGTCATAAAAAAGAATTGGAAAAAAAATCTTTTCTAGATACCCAGTCAAAGATGACACCCGGTCAAAGACTACACCGGTCAAAGACGACACCCGGTCAAGGACGTTTCAACTGTTACAAACTCATGAGACCGAGCCACCAATATTCTCCCATTGCGCCATGTCCTCTTGTCTCTCCCCTTTTTCCTCCACTACCAAAGACCTTCTATATTTCAACTCAGTTCTGAGTCTCTGCCCTTCGACCACTACCTTCTTCCAAATATTTTTCTAAATCTATTCTTCCCACTCCGCACCTCTCCACCCTGCTCCCCTATCACCTTCCCCATCCATCCCTCCCTCCCCTACACAGATGCAACAAACTCATACATGCAACATGTTTGCCTTTGGCTCCACTCACATGACACCTGGTGTGAAAAAGAGGGAATGTATGTATACATGTGTGTGTATGTTATAACACCAGGTGCCGCTAGTGTACCTGTCGCTCTGTAGTTATAGCCTGTGTACCCTCTACTAGTTTCCATACTTGCAACATGAAAATTGGCATTACTGATAGATATATAGAATTTGATAAAGCATGTGAGTGTACATAAGTGTGAGTAACTATCAGGCACTATGTGGGAGTATCAACTTATGAATAAATATAAACAAAGCCTCACATCAGATTTAATTTATATATTCTGATTATCCATATTACCATGATCTGACGGATATACATTTGTGAGAGTAAACCAGATGATCAGTTGGTGGAGCCCCAGCCTTATTCGTGTACAGAGATCCCCATTTTGTCTTCTTCACCAGTCTGACGCTGGGTTCATTGATAGAAGTAAGTTCTAGCTCTACCACCAGAGGACACTTCAGGCAACTTCGAGTGTTCAGTTCAGAAAACGCTGTTCGCAGCACATCCTTGGGGGACTGCCATGCATGGCCCAGTCTTTCTATTTAACCGTATTTCTATTTAGATGTGCAACTGAACGTCATGTCACTTATAAGCAGTAGTCCCGGTATGGTAGTGGATGGGTATCTTTTCAACAAGATTCCACCATTTACTGATTACCCCACTTTAAAATTCAGAAAGAAAGTGTGACGCCACGCAAAGTGGAGTAGCTTTGAACATTAATTCTGAAATGAGTTTTATTGCCATCAGTATTTGTATGAATACAAGGGTACTAATCATTGCCATCAATATAAGGCTATTCGCCAAGAGTTGAAGGATTTAAATTAAATGTGCAATTGTCTACCTGGTTATTAAGAGCGGTAACATGAATAAGGCTGAATCTTCAGGAAATGTGATGTACGACAATGCTTCTTTTAGTTCTGTCAACAGAATATTTTTATTGGATATCCAAATTACATTGCAAATGGGTTACAATAGTTTCCATTGCCTTTTTCATTGTAGGATTGATATTATCAATATTGCCAAAATATTCAAGAGATATCATCTATTTACATGAACACAATTAATAAACATTATTTCTAATACACCAGTCTCATAAGGAGTATGATAGCATTAAGCTGTTAATGTTGCTTAGTCGGATTAATATGTTGGACTAATTTCATTATTGCCTGCAATAAAGTTAGCATATTAAACTCCCAATCACGGGCAGTCCTGTAAGTTAGATACTTGATGTCTACTTTAGGGCATGTGCTGGAGTCACATGCTTCCGCTGACCATGCGAGTACAGGTATTATAAGGAGTGGCACCTCCTAATTAACATGCATGTAACATGCAGTACAACCATTAAGAAGGCTGTCATTTTGATCACAATTAAACCAGTACACTTAGCTCCTGAATACTTTAGACCTATTTGAACTACTATGCCTGTGTAATATTGTCATACCACCCTAAGAACTATACAGCTTTTCCATAGATCTTCTCACTGAGATAATCATGTTAAGCTGTTTATATTGCTTATTTACATTGACTATACGAGTTCAGATTCTGTACTCACTAAAGTACACACTAATTTATACAACAGGTTCGGGACCTTTAACAACCAGGATACTGTATCCCCTAGAGCAATACATGTATAATTAAATCTGCACATCAGGAAGTGGTATACACTGTAGCAGGTGGAGGCACACCATATGATAGACATACCTACTGGAGTATAGTTAGTCATAAGTTTTAGCATACTAATGTAGATGCACCAGCCGGCTGGTAGCCCTGGCTAACTACTCTTAATGACATGCGCCATATTTTATCTTTAATTAATATCATAATAAGAGTATACATGTCATGTCTACATCCCAACAATTATTGACTATATCCTGGATAGTTCGGTGAGGAGCATAGCAAGCAAACTTATGGCTCCCTTTCATGCTTTGACTTCTTAGATTAAACAACTTTGTAAAGCATTATCTTACTTCTTCACTTTTTAAATGCATCAATTAAACTGCATAAGTAACCTCACCATACTTAACCTTGCAGAATAGTTATAGAATCTCATTATCCCCACGTCTCCTTATGGCCGGTTTGTTAGCACGTGACTGCGGCTTTCATGCCGACATGTAGAGACAATCCGGTAGTGCGGCATAATGTCAGGAAATGTGCCGTCCAGCATGGCGTCTCTTAAACAGCCATAAAAATGCTGACGAGATTGCTGGAAAAGGTACAGGATTACACCAATGAGAATAAGAAAGAAATGACCCCTTCAAGGGAGCCAAAAATAATAGCTTAACTTTGATACAAACACAGCGTTTCATGCCTTATTAGTCGAATACATCTTACTGTAATCTGACAGTTCGGGTAAGATATGAAATTATATTATTACCCCAGCACACCTGCATGACATAAAGAAATGTCCACCATTGTTTCTCAAGAGAAACATGACACAATACTTATATATACTCATCTGCAATCATTTAGGCTTTGAATAATCAATAAAGCTGCCGCTACCCATTTTTTAGATCGGACTGGAGCCCCAGCTTAAGTTCTTTATGAATCTACCTACCTTCCAGTAAACCTTGTGGTGTAGCTTGGTAGGGACACCACCAAAATAGATCCTTGACAGGTCCTGACACCCCCACATGGGGTACTCCCGGTAGTGGTTGCTGCCATCCACGTGCATGGTGCCCCCTCGTGGTGAGTGGTGGTACTTCACCTGTGGACGAATCACATGAATTGAAAGCATTGTATTTACTATTGATGGAGCTAATGTAAGGAAACTCACCTAATTATGAGATGTCAAAACCTCCAATTGCCTTTGTTCAGTTGGATGACACCGTCAATAACTTTGAAAATTTGTCATTATTCCATCAAGGTATGTGTTTAGTTTCTTGTTCTTTTTTTTTGGGGGGGAGCGCTATTTTGGAAGGTCAATATCCAAATGCAAATTTGGAAGGGGGCAGGATTTCTTAAAGCTTCTCCCTAGTAGGGGGTCGGAAAACGATTTGCAGTTACAAAAAATACACAAATCAGCCAGTAATAAATCACTCACTCCTTGTGTGAGGGGAGTTCAAAATTAAATTTGTTGTCACAATAAATTCCACCAAGCCCATCGAGACCCCAGACCCCAAATATCTAGCGATCAGATGACGCATCCCCAATCCATCCAATTCTACCTAGCACTTACAGTGTACCACCTGCCCATCTCCAGTCTCTTGCCAATCCCTACGTAGTGGAACTTCTGACAGCGTCTGGCAAAGGCCAGGTGTCCATCCTGGATGTAGGCTGCCACCATGTCGTTAGAATGCTCACCGAGTGCCGCAAATACCAGGCCCCATGTAGACTGAGGCCTGAAGCTAATGCTGATGGTGGACCTGTCCAAGAAAGGAAAGGAAAAGATATATAAAATGTATGTACATGTTATGCATATAATTTGAAGGGACTTAATATTATCATCAATGTTATTATAATTATGCCAATACTAAACTTATTCACATTGCGGATCAAATCACTGTATAGAGCAACATCCTTCAATCTAGTATCACATATTCGAAATCGACATTTAATTAGTTTCCTTAAAAGCTATTTTCCATTAAAGTATTACTGGGACTCCACTACCCGATTCTTTGGGTGATTCTCACGAACCGATCATATAGGTCTTTGCAGGTCAAAACAAAAACATATTTACTATCTGTTATTGTGCATAAATAGGCTGATTAGAGCCCTGTGAATGGGGTGAGCATCAGATACATGAAAATCAAACTGATATATGATCTGAAGCCAAAATCGGCCCCAGATGCGAAATCGGGGCACAAATTGATATATAGGTCCTGTGTGTATAGTCTTGGCAAGTCTAATGTTTTTATAAACATCAACATGTTTATAAACATGAACCTATGGCAGGGGCTAAAGTACCTTCCTACTTACAGTATGTATGATTCTTTGGTTTGATCCCGATTTGTGAAAATAAACCCTATTTAAGTTAAGGAGCCTCACCTTAAGTGTACATGAGTTACCCTGACAAGCATGCTATATTGTAACAGTGGGAAGCAGCTACGTTTATTCAACACAGTTGGAGGGTATAACGGCGGCTTATCACACTACTACTTTAGGTAGAGTTTTGTATCATGTGAGATTTATTTCATTCATCAAATTATAACAATCAGAGACTTTTTAACAGAATATTTTATGTGTGAATCTGCCCAATATTATGAGATCCATGAACTCCAAAGAGTCTGGTACTATGTCCCACTATATAAATAGACAAGATGCAAACTGTTGTCTTCAAGTAGCATAGCTATGTACAGGTAGTATGTGCCTTGTGCTTACCCAGATTTGATGATGTTTGAATCTTTCAAGGGTCCCAACTCAACGCGACTGCCATTCACTCCCTCAATCTGGACACCCTCATATGTAGCAATGTTGGCCCCCTTCTGAAAATACAAAAAGATGATATCTTTAACGACAAGACAGGGCGTTCTGTACCTTAAAGACACTTAGAGGGTATCATAGTCAATGTGATTATGCTTTTAGAGTAAGCAGTCCAGGCAAGGTCATTTAATATTATGTAGACACATGGACACACTAAATGGTCCGATGACATTTAGTCGTGTCTGTACATTTGTCTATATAGGTACATCAATGGGTAAAATCCAGTTGACGCAGAGTGAATTAATAACACAGATTAAACAAATGGATTGTGTTATTGTATCATACGATTTTATTGGATATCTCTAGCAGAACATATTAAAAGTAAGGTAAAAGTTGGAAAAGGATTATTGACACGTTTTTTCCAATGATATAATAGCAATGATATATATTTCTAAAAGGATAAACAGGTTCTGAGCTAAGCTTGACATTCCTGGAGACAATATATGAGTTACAAACATCAATACCAACTTTTAACTATCCACAATACAGAATCCAAAAGTTGCCATTTTTGGTTAACTCCTCCCCTGGTTTCAGCAGATATGCATGGTCTACATTGGAGGCAGTGTTGGTGTCCATAGATCCTATGTGACGGGGAGGTGGTGAGGCTTTACAAGGCATGTCACACCATTCACTTGTCAAACCCTTTGAAGGGCTAACATACCATACTACACATACTCTGAGTTACAGCTAGTGTTGTGACACTCTCCTGTATGTATGGTTGTCATGCTCAGTATGAGCTACAGCATGAATTGAATAGCATACATGCTGCTTGCATATTCAAGATGGAAGATTTGTTTTCCAAATTTAATCTTCACCAGTTCCATTTCCACCCATCCCCAGCACTTGCAATGGTGTTAATTGTTTGTTTCGAATATTATATGGGCATTCATCATGCCCTTTCATGTACTTTGTATATCATTGGTAGTGATCTTTCCTGAAGCAGAGATTAATTATATTAGCTATATCTAGGGCCACCCCTAAAGGTCTCATAAAAACAAAACAAAACATAGTTCTAAATCCTTGTGACAAGTTCTCCTTTTCGCAAAGGCCTCATGGATAGAATGTGAATGGACTACAATATCTAAACCATGAGAAAAATATACAGATTATTTTCCACTATAATCAACAGCAGAGTCCCTTCAGGGCATGTGCACACATGCTCTTTTAAGACATGTCCTGTTTAGGTCAGTGGGACGAAGACAACATGGCACTGTTTCACGACACTGGCGCCATTCTAAGGGCAGTTTCCGCTACCGCTGGCGCTACCCGTATGTTATCTGATTAGGAGACCAGTGGATTGCATGACTTCTTAACAGCGCAGGTAAAAGGCATGGATAAACTACTTTAAACCCTTTGAACACTGACAGAACTGCAGTCTACTTAGTTTGGGGTAGGCCTCTTAGGCTTGTTTGTTCCCTAAAGATTGAAATAAATGGAATTCCCATTCCATTTCTACAACTATTGTGGTCATGGTGTAAAATGTAAACAAATATAGCTTCTCCATTCTGATATATCTTAGACAGAAACAAAAATGATGAATTTCTACACTTCTCTCTTTGGCCTATAGGTCCCTCCTGTTCTCTAACAGTCTAGAGCCTAGGTTGTTCTATTGCCACTATTACATACTAGTAACTAGTTTTATACATTATGTTATTTCATGTTATACAGTATCCTACTTTTTCCTCCTTCATATATTACATATTAGCAGTTAAGATGGTAAAGCAAATCTATTTGATTTAGTATTGATTATGTAACAAAGTAATTTTGAGGATGATCATTGTTGTCATGAATACAACAATTGCGAGTCCGCAAGGAAAACTGGAAATTAAAATAAGGTTTTTCATTCCAACACTTAAGTACCCCATGAATGGCACTAATAGGGAATAAATACAACGTTCAATATATTGAATCCCCCATTTAGGTCAGAAACCATGTTGAGTTCAATGGGAGTTTATTCCTTGACTGTAAAGCAGAAGAACAAGTGAGTTTTTCATGCCAATGCCAAGTTGTACCATCTAGGTGCATCCGTGGAGGTCAGACAGGTAAGCCTATGCATTCTTCATGTGGCCTGGTACTTGGACCAAGTAGGCCTTAAGGGAAACTGAAGGCTAGGTATACATGTTCATGTATCATCCCCTTGCCAAATGACTGTCATGTATAATTGATATGCCTATGTCCAGGACCCTGGATCTCATGGCTGGGTGCTCATACAAAACATCGATATGCATATAATGTTGCCATTTACTTGTATGAGCCATAATGTAAAAAAAAATCACGTAAAACGATATGCTACCTAGGATATTTAATTTAGAGTTATTATCACACTAATTCATATGGGAAATCCCTTGTTACTTCCGTCTATATAGGACACAGGAATTGCGTGTCCAGAAACATTATAGTTGCAGGGCATAATGGCCTATGTATAAGGAAGTCCTTTCAGCTGAGGTTAAGTGAAAAGACGTACCGGAAGCATTGATGGTAAACCACTTGAGACACTCCAGGCTATGAACTGACTGACACTGCTATTGCTAAGGGGTGGGCATTTCTAAACAACAAGGGGTAGGGGCTTGGTGGATTGGGGACGGGGCATACTGATTTAGACACCTTGAAGGGGGGGGGGACAATATGTGGGGGGAGGGGGGACCAGAATAAATGGCATTCATTTCTAGCGAAAAAGCCTGCGCATTGCTACAGCTCAAAGGGGTCGGTTGGAATCAATTTGAACCCCAGCAGGGGAGGGGGCAGATAACATGTGGACCAAAAAAATGTCAGGTCGCTCATGCAAAATCCACCCCCCCCCCGGCCCGTTGTTAAAGAATGACCACTCCGTAATGTATACAGTCATGTAGTTCTATAGTGTCTAGTATCTAGAATAGGAAGTACATAACAAGAAGTAGACCACTTAGCCTATCTGTGCGCCATTATATATATATGCATGTTTTAGTTTTGCCACAGGGAGCTTAGGATAATAATACCTTCACAGGTAGGCTGAATGAATAGATAAATGGCCTTAGGCTAATGAATGTTCTCATGCAATACGTAGTCCAAAAACTTAGGCCTTTAGCGGCCACATACTGCGTCAATGTACTTAGTCGTCAGGATGCATGAATGCAGCTCCGGGAAGTAACTCGCCAGGGTTACATTCATGCGTCATGCCAACAAAAGGTCAAATCCCACAACGCGAAAAATGGGCCAGATAGTGTTGATTATTGACTTAAAAACAAGGGGCAACTGTTGCCATTATTGTAAATCGCAACACTTATCCCATGATCTTATGACTCTCCAAATCCCACAGTGGTAAATAATAGGCAAGCAAAGTGTTGTGTGCAGGACTGGTTAAACGATCTGTTTGAGGGGAGTTACTTCACAGTATGATTTGTCTTCACCATTCCCTCTCAATTAGCCTAGAGATATTTGGAGTGTCCCCCTATATAAACCAAAATGTTGACATATTCCAATAAGCAACATTTTGTAGGCCTTCTGGGGGAAAATATCTAATTCTTTTGATCCTTGCGATTTCCCAAATCACAAGACAAAGGCATCACTTTCTACACTCTAAGAACAGTGTGTTGTGGGAACATGCTTAAAGAGTAACACACATAAATTTGCAACACACTTTGAGATTTAACACACTTATGAATTGTAACACACTTTTTGTCAACTCACTTACCTGCTTACACACTTGTGGTCAGAGAGCTGTATATCATATACAAAAGGGGGCAGCAGCAGTAAATGTCTATCATGTACCTATGCTACATTCTTACAGCCATATAGTAGCTGTCGCAGTGGCTCAGTAGGCAAGTCTTTGGACTGAGAACTTAAAGATCCCTGGCTCGATTCCCAATGGGGCTCACTGTCAAATGGAAATGTTTATTTTCTAAGAAGGACCATAATATTTTAGCCCCCCCCCCCCTCAAGAAGGGTCAAATTTCTTTTCCACCTCAGGAGAGGTTGAACTGTTTTACAACCCCCTCCCCAACCAATCCCCTCTACTACAATGAAAGATATAACACCTATTTAATAGGGGTTAATTTGCAATGAGATAGATACAAAAACTGTATTATTTGAATCTCATTGAATGAGCAAACTCACTCAATCCATATTGGAATTAGATGGGAAGTTTTTTCTCTTTAACTATACACACATGTTCTTTGCGTAAACCAAATAACCATCACATGTAAGATCTTATTAGAGGCTGTTAACCCTTTAAGGGCCGCTGCTGCCTCTGGGCAGCATCTGAAATATCCTTGAAAAACCGCTGCTGCCATAGGGCAGCAAAATATGCTACCCAAGGGCAGCAATACTACTAAATTACAGCTCCTGCTATGAAACAAGGAATAAGAATTTTTGAATCAATCCAACAATATTTAACATGGATACTACGTCCCCTTGTCAGAAAGGTGTAAAGTATGTCTCCAATACAACTTATATCACTCCTTAGCCACTGTCCCAGGGAGCACATACTTGTAAAGCTGCATATCCCCATGGCATAGGGGCGGTGGTTAAGTCCCAAATGAATTTTTCAAGGCCAGCAGGGAAAGGGTTAAAGCAGGGCTTATTAATAGCTGATTAACTATTGTCTTTATAATAGATATCAAGCCCTTCAAATTATGTTATTATTAGTCAGTGCATTGGCATCCCTCAATAAGGGCGGTCTTTGTATTGTCTAAGAACCACTTCATGTCATAACATATTAATCCCCAAGGTAAGTTATATAGCTTACTGGTAACTGGTAAGAAGTTGTGTGATCTTTGAGAATACTTTGTGTCTCCTCACTGTTGTGTGTTCTGGTACCTATTTGAGGGGGGAATACACCATGATTGTACGAGGAGATTTGGTGGCCTAGCGAGCAAGTCGCTGGACAAGTGTGTGAGAGGTCCTGGGTTCGATCCCCAGAGAAGACCTGGCACCAAATCTTCCCAAGTGAAATGAGTTGTCCTGACAAGAGTCGCGTCTGTAAGTGTTGGTAGACAGACTGCGGTGAACCTTCAGTGTCCTGGTCTCCCATGAGACTTGCACCGATCCGCTTCAACCCGTAGAAGCATAATACACTTGCGACTGGTAAAGAGATAGCAGATATCAGTGTTGACGAAGGTGGTCCTAGCCGGGAGGGGAAAAGGCTGCAATGGACCACTGGAGACACTGAGAAAAGGTTGTGAGAGCAGCCATCCCACGCTATCTGACGGTGGTACGGTCATGGCACATTGCGCTACAGTCACCAGTTGGTTATCAGGTGTGTCAGTTTCGCCAGGGTCAGAAGCTAGGATGTGTTCACAGTGGTTGACTAAGACTTGTTTACTGTCAATACAAACTCTGTTTTGATATAATCTTCTATTCCAACTTTTATTGTGAGCGGTTCAATAAGCACTTTTCCTAGATATAAGAAGCCTTTAAAAGTGATACACACAGTATATGCACAATATGAACATGAATAGCCCTAACAAGAAATTAGATAAATCTATACTAATTTAACTCTTAACCCATGTAGAAAGTAATCATACTTAATATTGAGAAAAAATATTTGTCAAGGGATTCGAACCTGCTTGGACAGGACTCATGCGCCAGCACCTAGACAACTCAGCCTCTGTGAGGTGTAGAACAGCTATTTTAATCCCCACCTGATCAATACCATGGCTTTGTACACCAACACACTTTTTAGATTCAACACACTTTTGCCAAAAGTGTGTCGTGTGTTACCAAAAAAAGGTGTGTTAAAAGTGGCTTCAGAAGAGTGTGTTGAAAAGTGTGTAAACGTAACACACTGTTTTTAGAGTGTAGGCGTTGTGGGATTTGACCTAAGGGACATATAGTGTTAATGCACTATGCAGGGGTTAGCCACAGACAAATGAGTAGTTTCGGTCACTGCCCTGTCTTGACTGGGATAGGGTAGATTCACCATGAGTCGGACACATACTCTGAAACGGACAGAGACATTTGAGGTTATTGTGCTCAATACAACTTCTAGTGTTTGTTTTTTGGAAAGAATAACGCTTAAAGTTAAACGTTGCCATCATTCACAAATAAAGACCATAAAAAACATGGCTAACCACACAATCAAGTGTCCGTCTCAAGGTATGTGTCCGACTCAAGGTGAAGATAACCTACCCCACGTGCTGGCATGCAACACTTAACTTCAACTTAGAGATAAACCAAGGAACATGTACTCATAGAGACCTTATGAAAACAGCACAGCGCACCATTTGTCCTATAAAATTGGACGAGCCAAATAATACTACATATACAATGTCTTTGAACCCCCACCGCCCCTATATCTATAGGGCTGAGTACCTGTCCCGACTCCACTCCGACTGTCGCTGGAGGGGTACCGAGATCTGCGCTCCTTTATGGTAGAATGCACAGTCCGGCCTGTTTCTTGATAGGGGATGCGGACTCATCCTCTGACCATCTTATACACAAGTTATGTATTTCCTAGAGTAGACCAATGCCTCACATTGTGATCTGTACCATATCCATGACGGACACATGCCATACATATCGACACCCATGTCAAGTGTGTACACTACCGGAAGTAACGTGACAGGATTCTTGACAGTGCCCCATTCAGCGTTTGTTTGCACACCTTAACCCTTTAAGGGCCATATTGTGCTTTAACCCTTTAAGGACAGCATAGAGCATTAATGCATCATGCCTTGGCCGTCATGATGCATGCATGCAGCCCTTGCGAGTAACTCACCAGTTCTGCATTGAACCATCATGCCGACCATAAGAGGTTAAGACACTTCCAAAGGGTCGGTATGATGCACCATTGCAGCATCAGCGAGTTATTCGGCGGGGCTGCATTGGTGCATCATGACGACAAATATCATCTTTTAGTGACATCTGTCCTTAAATGCCTTTCATTATTCCCCTTTCAGCTTTCCTTTGGACACCTTGCCCCTTTTAGGGCCACGTAGTGCTTAGATATAACAATGCCCTCCATCATGATGCATGCATCAAGCATCATGCTGATCCTACCAGGCTGATACACTCCCAAATAGAATTAGCATGATACTTGAATACATAGAAGGTTGATGGTCGAGAAAAGAGCTGGTTTTCTACCTATATATTTTCTTTTCATGAGGACAATTAGGGCTAATTGCAATCACTTATCAAGGTCACCCTTCATGGCATTTGGCAGGAACCAGTGTGCCTGGACAGGTAAATAAGTTATGACGATGTCGTCAAGTGGTGCCACTGACCTGGTGGGTGATTACACAGGTGTGGTCCTACTTGATGGCAGTCCCGGTCCCAGGTAATTGTAATTACAGGTGTAACAGGCCCTTCTCATCAGCTAACAGCAGTGGCCGAAGTGTGTAGGCGGTGGGGGGGGGGGGGGGAGGGTATAGGGGGTATAGGAGGGGGCACATCTGCTACATTTATATAATACGCATTAGGTTTTCTCCGAGTTCTCATAGATTGGTGACCACATGTATAAATCAACATCCCAGTGGCCACAAAATTAATTTCAACGTTGATCAATATTGGATCAACATTGAATCAACATTAACAATCATTTTTCAATGTTGATTCAGGTTTCTGTGCCCACTGAGATGCTACTTGTGGCTGAAAATAGGTCAACAGCGACCTGGCGACCTGGGCTGTTTTGGAGGCGACTTCCGACGTTTAGAAGGCAATAATAAAAGCGACCTGGCGACTTTGGACAATATTGACAATAGGTTAAAGGGTCCAAAAAGCGACTTTTCGACCTGTACCCCTTAATTTCGGCGACTTTCCGACCTCAGGGTGGACCCAACTGCACCCCCCTACTTTGTACATTGTGATAAAGCATGGTGAATTAAGAACTAGATCAAAGACAATATCTGCCTGCTTCTGCCCCTTAGGAGATCGCCACTTACGAAATATATAAGCCAAACATACCATGGTCATGACTGTGGCCGATGTGTATAATCGGAATGTGAAACTGAAACAAGCTATGGTTTGAGAGAACCGTGTGAAATATAGCTAAAGCAGCTGATGAGGACAAGTCATGGAAAGTGAAACCTAGGCTATACAAAGATCTATTACTGTATACATATTCTTTTAAAGCATCGGAACATAGCATGTTACCCTTGCTTGAGTCTGTAACCAAGCTATTCCTTTTGCATTGATGGTCTCAATGCTCCCGACCTTAGTCTGTTGTGGCTATCCAAGGTTAATCATAGGGATATTCGTCAGAATGACGAACAGATATTCAAAAATGATTAAGGCAAAACAAATATTGGCTAAGGCCTAATACTCATAGGAAAGAAATGACTAAGGTGGGTTGGTCACTACTGTCCATAGTACCTGATAGTATTAACTAATCATGGTTGGTCGTATAGGGTTCCAAAAAATGACTAGATAGGTTCGTCGTTATTGACTAAGTTCTGGAGTTCAAAGATTATCTGTGTGAAGGATGATGGGGACGGTGAAGTCAAACTTTTGTGTAGCGGGCTCGTGGACAGGATATAAACACCTGTTGTATAGGTACATTGTATCTTTTATTACGGCCCTTTTTTATAACTAAAATCGGCCTCAGCAAAAACCAATACTTGTAAATCTGAGGTGGTTATACACATATGTATGAAGGGGTTATCTGTGCATTACATCCACGTAAAGAGGTAACCAATAGGTATGACGTTTTCACAAGCCATGCTTATAAAACACTGTGAGGTAAAATCTTCCAAAGAGACATTTTCCATGGATAATGGTTTACTGTATAAAGGAATACTTACCCCACATGTGGGAGCCGCTGTTGTTGTGCACGATATGATTAACACCAGAGATGCTACCAACACATCCATCCTTTTACAGTGTTATAACACCCAAGATGTAAAGTTCAATCTGACCACTGACCTCCTCGTATCATATCAGTGCAACTGCATAATCATACTGTTGTGCCAAAAGGAACAGGGAAAGTTGACTTGGTGTAGATCTCCTTTGTCAGTATAGGAGTGGTCCCTGGCACTCCTTGGGATATACTAGTTCTCCAGTAGGTAAGAGTTCCTACAGCCTGTGTGGATAGAGGTGGCTTTATGGTCTGGAGGCAGGTGTGCTGGTGTGAGGTGGACTGTGGAGGTGGGTGTAGGCTGGTCTGGAGGAGGGAGGACCACAGTGTGAATGGCCATGTGGTCTGTGTAGCATGTACTCTCTGTATACTGGCCCCACGACCCCCACACCATGCACCTATTGGCCAATCCAACTGGTGACGTAGCAGCCTGACGTACATACATTACAACTCTACCACCCACTCATTGAAGTTTCCAAGGTTATTATGGCAAACCTCAGACATATACCCATGGGGTACAGCTCATGCGCATTATCATCACTGGGGAAAGATTTATAGTGTTTTAATAGGGAGCAACAATTTGAATAGCCATTCGCTGACACTCCATTGGTAGCCACCAGATCCTACATATATAACTCTGAGCATGGCTACTGACACTTGCCTGGTTAGATCAGTCAGTAGCATGTCTGCCTTTCAATCCATAGGTTGGGAGTTCACGGCTCTCTTCGGGAAACGGTTTTCCAGACTAGACCATAAGCATAAATTAACAGTGCTCACAGACAGTGGCAAGTCTGCTAGTCTATCCTGATGTCAGCTTGCATGCCTCTGAATTGCATCTAAAGGTTCTCAAAGCATCCACAGTTTCAGATTACAGAAAATCACAGAATTACAGATTACAGAAGTTTCAGAAAATCTAGGTAGGGTAGGTCGAATTTTATTTCATTATTATCTTTTTTTTAAACTTTGACCTGAAAAGTAGCCAAAATTTGACTCGCAAACTTTGAACAGCGCCCACTCACAGACAACAGTATCGACTTGTGGGCTATTAAATTGACTTTGAAATAGCCCACAAATTACTGGAAATTTTTTTTTTTCAAATTGGATAACAATTTTTAGGGTCGGCCCTCTTTTGCTAGGTAGGGTCGAAAACAAACTTAGGCACCGACTCACTGACAACAGCGTCGACTCGCGACTATCAAATAGACTCTGAATATAGTCTCAATGGATTTCACTGACCTCATTTTTTCAAAGTTTGAGTTTTTTTTTTGTTTTTTTACTTCTTTTTCGCTTGAACCACAGATCAACCAATTCGCTTTATCCACAGATCAACCAATTTAATATGTTTTTGCCCTGGGTTCAATTCAAAATTGATATCTTCCCTTACCCATGGTTCAATTCAAACTCAATTGTGGCTCGCTTCACTTTTCCATTACCAAAATCCTTTGACAAAAAAAGATTGGATAACAATTTCTAGGGTCGGCCCTGTTTTGGTAGGTAGGGTCGGGTAACCTGAAACAAACCTCTTTTTTTGGCCTAACTCGATACACAAAATAGGTGTTTATACTTAAAATTTAATCTGAATTCAGAACTAACTTTCTTTCTCTAATTATAATTATTAGTCTGAATGGAATATACTGAACGCCCGCCATATTAGATGGAAGATGTAACATCTATCATTCTGATGTCATTACACAAAGGTCATGCCTGCTGACTGGACACATCTAGGCTATTCAGGTAACTGCCTGCTCGTCATAAATGTAGAACTACATCTTTGTAATCATCTTTCAAGGGATCAAGGCAAAAAGCTTCACCCTTCACTTTAATGACTCTCCTGTTTCACAGAACCAAGTCAACAATCCCCCAATTGACAAAAGAATGTGGTGCCCGATAACATAATTCATCGCCTTAGGGTGGAAACAGAGCAGGGAACAGAGACCTCTGGTCAATTGATTGCTAAAAAACACCTCAGGGTTTGAGAATGAAGTGAAGGGGAGTGGTGGAGACTTTGCGGGGGAGGCGGGTGACATCTCCTGATGAGGGCTGACAGGATAAAAGAGAAAAAAACTGAATGAAAGGCTAAAGGAGCGTTGGTGGAGACCTGACATTTAGCAATGGTTCAGGGTGGTAAAACACTGATATTCTTTGGCTCCCTAAACGACCAAGCTCTCAGTTATTATAGTGCCTAACCAAGTTAGTCATTTTTTTAGCTGCTTATACAGCCAAGGTTGGCTATTATTGCCAGGTTGAGCAGTTCTGACCAACTCACCGTAGGCCTTCCATTTTAAGCTCAGTCCTTTTAAGTAAGGCATTATATTAGTGATAATTATGTTGTTTTGCCTTAGTCATTCTTGAATAGCACTTGGTCATGCCTGTCAACGTCCTTATGACTAACCTTGGATAGCCACTACACACTAAGGGCCCGGCCTTTTAGATTGAACAATATTATACGCCCCCGCTAATTGTGATACATGATAAACATGCCTATATTGAAAATCTAAAGCTTCATCGTCAAACTAATAATGTCAACATTGTTTGACACTGCATTTTATTAACAATAAATGTTGTGCTAATTGCTCAGGTTTAGCTGACGCCAATGAAAAACAAAAATGACAATATATTTGATTGCGTACATAAGTCCATATATGGTTACTGACTCAGGTCAATACGAATTGCACTGGATGCCGCCGCAAGTCGGTGAAACAAGATACGTTCAGAAGAGTGTTTCAAGGCTACTATACCCGGTAACTAAACTAGCTAAACAAGCCAATATGTATGAGACGACATTAGTTGCATCATAGTCAATTTAACTGAGGACTGAACTGCAACCGTTTAACAGAGAACTGAACTGCAACTGAACCGGTGCAAACTCATAACGTATGAGAACAGTATCATGTGTACAACAGCCAGCAATAAGATATGTAAAATATTTACACAAGTCTAAAGTCATGATATGTACTAGCAACTTAGTAAGCCGGGCCTAAATCATCATTGTATATCTATGTGAGAGAGTCCCTTTTAAGGAATACCCTGAATAATCTAAATGTTTCCTCCACTAATCTATATAGATCAGGAGGAATTTATAGATTATTCTAATGACGATCCGATGTCTATAGGCCTGTGTCCATTATACGACAAGGAAAGTGGAATATATGGCTGTTTTGACGTTCAGCAATATGTACATATCTGGGAATATATTTTGTATATATTCTACTTTAACTGCAGGTATGCTGTGTCCACTAGGCGTTATAAATTGCTGCCCAGACTGCCCAGGGCAAACATTGATGAGGTTTTACAATAGAATAAAGAGCATATATTCCAATTTCTGCACTAAAAATCAAACATGTTAGATTTTCAAATGCCCAGTTTTGACGTCCATTTTTGACCCCTGCAAATTGCTCTCCCACTTTTGTATTTGAGAATTTTGTCGTCCAGCTGTGTCCACAGGGACACAAAACATATATTTTATATTTGTATTCAAATTCACTTTTTGACGGACGACAAATGACCTGATATATGCTAGTGGACACAGGCCTATTATAGTTTGGGTGAAGCAATTTGGTAAATATTGCAATCATTAGTGAACATTATTTTGATACTTGAAACATAATTTCAATAGTGCATAAACTGAAATATCAGCCTTGATCGTTTTATATGGGAGTATTACAATGTTATATGGTTCTGTGAATGTCATGCTGAGGAATACAATCATGAGGGAGGAATACATTTTCAAATTTGACGAAATACTGGAGTTGATGTTCAACACGCAAAACCAAACACAATCGAGTATATTTAAGAAATATTGTATTGAACACATTAAGGATTATACATCAGATATTGGTAAATGATCAAGTAGAGGAGTTGTTTAGCTTAAAGTTGATCGACGTTTCCGGTTAATTCATAACCCTTCTTCACGATTTCAAATTTCAAAAAAAGATTGTTTACAAATAGGAATATCTTAAGTGGTACTATGGTATGTAAATTCAACATCATAGCTTATCCGTAAAAATGCAATGTAATCTACGGTTCCAGAAATGGAGGTCGTGCAAAGGTGACGAAGAATATTGAGTTGACTCCACCGGTTTTATTTAGACTGACACTGGTGTACAGCCACTCTGGTATGAGAAAATATAGTTTCTGTATGAACCACCAGATGGGGCTACACTATAGAGTAAGTCCACGGAGGACTACTTAAATCCTAGGTCTAGGCTCGTGTTAGGTACTGAAGAGACACTACTTCTCCCTCCTTCCCCCTCCTTTTCCTATCATAATGATAGACGTATTCACCAGTGTATAGTCTTTGTTACAACATGAAGTGCATTTTATAAATCCACAGTATAATATAACATTATGTGACAAGCTTGAACAATTTCTACTGAATTTGAATGGAGTTACCTAGTGTCTGTATTTTGGCTTCAATAGTGTATATATATCAGCGCGCTGAATGTCGAAACTTGACTTCCCAGTTGGCACAACATTCCGTTCAACATTGAATCAACATTGACAGCCATTTGTCAATGTTGATTAAATGTTTAAATGTATGGGTTACTGTGCATAATGATGATACCAACATTGAAAGTAATCATGTAGCGTGTTTTTGTTTTACCAATGTATAAAGCATCATAATTATACACGATTAAAGAAAAACATCAAAATCAAGGATATTTAGGCACGTAAAAACATTTTATTCAGACGTTCAATTTGTATATACAGCACATGTTATGATACAACAATGGATAACAGTGCATTGTCAGGAACCTGACTTTTTGAAATACACAATCATATAATATATACAGTATAATTATTATTATTATTAACAGTAGCAATAACAGGGATACTTGGCTATTACAACTGGACACGAAACAATCGCTCACATGACAGGTGATCATATAATAACAGACTTGTACAGAATATGGCATAATCTCATTGTAATGCCTATGAATAATTAACAAAGAAAGTCATGTATTCCTCAATGATGAGACACAAGTCACATCCTGCTGTTTACTTTTGCCAACACCTGCTTTAACATGTGCGTCATTTTCATGAAGTGATTCGAGAGTTCAGAGAACTCTGAGGCGAGTTCTGAAATCTGTGTTTCTTGGCTAGAGACCGTTTTCTGCAGCTGATCAATCTCACCTTGGGCATTGCTGAGCTTATTCTCCAGAACACTGTTTTGGATAGACTTCATATCTATATCATTTTGAGTCCATTGAATCTCTTGCTTCACACACAGTAGGTCTTCCACTGAGTCATGGCTTTGGGACCTGTTACCAGCAGTGGCTCCATTACTGCTACTGCTGCTACCAGAGGGAGTGGCTATACTGGTGTCCTGGGTACCACCTTTCTTACAGGAGAGATCAATTGCTTCAATACTCTCAAACTGTTCTATGCATTCAATGATGGGTGCTATCTCCAAAACCTCATTTACTGGATTCTCACGAGGGGGACTGTCTACACTGTTATTGATGGACCTGTCATTGCTGTTATCATCAGGGTCATAAAACTCATACTCTGTGTCAACAGGCTCAGATTTCACACTGACACTTCCAATGGCAGTCAAGTCGGGCAGGGAGGCTTCACTACTGGCATACTCATCATCCAATGCTAGTGTCCATCCCTCATCATCAACATCAGATAGGGTTCCCTTGACCTCCTCTTCCTCTTCCTCCTGCTCTAACCTCTTCTTCTTAACCTGAGCCTCTTCATCCTTCAAACTATCCATCCTTTGTCTTCGTTTTCTGGCCTGATAGAGTGGATAGGACCTCACACCTTGGACCTTTGGTGTCCAGTTGGAGTCAGTTGAGCTGTCACTATCAAGATCAGCAGGATTCATTATTCTAGTGAGAAGGTGTGCGCTGGCATTCTCTCGTAGATTCCACTTGAGGTTGGCACGTTGGGCCGGTCGGCTCCTGTCACACTCTGACTCTGTGTCTGTCATCACCTGTGGGGCACAAGGAAGCATTGGGTTGATATAGATATGTGGTGTAATTTCTCAATATGAAGTTAAACTGCTATATTTTTGTTATTTTTAAGTTCAAGTTCAAACAGTTTTATTGAGTACAATCATTATCAGTTATATGTCATCCAGTCTCAATACTGAGTCGACCAACCCTCTGTGAAACGAACCCACTAAAAGTCCATGGTCATCAAAATTAAAATAGGATACTCACTATTAGAGTTTGTAGATGAAATGTGAATATTTGAATATGTATGATGATCAATTGGTACAAATAGGGTGTGAATATTCTGACATCATCTTACACCAAACCAAATATCATAGCAGATATTTAGTGGGTTTTTTCATAAAAAACTATTTACCATGAACTAAAAATAATCATGACAACCAACCTGAGGTCTGCGGACAAGGCCGACGTAGAAGAAGCCATGGGTGTCAGTGACTTTGTGACAGTTAGGGAAGGTGACCTTCATGATGTGGCTCAGCACATTAGTATCCAGGTCCCTGAATAGCCCATGAGCATGATTGAGCAGGTCATCTGAGGATAGGCAGTGGGGGCTATTAGCTCTGTGGATGTAGTTCTTTAACAGCCTGAAAGAAAATAATTATGAAATGTTTGAGCATATTTTTTTCATACAGCGATATTACCATTACAGTTGACACAATAATTATGTATTATTTGTTGCCCACAGTGAACAATGAATTAACTAAAAAATTCTGAGGAGTGAGATTAAATTGTTGACAGAAGGATATCATCACAAAAACACTATAATTCATGTATGAGCATTACTGTGTATGATAAGGGTAAGTAACTATACCAACTCACCATTTCTTGACTTGCATGTGGTTGATTGGCAGCTGGGTCCTCCTGAGCATGGCAGCAAAGTTCCTATTACTCCCTATGTGTGCCTTTGGGGTGTCCATCAGTCCAACATTCCCCAGTTGTTGAAGTGTGCGGCCCAGGGGCAAGTGATGGTCGGCATTACTGGCAGCCAGGCGTAGAGCCATAGGGTTGATGGTGGGTGCTGTTATTGGTGCCCTCTGGCGAGGCATTATTGGAGCCACTTGCTGTACTATAGGGGAACGGACAGCTTTGACAGCCTGCACTGGAATCTGGGAGATGGTAGTAGCAGTAGTGGCCCTCTCCACTGGGGAGTTGCTTGCAGAGCGGCTCTGGTCGGAGGCCAGTTGGGGCCTGGTAAAGACCACTACAGGCTTGGGGTCCCAGTGAAGGGCCGATAGGGGCCGGGAAGCTTGCAGAGGAGGCTGCGGAACAGGAGTAGTCACCATCTGGGTGAATGGAACTTTGTGCACCCACTGATTGAGGAAGGGTCCTAGATCCATGAGTTCATCCTTTTCTGAGGACATGATGGCCAAACGCCTGGGCTTTTAATTGCACCTTGTTGGTGCACCGTCTGTAAGATAACAATTACAAAAGTTAGCAAAGGGTCAGTTCTCTGGTTGAAGGGTGCTTGTCTAGGGAGAAAAAGATTCAAGGAATACATGTGTGATTATATTGATGTGTAGTGTATCCAGGACAAGCACAGTAAGCAAAGCTCTATAAACGGCAATTAAATCCTCAATACCCCATAACTTCCATCTAAATATGCATTCCACAGAATCTAGAAGGTAAATTACATCTGGCCATGAAACGCTGTATTCCTAATACAAGTATGTCAAGTATCTAGGAAACGTATAATGTCAGGCCTTCCAATAAGTTATGTGTAATACTTATCTATTTTGAGACATGTGACAGTGCCAATAGAGAGATCTATGAGTAGTGGTTAGCTAATATGATAACCGCTGATGTCTCATTTCATAAATTATGAACTTTATCTACACACAGAAAAGTAAAGGAGTCAACTGTGTCTCCCATGTGGCTCTGGTAAAAAATGGAGAGTCAAACAGCTAGCTCTGCTGATATGAAGAGTCAACTCAAGTTGACCCATCATATAAGCATAGCCAATAAGCCATTAGCTGTTTGACTCTCTAATTTACCGGACCCACGTGGGAGACACAGTTGACACCTTTACTTTTCTCTGTGTACAATAACATGGTTACTTTTTACCGGGCTACATCAGTCCAAAAAGCCACAACCTATACATGTGTCATTGTGATTCTGATTTGTCCTAGGCTATAGTAAATAGAACTGTATTGTAGTGATATGTTTAGCCATGGGACACTTTATCTCGCTGGTTGAGTATATTCCATATTTAATCTTACGATGTCAGAATCCATTAAAACATGAATACTCCGCAATTTTGCACTCATAAACCATATACCCCTAAAACGTTTAGAAATATCAATTATAATGAGGTATGCTAATTGGAACTATGAACAGTACGAGTAACATACTTTCTAAGATTTATGCGTGATATGTTTTGTGCTGCAATACACATGTATGTATAACATTGACTTTAAACATGAATTCAAAAGATTCTCACCAGGTTCTGGTAGTGCCTAGTGGTACCGAAGGTAAAGTCTGTAATAGGTTATTCCGCTTGACCTAACTCCTATAGCTGTAGCTGGTTGTGTGGATACCAGGCCTCAGGTGGGTGTGTTTTAAGTACCCTCTACCGGGAGGTGTTAACAACAGCCTCCGATCAACATGTGGCGTTCACACCTATCACACCTCACTCCAGGTATCGTCCACAGTGACATTAACACCTCCGGTTAGCGGTATAGCACCTTATACACTGTATTGATAAGTTATAAGTATGGATGCCAGAGAAAGCTGTTATACGACCATCATGGGCATTGGTTATAAGGTGCCGAAAATTGCCGCCCATGACCAGATTCGTTTGGTTATTTTATCACTGAAGCCTCCACCCCCGCCCCGGCCTGAAACTCGAATTGGGTTTTCTAATGCAGGTTTAATAATGATACATTTGGGGGAAAAACACAATATGAAAACATACGGAACCTCTGTCGGCTTATGTTCTGATTATACATATCAGGTCGGGCGCCAAAGAAGTCGAGGTTCGGCCTATATAGGCATAGTTTTGATAACAGTCCCGTGGCTAGTGTTGGGAAGATGAGGAGTGCCCCAGTTGAACGTCACATGCAGGTCGTCGAGCAGACAAGACAACAGACAAGTAAATAATAAGGCAATCGTCAACCAAGGATGAGAGATATAGCGATTCTAAGTGGTGTGGACTTGTTCCCGCAACCTCCGTAAGTACATTGAATCATATCACATTGGCACCGGAAGTCTCGTGATATGTTGGCTCTGCTCTCACAACTTAGCTTGTTTCTGGCAATCTATGGCGTGTGGGGGTATGGTGACTGCCTAATTCTCATTGGGAAATTTAGCGAACAGAACTAATATGGCCGTGCATTTGGAGCCACCAGAATTATCGCTATAACATGTACACAAAACTGTCAAAAGTATGATGGTAAGGGGGCGTGTCTAACCTCATACCCCGGCCTCATACGGGGACCTTTTACTCACTCAGAGGGCGTGGTGCCGGGACCCAGTGTGAAGCCGCTGCATGTGAGTGACAGGTGTCACATGTACTATGATGTAGACACGCCCCCTGGATGTGCAGCAAGAGATGAATCAGAGGAATGAAGCATCAAAATGAGTTAAACGAGGGGGAGACACAGTGCAAGGACATCTGACAGTGAAAAGAAACGTAAGGTGCCATTGTGTAGTTAGAACTATGTTCAACGCTAGCCCAACAAATGGAAAAAAATGGTATACAATTATTACAACGTAACATAGTTTCAGGATGTTTCTATATGGCTCCTTATCATGGAAAAACGTTTTGTAACGTTTAAATGTCATTTGATGTAAACTAACGTATTTCATGTTAGCTGGGACACGTTTTAGGACACATCACCCTGACTAAATTGATACAATACCTAAGATATCTACATAACGCGTGTTACTGTTTGTTTATACAACAGCTTTCCCCAAAATGCTTGGCAGAAAAAGAACAATAAGATATTATATTAGTAATATTGTGCCTGTAAACATCCTTTATTTTCCTCCAATTTGAAGTGCCTGTAGAATTTTGAATCAATGAACTTATGGGAAGATTATTATTCAATGTGGGGCAGAAGAAACCCCCGTTAAATGATGAAGCCCGCGCATAATCAACATTCAGACAGAGGTATATCATAGGTCTACTCTTTATATTGTCTCCTTGAACTTAAAATGGGAGTTCTCTTGTTGGGACATTCTATAAGCAATACAGATGACCACAAAATATATATATTGAAGTGTCAAATACAGTTAAGACATAGGGTGAAGATATATCTTACCATAATAATTATCACTTGGGAATTAGAGAGGAGTTTTGAAGAATTCATGCAGCTGAAGTACCGATTCTATTCACCAGATGAAGCCTAAATTTAGCGAAGCGTTGTGATATTTGATTTGTAAATTAACTTGCCACCATGTACACCTTACTTCAGTTGTTATACAATGTAGTGTTGTTAATCATCTTGAGATATAGACTGAGAAAAAACACTTGTACTATTGATTGTTTTTAGAGCTAAATCATTTTGGTTTGCTGTATTATTAAAGTAGACTTAAAGTCAACACAAACACTTACGGTGTATGCACATTTTATATACATAGATCACTGAATCCATGCCTAGTCTTCTCCATCAGTTTGGTGGGGCTTTCATAGTTTTCCAGCCCTTGGCCTTCCTGTATCGTCGATTGCGGCCCCTGCTTGATCCCCACCACCTTCATCCTCCTAGCTTCTCCTGGGTTAGAGGAACCTAAGAACTCTCGGACTACCAGCCTCCTCAACACTTCTCACATCCGCTCCGTTATGAACATCGTGGCCATCTGAATCTTTTGAATATTCCCCACTTTCTCCTGCGTTGCTTTCTTCACTCATGCCATCCTCACTGGAACGTGTGCCATAACAACCATTTTCACCAGCATTAATACTTCTGTCTCCTGCAGCTTCCTGGGCAGCAGTAGGACCAATAACACTTGTATTGGTGTTACCCTTGGTGTTAACACCTGTATCACCATCACCATAACCCCCTCTACTAATATCAATAACGTTATTATCAGAGACACCTCTGTTGCCAGCGTCAGACTCATCACTTCTCTGATGAGCAATTTGAGATAAACGACTGGAGAGTTCTAGCCTTTTATTAGGGTTCACCTGCATATGGGCCTGGTTGAGACAGAGGAGTCTGGTAAAGGCCAGTCTGAAATGGGCATTGGTGGCAGCATAGATGATACAGTTGACTGCAGAGTGCATGTGTGCCCATGCTGAGACATAGAGGTGGAGCTCTAGGGAGAAGGTATCCTCCACATCAGCTGCATTCACTATGGCGTAAGGACCCCAGGTGATTATAAAAGCCACTAGTATCAAGAAAAAGGTGCGAGTAGATTTCACCACCTCCCACCATTCTTTACTCATAAATGCCCTGCTCCAAGGCACTGTTTTAGTTGACTTATTAGTAGCGGTATTATCATCTTTATTGTTGGTAGCATTTGAGTCATTAGTGCTTGTGTTGGTGTTTGATGGTTGATTGACATATGATCCATTGCCCTTTTGGTCAGTCTCTACAATTGCCAGTGCCACCCTCCTCTTCATCTTTCTTATCTTTATGAAGATAAGGGTATATGCTGTTATCATTATAGATATAGGCAGACCAATCAGTCCCACAGCCAGAAAAAGGGTGTAAGATAAGTTCTTGGTACGGTCCCACATGCAGGAGTTATGCTTGCGGTCAAACTTATGGTCTCCCCATCCTAGGAAGTTGGCAGACTCCAGTAGGAAGGCTGCCAGCCAGCAAAGAATACACAGCACCACAATCCTACTGCGGGTAAAGATGGAACTATACCGCTCACCATGGCACACATAGACATATCTGGAAAAGGGAATCACTCGATTTAATTGTAGTTTAGTTGTCACACCATCAAATAATTTATACTTGCTCTACTCTTGTAATATCGATAAGTCTTACCGACACCATCCCTTGCCCCCCCCCCCCCCCCCCCTATCATTATTCCTTCTATCCTTCTCCACTCCATCCCCATCTCGTTGATTCCATACTGCTCTGCTCTTACCTTCCCACACTCTTATTTTGCCTATACTTTTCTCCTTCTCCTTTCGCACTGCCCTCACCTACTGATGGTGACTGCAGTCAGTGTTAAGAAGGCACAGACACACTCACCAACTGATGGTGACTGCAGTCAGTGTCAGGAAGGCACAGATGCACTCACCTACTGATGGTGACTGCTGTCAGTGTCAGGAAGGCACAGACACACTCACCTACTGATGGTGACTGCAGTCAGGGTTAGGAAGACACATATACAGGCGCCCAGACACACTCACCTACTGATGGTGACCGCAGTCAGTGTTAGGAAGGCACAGACACACTCACCTACTGATGGTGACTGCAGTCAGGGTTAGGAAGACACATATACAGGCGCCCAGACACACTCACCTACTGATTGTGACCGCAGTCAGTGTCAGGAAGGCACAGACACACTCACCTACTGATGGTGACTGCAGTCAGGGTTAGGAAGACACATATACAGGCGCCCAGACACACTCACCTACTGATGGTGACTGCAGTCAGTGTTAGGAAGGCACAGACACACTCACCAACTGATGGTGACTGCAGTCAGTGTTAGGAAGGCACAGACACACTCACCTACTGATGGTGACTGCAGTCAGTGTTAGGAAGGCACAGACACACTCACCTACTGATGGTGACTGCAGTCAGGGTTAGGAAGACACATATACAGGCGCCCAGACACACTCACCTACTGATTGTGACCGCAGTCAGTGTCAGGAAGGCACAGACACACTCACCTACTGATGGTGACTGCAGTCAGGGTTAGGAAGACACATATACAGGCGCCCAGACACACTCACCTACTGATGGTGACTGCAGTCAGTGTTAGGAAGGCACAGACACACTCACCTACTGATGGTGACTGCAGTCAGTGTTAGGAAGGCACAGACACACTCACCTACTGATGGTGACTGCAGTCAGTGTTAGGAAGGCACAGACACACTCACCTACTGATGGTGACCGCAGTCAGTGTTAGGAAGGCACAGACACACTCACCTACTGATGGTGACCGCAGTCAGTGTTAGGAAGGCACAGATACAGGCGCCCAGACACACAGAGGCCACAAATGGACAAAGTCCTGGCCTGGCCACAAACCACGCCTCCCCTGCAGTGACACCTGGTGAGAGGAAGAAGAACTACCAGTGTGTGTTTACAATATATAATCGGGAATATGCCTCAGCAGCAGGACTTTCTACACTGTAAATAGTAAGTGTAGATACACAGTAGAATGTTCTGTAGTTTTATGCACTACAGCAGATTAATAGTAGATTCTACTGTTTACCTACAATAACCTACAGGTACATCTACAGTAAATTATATTGTTCACCTACAAAAACGGCAACCACCCTGGTAGCAAGCCCGCATGGGCCAATTTGGTTTTAGCTCAGATTGGCTGTTTGAAGTCGGCAAAACTGAGCCTGGTTTCATGTTGGGCAGATGGCTGGGCTGAAGTGTGGCCCCCAATCGGGCTGCCCATTTTGGGCTGAGATCAGTTTCAAAGTGGGCTGCTCGCTTTGGGTTCATGTTGGGCAGATGACAGGAAGCCCATCCAAAACCCTGTCTGAGCTCAATTCGGGCAGCCCCCTTGGGGCCACACCAAAGCCCAGTGCCCTAAACCAACGGGCGCCCATCGGTTAGCCCACTCCGGGCTGATGAGGGCTGAGGTTGGGTTTGGACATTGCAGCTGGTCTAGTAGTTCTGATGATTGACACCAGATGTTACTACTATACAATATGTAGAGTTTTCCAATAAAGCCAGATGAATAATACAATAAAATGTTAAAGTGATGTAGAATAGGAAACAATAAATAGATGTTCTCACAGTTTGGAAATAAGATAGACTATATATTTGAATGATGAAAAGGAGGTTCTCTAAGCAGCTATCCAGTGTAAACACTATTTCTGTGGCATTACAATTTGCTTAATACCAGACTCATGTGCCCCATGTAGGTATGAACTATGGCTTTGAAGGCCAATGTACACCGTAGACACTTGTCTATGCTGTATGTGGCTTAAAGCTAGGGCAGGCCGCTTAGCAGCCCACTTGGGAGCACACCAAAGCCCAGTGCCCTAAACCACCGGGTGCCCATCGGTTAGCCCACTCTGGGGCCACACCGTGTTTGCTACTAGGTCAACTGATTACAGTGTAGTGTTTGTGACAACGCATTTGGTGCACTGGAGGACGGGATGAGGAGCAATAGTCATGGTTAAAATGTGTGCCAGGATATGAAATGAATTAATTAGATATTCTGATGTCCCAGTACTTTTGTAGAATTGCATCTCAAACTTGTATTACTGAAAAATGGCAGATACGTTCTAAATCAGTTTGTCTCGTAGGATATACATTTCAAAAACACTAAAAAACCCTATCTTGCATTTAGAGCAATGACATTGCTTTATTGTCATATTATTGCATCGATGATACATGAATGTAACCCTGGCGAGTAACTTTCCAGTGCTGCATCCGTACATAATGGTGACCCTTCAGAGGTGTAGTAACCCCTTAGGGTTTATAAGATGTTAGAATGGAGCACTGCAGAGTTACTCACTAGAGCTGCATTCATGCAGCATGACAACAATGGGTATAATGCAATGCAGCATCATTGTGTATCTAGAGGTTTTAAATAATAACAGAACACTTATCTGCATAATTCAACGCTTACCTAGGACCAGGAATGGATCAGCGAACACGGTGATCACCAAATCCGCCAGAGCCAGGTTGAGCACAAACTCATTGCCCACAATACGTACACGTTTACTCACGAAGAAGGCACCGACAACCAGAACATTCCCAACAAAGCCCACCATGGTCGCCAATAACACTAAAACCAAATATGGTATAGCCACTCCTGGGTCTTCTGATAGCAGGGGTGGGGCTAGGGTGTCACCATTACCAGATTGGAATCCAAACATGTACATGGTTCTGCCAACGAAAGATAATCATATTTATAACACAGTTGGATGGTAGAACGAAAGAAATAGCCTGCATGTACCAATAACTATTACTCTGCTATAAGTCAGTTAAATATACCACCGCCACAGTTCTGCTATCAGTGGACTGCATGGTCAAGCCTGTATGATCAAGCATTGACCATGATCCCCAATATACTGCATACGGAGCTGTGGCTGTGGCATAGCTACTATATAAATCAATATCAGATTCAATTTGCTCTCATTTCAATTGCAAGGTAATCAATAAGTAAGTAATAGCTCTTCCGGTTGCAGGGGCGTGATTTATTGTACTGTTAGATATTCCGGAAGCCTCTAGAGCTGCATAGGCCTATACGCATGGACCTCATGAGTAAGTGAATTATTATGACTATTCAAACTCATTGAACCTGATCCCATATCACACTCGATACAATTGGAATGTATTTTAACCAGTTAACAGCACGAGGTTTTGTCTATTGATATTGAATTAGATATTCAACAATACAACAGTAAATCATGGGGTAACTTTGGGGTTCCTACTCGGTCCTACTAGAATTCCACAGTAATTTCAGTCTAGTGTTTAGTTCTGATTTGTTCCTAGCACATATGTCACATGTATACACAGTGCAATTATGAGAATTTCCAAATGTAATACTGCAGTAGGCAAAAGACAAGAAGACACTTACCCGAAATATGTTACTACTATATCAGCATAAAATCCAATGGCACACAAAGAGTTTCATTCAGCATTCCCAACTGTATAGTATTAGACGGAGAATCCCATGTCCCAATAGCTTGGTGGACGCAGGTGGAATTTCCAACTTCAGTCCCATAGCAACAATGACAAAAGGGAACCTGATAACAGGGTGTTTCTTGGTGTTATGGAGTGGGGCTGAGTGCTACACTTAACATGACTAATGTAATTGGGAAAACAGCATGTTTGACAGATATTACATGAATTAGTTACATCTGATGGCTGATAACTGATTTGTTTAATTTGGAGGATTTATGGTCATACCTTGCTTTTTGTATTTAAGATGGGTCAGTGAGGGGTAGGTGTATCTAGATAAATACAATTTACCAAGAACATAAAAATTATATTCGGATTTAGTATAAGCTCTCATACATCTAGTGTGTTTCAATACGCACAACTGTAACATCCTGACAGAGTAAACTATCTATATTATCCAAAGAGGATCTAACTCTGTCTATACTCATCTAAGAACTGGTCAACATCTATTAGATTTTTAAACATTGCATGGTATAGTTCTAAATGCCAGGAGTACAGAGGCCATTGCTAGGTTGACATAACCCTACTTTCCTCATTGTTAAATCATCATCTGAGAAGCGTAGTACTTTTTACACTTTAAATTGTACTCAAGATAGATCAAGTAGGTAGGTGAACATAATCAAATCATTAATTTAGACTGTGCACTACAATTATTTAAACGATCACAGGAACTCACTGTTTCAAAAAGTGCTGACCTGTGTGATTAAGTCGCCAATAACAGTAACTGTGCATGGGCAGTGCCCAGATACGTTGCCATGGATATAAACTAGTGTTTACTCCAGTGACACGCAGTGTGGATATTACCTTTCCTAGATAATTCCCATGGACACCTCATTGTAAGAGGTTGACATAGTGTCAGGCACCCAATACTGCCCACAGCAATATCTTGCCTAGAAAAAGACTTGTAAGGTGTTGCTTGGTCTTGAAAGGTGTCGGTTTGTTGTCAAAACGTGTCGATTGGTCTAGGATGGTGGTTTCATTAGATATTAGTTGTCATTTCATGTTTGATAATAACATGTGCCAGCCCCTGATATGTTTTACCTTTTTCACTATTTTTCCTTTTTTGGAAAAGTAGCAAAACCAATGGCCATCGTCCACTGGGGAACTTAGGTCAATTAAGCCCATAATAATATTTCCTATATATAACTTCAGCCAATTAGAGCCCGGTGGACGGTGGTCGTTAGGCCCGTTTTCCATCAGCAGATTTGGAGGTTCTGGTGGCTGCTATATTATTTGATTGACAATTAAACCCACGGCAAACTACCGGTAAGTACACTTTGTGTAGTGTGGATGTTATGGCCCTACCCGCCGATTGGGCGATATATCAGTCGACCCAACCTCCACATCAACTGATGGAAGATGGGCCTGAGGGGAGTATTCCACTGACGGAATCAGCCGTGATTCCGTCGGTTGGTTGAGATTCGTCCACAAGTTCAACACTGGGAACTTTCATTCAACGATGCAATCACTGCCGACAAACTTAGGCAGATCATATCTTTGAGAGACGAATGAGCTTTACACACATCACACTTAAAAATTTAGAAATAAACAAATCGACTAGCTTGATGGATTTAATGCCCTTTTTAATCATGGAGTTGTGAATGTATGAGTAGGGGGTTTAACTCAAAAGAGTTGTGCCGAATAAGAGTATCATATTCTTGATATCAAAGTAAACTGGAACACATAGTGATCTACTTCTAGGCCATGGTCGTGCGCCCATGTGTTTCCAAGAGTATTTTTATTTTCACAAGGTGATTTTCATTTTTTTTAATTGAATACTATTCAATGATCAAATACATGTGGAGGATAATTGACGTGCAATTCGTCCCAAGTCTCTCTACACACCAAAGTCTGATGTGAGGATCACGATTGTACATGTAGGAGTTACTGCAGTACTCAGGTAACAGATATTCCATGAAGTTTAATAAGGCCAAAAAAAGGGTTGTTTCGGGTAACATGGCAAAAAATGTAGGGTCGGTAGGTCGGATTTCTTTTTGTTTTTAAACACGAAAGTACTAGCCAGCCTGTCTGAATACCCTAAAATCGACCAAAAGAGGCTACGAATTTCTTCAAAATTGCATAAAAAACGTAGAGTCAGCCCTGTTTTGATAGGGTCGGTCGGGTGACCTGAAACAAACCTTTTTTTGGCCTAACCACAAGGATGCTGTACAGATAACAACAATTTAATGTATAATAGGCTGTGGCAGCAACTCATAGCAACTGACTCAGACGCTTATCCTCAAAACCTATTCTCACAAGAACCTCTCTGAAGAAGACAAGATAGCGAATGAGTTGTCCTTCGGGGAAGTAGATTTCTCTTTCTCTCATTGTTGTACCACGCATGATCTCAAAGGCACAGTCTTCTGCACTTGCAAGGTGCCATCCTGAATCCTTAGGACTTTTGACATTGTTGTACGTCTTTGTTAGATCATCCAGAATACCATTCAGATATTCAGTGTCTAGAGGAATTTAGAAGAAGAAAAACAGCTGTGCATCTTGCTCTATTTATAAACAACTTATGAATAGTCTATATGCTAGTTTGTCAAAATTAATAATATAACAGTGTAGCAGTAATCACGTACCACACAAGATAGCATAAATCCATGTTGTTGAGAACCATTTTTGACCATTGCATTTATATTTATTTTATGCATAGGCAGTAACCTAATTAATTTTGCTTTTAAAAATCAAAAATGCAATTTAGGTGTAAGTTATTGTAGATAATTATTTGAAGCAATATGATACAATGCACTCACATGTGCCTCTATATGGGTAAACATTTACACGGGCGACACGGCCCTTTTACAAATTGATGGACAAAAGTTTTTTTTTATCAGGGCCTACTATAGTCTATATGCATAAAATTCGACAAGCCGTTTGGCTAAAATTCGACACGGCGACATGGTCTAAAATGTGGGTACCAATGTGGAGGCACTCACATGTCATGTATTTGTCTTATTGAAAAAGTATCATGGCTAGGTGTGCACTTGTGTATTGTGCACTTTTATATGGTCATGTATGAGAGTACGTTGTTGGAGTCAGCCCTTAATATGCTTGTTACTCACCTATTCCACCCAGTACGGCCAGTGTGATAGACACATTGAAACGCTTAAACTCTTCTCGCAGTCCAGAAAAGAACCCATCCAGAGCATACTTAGAGGCACTGTAGGCAGTAAGCAAAGGGAACCCGAACTTTCCTATAAAAGAGAGGCATACTAATGAGAAATCAAAGTATTGACCTCAACTGCACTGTAAAAAGTTGGTTGTTATATTTGCAGGTGTATAGTAGATTCTAGTGTAGAGTAGATTCTACTGTGAATACATTCTAAGTAGATTCTAATGTAGATCTACAATAGATTATACTGTGCACCTGCTATTCACAGTGTGGTCCAAGTTGACATGGTGCCTCTACAATCTACCCCACTGCTCCATGCTTGAGCCATGACGTGGAGAAAATAATCTTACTGATTTGCCATTTTTGAATAGAGTGTGTTCCTGTCTAGAGGTCAGATACATAGACAAATGCCAACACTCAGCATAGTAGATCTTGTATCTCAAAAAACAACAACAACAATGATTCCTACCTCCAATAGAACTAACCACACCGATACTGCCGTTAGTGTCTCTCAGGTAGGGAGACGCTTGCATTGATAAATGCACAAACGACCGTGTGTTCACATCAAGGGCCTGAAGGAAAATACACTTCTGTCAGGGCCACACAAAAATAAGATTCAAAGTTGTTGTTTTTTATCATTATTATTCTTTTATTCTTTTCATTATTTTCTATTTTTTATCATTATCATTTTTATTATCACATTACATCCCAAAACATCTACATTTTTTCCAATATCATTATCCAGTTTTTTATAAACATATTTTGCTATGTATAAAAACACAGTGAAGCATTTTTTATCCCTGCGTGCACGTGTTCCAAGGGCTATCTCTGCATGCATGAAGACTATAAGGAGCCGTTCCATAATTAATTCTCCTATCTAAAGCATAAAATAGATAGTCTATCAATACACCACCACACAAGCCTACTAAATTACCTTTTTCAATATGTCAAAACTTTCTTGTGTATTCTCGAAGACGCGGAACACAGGCATATAGGCATGGTTTAGCACAAGTTGATCCAGTCCTCCCAGTCGCTTTATGGCTGCCTGAAGAAACATTAAACTAAATGATTGAACTTGTATTTAATTAGGAAATGATTAGTTAGCCTTCAATCCTACTTTTATTCATTTCTTTTCCTATGTGTTATATATAGTAGATATGGTACTAGTAAGTAGCTGTATATGTGTTATAAGCTAAGGGCAGGGTATTTGGCCAATGTACTTGCCACGGATAACAATTAAGACCATTTTTCAAGGCTTATTTTCACTTATTTAGTTACCCATGCATATCCGTTTCTGACTAAGTTGTATTTTCCATTAACCGATTTGTACCCTCCCTGCAGATTAGCGGCCGACAGCATATCAAGATCGGCTAATGGAAAATGGGCTTTACACTCAGAGTAAGAGAGGCTGCTTAATAGACTGCATCCACATACAGCCCTGTATGTAATTATACAGTCAGGTCATTAACCTTTTAAGCCCACTTATATCTTCACCTGCCCTAGATAAATCATTTTCTATCAAGCTAGTCAAAGATGGCACAAAGTCAAAGATGGCACCCGGTCAAAGACCTTCTTTTGGCCTGATTTTGTGACACACAGCCATAGCTACATCTCTAACATTAGAAATGTTGACATAACTTTATTTGAAAAGATAACAATTGTTTGCATATTTTTGATTGTGATATGTCAATAGCCAATTATTACCTGGATGACATCAGTTGTTTGCTTCATGTCACTCATGTCAGCTGGGAGGGAACCAAACTGTGCTCCTGGTGAACCGATCATCTTGCAATTGCTAATAACCTAGAAATATGTGCATTATTTTGTAGCAAGGATATTCATCATAATGTAAAAATGATAGTTATGTTCTGTGTAGTATGTATGGTGCTTTAAAATATATATAATTATATCGAGTGAAAATTATGTTTCTATGGCAATTAATGTGTACATGGACGCTAAGACTCTAAAACGTTTTACATTTCTAATATGATCATACGATTTTCACCCAAAATGGAACTTGCTGAAGTTGCCTTCCACATCAAAAATTGTTCCGATCAATTCTGGAGGCCAAAGTTGGCACTAAAATTCCCTCACCTTACCTTTGATAGAAGTGCCTTCCTTCTAGCTGTGATAAAGACACTGGCCCCTGCCCGTGCATACTGGTAAGCCAACTGTTCTCCAATACCAGAGGATGCACCGGTCACCAGGACACGCTTACCAGCAACCAGGGCTGAAGAATAAAAATGTCTTGGAGTATTAATTATCATGTACAACATGGTATACTCATGGAGTATTATGCTAAATATTGGTTGGATACATATCGTATGTATTAATATTCTGGCAATGCTGTCATTATTATGGCTATATTGTAAAGAATATCCAATTCCCTTTCTTAATTTATGATTATATTGACATAATAACTGCAGTTCGAAACTGGGGTTCGATACATGATCCTAATTATCGCCTAAATCTTTCCCAAGAGGTATAGCAGTAAAAACGTATATTAGGACTCACCTGGATTGAACTGTGGATATCGCCAGAAGATAGCAATTACTATAATACCCAGTGAAACTAGTAGTACGAGTCTTGTCTTGGTCATCTTGAACATCATCATCTGAGTATGCTTACTAACATAGGTGATATCACAGTATGGGATCGGTGTGTTCCCTGTGTCAAAATGTTGCTTGAACACCAGTCGGAAGGACAAGTGTTAAGTTGCGATGTAGGTTCGTACCTGCCTTTCGTTTAATTAGAGTGTGTCATGCTGAACAATAATAATCTCGAACGTGTGATTTGTTACATAAACGAGTCTTGCGAGGGCTCATTGAAATAAAAAAAAATCTCTACCCCAGCAGTCACAGTCTACTTCATGGCAACCTATATGCATAATGGGTAAATCGGGCACCTCATACCTGTGAGGCCCCTAAGTCTCAAAAAGTCCCTATCCCTCAAATATTTGAGAGATAGGGGCCATTTGAGGGATAGGGACATGTCAAGCCCCTATCCTACAAAAGATCCCTAAGGGTCACAGCTCCCCTGCCACTAGAATTAGTATAGTGAAGCCTTCAAATTTCCACGTTATGCCAAGGAACTCAGTAAGCATTGAAGGGGAAGCCTCAATGGCCACTCAATGTGGTAGGCGAGAGGGGGTTGGTTACGAAGCTGACATGGTTTTTGTGAGATTAGTCCATGCTCACTCTTTTCAATGTACAGATAGCAATAATATATGTTGCTATCTATACATTGGAAAGAGTGAGCGTCAGCATGACCTTAGGTATGGCCATACAACAACAGGCAACGATAGACCCTCTTCGAAGGGTCTGACAGTGGTTGACTCTCTTCCGAGAATTTGGGACAGATTTTAAAGAAAAGCTATTTACACATCACATGTGCAATTGGACATTCAACTCAGCAATGTATCATATCTATGTTTTATGTAATACAATATAATCATTCTCCCTCCCGACCTATACCCATACGCCTTTAATTATTCCCTGGCGGTTTGGCCCATAGCTCACGTCTACCTCTGTATAATTACATGATTTGTACGCCCATATATGGTATCATGATACCATATTAAATTACATGTTGTAACTTAAACTAATTAATAAAACTCCGGGTAAAAAAAACACTAAAATAATTAAAAAGGGCCTTATGACAATTCCATGTCTTTTTTGAGTGGCCTTATGTAGTCATAATTTGGTGCATACAGGCAATGACAACTAAAATGACTATACTGCTCAGGCGGATTGACGAATCTACTTTCTTTTAGTCAAGGAGAAGCTCACTTAGCCCCTTCTCCTCAAAACCAATTCTAACAAGTAACTCCCTGAAAAACACAAGAAAGCGGATGAGTCTAGGAGGGGAGTAGATTTCTCTTTCTCTCATAGTTGTTCCACGCATGATCTCAAATGCACAGTTTTTCGGATCTTCCAGGAACCATGCTGTTTCTTCAGCAATTTTGGTATTATTGTATGTTTTCTTGATGTAATCCATGAAACTGTGAAGTGAGGCTGTGTCTGGAGGAAATAACGACAGGTGATGGGTGCATGTAGTTTTGAATGTTCTATATTGCTACCACTGTGTGTTATAATTAACCTTAATTAATGTGTCAACTACAGGTGATAAGAAAATCAACTACATGTAGACACATTAGCTCACGTATGTGGAGTGACTGAATGCTTGGTTTCCAGAGCAAATGTATGATGTGAATCAATTGTAAATAGATAACCGAGTATTTCTAGCGCAACGAACCTATTGCACCTAGAACTGCTATTGTTACAGACACATTGAAACGTTTAACCTCTTGTCGGAGACCAGTGAAGAACCCATCAAGAGCATATTTGGAGGCACTGTAGCTGGTCATCAAGGGATGACCAAATTTCCCTTTGAAAAAGAGACACAAAAATGAATGATTACTGTCCTTAGGGGATCAACTACTGTCTATACATTTTATATCTTACTTTTAAAACATTATTCAGAAATGCTAATCTGGTTGGATTAGAATTCAGTTTCATATATTTATGTGACATGGACTAGGAAAAAGGACCTTAGTGCACCCTGCGCTAAGGGCCCTTTTCGCAACATACACCATAATAGTGATAGAAGAACACATCACTGTTAAAAAATATGTAAATTAAATTTGGTGAAATGAATCCAAAAGATAACTCAGCTGCATGCCAAGTACTTGTCGATTGGACAGTTGGAATGCCGCCCACCATTTTGTAGATAGGAATAAGAACAATGTTAACCTCTCCACAACAGTAACTGGCTCACTCTCACCAGATCGATGCAACTATTATTTAGCCGTACATGATCGGCGGCCGTACATGATTGGCGGCCCTACATGATCGGCAGCCGTACATGATCGGCGGCCGTACATAATCGGTGGCTGTACATGATTGGTGACGTACATGATTGGTGACGTACATGATCGGTGATGTACATGATCGGGGATTATTGACTGCCCTACCCTTTTTGACCATGATAAAACATAAATACACCTTACCAAGGGGTACATACAATGTCTGTCTTGGTATGTTGTTGTTGTTGATATTTTTATTGGCGTACTAAAAATGTTACATGGGAACTTTTTCATTTAATAGCCAAAGGATGAGAATAATAAGTCTGGTAGGAGATACAACAGACACAGTTATTTACAGATCGACAGTTATATCACATTATCATGTTAGTCCGTTCAGGGTGCCGAGGCACTCCATTGAAAGTTAAGGTTTGAGTTTTCTGACGAAGTCTTTGTACGGCAAGCGTTGGGTTTCACCTGGTAACTCGTCCCACAGAGGGGCACCACGGTACAATGGGCTCTTGTCAAAGATATATTTCTTTGATCTGGGGATTTTCAAGCGTACTTGGTTGTTCCCACGTAACTCTCTAGTGGGGACGATAATGTTGTCTTGGGAACTGGTCATTTTGTGTAGATACCCAAGTAGGCACCGGTTCCTCACTGGGAGCAGCTTTGGGACATGATTCCTAGTATGGAGCCCATCAATGTCGACACCCCTTGGGTCTCTGATACCCTCGCTAAGGCGGAGGGCGTCGTTTTGGAGGGTCTGCATTTTCCTGACCGCCAATACGGGGCCTCCATCGACCACAAAACCACAATAATCCATTATGCTTTGGATCATAGTGGTGTAGACTTGAACAGTGGTCTTGGTGTCTGAGGCCCTCTTGATGCCCTTCAGCTGCTGTAGACGTGTGCGCACCAGATTGATTCTCTTTTTGAGATGTTGACCAAAGCCGAGGTAGCGGTCGATGGTGACTCCTAAATAGGAAAACTGGGTCACCACGTCCAAAGGCTGGTTGTTTAGGTATAGGGTCACGTTGTCGAGATTTGGCGGTAGTCTTTGAGAGTACGACCACAGCACCTGCCTCTTGTTGGTGTTGACAGTGAGCTTTTTTTTGTGCACCATGCTCCGACTCTGGTGAGGTCATCCTGGAGTAGGGCCCGTACTCGGTCGATGTCCTTTCCTGATACAATTAGCGCCAGGTCGTCGACGTAGAGGAAGTACTTGGAGTTCAAGATTACATCTTTCACATCATTGATGGAGGCTACGAAGAGAAGCGGGCTGACTACGGACCCCTGTGGCACTCCTCTGTCCACAGGTAGGCTCGTCGAGAGTCGGTCGTTGGCCCTGGTTTGCTGTTTTCGTCCGTATTTAAAATGGTATACATGTCTAGTCTAGTAAGAGTATTTTACATGACATTTAAATTCCGATCATGTACGTCATGTGACGCACATGATCGGTGACGTACATGATCGGTGCCTTAAGTACCCTTTCTGGCCATGTTTAAGACAGAAATCAATCATAGCAAGGTGTAGAGATGATGTATGTCTTAATATGTATAATCAAAGACATGTGAAGCAGTGGGTAATGAAAAAAATGTTACATGACATTCCAAACCGACCATGTACATCATGTGACGTACATGATCGGTTGTACATTGAGTCCCCCCCCCCTTTGGACCCTATAAATATTTTGGGAGTTTTTTTTCTCCCCCAAGATACATTACAGCCAGAAGGTATGGTTAGATAAGTTAAATAGCAGAGTACATGGGACCTTAGGCCAAAAAAAAGGGTGTGTTTCAGGTTACATAGTCTGAAAATCTAGGTAGGGTAGGTCGGATTGTTTCTTTTTTTTATTTCTTTTTTTTTACTCTGGCCTGAAATGTATCCAAAAATTAACTCGCAAACTCCAGCGCTGACTCGCAGACAACTATGTTGACTCGTGGACTGTCAATTTGACTCTGAAATAGCCCAAAAAATGTTTTCTAAAGACAGATTGATCCCATGGCCTGTAAAGTACCAAAAAATTGACTCGTAAACTTCAGCACTGACTCGCCAACAATGGTGTCGACTCGCGGACTATCAAGTTGACTCTGAAATGGTCCTATTGTTCAAAATTGGATAAAAATTTCTAGGGTCGGCCCTGTTTTGCTAGGTAGGGTCGGGTAACCTGAAACACACCTTTTTTTTTTGGCCTTAGGGGGATTCTGTTGTTTCCCTATCATGTACGGCCACCGATCATTAGTCTCAACGTCAGACCAATGTTGCGTCTGCCCGTTAGGTGGCGGGAGGGGCGCCTTACATAGGTCTGACTGTGGGGTCGAAATTACGTCCAATTTTGACCATATATAAAGATGTTTTTCGCAATACATCCTGGAAATAATTTTGTTATACTAAATGAGGTCGCAGTTCTGTTATCATTTTGAAAAATAATTTGGGATAAACATAATAATTTGTCAACAAACAGCTGTCAAATGATGGCTATGATCCGCCATGTGCTTCACGTCATCGGCAGCCTATCGAGAATGCATCTATTATCGCCCACAGAAGGAAAATGTCCATTTTCTCCCTTCCCTCTTGTGTCATATCGATGTCATTTGAAACATAGCTTCATTACATCATAAAGAGCACTCGGTGTAAATGACATCAATATGACACACTAGTACAACACCCCATACTGCCATTGTTTACATCATTAAACTCTTAAGTACTAGGGTTCTTCTGCGTCCCGTCGGGGGCGCCGTCATGCAGGCAGTCAGACCTATGTAAGGCGCCCCTCCCGCCACCTAACGGGCAGACGCAACATTGGTCTGACGTTGAGACTAACCGATCATGTACAGCCACCGATCATATATACGGCCACTTTTTAGTTGCACTGATTTGGTGAGAGTGAGCCAACAATGTGAACCCCTTACCTGCAAGGGAGCTGACCACACCAATACTGCCATTCCTCTCCTTCAGGTAGGGGAGAGATTCCATTGCTAAGTGTACAAACGAGCGTGTGTTTATATCAAGTGCCTGGAGGAAGAAAAGATACCTTTCTCAGTGCCAATCCACATTGAGCATGAGCAAAGCTAAAATGTATGGAATGTCAAAACATGTGTGTTAAATATGAAAAATGGTTTTATTATAAAGAAGTGGGTAATCTTCACAAAATGTAAATCAAGGTGTATCCCTTTATAAACACACATAAACTGGAAACTCTCAGATAAAATATAAATAAGATATGGGAATGGGGTTTAATTACAATGAGGTATACATGAAATTGGTGAATTTCACATGCTCAATTACCCTCTTCAGGTTGCCAAAGCTTTCCTCTGTATTCTCACAGACACCTATCCTAGGGACGTAGGCATGATTTAGTACAATCTGGTCCAGTCCTCCCAGTTGTTCTACGGCCGCCTGAATTCAAAATGATATGTGATTCTGAAAGGAACTTGAAGAAATACATTAGCTCATGATCTCATCTTAAAGATCCCGACGCCATCTTTTATTGACAATTCCCCATTGGATAACTGTTTTTACATGCCTGCCTGCTAAAACATTTCTGGTATGACTGATTTGAAAGTCTACCCAATGAGACTACTACTTTTTTTTTTAGCTTTCTCTCCGTTTTCTCATTACTTCATGTGTTAAATCTCATACAATAATTACATCTATTATCTCTGGATCGAACATATCAATGAACTCGAACGAATGCTGATCATCTACAAATTACAATGATATGAGATCTAGGTTCTTCAAAGACAGCAAAAATAGAAAAATCACTAAACTGTGCAATTTGGTATGACACATTCGATATTGTATATTCCTAATTTATATAAAGAAATAGATAAACTCAAAGTCAGACAGTAAACCACTGGTTGGTTTGTATTGAACATTCTGCCATTACCTGAATCACACCAATTGTGCTTTGCATGTCACTCATGTCGGCTGGGAAGAAACCGAACTGGGTATCTGGTGAACCGATTGCCTTACAATTGGAAATAACCTAAAACAACATGGATATCCTTTTGGAGTACACAGCATGGATTTGACTATCAATTGAAACAAAATATGTTGAGAGTATAATTGTATATGTATATTGCACTGCAAGGTTTATGCTGTAATATGCTAAGGAGATATCTTAGAATCTCATTAAGATAAAAAAACAACAACAGTGCACCCTTTGTATTCCAACCACCGACTATATGACTTTAATTGGGATTTCGTCCCCTAATATCAAAATAATTATGTATCCCCTTCCCATCCTAAAGCAATTTCCTGTCAACGCAGCCCAACCTTCAAGTCTCCTTTCTGGTACACTCAGATACTCGACAGATATGTTCATAACTTTTTTCTATTATTCACACATTGTTGGTTACAAAACGTATACAGACATTATAAAATAGGCCACAGACGATTTAATGACACAATATTAGTTTATATTATACCGACATTATACTGCTACCCAGCCAATTCTAATTGACCAACTCCCTCCGATTATAAATTTAGAAAAACAAATGTTTACCCCTCTTTCACATCTATATCCCTCCAAAACCCAGACTGGTTTGCTCCTCGTTTTGATTTGTAAACATTGCTACTTTACATCATACACGTATTATGAAGCCTGCTGGCCCCAGTTTGTTTATTCCTACCCAATGTATCAGGAAGGTGTAAACAAACATCCTCCTGTAACTTTACATTAAGAAAGTAAGTTGATTTAATTACACTAAATACCATCAAGGTGTACTGGGTGATACATACCGTATCGTCGCGATAAAGCGCCGGTTTCGAAAGGGCGCCGGTCTTGTTTAAGCGCCGGGGGTACAGGGGCCCTGAAATCTTCCTTAAGCACTAAAATAGGATCTTGTATAAGCGCCTGTTTTGTGTTTAGAGGGTCTGCCAAATTGAAGAGCGCCCCGGCGCTAAATCGCGACGGTACGGTAATACTGGCCCGCAGCCTCTATAATCTACTCAATAAATAAAGGAATAAATATACTATTATGATTTTGGGTCCAATAAAGTATACTTTAGGATGGTTTTACCTTTTCAAGAAGTGCCTCCCTTCTAGCTGTGATAAAGACACTGGCCCCTGCCCGTGCATACTGGTAAGCCAACTGTTCTCCAATACCAGAGGAGGCACCGGTCACCAGGACACGCTTACCAGCAACCAGGGCTGGAAAATAGACTATTATGAGATTACCATTATTATGCCCAGATTAAAAAGCATACTCAATTCATCTACCGTAAAACCTCATGTATAAGCCTAACTTGCTTATAAGCCGCACCTTGGGTTTGGGCCAATCTGATTATAGTGACTTTACTACTGTACCATAGTAGCAAAAACTCACGTATAAGCCACACACTTAAAACTCTATGGGGAAAAAAGTCATCAGGATGATGACTTTTTGTAATCACCGTGACAATTCCCCCAGTGTATACTTAGTCGTCATGAGAGTCATCATATGCGATGACCCTGGTCATCACCGTGATCACTTTTTGACCTAATTAGAGATGAGGCAGTGGGAGTCAGAATGATGACCCAGGTCATCGATGTGATGACTATGTCATCACCTAGGATTGCTTTTATATAATCTATTTATCTATACAACAAGGTACCAATCCCTAATCATCTTATAATTACCCCCTCCTGTTGTCATCAGACCTTAATTGGGGGCACTTCTAGCCCCCATAGTAAGTCCATTAGGCATGGATGTGTATAGATACTGACAGCCTACCCTAGCATTAGTAAATATAGTTTCAGACACAAAAAAGGTGTCCATGTATACACACATGTGTGCTCTTGAGAAATATTGCTCAGAACTTATGTGTTACATACTTGAGTTTTTAATGTGATAGTATTCTTCATTATATTTCACAATATAAGTTTCTATGATCAGACTTAACATAGATAAAAATCAGTAAATGGCCTGGGGTAGGTACTGCATATTCTATCATTGCCTAGTGGAGCCACCTGGTGGCAAATATTGTAAGCAGGGTGATGACTTTCAGTCATCACGGTGATGACCTTAGCTCATCAATTGGGCATGATTACCCAAACTAGTCAGTAGTGATTAGTTTCAAATATGCTTGAGTTTTCAGTGCACCCTGACCCTGGGCTGATCCGATAAGCCGCACTGTAGGCCCTACTTGCTATGGGGTGTTATAGTCTATTTGAAACTCTCAGTAGATATCTAATTACTGAGCCTAAATGCATATAGGTACATGCAGTATTTATATAATTACTTGCATTTTGCACTAAAATACATGTATAGACGGAGGGCCACGATGATCTGTCTGAATAACAGGTTTCTCGCAAATGGTACCTTGGATCATATCGCACGCGGAGGAACCAAGTCTGATATGATCCAAGGTACTACAAGTGGAAGAATTGTCATTCAGGCAGATTAGAGTAAATCTCTGTGTTTATTTCATGTAATTATTGATAAATTATACATAAAAATGACATTTAAATAATTGGTTTATAGCTATACTAGTGATGGTATCATGGTAAAGCACCCCATGGAGAATGAACATCAGTTTCTCCTCGGGGTTGTGGAAAACGGCCAATCTAGTATAGTAACTTTGTTTCTCCACATGAAATGAATTATGTTTAAAGTAATACTTGGCAGCGATAAGTATAATTGGTAGAACTCACATGGACTGAACTGTGGATTTGGCCAGTTGATAGCAATGACTACTATCCCCAGTGAAAGTAGTAGTATGAGTCTTTTCTTTGTAATCTTGAGGATCATGAGTGTGGTTAATATCACAGGTGATATCACAATGTGAATATAGCTGATCCCTTGTGTCAAACTACTACCACACCAGGAAGACTAATGTGTGTTGTTCTGTCTGTAATGTAGGCTAGTAGTGACACTAAAATCGGTATACATATGACGTTCAAGTAGAGTATGTCCTGCTTAACACATCATATAAATACACAGGGCCTGCATCCCAGGGGTCACAGTCTAGTTGGTGGCGACCTACATGGAAATGGGAAATTCGAACTCGCCTATTAAACCTAACTGCTGGCCTCATACATGGACATGAATTTTTACTTCATTTTAATGTAGCGTAACATGCAATAAAAAAAATCGTAGCTGGGTATTTAGGGAAAATCTCTTCAGAATGAATAGGAATACCTTTTATACACTATGTGTAAAATATAAGGGGCTGTTTATCACCGGGATCTGAAATGCTGGTTCCTAACATGAAGGCACCTCCATAATTGACCATGTATGCAGTAATGAATTTATTTCAGACCGAACCTAAATGGACATTAGAATATAGGCCTATCCCTGAAACAAGCATGTGTATTGAGGTGCCATTTTTAAGCAGGATATGCTGGCAGGCAAATTTTGTGAATTTTTACAGAATTTTAGCAAATTTTCCTAACTATTTTGACCACCCAGAACTCATCTAGTATTCTCTGCGGAGGTTGTCTTTCCCTAAGGATGCACTGAGTCACCTGAGGAATCCCTATGTGAGACCTACTACGGTAGTATAGTAAACTCCCAGATACCAAGAAGGAGGGAAACACTGCCATTATTGTGTGGTCCATAACACAAACAGAACCAGGAAACCTCAGCTGTTTTAGTACAAACTATTTTATTTCCCAGTTTGGCACATGTGTGGTCTAACTTCTTTTGATATTTTTTCAAAGTCTTAAACTGAACTTTCTTCACTCATCTAACAGATCGTTCATTCCTATAATATCTTCACCAAGAAATCGCACAATAGGCTCCCTGAACATGACCAAATAGCTGATGAGCTGCCCTTCAGGGAAGTAAATTTCTCGTTCTCTCATTGTTGTCCCACGCATGATCTCAAAGGCACAGTCCTCAGCACTTGCAGGCTTAAATCCTTCTGACTCCATGCTTCTGGCATTTTTATATGTCTTCTGTATATCATCATTGACGCTGTGCATGAGGTCCGTACCTGAATAAGGTAATAAGTAAGGATTCAAATATAATATCTATGTTTAGCACATCGGATATGCATTCATAGCCTTCTCATTCATTGTAAGAGATTATATGAAAGTTGATTTGCAGCATACAAAATCAAAATCATATTGTACCCTTTCTATATTGTGATGCTTTCAGTGAGACAAAGATGCATGTCTCCAGTATCATTTAACAAATCCTCAGTACCAATGTGATGAATTTAATTCAAATTGAAAATTCTTATTAAGTTCTGGTAGTACTCAAAGTGAGGAAATGATCTATATTATGACTATTTCCCATGTAACTTACCGATGCCACCCAGCACTGCTAATGTGACAGACACATTGAAGCGTTTTAACTCATGGCGGAGTCCAGAATAAAATCCATCTAATGCAAATTTGGAAGCACAGTAGCTTGTGAAGAGTGGAAGACCATATTTCCCTGTAGACAGTAGAATAGAGAAACCTAAGTGTACATTGTCGGGAGCAGTGATAGTACAGTATAAGAATCAGTTAAACCAACAATTTCAGGAAGATACATAGCACACTAGGTCGTAAATAGAATTTGAAAAAAAAAATATTGTGAAAGAAAAATGATATTCATATAACGTTTGATTAACTGTCATGATAACTATGATTATAATCCATATTTCTAACTATGCGATTTGGCAAATAATTGAACCTTCAAAATTGTCCTTTGTAGTCATGCATGTACACCTATGAGAAGAGACATGTATAACATTAATCTGTTCATACAGTTATTATGTAAAAGTCATACCTGCAAGAGAACTCACCACACCCAAACTGCCATTACTCTCCTTCAGGTAGGGCAGGGCTTTCATTGTCAGGTGCACAAATGACCGCATGTTCACATCCATTGACTGAAATAAAGACATGTTTAATAGTAGTACAGACTTACATAATTATAATTGGTGCTAGATAGATGATGGAAAAAAAAATTGATCATTACTGATGAAATGTGTAATCAATTGGAAATTTCCACGAATAAGCGACATCATCGACAGATTTCTAATAATTCCAAGCAACCGAGATTACCTTTTTCAAACCGGTATAGCTTTCCTCTGTGTCCTCAAATATACGTGCCTTAGGTACAATGGCATGGTTTAATACCATGTGGTCCAGTCCTCCCAATTGGTTCACAGCTGCCTGAATTTAAATGAATGTTTTTTGTTATCAAGAAATCACTTAAACTATGATATTATCGTTATTACCAGTACATCATTGCAACTTTGAAAAAACAAAAAAGCAAGTCTGAAGAATCATCGAGTGGTACTATGTTGTAATAATGACTATGCTATATCACACACCTGAACTTTGCAAACTTATTCAATCATAATAATTATAGATATCAGTAGTTTATCATTACTTGAATAACGCCTGTTGTCTGATTCATGTCACTCATGTCAGCTGGAAAGGAACCAAACTGTGCTCCTGGTGAACCGATGGTCTTGCAATTCTCAACAACCTGAAAGGGAATGGATATAATCATATGTTTTAGCCAATGATAATGGTTGTAGTTTGATTAATTCTATACTACATGCAACTAACTAATTGAATATGGCTTAAAGGTGAGAAAAATGATATTGCTTCATTGCATACACAAGCCATAGTATAGTAGACAATCACTCTATTTCATCGTTGCTGTTTTGGAAATTAGTAAAATAAAACACATTAGAGTCAGAGATGTACATTGGTAAAATTAATCTGATGGCCATCCAATAACAATGATATATAAATCAATCTGTTTGTCTTTTCCCTTTTCATGAGTATTAATATTTAGAGAACATATACTTTACAAATATAATTTAGTTCACCAAACTATAACCTGTTCAGTAGCAAATACCCATTCTTCAATTATGTTAACGGGATCGATATCTCTACTTGTTAGTGTCTTTACCTTTGATAGAAATGCCTTCCTTCTAGCTGTGATAAAGACACTGGCTCCTGCCCGTGCATACTGGTAAGCCAACTGTTCTCCAATACCAGAGGATGCACCAGTCACCAGGACACGCTTACCAGCAACCAGGGCTGGAAAATGTATTAAATTGTCTATGTTGGGTGAATAATTTCAACTGTTATTGGTTCTTTTAATCAAATATGTTAATGAATGGAAGCATACTACACCCATTATGGGCCATATACATGTGAATGACATGAAGGCACAGGTTTCAACAAGACCTCAGCTTGGCAAGTGAGTAAGATATAAGGTACTTTGGAAGGTGTGCAACTAGAAGTCCACAGTGGTCTTTGGATGTGACAATAGACTGTACATGCCACTGGTGTCCATAATATACCCTAGGGTATGCATTAGCACCATCTAGTGCATGTCGTAGACACTAGTGGTGTGTAGGGTCCCTTGTTTCACGTCCAAATACCACCATGGACTTCTAGTTGCACAACTTCCCATGTACCTTATAGCCTACCCACTCTCTAAGCTGATGTCCTGTTAAAATCGGTGCATGACGTGAACAATAATGCAGAGTGAATCCCGCGGGGGAAAAAACACACACACTATAGAATATAGTTGGTAAGTACGCTTTTGCTCAATTATATTCCGGAAAACTGAGAAGACAGTAATCTACTTGTTTAAAAATAAATAATTGGTACAGGAAACTTATACATGTACTTACATGGACTAAATTGTGGTCCAGGCCAGAAATATGCCAGGACTACCACGCCCAGTGACAATAATAGGAAAATCCGTGTCTTGGTCATCCTGGATGTTAAGTCACCAGCAGCCTTTGAAGAGCTTTAATAGTATGGCAGTGCTTCCCTAAAGATAAGATTAAAAGTAACCTTGCATGTAAAATATCATACGAGGGATAATGGTAATTATGGTAAAGTATTGTTAAGCTGTCTTGTTTTGTGTTATCATTAGGTTTGAAGGGTTAATATGCCTAGATGACAACATAATACAGTGCAAACATTAATTTTATCTCTATTTAGTTAAGGTACCAAATTTCAGAAATCCGAGATTTTAAGTAGATTTATGTGGAATAGTGTATTTTTGGAAATCCGTAAGAATGTATACATGCGAAAATATCTACGTTCACAGTATGGTGGCTTCTAGGTTACATTGAACTAGTGACCCCTAGTTTGGACATGCCTTAGTCAGTGCTAGCCTGGTAGTAAATCAGCTAACGATAATGTTATAGACAATGATGGGAACACAAATAATATAAATCTATACACTTTAAAAAAGTTAACATGACAATCTGGGTTTATGTTATATAGTGATAGATAAGTGTTAAAATGTCTACTTACACATCACATGTACTGACATAGGTCAGAAGTAATATATCATCAATGTGTATCTCACTATCAGTTACATACAATAGTCTATGCCAGTCTACTTCTCCATTGACATTTCAGACATTATTTTAGTAACTATTGTCTAGTGTATGACGACTACATTCATGCAGAGTCCTGGCTGAATGGTATTGAGAAGACAGATTATAGGGTTTTTATATAAATACCATCCCACATTACTGACCTTAAAACACTGAACATCGCCTGTGGATCAGCTTTTCCTGATTTGTTGACTCTATATCTATAAGGCAGCCTGCTCTGTCCAACGTCCATATCAGACTAGATAAGTGATAAGCACAATATCCAGGTTATCTGTATATCTATTAATTTTGATCTTTATATCTATCAACAGGACATACCTACCCACATATACTGTGGTGTGTCTTCAATATGCATTGGGAATACTACTATTTTAATTGATATTTTCCCTTTACCAGTTTTTGAACACACGTGACTGTTGCCAGGGTATGTGCAGTTTATTTTAAAAATGTATGTACATGAATGCAGCCCTGGCGAGTTGCTTGCCGGGGCTGCATTCGTTCATCATGCCGGATTTTAGCAAATAGTGTACTCCCAGATCCCAAGAAGGAACGAAACACTGAAATTATTATGTGGTCCATAGCACAAACAAAACCAGGAAACCATAGCTTTTTTTAAGACAGAGTTTTTTATTTCCCAGTTTGGCACATGTGAAGTCTACCTTTGTACGATTTATTTTTCAAATTTTTAAACTAAACTATCTTCACTCATCTAGGAGATCGTTCATTCCTATATCTTCACCGAGCAATCGCACAATAGGCTCCCTGAACATGACCAGATACCGTATGAGCTGCCCTTCAGGGAAGTAAATTTCTCGTTCTCTCATTGTTGTCCCACGCATGATCTCAAAGGCACAGTCTTCTGCACTCGCAGGCTTAAATCCTACTGACTCCATGCTTTTGGCATTTTTATATGTCTTCTGTATATCATCATTAACCGTTTGAAGGAGGTCCGTACCTAAATAAGTTAATAAATAAGGGTTCGAATATGTCATCTATGTTTAGCACATAGGATATATATTCATAGCCTTCTCATTCATTGAAGGAGATATCAAAGTTGATTAGCATATAAAATTCAGATTTAAATTATTGTACCCTTTCTATGTTAGGGTGCTTCAGTGAGACAAAGATGCATGTCTCCAGTATCATTTAACATAATTATTCTCAAGTACCAATGTGATGAACTTAATTCAAATTGAAAATGCCTATTAAGTTCTGGTATTACCCCAAGTGAAGCAATGATCTACATTGTGATTATTTCCCATGTAACCTACCGATGCCACCCAGCACTGCTAATGTGACAGACACATTGAAACGTTTTAACTCGTGGCGGAGTCCAGAATAAAATCCATCTAATGCAAATTTGGAAGCACAGTAGCTTGTGAAAAGTGGAAGACCATATTTCCCTGTAGAAGAGAGAAACCTGAGTGTACATTGCTGTGCGCAGTGATGGTACAATATATACATCAGCTCAACCGACAATTTCAGAGAGAAATAGAATTTGAAAAAACATATTGTAAAAGAAAAAAAATAATTATATAACGTTTGATTAACTGTCATAATAACTATGATTATAATATATATTTTTAACTATGCAATTTGGCAAATGATTGAACCTTCAAAATTGTCCTTTATTGTCATGCATGTACACCTATGAGAAAAGGCATCTGTTAATACAGTGATTATGTAAAGGTCATACCTGCAAGAGAACTCACCACACCCAAACTGCCATTACTCTCCTTTAGGTAGGGCAGGGCTTTCATTGTCAGGTGCACAAATGACCGCATGTTCACATCAATTGACTGCAATAAAAACATGTAGTAGTACAGACTTATATAATTAGAATTAGTGCTAGATAGATGATGAAAAAAAAAAAATTATTACTGATGAAATGTTTTATCAATTGGTAAATTGCCATGAATAAGCGATATCATTGACAGATTTCTGACAATTCCTAGCAACCGAGATTACCTTTTTCAAGCCAGTATAGCTTTCCTCTGTGTCCTCAAAAATACGTGCCTTAGGTACAAAGGCATGGTTTAATACCACATGGTCCAGTCTTCCCAGTTGGTTTACGGCTGCCTGAATTTGATAAAAACACTTATCAAGAAAAAAGCAACAAACCAAGTCTGAAGAATAATTATCACCAATGGTACTAACCTATTATAATGACTATGCCATATCACACACCTGCACTTTGCAAACTTATTCAATCATAATATAGATAGCAGTAGTTTATCATTACTTGAATAACACCCGTTGTTTGCTTCATATCACTCATGTCAGCTGGAAAGGAACCAAACTGTGCTCCTGGTGAACCGATTGTCTTGCAATTCTCAACAACCTGGAAGGATACAGATACAATTATATATGCTTTACCCCATGGTAATAGTCAATTAATGATATACTACATGCAACTCAATAATTGAATATGGCTTAAAGGTGAAAACAATATTATTGCTTCATTGCATATACTAGCCAGAGTAGTAGACAATCACTCTATTTCATCGTTGCTGTTTAGGAAATGAAACAATAAAGTGTATTTTGAGTCAGAGATGTTAGAAATTGTAGATTTTTAAAATTCATCTGATTGCCATCTAATAATAATTACATATAAATGAATCTATTTGGCTTTTCCTTTTTTATGAGTATTGATATTTAGAAAACAAATAATTATATACTGAACAAATATAATTTAGTTCACCAAACTATAACCTGTTCAGTAGCAAATACCCAGTTTTCAATTATGTTAATGGGATCGATAACTATACTATTGAGCATCTTTACCTTTGATAGAAGTGCCTCCCTCCTAGCTGTGATGAATACACTGGCCCCAGCTCGTGCATACTGGTAAGCCAACTGTTCTCCAATACCAGAGGATGCACCGGTCACCAGGACACGCTTACCAGCAACCAGAGCTGGAAAATGCATTAAATTGGAGTCTATGTTGAACAAATAATTTCTACTATTATTGGTTCTTTTAATCAAACATGTTTATAATTACCAAGTTGTGATTGGAAGCACACCATAACTATACACCCCTTATGGGCCATATCCACCTGAATAGCATGAACGTGAACAATATAATTGGCAGAGTGAATCCCACAAAAAAAAACTACACACACTTTAAAATAGTTGGTTAGTACGCTTTTGTTCAATTTACTCAGGGAAGGCAGAGAACAAGGTAATCTACTTATTCAAAAATGAAAATTGGTACAGAAAACATATACTTGCCTGGACTGAATTGTGGTCGGGGCCAGAAATATGCCAGGACTGCCACACCCAGTGACAATAAAAGGAAAATCTGTGTCTTGGTCATCTTGGACGTCAAGTCACCTGCAAACTATGGGAAGCTTTAAATTCATGGCGGTATCTGGAGAAGTCGGCCCCAAGGAAAGCCCCAGTGAAGTCGGCCTCTGAGTGAAGTCGGCCCCTGAGTGAAGTCGGCCCCTGAGTGAATATTAACATCTAAAAGAAAAGAAAAAGAAGAAAAAAACGGGGGTTGGGGGGCAGAGCCCCCCATTACATACTAGTTAACTATCCTATGATGGACTGTGTAGGCTTACCCCTATTAGCGGTGCCATCTTCATTTGATTATTAAGACTTTTAAGATAGTCTAAGATAATTTAAGATAGGATTAAGATAGTTTAAGATAGGATTAAGATAGTTTAAGTTGGGATTAAGATTAGGCTCAGAACGTTTGTTCGTGCACCTAGTAAGAGCTATAACGGACGTGCGTGCCGATTTCTCCTTGGGGCCAACTTCTCTTTGAGGCCGACCTCACTGGGGCCGTTTTCTACTTGGGACCGACTTCACTAGGGCCGTTTTCTCCTTGGAGTTGACTTCACTCCGTGAATGAAATACGTTATAAACTCAAGGTACTAAATTTCGGAAATCCGAGATTTTAGATAGATGTGGAATAGTGTATTATGGTAAACCCGTGAAAATGTATATACATGCAAAAATATCTACATTTCCAGTATGGTGGCTTCTAGGTTACGTTGAACTAGTGACCGGTAGTTTGTACAGGCCTTTGTCAGTGCTAGTCCGGTAGTAAATCAGATAATGATAATAGTCTATGCCAGTCGACATGACATACATTATTCAAGTAGCCTTTGTCTGTATATGTGTATATAGACCAGGATCATGGTGGTTCCTGGCTAAATGGTATTGAGAAGACAGATTATAGGGCTTTTATATGAATACTATTCCAGCTTACTTACCTTAAACACTGAACATGACCCGTGTATCAGCTGTTCTTGATTTGTTGACTCTGTATTTATAGCACAGCCTGCTCTGTTCAATGTCCATCAGACTAGGTAAGTGATAAGCGTCTGTCCAGGTCATCTGTATATCTATTTTATCTTTATCATGACATAGCTACCCAACATATACTGCTCACATTTCAGCGATGATAAGAGATAGGAAACCCACGGTGTGTTTCAATTATACATTGGGAAAACTATTATGGTTTTGCAACATGTTTTTTTTCCACATTTTACCATTGGCATTGCTCTCGTGGCAGACAGCCAATCAAAAACAATACAATGTCATTGTTTCACGTTCTATAATACATTGTTAGTTTGTGAGTTTGACGCAGGAGGTCTCTTCTATATACAAATGCACTAACTATGGCGATTCACCATTGGGCTAAGAGATAATTTCATAACATTCACCCTTAGAAAAGTGAGCGTCATTGTCGCCAAAAGCACTTTCACCTGAAAGTCAGGCACGGCCTGTTGATCAATTACATTTTAAAAGAACATTTAAAGATTGGTTTCACAACCATACTGTGGAGAATGGAGCCATGGAGAATGAGATTCAGTTTCTCCACGGGGGTATGGAGAACGGCTCTTCCCATACAAAACAATGGTAAAGTTGTTTCTCCACATGAAATAAAATATCGGTAATAGTTATACAGTTGTGGATGTGTACCATAGAAGATAATAATATCGGACAACAGTATCAGAGAAAAACACCTTCATGATTACTTTTTAATTGCTTTTTGGTTTGTCGATTGTAATGACCCATTAGACATCATGGGGTAACATATGGAATAACAATAACAATAAATGCTGTGTCCTCATTGTATTTTCCCTGTGGTTGGCCATAGGTCATCATTCCCCGTCACACAACTGAATTAGTAAAGTAGTTTACCAAGTGATACATACTAAATACAGTTATAATTCAGTAAGGATGCTGGAGACTACTTTACCCAACCCTTTAAGTAAGGATGACATGATACCTTAATGCATCATGCAGCCCTGGTGAGTAACTCGCCAGGGCTGCATTCAAGCATCAGGAGATTGCTGATGCTAAGGGTTGAGACACTCCCCAAGGGTCGGCATAATGCACCAATGCAGCCCCGGCAAGTTGGCCGCTGGGGCTGCATTGGTGCATCATGCCGACAAATGTCACCTTTTAGCAACATCCGTCCTTAAAGGACACCTGTTAACACTAAGTATTGTACTTGTTGAACACTTGTACCTGTTGCTGCCTTTTAAAGGTCCAATCAGCTCACTCATTTGCTAATCTCATTCAGCATATTATGAAAGTTCTCATCGACTTCTACGATTCTCACCAGAAATTCCTTAAATAAGACAAGCGGATAGATGTATTGTTCCTTAGGGAAGTAGATGTCTCTTTCTCGCATTGTTGTCCCACGCATAATCTCAAGGGCACAGGCGTCTGGGCTTGCTGGGGGTCGTCCTTGTTCAATCTCAGTCTTGGAACTCTTGTAATGTTGTTTCATGTAAGTCATGAGTTTGGTAAGTCCTTCCGTATCTAAAAACATAATGAATGAGAACGGATCAGTGAGAGAGATTTAGAAAAAGCCATGGTCATTAAACCAAAGATTTAATCTTTTGCCGAAATGAATGCTTCAGTGTTATTTGCAAAAACCAATGTAGACAACGTGTACATCAGTGGTTGCACTAGTTTACTCTATGTCTATACCATTGCCTGGTACTTATTCTTCAGGGTTGTGTCATGCTGATTAGCTGATCAAATAAGCTTACCTATTCCACCCAGAATCGCCATCGTCACAGATACATTGAAACGTGTTAGTTCCTGACGCAGCCCAGCGAAGAACCCATGTAGAGCATGTTTTGAGGCACAGTAGGTTGTGAAGAATGGGAAACCATATTTACCTAAAGAATAAGACACAAAATCTAAATTTCCCAGTAGTGATACACATGTATAATATACTCTAATTTATATTCTGCTCTATTGCCTGTGGACCTTCTTCAGTGTTCTTTACATTTTAATTGGAAAAAGGTCCCTTAAAAACAAAGCATTTTACACATAAGTATTAATAAGGTTCCTGTACATGTCTTTGGGAGGGGTAATTATTAACGATGGGGGTCGTGGGAGGGGGGCGGTGGCGAATTTTTGCGTGAGCGGGTAGAAATTGTTTCAACTCCCCCTGTGGGAGGGGTAGACTGCTTACCCTTTTGAAGTTTGTCAACGCACTGGCCATTTTACCCAAATGAAGTGAAATTATTTTAGTCCCCTCCTCAAGGACCCCAATTTATTTTTCTAATCCGCCCATGTATCTGCTCATGCCCGTGAAACATTTTTAAACACTCCACTCCATGAAATCCCAGAGGTTGGGCCATCTCGGTTGGGCTGGGAGATCTGTCCTTGTACATAAAAAAAAAGAGATAATTTCAGCCCTTTTCATAAGCTTATCATGAGACAGTTTTCGGGGTTATAGGTCCATGTTTGATTACAAATTAATATGTATACGAATCCAGAATTAGCCACCCATACCTGCAACTGAGCTCACCACGCCAATACTGCCATTACTCCTTTTAAGGTGGGGCAGTGCATGCATAGACAAGTGTACAAATGACCGCATGTTGACATCCATTATCTAAAAGAAGAAAAGCTATCTATATTACTCTGTTATGGAAGTGAATTCCATGTTCCTGTTTCATCTTGACCTTTATTTTTCATTAAAGACTCAAAATACCCAAAGAAATGTGTTGGACTATAATAGTTGTGTTCCAAATATATTTTCTTGATGGATGTCACTAAGGCCAATTCCCTGGGAGATTATATAATCTATGCTACTTAAGAATTGTGTTTCTTGTAGATATGTGGTAAAACACCATTACAAATCTTTATCATGTCATTCAAACTTAAAGCTTGAATATGTTAATTGGATAAAATATTTTCTCAGTATAATAATATTATGATCACCTGATGAAGGCAACCTCCACGCCGAAACGTTGTGAACGATATTAACTCAACATGGTAAAATAAAAGCCATTGAAAAACAAAGTTTTGTCGTTCTAATTGTGTCTATTATAATTATGATTATCATATTTAAAAGTAGATGCTATTATGGTCCTATGGCGAAAACCTGATCGAAATCTCACCTCTTTTGTAGGAGTAACATTATACATGTATCAGTTACGGACTTACTGGAGTACTCCTAAATAGCATACTACCGAATCATGTTTCCCCGATGAATGAATTATCTTTGTATAGTATCATTTACCTTCTTCAGTAGGTCAAAGCTTTCCTGCTTCTTCTCGAACAGACGAGCCACTGGTATGAGTGCATGATTCAGGATGATCTGATCCAACCCTCCGGGGTGCTTCACTGCAGCCTGGTGATAGGGTGAAAAATAAGGCCAAACAAATGAGAGGTTTGTTTCAGGTCACCTGACCGACCCTATCAAAACAGGGCCGACCCTACGTTTTTTTTAATGCAATTTTGAAGAAATTTTCGTATTTTTACCCTCTTTTTGGTCAATTTTAGGGTTTTCGGAGAGGCGGGCTAATACTTTCATGTTTACAAAAAGTTTAAAAAAAGAAAATCCGACCTACCGACCCTACATTTTTGTTACCTGAAACAAACCTTTTGTTTTGGCCTAAGTTGCATGGATAGTTACACATAGTGAAGCTGAATATTCCTCTCAAGGCGGCAGACCTGTTTAATTTTTGACAGATTTTTATTAGTAAGAAGATGGCTATTGCCTTTAAAGCCTGTCCTCGGGCATTTTATTGACAGAAATATATCCTCCAGAACTATAGATGTGGTAATCGTTTGATAACATGTTATCAGATATCAAGAAAAATAACTACCACTACAAACATAAGACTTACTTTACATTTGCCATTGTAAAAGTATTTGAAATATGTCACCACAATGTTTTGAACTCATTTCACTTTCATCGGGTGATTATCTAGTATATAAAAAATATTCATCAATAGAAGAATTGCAACATTTATCATTAGAACCTATCAATAGCTTACTTCAACCACAATGTCTGTTTGATCCATGTCAGCCATGTCCGCTTGGATGTAACCAAATTGAGCTTTTGGTGAACCCAGAATTTTGCAAGTTTCCACAACCTTCAAGATATTCAAAATTGATCACAGGCAACTTCTAAAATCATAATAGCTTTTTATGGAAATCTATCCCCTTCTCGCTCAGGGTTTGGTGCATGACTCCTTCTACATGTGGTCTAGCCACCATGGTAGAGAGTCAGACATTGGGCTGATTGAGTGTGAAATATTTCTCCTAAATTATGATACCCAATAGCTCGAGCAAGAATGCATACATTAAAGATGATTGGATCACCCAATTACCAGGTATCAATTCATGCACTCATTCAATTCATGTATAATATCATAGTATTACCTTTTCTAGAAGTGCCTTCCTTCTAGCTGTGATAAAGACACTGGCCCCTGCCCGTGCATACTGGTAAGCCAACTGTTCTCCAATACCAGATGATGCACCGGTCACCAGGACACGTTTACCAGAAACCAGGGCTGGAAAATATATTCTAGAAATATTGTCATATGTATTCAATGTGTGCTTTAAAATGATGCCAAGTTTGAATGGTTTCACCATAACATGCATTGTTCATACGGCTTGTGCCACTGCTCTGATATGGTATTATGTACTCGGAGTACAAACCTTAGTGCATTTTAATGAGTTTCCTTTTCACAGATTATATTACAAATTATGTATCATAGATTTGGACCCTTGTCCAAGATTTAAAAATTTAAATGACATTTGAAAAGATTAAAATGGCATGTTACCGAAATGGAATGGTGGCCCTGGCCACAGATAAGCAAGCACCACCACTCCCAGTCCAACAGATGCTAAAATCCACTTTGTTCTTGCCATTCTATATCATAAGCTGAATTAATATACAAAATGTATGAGTATATATGATCAGGATCAAACGATAGCAAACCAACTATTACAAAGATGCACGCCGAAAAACTCAGAAGCAGAGGCCAGACCGCCTGAGATCAGCCCCTTGCCCAATTAATTCGTATATGCAACTATATGCAATCCACCGCTATTGCAAATATTGTACCCACTATTAATACTATGTTATTATTATTATTATTATTACTGTTATTATTGTTACTACTGTAATTATGGTCATTCACACCGCCACTACCGAATTGTAGTCTTTTCAAGACGCGCATACAAGAGACCAAACGTCTCTTTTTGAATGTAATTGTATTTTTGAAAATCATTTAATGAATAAAATACATTTATAAACTCAAAAATAGGACCTGACGAAAATAATGTAATTATTTCATCAAACTATAGTTTTGATTTGTTCAGATTTCCATTTACATGATCACCTGATCAATCATTATGAGAATATGAAATCAATATCAAGTATTAGAGTGATTTTGAAGAACGATATAAACCATGGCTAATAAAGACACTAAACTGAATGCAAAAAAAACATACCTCAGAACTAAACTGGAAATATAGTGACCCGTCACCAGGCTTGTACCATCAACGATAGACAGCTAAAATGCATAAGCACCTACAGTTGGCTCACAAATGGGTCATAATTATAGGTCTATGCAGTGTAATGAGGTCAGAAACCTATTTCCTATGACTGAAGGTCCACGACCCTGTATTCTGGTTCTTTCTCATGAAAGTAAATCTACCAGGCCATGGTCGCATTTATAACCATAACTTAAGCAAATGTTAATGACAGGTTTTGTCCACATTTATATCTATTTGGATCTGATATTTGAGAATAGCTCAACCTGATTATTTTGTGTTATCATTGTATAGAGATACAGGAGGAGGGCGCAAGGTGTTTGGAGTACATATATCTCAAGATGTGATCTAGTTTCATCAATTAAGTTTAGAACCTTTCTTTACCTTTGATTTGCGGTTTAAGTGACAATGTATACACACACTTTCAGTCCATGGGGACCCCTTATTCAATACTAGTCTGTACTAATACCAATCTCAATGTTAGACTGCACCAGCTCTATAGCTTTAACACTTGACGGAGAATATTTTACTACAGGTAACTGTGTCAGGTCACTAGGACCACACTTATCAGAATCCTGAGCCACCTTTAGTAGGATTTTTATCTTTTTTTTTAGTGTTGAAGCTACCTGGAACGAGCCATACAGACCTGCGGGTCCTCAGGAAGACTCACTTATTCATCCAGCAGGGATATCTCAAAGTTGTTGGACATACATGAAAATTAATGGTTGCTTACAACAAGGTACCTGTTTAAGGGGACCGTCTATGATGGATCCAAAGTATTGAATTTACTTCAAAGCTTTTCCCAAGATACCTTACATCATTTGTAACCAGACAGTGAAAAGAAAAGTAAGGGGTCCCAAACTATACCAGGGTCTATGCATACGACACATGGTGGCAAAAAATGAAACTACCTAAAACCATGACAAAAGCATGTCTCCATGTTAAATATGTCTTAACTCACCGTTATTAACCCTTTAAATAGTAGACTATGGTGTTTTACACATCTTATAACCGTGTTTTGCTAGTGCCAAAAGCTATGCGCTACTCTATTATTATCTGTCTGGGCCGAATAGAAAATATTTGAATATGTCCCCAACTTTACTAATTCATCAAAGAATCAGTATTATTTTGAATGTAAAGTGTATCTTATGATCCTATGAACATATGGCTATGGTTTTGATTACACATTGTTGACAACTTTCTCTTCTGTGTTGCAAAATAAAGAAAAAATACAATCAATTTATTTTGTTATTTTTTCTCCAAAATCAGCCATGGCTTTGTGATTTCAGCTATGACCACTATTTTTCTAGATTGATTATGCTCCAGACCATCTCCTCTAAACATCTAAACAAAACTATATGCCAATTTAGAGATTTCCCTTTTTGGTGAAAACCTTCCATATTTGGAATGTAAATACAACTTTTTAGAATATAAATTAGTGTTATGAAGCGCAAAATTTAAAAGTTAATCGAAATAAGGCCTCATGAGCCACTTTAGAATGCATATCACTTTACATGTTCTAGGAAGGACAAAAATAATCAAATTGGGATTTCATTTATTCACAATGAAGCTGATTATGTCACACCAGATCGGCAAGTTAAATTCATTTAACATGTTTGTGTCATATTTATTTCGGATTAGGATTCAGATTCAAAAGGTCACTGAAGTCTTCCCCAAAGTCCATGACTCTAACAACTAGTTCTTTGAACAGGACAAAGCACCGGACCATTCCATCAGGAAAATATATTTCACGTTCTCTCATTGTTGTACCACGCATGATCTCAAAGGCACAGTCCTCTGCTGATGCTAGTCCCCACCCCGTCTCATGGATGGTTCTTGCACCTTTATACGTTGATTGGACATCATCAAGACGGTCAATCCACATCTGTGTGCCTTTGATGAGAAATATATGTTCATTATGAGTTTTGTATTAGACTTTACCATAAGTTGTCGCATAGGAGCAGAAGCTAGTACACAATTCGGATTGCTGGGGTAGTTTATATGATCAGAGTCAGGGTGTAGCTTATAATTATTATGCTAGTTTTGCAACTATAGTGCAGTACTAACGATAGCCCCAATCAGATCGCCAGTGCCGCTTAAAGGATGGGCCCAAAGTCGGGGTGACGATAAATATGCGAGTTAGGCTCATACATGATAAGTTACGGTAGTCATAATATAAGTGTATAGAGAGAGATAAGGGTGTCAGTTTACATTACTGAAATTATTATTGTGATAAAAACATGTAGGTCTAAAGGTGCAATTCATTCATCAGTAATATAATAGGAACTTTCTATGTAAATACCAAAAAAAATAATAGACTTGTGTAATTGGAACTATTGATTTTCAGCATTTTAAGGTAAATCAATAATTATGTTCCAATAGAAGAACTGTATGAACAAAAATAACTCACCAATACTGCCAATTACTGCTGTCGTAACTGAGATATTGTGGCGTTTTATTTCACCCTGTAGCCCAGTGAAGAACCCATCCACAGCAAACTTGGAGGCAGAGTAGGCTACCATCAGTGGGCTGGCTAACTTGCCTAAATGTATAGATACATATGATTCAGAACATGTGTTTATGAAGTATTTTATTTCATGAATTGATTTTCAACAATAAAACAATACAGGTACTTAGATGAATGATTTCAACATACAATGAGATGCTATTACCATAAATACACATATTTATGTGCACAGCATATCGATATCATTATAATTTGTTCTTATACAGCATTTAATCTGAGAAGTTTTCAATTCAGTTTGCACATACTTGTTTAGTGTATTCTGGCACTAAATGTATAATGATCTAACAATAATTGATTTAAATGTGTAATGCTACCTAGGAGAGAGTTGACCACTCCAATACTGCCACCTGTTTGCTGTAGGTGGGGAACAGCTTCTAAAGCCAGGTGTGCAAATGACCTCATGTTCACATCCAGGGTCTGTGTCACCAAAGAAACAGGGATGAAGACGAAGAAGAAAAGAAACATCGTCATTAAAATTCAAGTGGTGTACAATTGCACAAAAGCAGAGCACATAGTAGTCTGGAGCTCCTTTGAGAATATGTAAAAGGTTAAAGCATTTTTGAGTAGAATAGTATCCTGAGTTGGAATAGGGTAATTTGGGCGTGCCGAATTCAAATCTGCCATATGTCAAGAAGCCAGTCCTTGATATATGCCCCAAATCTAAGATGGCCGCCACCTGGACATTCGAATTTGGCAAGCCCAAATTACCCTATTCCAACTCAGCATGCAATTCTGCTACAAATCGCCTAGCACCCCTTTATAAGGCGTCTTTCCGAGATTTGGCCCCTGACTATAGACTAGGTACTCAATGAGGAAACCCTGTGGCGCAGTGGTACAATCAGCTATAGCTTGAAAAATGTTTGTTAAGGAGATTAAACAACTCATTAAGAATTGTGTAAAACGTAATTGCCCAAGTGTTTCCAACTCATTGTGCACATTGCCCCTAACAAGGGTTGAGCGTACAGGTCGGACCATTATTGATTATTTGTATTGATATGTTACAACCCGTACATTGAATGTTGATGTTATTCTGAAAATTGTCTGATGAATAGATATATTCATACAATTCAAAATAATAGACCTGTGACTACAACAATTAACCTATAATAAGTATAACCTCATGATTTTCCCATATCAGGCCAAAATAGCAGCTTCATAGGGTCTGCCCTATTTGGCCCTGAAATACACTATATTTTAGTTTTGCTGAAGATACACACTACCTTCTTTAATATGTGGAAACTCTCTTTCGAATTCGTGAGAGGGCGTATATCTGGAACATAGGCATGGTTAAGGATGATTTGGTCTAGACCACCGATGTGATCAACAGCTGCCTGGAAATAGCAAAGAAACAGAATGAAACTCTACACTTTTACTTTACATCATCTAAGATGACAACTGGACAATACAGTGGAATATCTTAAGGCAATACTTATTACTGGATCATAACAGTCTTTATGATAATTATGAAAGGTAGTTTTCGGATGAGGGTAGGATATTGATACTTAACTTGAAAAGGCAATGTAGGGTAGAATATTGATACTTATAGAAACGATGTAACGTAAATGTAGTATTTTTAAATAGAATAATGTAAAGTAACTGCAGGATGCTATCTTGTTTATTATCATGTGTCATTGATTGGCAAGGCCCCCACCTGTATGACGGATGTTGTTTGAGCCATGTCCTCCATATCAGCTGGTAAAAAGCCAAACTGTGCCCCTGGTGAGCCCAATGTCCTGCATCTCTCGATGACCTATAGAAGGAAACAGGAAACAATATCATAAGTGTCAACAGAGGGAGAAATAATGTCATTTCTTACAGAAGCGTGTTTTTTGATATAAACACATTTTGTAAGTAAGGCCATCATTGATATGTCAATGATAAATATTATGTCGATAATATTATTTTGATAACATTATTTCCTTGTAAAATCGTAATTCGCTATTTGTATCCATATGTATCAGCTGTGTATAATATCTGGTCTCTGAAGTATGGGTACCTTTTCTAGAAGTGCCTCCCTTCTAGCTGTGATAAAGACACTGGCCCCTGCCCGTGCATACTGGTAAGCCAACTGTTCTCCAATACCAGAGGATGCACCGGTCACCAGGACTCGCTTACCTGCAACTAGAGCTGGGAAAAAGATCTTATTCATTGTTCTACAAAATTAATGGAAAATGGTAAATAAAATAATCTAAGCTAGTGCAAGCATTTTCACCAAAAATCACCCTGACATACAAGTGATGTAATTCAAATAATACAAGAAATTACCACTCTCTCCAAGATTTAATTACATCATAATAAAATTATGATGATGTTGATAGGCACTTGGAAATGTGTTACTGGCAGGAATATTGTATCGTTTAGGACTTACATGCATTGAACTGGGAGCGGGGCCAAAAAATGGCTAGGATGGCAGCACCCAGCGCTAGAAGCAGAATTAGCCTCGTTTTTGTCATCCTTCAGATGTCTTCAACATCGGTGTGGTTTCTAAAGTTGAATTTATAAATTATCAAATTTGATTTATCGATGTAATTTGCAAATTATATGTATATTCTAAAATCGTTTGTCAACCATGAGACTTTCTATGGAGTAAAATGCATTTTTATGATTTTATGATGTATTGCAATCTGCTTCGATTATACATGTATGTACTCGTTTACCAGTGCTGTATTACTTACTAAGCAATTAATAAAAATTACAATTAAGAGATGATTTGTATCTAGACTTTCACACTTACTTACTTGGTGAAGAGATACAGTTGGTCTGGTCCGAATGGTCTACATTATGTCGTGAAGTACACCTTCTTAGGGGATTCTTTTATCTATGTACTTGGGATATCGTGGTCCAGATATATTGTATGTCAAGGGTTGCCCTATTGACACATTTATATATGTAGTGTGTGACAATATTATTTATATTGGCAGCTTCTGAAAGTATGTAATCATACTTCTCTCCCTCTCTCTATACTAAAAAAAGTACCATCAGGCTGTGTCTCACGACCTTGAGCCAATGTTTTTGTCTCTGACCGGGTGCCAGCTCTGACCGGGTGCCAGCTCTGACCGGGTGCCAGCTCTGACCGGCCTAGATAAAATCGGGTTATTTAGGGCGGATGGAGATAGAATTTGGCTGAAAAGGCTAATGGTTGTTATAACTCTCTAAACTAGTCATTAGTTGTGCATTTTTATCATCATCTGCACTAAATAACCCGTTTTTATTCAGGCCGGTCAGAGCTGGCACCCGGTCAGAGCTGGCACCCGGTCAGAGCTGGCACCCAGTCAGAGACAAAAACATTGGCCCAAGGTCGTGAGACACAGCCATCAGCAACATGCAGACAATCAGTTTAAAATTGATTTGGTAAAGAAAAAACATTGAAACCCCTCTGATGAAAACTGCTGATTCATTACAGCACACTATAGAAGGTCGTCCACTGGCAGTTTAAATGGTATTTGTCTGCCGTTTAATTTTAGAAAGTATCATATTTGGGTAAATGCTACAACTATAAAAGTAATATATTAAATCTAGCATAATTATGAGCGTTGTATGATGATATATCTACTCAAATAAAACACTTGAAACCCCAATGACCGACAAACACCATTTCATTAACTACTGTGGTCGTACTTTATTTTGCTGGGTATATATTTTCGCTATATTCAAGGAAATGAAAAATCCGTGAAATTCTTGTATGCTACAGTATGGAATAAATACCCCCGAATTAGTCTTTTTTGCCACCTCAGCAAAAATTTACACCAGTGAATATAAGTACTTTCACAGTAGTGGACAACCGGCTTTAGTATCTACTGTGGCGAGCACGGTTATACCGACAAAGACACGAGCTGGTGTGCGTCAGGTCACCAGCAATTGATTACACCGCAAACAATGTTGTGGTGGCTTTAATGGATCACTCAATAGATGTAGTACATAGTATTCTAAAAATTTCCATGTGATACAATAACAAAACAGCAAAACAACCCAATAGACCAATTATAGTACCAATTCCTATCTAATTCATGTCATCAGAACGTTGTGTTTGCTACATAATTAGCTGAATGAGGGACCATGGTATTTTAAAGAACTTGGTTTATTTTTCTTCTGCTTGGCTGTGGTAAAGTATCAAGTAGTTCTATTTCAGTATAGTGATAGTTTCTTATTGGTAGAACACTAATATGATAAGGCTAGCCATGGCCAGCTGTGCTCCAGTCTTAGCAAACGACAAATGAGATAATTATACTGAAAGTATATATAAATGCTGTTTATTACTAATAAATATTTGAGTAGCACACATGACTAATCAATAACTTATAATCATATGTATATATGTACATTTCCTACCAACCACCTCTAATCAAGAAATTGTGAAAGACACACACTGTGTCTTAGTGCTTCTGGATTGAACTATCTGCCAATGGAACACCTACACCCCGGGATGGAGAGAAGTCTTTATTTCACCCCTAAGCCGTGCAGTCTGCTTTATCAATACCTACAACATTGGAATTAGTAATGAAGAAGTTTGAAGTTTGAAAAGTTTATTGACTATAATTCATTACAAATCCGGATGTTCTTCATAATATAGTCATACAGCACAGATAGTAACGACAAGTTTTGACAATGGGGTTACAATCTCTTCAAACAATCTCTCACAAAGAGTACAGAGATAGCAGGGTGGTTTCCACGGGTGTATAGAAATATATAACAATAAACCACAGATATAAACTATATGTATCACAGATAGCAGGCTAGGCCCCAAAGGTTACAACCACGACAGTCCTCAATTCCATGTTATAGTCTCAGGCTGCCAGACGTGCTTTGAAAGCGTCCAGTACAATACCTATAGTACAATATGAATCTCATATTACACAGCTGTACAATATGGAAAGTAGTGCCAACAGAGAGGTCTCATGTAATCTCGATTGTAATTCCGGGAGTTTTAGATGTATTCAGAGAAGTCTCTTCCGGGGATATGGCAAATATCAGTGCATCCAGTGTTGAAAATGGACATTGGGTACTAGAATTACAAGAAGTGGAGGAAGACATGGTCCAGGAGCATCTGGCTAATTTAGAACGCGAAGGAGAAGGTCCACAAGTACCAGTAACTAATTTGATGAATGATGAAGAAATGAGAGCGTATCACAAATCACGACGGAATGCAAACACCCAGAAAAAGACTGATGGGGTAAGCTGTTTTGGACGAGTTAGATCTTTCTTTTATTAAATTGTAAACTAATGAATAATCTCAAAAGGAGTTAGGGCTATTACTATCGTTGATGGCCTCTACATAGGGTTTGTAGGTTCCATTGATAAACACAGCATTGTTTACTTGGCGTTGTTGTTTTTTACCCTGTATTATGTTACCTCATATTTGAAAGGTTTCAGATTTAACAAAATAAAACTATTTAACTTGTTGAAATTTGTTGCCTTGTGCTAATGGATCATTCATCATAGAGGTCAATTTTCATAGATTTTTTTAATCAAAGGCAACGTTTACCAGTGGTCCAATGTAGGCCTATTTAAATTGAAACTTAAAATGGGTCATTTATAGGCTGTAGATATTATGTCGATTTCTGATTAAGATAAATATTAGAGGGCTTAACCATCGATTCCCTTATAGTCCCATGCGTTGAAATCAAAAATACAAAAAACAATCTAAGAACTAAACTATGTTTTCGGTAATCTAGAAACCACATTTGAGTGAAGTTTTTTTATGAAGCACTTATAATATGATAGAACTACACAATTAAAATCAGTGATAAAGCTACAGCAGTAGATATTCCATAAAAGGACAAATTCAAACTACTAAAAAAGGACTTTGAGTCAGTCGCTTTGAAAAGAAATAACAATATGATTATATTCTACTGAGTACAGTTGTGCATTAAATTAAGATATATCTATAACAATAATCTTCACATTCAATCACGAGAACCAACGTAGAGAGTCAAGATGTATAGTAAGCTTCTAATATGCATCAATGAACGCGGAAAGCAAATAGTCATGTTAGAACAGTTTAATGAAAATAATAAGATGGCACGTAAAACATCAACTTTAATGATTATCGAATCACTTTATGCTGGGTTAAGGTTCAATTCAAAAGGCTGCTAAATTGTTCCCCAATATCCATGACTCTCACAACTAACTCTCTGAAGATTACCAAGTAGCGGATAAGCTGCCCCTCTGGGAAGTAAATTTCACGTTCTCTCATTGTTGTCCCACGCATGATCTCAAAGGCACAGTCCTCTGCTGACGCTAGTCCCCAGCCCATCTCTTGGATGTTTTTTGCTCCTTTGTATGTTTTTTGTAAGTCAGCGAGATGATCAGTCCACATTTCTGTATCTTGAATGAGAAATTTATGTTCACAAATTAAAATTTCCATTGTATTGTTAGAAGTAAGGTGGAACTGCCAAACATTACAGCACCATGAATATTTTATTCTCACAAAACTCGTAATAGTATTGACAGAATTCTTGAGGGTACTTAAAAGAAGCATGACGGTTAGTATTCTATAGCATTATCATGGAGACACAGGAAAGTAACATGTTTTGTGCCATTGTTAATCAAAGATAATTCAAACTGTAAGAAATGATAAAAGACTAACCTATGCTGCCGATCACTGCCATAGTTACTGAGATATTGTAGCGCTTAATCTCGCCCTGTAAACCAGTGAAGAAGCCATCGAGAGCGAACTTGGATGCAGAGTAGGATGCCATCAGAGGTCCTCCTATCTTGCCTACATAAATTAATAAACAGAATTCAGGAGAAAAGAAGAAATTAAGAAGAAAAGAAAAACATTATATATACCATTATAATTTATTTTTTTTACCAATAAACGATGCTTATAAACCAAATTATTTCATCGCCTAGGTAACATCAGTCTTCAGCCAAATAAGATTTTGTAAAGGGATTTTTGAATTAATAATGTGAACAGCCGAGGGAAAAGGGTCCTCCAAGGTAAAATCTCAATAATAAAATTGATGTCATCAGCTTTCCAGTGATATCTTTTTTTATCAGGTACCACTTCTAGTTTTTGAATACTGGCTCTCTGAATATGTGTGGTCACTGTTCAATCATAACTGCTGATAAGCTCTATCTTACTTAGTTTTAGAGATATTCCTATTTAATTAGCATAATTATGCTAATTACCAAATATCCACACTTTTTCAAACATTTCGTCACAGCTTTTGATCTAAAAATGGTATTTACATTCTGTTTTCAGCATAGAAATCTTTATGGGGCCTTCTATCGATAATTTTTATTAGTTTTTCAAATTAGAATGAATATCATGTTTCCATGGCAACCAACATGTGCAAAAACACCAAATTAGGCCCAAAAACGTTCTTTTCCATTTCAAATATGCAATGTTTTCACCAAAGATGGAATCTTCTAACATGGCCTATCATATTCTACAGGAAAAAGTAGTAAAGATAAGTTTTTATCATATTTTGGTCCTTTTTGGCTATATGGGGCCCCCTGGTGGCCAAAGTTGGTACTAAAAATCCCGCATGGAGGTCCCTTTTACCTTGTTGATCCACTAATATTTGTTTCTTTTGTTTATTTTCTCATAGCTGGCAGACACAAACACAAAGAATATTAATTTGTTAAACTTCAGGCTTTAATTAACACAAAGTCCACCTACCTAGGATAGAGTTGACCACTCCAATACTACCTCCCGTCTGCTGTAGGTGGGGAACAGCTTCTAAAGCCAGGTGTGCAAATGACCTCATGTTCACATCCAGGGTCTGGTTTACAAAGAGAGAAAGAGGTTTGTGAGAAAAGGAACAACCATTGTCATTTCAAACAGTATGAATGCGTAATAGTTTCATCTTTCTTTCCTTCTTTCTTTTGTAATACATATGTGATTACCTTCTTTAATATGTGGAAACTTTCTTGTGAATTGTTGAGAGGGCGTAGATCTGCCAAATAGGCATGGTTGAGGATGATTTGGTCTAGCCCATATAAGTGGTTCACAGCCGTCTGGAAAGTAGAAAGAAAGCGTATTAGCTAATTAAATCTGTAGTTGTGTCATTTAAATGACATTGCATTAGGCAATATTGAAAGTCTAATGATTAGGAGCCAAAGTAACCTGATATTAAGTAATCTGTAAGCAACTATAGGTTACTTTGCTAACTCACATAGCCCTACAATTAACATTTAGCTTCCATTAGGTATTGATACCATAATACCATTGATTAAAAAAGACCCTCACCTGAATGACAGTTGTCGTGTGAGCCATGTTCTCCATGTCAGCTGAGAAATAGCCAAACTGGGCATCGGGGGAACCCAACGTCTTGCATCTCTCAATAACCTGCAGCAAACATGAGGTTTCTTATCATGATGTCTAAAGGTGAGATTCGATTTCTTCCAAGGGTAATGCATCTAAATAATGTCAAAGCATGAGGTCAGATCTTTAGTCAATTCAGCATAGCATTTTCATACCACTATAGTTGTGTTTTTTGTATCATACCTTTTCTAGAAGTGCCTCCCTTCTAGCTGTGATAAAGACACTGGCTCCTGCCCGTGCATACTGATAAGCCAATTGTTCTCCAATACCAGAGGATGCACCGGTCACTAGGACACGTTTACCAGAAACCAGGGCTGCAAGAAAGACCAAATTTTAGCCACAAATTTAAGGTAAAGGAATCTGATGAATCATGAGCCTAAGGCCGCTCAAAAAAGGGTGTTTTTCATCACTGCGCGTACCATAAAAATCATGTTAGGGGAAAACGTTTTTCTTTTTACATTTTTGATGAAAAAATGTGACATGTTAAAATTGGAAAAATATTGGCAAATTTGATATCAAATTAAAGCTTATGCTGTCAGTAATGCAGTCAGCTAGATATAACGTGCATTATAACAACCTTTGCTGAACAATAAAGTCTGCATTACTAAATATGAAAATTGATCATGAAAAGTTGAAAATTTCCATTTGTATTCAAACCCCGAGTACAAAAAGAAGATAAAAAAAAAAAAAGCCCTTGTAAGGCTTGTCACATTTTTCACTGTTTGCCGACGAGAAACCACTTTTTTGAGTGTTCTAACTAGTGGACCCTTGAACCTTGTAAGGGGGTGGAAGGGGTTCACATTATATTACCCCCCCCCCCCCCCCACAGTTCGAATCTACCACCGCCGACCCCTTTTAGCTATCCTGTTAAAAACTCTAATGACAATAATTTTATTCATCATTTCCATACGAAGAAAAACAGTAAATTCTGGAACTAGGGTAATGGATATCACCCCCTCCCTGTCAAAAAAAGAAAAGTGAAAGCGTGTTTCTAATAGTGATATCATTTTTGCATACTTACATGGTTCGAACTGAGAGCGAGGCCAAAATATGGCTACAATAGCAGCGCTTACTGCCAAAAGTAGAAGTAACCTTGCTTTAGTCATCATTTATATGTCTCGAAAAACTGAATTTCTCCTAGGCTGTGGCTGTAACAAGATCACATGAATAAACGTCATCAAATGGCAACAGATGGATGGTATCCAGTCAATTGGTCAGCAGTCCAAAACCTGCTTTACTTTCTAGAACTTATTTTCTTCAACATATCTAGGCTCTACACGCAGGATAAGAGTTAAAGGTGTGGGCATATATACCACAATGGTTGGTGTTATGGTCTGGTGAATCAGACCAACCTTGACCCTGGCCTAGGACACAGCTAGCAGGCGGGGTTGGTTTAGTATAAAACCCTTGGCTTGGTCCAAACTTTAATAGTACCAGGCTCTTTTTAACACTAATATCGTGGTGATAACTATATACACAGAAAATTCTCATAGAAATCAAAAATGAGTGTGATCATAGTTTTCACTATTCTAACCGCTGCAGTTTTTTGGTTTATTTAATCCAATGAAACATACTGTATGTCTGACAATGTGTTTGACAGTGGGGACGTAATGACTGAATTATTGTTCATGGTTTCAATTTTCTCCTTATTGTGATTTGAAGATAGGAAAAGACTGAATGTAGTGGTTATATACAGGTTGCTGTGTTGTGCAGGCTGAATCCACTGGTGTTATGATGCACCTCTAAAAGGTCTCGATTTCTGCGAGCCAACAGTTGTTCATTTGTAACACTATATTGTACAGTATAGGCCACTCAAAAAAAAGTTCTCTTCACCAAGCAGTGAAAAATATGATGATGGTATCATTCCCAACAAATGTACATGAGACTAGCAAAGCAATTCTAGAAGTGTGTTTTATACTTTGATATTGGCGAGGTTTAGATCACAGCAATGCTAAAGGATGGGCTATAGGTTGCCGTTCAGAATACAAGTAGGTATATATCTAAACTTGTGTATTTTGTCAAAAAGTCAACTAAGGCAGCGGCAGATGTTCGCACATTCTAGTCACTGCAGTGTGAGTTAAGGACAATATTCAGCCCCATCAAAATAGGTTGAGATGTCTTTGAACAGTGCCATTGAAGTGAAAGAAAGTCTACCTGTAAATGATAGTCCTAAGGAGACCTTGGGAGTAGGTGGTAAGAGGACGCGGATAGAAGGGTCGGGAAGGAATTCAACCGGTATGTACGTAGTCTGTATTGGCGACCTGCAATTGATACCCCTCCCAAGCCCCCCCTCACAAGCCATAGGTCAATCGTTCCGACCCACTACACGATTGGCCATGGGAACATATATTTCTATAGACACATCCAGTAAGAAATGGAGACTTTTCAGAAAAGTTATTGATGAAGTTCTGGAACATTTCTAAAGCGTACTATACAACAAAATTACATAATTATAATCTCAAATCCTGCATTCTAAGTTACAGTTACAGTAAAGCACAAACAGTTACAATTACAGTAAAATAAACACTAATTCATAAGATATAAGTATTGGAGAAAAATGATTTAGGACAAATGGGTAGTAGACGAGTCCCGGGCTAGGGGAGAGAGAAACCATCAACCAGAAGGATTCATGAGTTGACTAGCTATAGTTAGATCTATATGAACAGTATGCAGTACAGTGCTAATGCTATACTTACCATGGCGTTGTATTGGTGCTGCCACCTGTTGTCAATAAGGAACATTGACTACAGTGTTGGCCTATCGTTATCGTGGATCTACACTAGTCTACAGTACAGTCACGTCACCCTAATCTCGGCATTGCCGTGCAAAGCCTGGGGGGTGGGGGGCTGAAACATGCATGGTGTTGTGTGTGTGTGTTGGGGGGGGGGCATTTTTTTTACATATGTATACATGTAGGCCTACTTTATATCCATCGCTGTACAATCGCTGTACAAAACCAGTACTCTCTCTTTCCAGAGATGGTATCCCTCCATATATTTAGCATCCCGAGCAAGATAACTATTTTTGACCAACTAGGAAAAATGGTCAGTTAACCATACAACCTTGGCATAGATTTTAATTCAGGACACCTGGATGGGTAAGCCAGTGGCGTAACCACTCCCCAGTCTGGAAGGTGACATAACGAATATTCAACTACCACTGATTCAAACAGTTATGACCCCTAAAACTGTCGATTTTGGACATGCAAGGAACCAGTTTCAGCCGTAGGTCTCACAAGGTAGGATTCCTGCATCCTGTTAGGGCTGAGCATCGACTATAGTCGATGCCATGGCTGGCCGAGCATCGACTATAGTCGATGCCATGGCTGGCCGAGCATCGACTATAGTCATCATAACTCTATGGAAATCAGCAAAGGCTCGGCCCTGGGAGGGTTCCTATGAAAATGTCCCGGCCCCTTCACCAGCAAATTTTTTTTTGGTCGGCCTTATTGGGAAAGCATAAGTGAGATATTGTCTGCAAATAATTATCATTATTAGCAGATATGCCAAACTAGTGCTAGCCCAGTTAGAGTATGCGTGGAGGACGATCGCTTGTAAAACCAACACGCCAAAGTCGAGTGACCAATGCGGCCTATAACATAGTGTTGTCTTAGGGGGAACCTAACCCTAACCCTAACTATTGGTCACTTGACTCGGGTGTGTTGGCAGGACGATCAGCTGACCGAAAACCAGCAGGGAAAACTAGGTTAGTCGGGCGCGTCCCCTTGTTTACTACTCCCAAAAATGCAAAATGTCGAATTATGAGGATTTTATGCAATTAAAAGGCTATTTCTACACTGGAACATCAATAAGGATATCTAAATATATATATGTACTGGAAAGAATGAATAAGCGTGACATGGTCTAATTTTGCCACATTAGGATGTTATTCATCACATGTGGACAGTCGAGGGAAAAGGGTCCTCCAAAAGGTTAAACTTAATTATAAATCAGCTTTCCAGTGATATATTTCATTAGCAGGTACCACTTCTAGTTTTTGAGAACTGGCTCCTTGAATATGTGTGGGCACTGTCCAATCTCAAATGCCAATAAGCTCTATCTTACTTTGTTTTAGAGATATCTCTATCTAATTAGCATAATTATGAAAATTCCCAAATATCCAAACTTTTTCAAACATTAATTTTGATCACAGCTTTTAATCTTAAAATGGGATTTACACTCCGTTTTCAGCATGGAAATCTTTATGAGGCCTGTAATCATTAATTTCTTGAGATATTCAATTTAGAATGAAAATTATGTTTCCATGGCAACCAAAAATTTGAAAAAAACACCAATTTAGGCCCAAAAACGTTCTTTTTACCTCTAAATAAGGAAGGTTTTCACTAAAGCTGGAATTTTCGAAAGTGGCTTATTGTATTCTCCATCAAAAAGTAGTATAGAACAATTTTTATGATATTTTTAACATTGTTTGCTATATGGAGCCCCCTGGTGGCCAAAGTTGGTACTAAAAATCCCCCGCGGAGGTCCCTTTTCCCTTGTTGATGTGTCATATCGACCTGACGATGAACGAAATCATGGCGACAAGGTAGGGAAAGCTGATTTTGTTATTCTCTAAGTGTCCAACCTCCACGGTGTGGGTTGAAAGTCGTTCGCGTAAGGCATGAGGGGCAGGGGTTCAATTCCCAGACTAATTTCTTAGCCAAAATGGCTATGCATACTTTCATTACCTTGTTATGATATATAGAAGCGTCTTGGTGTAAAAAATAAAATCTGAGCGTGCATTAACCTGAGATAACAGCACAGCGATTATCCACTCATGGCAAGGGAAACTCCAGAATCGTGGTATAATACGGAATAATCCCTTTAGAGGTCTAATAATACGCCACAAGAGGATATCACAAAAACACATCTATTCGCTTAAAGCTGGGCCATCAGGGAATAAGCTCAGCATTTTCCATACATGGACCAAATAACAGTTCCACCAGAGGGCAGCATTGTTTGGACAGGAGACCATGAGCATTGTCCAGCTACAACATATTCACCCTATCTTGTGCCTGTAAGAGCTGAGCTCCCAGCCATTAAGAGCACTCTTGTGAATGAAAACTGAACTATATCCAAAAGTGCTTTTGGCCTCACTTCAACCATGAAGGTCAAGCTTTAATCTATCAAAGGTTAACATTAGAATACAGACCCGACTCTACTTGTATCCATATTGTATCTGACTTGATATTATTATGGCAATTTCTTAGCAAATATCTCTCGACCAATTAGGGATACATGTTGTCAATACACAGACGAGCACTGTTGTAATCTTCACTTTGCATCAGGATTCAGGTTCAAAAAGGCTGTAAAGTCTCCACCAAAGTCCATGACCCGCACAATTAACTCTCTGAAGATTACACAGATTCGAATAAGTACCCCAGGGAAGTAAATTTCCCGTTCTCTCATAGTTGTACCACGCATGATCTCATAGGCACAGTCCTCTGATGATGCTAGTCCCCATCCCATCTCATGGACCGTTTTAGCACCTTTATACGTGGTTTGTACATCATCGAGAAGATCATTCCACATCTGTGTGCCTTTTATGGAAAAAGAAAATAATAATTGTAATAAGATGGAAAAATATAATCATTGTGTTAAATTCCTCTCTAGATATATAGATATCTACCGTGCAATATGATATGCATAATTATAAGGACTTTATTACGTACTTTATGTACTGTGTATTGGATGAAATGATTTGAACTGTTTTTGTTGTTTTTTTGCTAAAAACAATTGAATTGATAGCTCAACCTTGTACCAATCTAATGTATATAATATATAACTTATCTCAGATTTGGTGAGGTTGATAATCAGTCTCCTGATTGTAAATTACTCACCGATACTGCCAAGCACTGCCATAGTTACAGAGATATTGTGGCGTTTTATCTCGCCTTGTAAACCGGTGAAGAACCCATCGATGGCATACTTGGAGGCACAGTAGGGTACCATCAGTGGCACTGCAAACTTTCTTGTATAAAGAAATAAAATTTTGGGGAATCAGTACGATACCCTTAGTCTACCCTTATTACTGACCTTTACATAGGTAATATCGTAATCATATCACAATGCTCTAAAAGTTTTGATCAATAGCATTAATCATGAAAATAGATGACATTGACCTTATATCATTTTGGTAAAACTGATAATATGAATCAGGTTAAAACAGAACAGTTTGAAATAAATAAGAACTTGCTCAAATCCTGGCTCAAATACAAATGATCTACCTACCTAGCATAGAATTGACTACCCCGATATTACCACTGGTCTGCTGTAGGTGGGGGACTGCTTCTAAAGCCAGGTGTGCAAATGACCTCATGTTCACATCTAGGCTCTGAAGTTTCAAAGGGAAAGACGGATGAGGAAAATTGCATTTTTAAGTGTCCTATTTTTCAAACTATACTGCCGGGTGTTCACTAGCATATTATAATGACTGTTGTAAAAAACATATCATTTCCAACTAGATTCAGATTCGATTTTTAATTTACAAATATGCAGATCACACTTTTGAATAGCGATTTCCTTTATGAGCAGTATGAAGGTGTATTGTACATAATATAACATTGAAAAACATTACCTTCTTTAGGCTGTTGAAACTTTCCTGTGAATTGCTGAGAGGGCGCAAATTTGGAATGTAGGCGTGGTTAAGAACAAGTTGGTCCAGTCCACCCAAGTGGTCCACAGCTGCCTGGATATATTATAAAAAGAAAATATTGTATAAGTCAGTTTAAGAAGTGCAATGTGTCATTTCAATACAACTTTGATAGTGATAGTGTTTATACATGACTACCCCCTAAATAAGCCCCTATGATAGCTGGTAGGACAAGTGCGGCTGAATGAGAGAATATTTATGTGTAATCTTAATAGTATAGCCTTAATTAAAAATTCAATCTAACATAATTTATTCTCAAAAGTTTTGAAAAATGTCAGAGTTAAGTCATATAATACGGTTGGCATTATGCACCACAATATTATATTTGATATGTCATTTTAAATCTAAAAGAAATATTATTGTTCAAAAGTACGTTGATCTGCAGTAAAAGTGACACTTCATTTGCAAAGCTCAATAATCATTGTGTCATAAAGGGCAAATCCAAACCATGCATTACTGCTATATAATTGTATCCTGCACCTCTGACGGGCTATGAGTTTTACCAAGATTGATATCAAAAGCCTAGAAGTAAGGCCCTTACCTGTATGACGGATGTTGTTTGAGCCATGTCCTCCATATCAGCTGGTAAAAAGCCAAACTTGGCATCAGGCGAACCTAATGTCTTGCATTTCTGAATGACCTATATCAGATAACGTATTTTACTCACATACAGAGGTCTGTCAATGTGAGGGTATAATGAAATTTGATTGGTCATGCAATTAGACGTAAGTAATCTAAATACTGAATATCTTACATGATATTATATTATTTGATTGTCATCTCTGCATACCTTTTCTAGAAGTGCCGCCCTTCTAGCTGTGATAAAGACACTGGCTCCTGCCCGTGCATACTGGTAAGCCAACTGTTCTCCAATACCGGAAGATGCACCGGTCACCAGGACACGCTTACCAGCAACCAGGGCTGGGGAAGAAGCATATTTCATTGCAGTAGAAATATAAAACAATATACTGATGAGACTGAAATGCGCTTGATACAGTCCTTCCACTGAGATTTGCTCAGTGGTCTTCCGGCCGATCCCATAATAGTACCGTAAAACCTCGTGTATAAGCCTAACTCGCGTACAAGCCTCACCCTGACTTTAGGCTGATCCAATAAACCGCACCAGAGATCTGACTATGGTGACTTTCAGTACTGTACCATAATAGCAAAAACTCGCATATTAGCCGCACCTTGATCATGGGCCGATTCTACAAGCCGCACTGCCGATCTGACCCACGTACTAGCGGCGGCTTATACGCGAGGTTTTACGGTAGTTCTGTTGTTAGCGGCGATGATCAATATTAAACTACTAATGCAATAATTATCATCTATGTTGAACGGTATAATTAAGACTTGTCAGAAATGACTCTAATATTTACAATTTATACTTACATACATATTTATAATTTTATACTTACATGCATGGAATTGAGCTCCAAGCCAAAATATGGCAACAACAGCAGCGCCGAGTGTCAGAAGCAGGAACAGTCGTGTGTTTGTCATCTTTGAGAATCCCTTTGAATTTCCTAGGAGATCTACTGGACAACAAGATGGGATGATATAGTACTGTGTCCTGTTCCTACCTCTCCTGTCCTGGTGTATATAGCCGATTGGGCATGGTAGATGGCATGTGTGATATCATGTGTTACATTGTGATTATTACCATAGGATTTTCCACCGTTCTAGTAAACTATGGTCCCTACTACTATATTACAGTGACATCTAATTAAAACATATTAAGTCATTGTGGATCGGTCGTGATGCAAAGACAGGCTATAACCTTTGTACAGTTTATGGTTTTGTAGATTCCCACATACTATAGTGTGTACTCCCACCCGACTGATTATCTCTATGATCCGGTTGCTAACTTTCACTTTAGGCATGGGAGGATAAACATGGCGATGGTCTTGGTAAAACTAATATTGACTGGCCAGTCATGAATAGAGCAATAATTAGTTCCCCTTGTGGCACATGTGTGCAGTGTGTACACGATGTTTAATTCTCACCTAAGACCTATTTGCTCATTTCCATTCATGCATACATCAACGTATGATTATACAAAGATAGGTGGCAGCAGATCTCAGGTGGCTACCCATCCTCATATTTTCCAAAACACAGCTGTGGATCTGAGCGATTGTTATCACACGCCTAACATTGAATCATGCAGGATTCTTAAAAGCAACATGGTAACGTAAGCATCTGTCATAATCAAGAGGGAACGTCAAAGGCCCCACTCAATATGAGTTATGTACCCATTTTACAAGAGAGGTAGCCTATACATTTACAGGTTTCAGAGAATTACCCACGGCAGTCAGTCTCTATCCAGTCTATACAATAGCCTTCATACAGATGTAGCCTGTCCAATATGTCACAATAGTCAAACAGTGACTTATATTTTCATGTTTTAGTGATGCTCTTTGTAAATCGCCATACACCTTACTTACCTCGGAAGAAGGCATAATCATACATTGGGTGTCCCACCAGCATGGTTAGGTATCCCTATGGGTCCTATAGCATTGTATAGCTGGTTGGATGGAAAAGTTGGATCGGTGTACTATACAGTTGGAATGGCACACATAGGTAAATCTGTTCCCATTTATCTAATATTTGCAATAAAGGAACCAGTGTAGATGCACAACTTTCTTTGCATTAAGCTGCATCATTTTTACATTCAATTTTCCCCATTCCTGTAGCATAAACACCTCAAAAAATGTAAAATGTTTCCAATTAGATCAAGGTCCCAATGCAAGTAGTATATGAAGTATGAGCATTGCCACAGGCAAAGTCTATTCACCTGATTAACTGGGAGAAACCTAGGATCTCATGCTTCAACACCATCCCTATGGGGCTGCCTTGTTACCAAGAGAGATACTACTAGTACATAAGCATAAGTGAGAGGTCTGGATCTCAACCTGGACACATGAAAAAGGGCCTAAAAATGACTATTTTATAAAGTCAGCTGGGGCCATAGTGCAATGATATATAAGGGTATGAATGCAAATTTATTCAGGACAAATCTTTAATATATAAGGGAATGAATGCAGAGCGCCAACATAATATATGCCATCACATGTAAACACTGTGGCATTCAATATGTTGGACAAACATTGGAGCGACTAATGGATCGTTTCCAAGGTCACAGCGGGGACATAGACAACAACAGGGACAAACCTGTAGGCCGTCACTTCAACAATTGATTTAGATCACCCGTTTGTCATATTATTTATTGTTGCAATACAGTAATAGTGAATTATGACGTTATCTGTGTCTAACCTCTTTCTTGTCAACAGCACGTTCCAGGACGACCTGAAAGATGCCATTATCCATGTTTGACCTTGAAAAATATGACCTTGACCTTGGCCAAGGTCAGATACCTCTTTTGAGGATGTTATGCCCATAGGGCTGCGGGGCTAGCTTCTTTCTATGAGAAAAAGGGCCTCAAAGGACAATTTTATGAAGTCAGCCGGGGCCAAAGTGCGATGATATAGAAGGGAATGAATGCAAATTAATTCAGGACAAATTAGAATGATTAATCCCTGTGGAGCTAGCTTCTTTCAATGGAAAAAGGGCCTGATAATGATTATTAGAATGGCTATTTTATGAAGTCAGACGGGGCCAAAGTGTGATAATATATATAAGGGAATGAACAGAAATTTGTCCAGGAAAAATTAGAATGATTAATTCATACAGGACTAGCTTCTTTCTATGGGAAAAAGGCCCCAAAATGACTATTTTATGAAGTCAGCCAGGGCCAAAGTGGGAGTTACTATAAGGGAAACCGTGTTTTCTAACCAGTGATCACCAGTGATCCACTTGTTAGTGACTTAAAGTGGGAGTTACTATAAGGGAAACATTGTTTTCTAATCAGTGATCACTACTACTAGTGACTCCACTTGTTAATTAGCGACTTAAAGTGGGAATTACAGGAGTACTTTTAGCTTGACCCTTAGTCGTGACTTCATTAGCGACTCCACCTGTTAGCTAAAAACATCAAAGGGGAATATAACCCCGGGGGAAAGGGTTTCCCTTAAGGGGAGCTATTAGAAAAACATGGGGCATGGCTTTTTTGGGGGAAAGAAGGTAAGTGACGCAGGATTATTCATATTAATATAAGTAATAATGTAGACAATATTATATTATACAAAGTTAGAATAAATAGGTCACTAGTAGGTGAAAAGGTTGAGGTCGCTAGTTGGGTATTCTTAACAGAATAAGCCTCATCGTAGTCTTGGCAAATATTTAGAGGGAGGGGTATCTTTAACTAAATAAGCCTCATCTTTGTCTTGGCAAATAGTCAGAGGGAAGGTTATCTTTAACTGAATAAGCATCATCTTAATATTGACATATAGTCAGAGGGAAGGGTATCTTTAACTGAATAAGCCTCATCTTTGTTTTGGCAAATAGTCCAAGGGAGGGGTATATTTAACAGAATAAGCCTCATTTTTGTCTTGGCAAATACTCATATTTGATAACAGAATAAGGGTAATATTATAGAAAGGGAATTTATAAAGGGAATATGACGCTTATTCAGTTAAAAATACCCCTCACTCTGGCTGTTTGCCAAGACACAGATGAGGCTTATTCAGTTTAAGATACCCTTGCCTCTGACTGTTTGCCAAGACAAAGATGACGCTTATTCAGTTAAAGATACTCTTCACTCAACAATTCATGTACTACTACCTTGAAAATAATCACCTTTTTGGTTCCACCACATAACATTCTGGACACTTTTTCCCTATACCCCTACTTTTCTTCAATCTTTAACCCTTTCCACAACTTAAATGATCAACTAGCGACTTAAAGAAGGAGAATGCCACAAATTAAAATGATTGGCCCCTGCGGGGCTAGCTTCTTTCTAAGGGAAAAAAGGGCCTCAAAATGAAGTCAGACGGGGCCAAAGTGTGATGATATATAAGGGAATGAATGCAAAATTATTCAGAACAAATTAGAATGATTAGCCCCTGCGGGACTAGCTGCTTTCTATGGGGAAAAAAGGCCTCAAAATGACTATTTTATGAGGGAATGAATGGAAAATTATTTAGGACAAATTTGAAGGAGGGCTAGCTTCTTTCTATAAGAAAAGAGGGAAAATCTATTCAAGTAAAAATTGTGGGCTAGCTCCTTTTCTTGCATTATTCTGTGTCTTCTTCGTTCCCTTTCATTGCTTCAGGATCAGCGTTTTTAATCCGGGCTAAAGTGTGATATGGCCTACATTTCTGCTCTCAGAATTGACAAATAATTCATTGTCTCTGAAATAATTTGCAGCTTCAATCAATCAACTGAATCACTTAGCCTGCTTTATTCAGTACAGTAATGGTATGAGAGAAGATGGCATCTATTCCCTCCTGATGATGGGCATAATAATATATATCTGACTTTATAGGGTACATAAATAGGATAAGTCAGCATTCATTCCCTACTGACTAAAGGGCTTATTGTACCCTCTTAAATGGAGTAGAATATATGAGAAGTTAGCATCATTATCTACTGAATAAAGGACATAACCTGCTCTATTCAGTACAGTAATGGTATACAAGGAGATAGCACCTATTCCCTCCTGAATAATGGGCAAATTGTGCTTTATTCAGTACTATAGAAGTGTGGGAGCATTCATTACTTGCTCACAATTGATTTTCTCATGGTGAGTCTCTCAGTTAATCAGATGAATAGCACATTTAATGCATTGCCTACTACAAACCCACCTTTCCATATACTACTACCACCAGGAAAATCCCACAATTCTTATATATATCACAGTTAAAACATACCTATCAGATCCACATCTAGAACATGTTGTGCATTCTGAACTATGAATTGAAGTATTCTACATTTAGTCCTATACTTTAGTGCTGGTTCATGCAGCTGTTCCAGATACTCAGAACACAGTCCATATTTTACCTACCCCAGATGGGACACCCAAAGTATGATTATGCCCGGAAGAAACTTTTGATAGAAGATGATACTTGGGGAACTTAGGTGTGCCTAGACCTGCTAGTATAGTAATCTGGGGCACTACCTAGTAGCACTCGGTATCATAGGGCTCTATTCAAGTAAAGGAGGTCGTTCTGCTCCAGTAAAAACCGCCACCATACTGACACTATCTTATTTAGGACTGACTGACTGACCTCTAGACCCACTGACCCATATCTATAATCTATGTTAACATGTGTTGCTTGGTGTCAGCTTCCTTATTATTTCACCCGAGAACTGTATATAGATTATAGGATGAAGGGTTTGTATGGTTAATATTTGTCGCTGAAACTTCAAACTATTATCATGTCCTATTGCACCAAGTCCTGGCCCCGTATATAGGCCTACGTCTGCATGGTAGTGGTTGGTTGATTCTTTTTTACCGGTTTTTGCTTGAGCATGAGAAAACATTTCAGCCCTCCCCTTTGAGAGGGTTCAAGCAATTAAGTGACCACCCCCGTTAAACTAAAGTAACGTTTAAGCATATGTATCTTTTTTCTAAAGTAAATGAGTTTTTCTCGTCCACCCTCCATCCTAGAGGGGTCAGGATGTTTGCCCCCCCCCCCCCAGCCCCCGGCCACCCCCGCCCCCAGCCATTTCAAATACACTCTGTACTACACTCCGCACCCGATAAGCACATATCTCCTCAACTTTTGGGGGGTGAAAGCAAATATTGTACAGTTCATTCTTCCTCGGGTATTCCTGGGATTACCAACGCTAACGTGAGATCCTAATTGTGTATGGTGTCGACCTATAACATAATATGTGACCCGTCGAGCCAAATGAGGGCTTCGTCCTCACTATGCCTTAAGGTGGGTCGCGGCCATTGCAGAATGGACTGCTGCGCATCTTTCTGCGCATATGGCTTAAATATGTCAGATTTACCCCATTCTTGGTAGGCATATGCTCTGAATAGTTTTGAACACCCAAACAAATTTTTGGATGATTTTGAGCAAAATTGAACATTTCAGAGCACTTTCTATTTTGGATAATAATAATCATAGTTATTTTGGGCATTTTCAAGAATACTTTAGGAGTTGTCATTCATGATCTAATAAATGGCATAAGAAATAAATAAAAGTGAATAAATTGCTTGAATATATACAAATCTACATGACGAGATCATTTTATATGCAGATTGTTGGGAATTTACCCATAATGCAATGCTTTAAAGATTTAATTTAGTCCGTTTTTCCATTACTTTTTTTATTTCAAAGGGCCAGAACCCTCAAATTTTGGTCGGCACCCCATATCAAAATTCCTCTTATTAATTAGCAAATGACCTAAGCAATCTTTTGGGGACGTTTAAGAAAAATCTGATGACTTTTACTACCCATTTTCTTTGATTATGTAAGGAAAGAATGACATTTTTTTCCTACTCTTCTCTCGAAAGACGCCATTTTCCCTTAGAATGCAAAGTGATAAAATTTCGAAAATATTTTTAGAATTAAGGTATATATCCATGTGTTCAATGTGTGATATTTCAGAATTCTATGGTTATTGGCTGATAGAAAATAAAAAAACTAAGAATTTTTACATTATTTTCATTTTTTTGATATAATAATTAAAATACTTTTATTTTTGAAAATTCCATATTTTAAAAAGTAGGTCGGCACCCCCTATTTTTCTTTTCATTTTCCGTTTTCAGATGATTTAGGGTACCTACAGAAAAAAAATTGTGGAATTCTGATGACTTTGATTCAATGGGATCGACCCACCTTAAGGTCCAGAAAAGGCTGTTTAAACTGCACTGGGCAAAAATTGGTGCCTAAAGTTCATGTTTAGCCTCATAAATTAGTAAATATTCAACCGAATTTCACAATTAAACCAGTTCTGGAAAGCCAGGGTCATCTGCTTCATGAGGCATGAGCAGCAAATAGCCTCTCTCTCTTTCTAAATGCTCCCATTTGCTGATGATCTAAGACAAGTGTGATCCAACCAGTGACTTTGGGGCTTATGGGTGTGTGCATAAAGGCTTAGAAAAGTATCATTTCTTTTCCCCTCACTCTTGATCTTACCCTACCCCCCCCCCCTGCAACCGCCCCCCCTCCATTTGGAAATGCTCTTCTACATGTAGCTAGTCATCAAGAGGCTGACATTAGCTTTCCAACGCTTCAAGAATCAAGTCAATCGGACAAGCGGTTGCGGAGCTATTGCATTTGAAAGATTTGCGGGAGGCAGTGAATATTCTTTGCTAACCTGATAGGCCTAGAACACGATAAATTCTAGCTCGTGAACCGTTAGGGTTAGAGACATGGGAGTGGGTGAAAATGAAAGCTAGTCACAAGGGCTAATGGCCTGTTCTGTTGACCAATTTATGAAGAGTGGCAATCCTAAGCATGTCTCTTTTCAAATGGTTTCATAGTTGCCTTCCTGGTTAAATGACAATGCCTTGTGCATGTGTGCCATTTTGTCTGGCCCAATGAGAGAAAATGTTTGAGTTTATCTGGAATCAAAAGTCAACAAGTGTCCAAAAGTGTTTTGTGGCAGCAGAACAGAACACCTTATGTTCATAATTTGTCTCATATATCAGCAAATAATAGCCAAAGTATTCAGATTAAACCAGTTTTGGAAAGCCAGAACAGTCCTCTTTGAGAATAGACCAAAAAAAGAAAATCAATTTTCAGACCCCTAAGCCCTGTAATGGCATGCATGGTCACATATGTTATATGTAACCATATTATGGTTCCTTGAACCCCTTGTTATGATTATGATATGTTTTGCATCCGGGTTACTGCATACAATATTAGATATATATGCACAACTATATAAGACGTTACCTAGAAAAATAAATAGACAGAGCTGCACGCTAAAGCGACTGAGTCACTGGTTATTACACGAGTGGGACAGTGTGACAGCCTGTATTGCACGCTGGCCGTAGGCCTAGTGCAATACAGGCCTACTCCCACTCGTGCAATAAACAGTGATGAGGTCACTTTTAAGTGACTCTCTGTATGTATTTCAGGGTATAACTATTTAGAATAAATTTGCAGTCCTTACTTCCACGATGTTTGTTTACTTCCGCGGTATTTGTTTACTTCCGTCGGCCGCCATTTTGAATTCCGCACAGGTCACGTGAGCCTTGGTAGCGTGGCGACCCCATGGCGACCTCATAGCGACCCCACCTCCCTTGGGAGCGTGCAATAAGGCCAGAGCGTGCAATACGGCCGAGGGTTATTTCACGGTCCTCTGGGAACGGCCCTCCCATTGCTTCAACATTGATAGGCCGTATTCACCATGAAATAATATCATATATGCCATTTTAAGATGGTAAAATGCAATTTATTCACTATCATGATCAACAAGGCACATTACCTGACCATGTGACCTGAGTCTGCCTTTGGATATAATATATGCGAATGTACCGCCTGGACTTGTGGACTGAATTTTAATCTGTTGAACTTTAAACTTCCCACGGCCTACTTGAAGGAGTCAGTCTGATCTTTACAACCTTGTCACACCTGTCTGCCGGAATACAGGCACAGGAAGAAATAGTAGTGTGGTTATGATTGTGATTGAAGCTACCACCAGACAGTGTAAGCGATACTGGCAATGCTAAATATTTTAGGCATCCTTATTACCATTTTTATTTCTGAGCTATTGCCATTCATCAATAGGATCTTTTCATGGCCACATACACACTACAATAAACCTTTAATTGTATGTTTGTGGACTAAAACTGCATTTAATGACTTTTCGATTCAAATACATCATGTAATTTTAGAAATGGAATGTTTTATTGGGAATGGTTATCCAGTTTAAATATATCTTCCTTGTCATAATAGAGAGCACGAGATATATACAAAAGAGAGAAAACAGACGCATGGATTCTGTCTGAATGAGTATGTTCAAGTCAGATATTATTCAGGAAGTCAGTCAGACATAGAACACATAAAGCCTTCAGTTTAATTCCTATTCATACTATTCCCTGCCAACGCCTGAGCCTTACACTAGAGTTTCCGACTATCAATTAACATATTGATACACTAGGATCTCATAATATGAATTATTCATGCATCTTGGACTTATTCTGGCTTATGTTAACTGTTGCAGCAACTAAATTAAATGCTAAGGTCGCAAAGCTCTAATTGAATAAATGCATAATATCGGTGATAATAAGGAGAACGCTTTTGAGGAGACCAAATAGAAATGGTGTATGTGTAACCAATGTTCTGTGGTGTCAAGAGAATGCATGCTCTTAATCGAACCAATCAAACAGGGGAGCGATATACTTACTACTGTGAAAAAATAATGGACGTGGTGTATGAACTTTACTAGATACTACATATTTGCATGTAGGTACCTGTAATCTTTATATTGCACGTTTAAAGGTACTCGCTGCAAAAGTGTGACGAAACCTGGGAAATCGTAACATTAGGGAGAATAGCCATAAATGCTCTTAACATGTTATTTCAGGAGATATAGCTAAAAATGTGGATACTGAAGAGAAAATGACTTTAGACTAACTTTTCCAAAGGAATCTTTTGAAGCTATTATCAAAATTCTATTTTTATTCTAAATTGGTCTTATTTTGAATGTAAAAAGAACGTTTTTAGCCATTGTAACTAATAAATGAACACTCTCTAAAGATGCAGACTATATTGACTGGATTGATAATGCATTGTTGGTATCATTAAAAAAAGGCCCTAGATGATGCTGATTCTTGATCTTCATTACATTGATGCTATTGCTAATTTCATTTACTTTCTATACAAAGCATGGTGTTATAAGAGTTTTGAATGTTTATTAACTGATGAAAAACTAAATGGGAGGCACAATGTTGTTTCTTTTTACCTCCGTCAATGTGATGAAATAGTCTTTGAACTTGTCGTGAGCAAAGAGCATGGTCGCAGGAAGAAAAAAAGAGTACTGCGTGTTTAGAAATAAAACCTACTCCAAAGAGTAATATATAAAACAAGGATACATATGGGTCATAATTAAACTTATATTAATTTTCTGACATACTGAAATGAATGGCGGCACGGCGACAGTGATATATAATCATTTCTGACAGTGATGAAGCAGGCATTATACTAGGTATCCCAGTAGGCCGCCACTGTCCGTGTCCTCGAGTGTATAATCACCAAAACAGCTACTTTTAGAAATGATGTCCTCTGCAGACTACTTGGTGTATCACCTATCTAAAGTGTTCTAGTGAAAGCTCTAATGTATCCGCATCGCCCTGATGTATCAGGATAGCAGTATCTTGATGCTAAATACCCCTAATGATGCTGTGAATTTCACCAAATCTCTGAAAACGGGACCTTCTGCTAATGAGTAGCCATGCAGCCCTGGAGGACACACTGTCTAAATATGGATTTCGCTCTCACGCCATTAGAGATACAGTCTCAGGAGTTTAATCACAGTAATCAGGACATTCTAAGCATCATTTTGAGGTATTATAAGTGGGGGTAGGCCTAATTGAACTATTTTTAAATTCAAAAATAAGAATTTTTTGTCAATTTTTGACACCTTTTTGAAGTGCGCTATAGACATATTTGGGGTCATTTGAAAGGTAGTTTTCTGCTCTATGAGATGTACTAACCAATTAGTTGATAGGTCTAATGGCGTAAGAGCGAAAGCAGAATAAAGGGCTCAACCCCCTGAAACCCTTGAATAAACACTGTTCTCAATCCCACGCCATTAGTGAAACAGTCCCAGGAGGTGTACCATTGTAGCCAGGGCAGTCAGGGCGTCATTTTAAGGTATAGCAAGTGGGGATATACTTATTAGAAGTATTTTTAAATTAAAAAAATAAGAATTTTCAGACAATTTTTGTCACTATTCAGCCCTTTTTTGAAATACTATATACACATATTTGGGATCACATGAAAGGTACTTATTTGATCTATGATATGCACTAACTACAGAGTCGATATGTCTAATGGCATAAGAACGAGAGTAGAATCAAGGGCCAAACCCTGTCCCAGAGTCCAGATCTGAAGGCACATGTCCTCTCATATTGGCTATACATAGGTTACATAACGGGCAATATCAATATATATGACCCTTCAGGACACTCATACTTGAGATTCCATACAAAAGAATTTAATTATACATTCGTATACCAATTTACAGCCCATTTGTACACAGTATAGAAAACCATGATATTAAGATTTATGAATCATTATGTAATAAGCTTAATAGTTACATAATTGTGTTCTTATGTTCTAGGAATACTATTAACGAGTTGACATTAAAAATGGGATTTAGAGGTGAAGGAGAAATTGTGTTTTAAGAAGCTATAAGTAACCCCACATCTAGGAATTTTTGCCGCAATTTCAGGGAATTTCATGATTTTTATCAAATCATTGAGTATCTCGATATACTTTTAACAGATAAAAACTGCCTTGAACTGATGTATACCACATTGACCTATGCCAATAACAGAAATCAAATTGATATATGAAATAACTGTTGTGTAGTGTCAATTTGATGTTTGGTCATTTTCATTGTTTGAGGACATTCCTAGAACAAGCATTTTCCTTATTTTTAAAGGAAAATTCTGAAGTCAATCTTAATTATTCAGATCAGGAAAAAAATAGACACAGTCTCCATGACCTGTACAAAAGATAACTACAAAACCAATGGGATATCTGCCATGTTGGGGAAATGAGAGGCTACCAAACTTATGATATTCAAGCACTTCTGTGCAAGGTCTATGAGAACAAATGTAATATATTGGGATTTTGAGAGTCTGTATAAAAGAAAGCTCAAGTCTAAAATGATTGAGTTTTCATTAAGTAAAGGAGATTTATACTGTGATCATGGATCAAACAGTTTCTAGGATCTATTCATCTTTTCAAGGACCTCAGAACACTCACCATATGCCTGCATAATCTAGTTGAGTCAAAGGTCTGAAATTGGCTAAGTCCAAATCACATTTTTACACTTTCAAATGGCTGACAAATCTAAACCGCTGGGCCGATGTCTATGATATTTAAACTGTTTACATCTTTTAACATGGTCTATCCATCTAACCAGTTTCCACATGTGCAACAATGATATCTGAAAATGACCTGGGATACCTAATTATACTTTGTTTAAGTACACAAAGCATGAAACAGTTGTTGTGAGCAATTCAATAAAGTCATGTAACTGTTAGAGAGTGATCGTTTTTGAACGACAAGGTGTTTATTTTACCCCAGTATCGTATGCATTTGCACCGTTTTGTTATAGTAAAGCACTGGCTTTCACTGCAAACAGGTAAAATATATATAACCTCTAATCAAAAAGGTGTGAAATTTCTCCTCCCCCAGGGGCAAGGGATTGACATTTCCCAGCTAACCTTCCCAACTCCTCACACCTGTCCTGTAGTTAATGATCACTCCCTCAGACGTAGATAGATGACTACCTACCAGGTAGTGCAGCAGCAATAAACTGGGCGAAATTCTCTCAGGGAACACATCTGATATATGGACCTTTGATTTCAAATACCATGCAGTTATTTGGAAGGACATTAATAATATCCATGAATGTAAGGAGGAATGGTCTGTGGACCTAACGTATTATATGAGATTCGAAATACTATTGGAATATAGAGGATGCTATGATAGTAGACTAACAAGCTGAAAACACTCAAATTCGACTCAACCAAGGAGTTCTTTTGCTCTCTTCTGAATAAAGGAACAAGAAACAACTTGCAACATTTAATCTCAGAACCACCATTTATGATAGATGTGTGTAACGTACTCCCTGCCATTTGACAATAAAGCGTCTTCCCCAACATTATATGATTCTCTCTCTAGGATAACTATGTGGCATTGGTATGACACATTTCCCTTCCTTTTCCTCCCTCCTTCCTCCCTTCCAGCACGCCTTTCTTCCCGTACCCCTTCCCCCTCATTGGTACTCCGTCATGAAGGATAGATTTACCCCATGACCAATACCCTATGACTGTCATTTGGTTATCAGTTTTTCTAGATCATATTTTATTTTAAAAAGTGCAAGCCAACAGTGATGTAGGCTCACTTTATGTAAAATTAAACTAGTCAACTCTACTTCACCGATGTGACACATAATCAAAGAACTAAACAAACTATTACTGACACTCACGGATCGTATACGTGCGATGCATGCGTGTGTGAATGCTCATGGTATGTGAGTGTCAGAACTTGAAAACTCTCATTTCAAATTCACAATTATGGCCTGAGGGCTTTATAGGTGCACAATGGAAACGGGACTGGGCGGATGCCATCATTAGGCCGTTATTTTATGACAGGGATTCTACGCTTCTCTTTAGTTGAGTTGAATACAGTGTCCCAGTCAGTCACTTCTTATGGGGGAAGTCTCTACCGAGAAAGGAATAAGAAAAGGCACCTCCACAATGAAGGTCCTGTGGATACTAGGGATTATTTTTATATTCCTCGAAGGGTTCTCTGTGGAAGGGTACACTTTACAAAACCCCATGGTAAAAACACAAGGGGTTTATGGTGATGCTGCATATACCACACAAGCTGGGGGAAAACCGAATGCATTTGGTCAAGGATATGGTATTGCCACTGATAACGGTGCATATGGACAGGGACAGACCTATGGACAGACAGTTGGACAGGGATCAAATACAGGTTATGGACAAAAGAACGGATATGCTACTAGCAATAACGGTGGGAGTTATGGCAATGGAGTAAAGCCTAGTTACTCCCCATATGTTGCGCCTAGCTCAGGCCGAGGTCAGAATCAAGGAAACAGAAATAGTCAGGTTCAAAGCCAGGGTAACAGTTACAATCCAGGTCAAACCCCAAGAAACGGCCGCAGTCATGGTCAAAGTCAAGGAAATGGCTACAATACTGGTCAGAATCAGGGCGGAGGGTATGACGCTGAGGATCTAGGATATGGCCAGGCAGGTGTCGGCACCTACAACGCTGGGGATGAAAGTGCCGGCTATGGTAAAAACAAGGGATATGGAAATAACCCAAACCCTGGACTTGGTCAAATGTATGACTCGAAATCTGGGAATCTGGGATTTGATGAAAGTGAATTCTATGGTATGAATAATGGGCAGAATGGACAGAAACAAAATATCGGATATGGAGGCATAAATGGCAAGAGCTCTAGCCCCAATACTGGGGATATGACCTACGGAAACGTCAATACCTATGGATCTAAACTTGTCAATAGTAATTATGGCCAGAGCCAGGACTATGGAATCAAAAAGGGATATGGAAGCAGTGATTTCGGATATGCAGATGGGAATACTGGCTATGGAAATAGTTATGGGGGAGGCTCAGGATATGGTAAGGCCTCTGTATATAATGGTGGCCAGGGATATGGCAACCAAGGATATGGAAATCAATTATCCCAATCTAACCAAGGCCAAAACTCTGCCTATGGATATAGCAACCAGAATGGGGGATACCCGAATAAGGACAATTACCAAGGCTATCCTCAATCCGCTCCAGATGGCAAGTCAGTGTCTACAAATAATCCATATGGACAAAGTATGCCATCAGGGTACACTGGATTTGGAAAAACTTATGATAATACCTACCCTAATCTTAATTCCCCGAATGCACAATCTAACTTTGCTAACGTGAATAGCTTAAATGGTGGATTTAAGAACGATATGGGCAGAGGTACTGGATATCAAGGACAAGGTGTTGGTGGGACCTCAGCAGGAGGTTATCGCACTGACAATTCCCAAAGTAACAGTTATCGCAACCCTCAGATGGCTGGTGGTCACATGTCTAACATTGGTCAAATGAATAACCAAGGCCAGATGTCCAACTTTGGTCAAATGACTGGCCAAAATCAAATGACTGAGGCAAGACAGGTTTACAACCATGGTCAAACGAACAACCAAGGGCAAACCAACAGAGCCCAGCAAATGACCAATATGGGGCAAATGTCTAATCAAGGTCGAAACTTTGGAGCTGATGGAATGGGCAATATGGGAGGACAAGTTAATAATCAAGGTCAGAATCCTCAAGTTCCTCAGGTTAATAGGCAAGCTCAAATGACTAGACAAAATCAAATGTTTGAAACTGGACATATGACTGGCTTAGGGGAGCCTAATCAGGGAGTAAATGCAGCCCCTGGTCCGGCACCAGATCAAATGGGTAACCTGATGTCTAGAGCCGATGGACAAGTTACCAATCCAAGTCTAGCCTCCGTAGTCAAAACTAACAGGAATCCATATAGGGGAGACAGTGGGGAAGATTATGAAATGGATGGATACGAAGATGAAGATGGTGATTGGGTACCTCGACGACGATCAACACAACAACAACAACAGCCACAACAACCACCGCAACAACAACAACGACTACAACAGCAACCACATCACGAGGATGGATACGAAGATGAAGATGGTGATTGGGTACCTCGACAACAACAACAACAACAACCACAACAACAGCAACCACAGCAGCAACAACCACAGGAAGTAACAGAAGGATTTGAGAGTGCAACCATCAATGATATCTCTGCATTGGCTCGGTCTAAGCTTCCTTCTCCTAAAACAGCTATTAAGAAGCCACAGGTTCAGGCTGGGCGGAATATACAGCCTGGTCGTGTTAATGGACCCTTGGATCCCAGTCGTGCCAGTGAGGTAATAGCTCAATACATGAGCCAAAACCCACAGATCAATCAGGACACACATATGTCTTTGGATATGATGCCAAATATCCAAACGCCTCAAAATACACACATGCATCCAAACACACAAAAGCCTGTTAACCGGAAAATGCACTCAACCCCAAACCTTAAACAGCAAATGTCTCAAAATACAAAAATGCCAATGAATCCCCAAATGCCCCAACACAGACAAATGCCCTCAAACACGCTTCAACAAATGCCCACCAGCAGACTTCCACAGAGCAGATTCCCAATACCTAATAACCAAGCTGGTATGCAACCAATGGGAGTAAAGGGTTACCAAGGTAACCGATTTGGCGTCCCTACTGGTAAATCACTATCCAGGACTGATTATCCTGGAAACGTCGTCCAAGACTTCCCTTCCTATGACAAAGATTATAAGAATTTTGGAAAAGACACTAATTTTGAGGAATTTGGCAAATTTATTGAGAACTTTTACGGTCAAAATGTTTCTCTAGATGGGGCTTTCTACAAAGCCATGCAATCTCAGAACAGCCCAGAAGATTACTTAAATGAATACACCCAGAGCCTCAATGGTTGGAAACAATCAAAGGAAGTGGAACCCGTCAGTGATGATATTGGCTCAAGTGAAGAAATCTATAGTGTAACTCCGGACACTGAAACTTCCGAAACTGAAACTCCTGAAACCGAAACTCCGGAAACTGAAACTTCCGATACCGAGGCTATGGAAAATAGCAAGTATATGACAGGAAACACTGGTGGCCCATCAAGGATAGCATATGCTCGGTACCTTCACCGTCGGAAGCAGTAGTTGCTGACCATGCACCTATTGATGCCCATGTTTGGCAGAGACACATTGCTATAGTTCACAAATAGAATGAAATGGTGTATGAAAAAAACTCGATATTAAAATTTATCTAGATCTAAACCTACAATTAAAATGCTCTAACATCGACGAGCTCTGCCTACAGCCATGGATGAGCGGATAATATCACAGGAGAAAATTTAAGTTTCATTGAATCACCATCACATGTATGGAGGTTTGAACGTCCATAGCATACATACTGTCACTGTCACCATCAGCAAGTTCTGTGCAAGAAATGAATAATATACTGTTTATGATTATATGATAAATCATATGTGGACTTGGTCTACAGTTGAGATTCTAAATCTGTGTCCAAATGATGGTTAGATCATATTCAAACCCAAAACTGCTATTGAGGCGCATTGTCATTTAATCAACTGTATATTCTCAGATAATCATAATGGAATTATGATATTTACACATTATTTTTGATATATGATATATATTCAGCAAGCGCTTCATGTCGGACAGAACCGATTGGTCATGAGGAATAATGCTCTTGTATGATATTGCAGCTAGCCACATGGCTATAGGATTCATAAGCTCCTATGTTAGTATGGTAATGGGTCTCAAAGCTATAACATTCCCCACTGCACCGACTCATTGAGGTAATCGTGTTTCTTTTCATACTGTCCTCCCATAAAGATTTACTGTAAATGTTAAGGGGAAAAAATCTAGAATACTATGGGATTGAAATGAATATTCCAGGGCTGGTTGCAAACGCAAAATAACCCAGTGGCTTCACAAATCAGACAATTGTAAACAAAACTGAAAAATCTTTGATCAAAGTCAAAGTCTTGTAGCCATCAATATAGATAATATTAACCGGGCTATTTAATTTTTTAAAGAACACAAAGTGTGCTAGTAAAGCATGTTTTTAATTTCATAGCTATACTTGTCTGAACAAACTACAAAGGTTATTAGGATGTGTTCACGTATTTCCAGATCACAAAACCAATAAAATGTACTTTGTATTTACGGTTTCCTGTTTGTTTCCTAAGCACGAGTGCATGAGCTTAACCTTGTCCATATTCTTGGATTTTTATCATCTACCTTAACAAACTTTGCCTTAGATATTTCATATAAGCATCCTGATTATTACATTATGTATCCACAAAGTGATAAACTGCGGAGTATTGAATAGACATGACAGCTTCTACAACATAGAGGCATGCTGTGACACCAGGGACGTGTTCAGGGCTAAAGTTGTTACATATCAGAAAGTAATAACCCATGGTACATGACTTGCGATATATGTAATAGATAGACAATGGTTATGAAAAGGTATGTAGAATTAACCACAGCTTGCTGGTGGGGGCCAGACGAGGGCGAAGCCCAAGTCGCCCTACCAGCAAGCTGTGGTTAATCTACATACCTTTTCATAACCATTGTCTATCTGTTTTAAACCAGGGTATGCAGTATACCCGAGGTGCGAATCTTTTGTCTTAGCCATCCACCGTGGTTTAAGACACTTTGTGATGAAGTTATGAATGACATTGTGTTAATATATTATTCTGGTGTCATATAGGGACATAATATAGTATAACACATTGTGAGCACTATGGTGCAAATATGACAAAGGTGCTTTTGTAAGGGGATTCACACGTCATAAAACAGTTAACCAAGCCAAAAGGAATAATCAATGGCTAGTAGCAGTAGGCGCTACATCATTACATCTTTTTATATCTCCAAGCTACATACAATCTGGTTACATCTTCTTATATCTCCAAGCTACATACAATCTGGTTAGTGACCATACACACACATGATTAAGTCTTATATTCATTAATATTATAGGCTGTATAATTGACCACTGACATTGGCTCATAGGCTACTGATTATGCAGCATTCTAAATCAATCAGCATTATACTGCCTTATATTAATTCTAATACAGTCTAGATTAGTATCCTAGAGACCCCTAGGATATAACGATAGTTGTCCTTGTATGTGGGTTAATGCAGTTTTAAATTCTAAACCATGTCTAATGTTTACATTGAGACATGCAGCATGTCGCATGACCATGGACTATGATGGTATTATCCACACTTGCCACACGCTGTGTGATACCACGTGTCATGCTACATTCACCATCTTCATGTTATAACTGGTGCACCTTAATCATGACATTGTATAGCCATATAATTTGGGCCGCTGAATAGATCATCAGGTGAAAGCAGTCAATTGCATAGCATTTTAAAGTCAACTTCCAATGTGACTTGTATTAAAACTACAGAATCTTTCGCAATAATGTGTTCTCATAACCAACGCTGGGTATACCTCTGTATATTTTGAAGTTTATGATAATGAGCATGGAGGTTGCTTTAATAATAATTAGTAAAATTCTATCTTCATATTACACTTATTAAGTATGTTGAGTGTCTTAAAATAAATCAGTTATTGCCTCTTAACATGCTGTCTACTGGACTTCTTCTCCCACTTCCGTTACTTGACCAAGTATCGGGAGTAAACCTTGGCGGACGCGAAGTTACACTGAATACGGTGGAAGGCTCTTGGTTGTAGTTCCTACCCCATGGAGGCCTTCGTAACCCCTTGTCTTTTGGCCTATTTTTTCTGGTGTGGGGCCAATTCTTTCTGATGTAGTGGACAGTTTTTGCATTTCTATCAAAGGGGACGTCTTCATAAGGGTTCCTTTTCTTCCTTTTTTTTGCTCTGAGAACCAAGCACAGTAGCACAACAGCAGCAATGGTCAAGAATACAAGCAGGATGCCAACGATGAGCCCTGAAAATGCAATGTTATTGGTTTGACATGTCATTAATCTGCTTTTTACAGGAAAAGTATGCCATAAAACCTCACATAGGAGCCACGGCTAGTACGAGGCTTATAGGATCAGCCCAGAGTCGGGGTGCGGCTTATACAGGAGTTTTTGCTACTATAGCACAGTACTAAATTTACCAATAATCACATCACTGGTGCGGCTTATAGGATCAGCCTAAACTCTAGGTGCGGCTTATACGCGAGTTAGGCTTATACGCGAGGTTTGACAGTGTACAGAATCGTGCATCAGTTTCCATTGAATTATGTTTTTTTATTGCTGTGTATGGACAGTAATAATTTAATGAGCTTGAAAAGCTCAGAAGCATTAAATATCAATGCTAAGACAGCTAAATCATTGTTATGTGATTCGCTACATAGTTGTACCAACAAAATAATGTCTACCTGTTCGTCCCGGTGGATAGTAAAAGATGTTCTCCTGAAATTCCATCTCTCCTATATAAAGTCTTAGCCTCCGACCAATTGTTACCTAGTAGGATCATATGAGGGTTGTCAAAATCATTTATGAAACCGTATTCTTGAAGGAAAAATAACTATATTGAAGCCATGCCATCTTCTTTTCAACAGGACTATTAAGGACTTTTGTATTTGTTTTTATCAAGCAACGGTTCTCTCTTCAAAGCTAATTTACTACTAACCTGGATCCCAAGATGATTGCCTGTGTCACTCTCTGCTTGAGGCGGCTTTCTCTGAGACATGGTGCACTCAATGATATTATCAAAGCGTTGAATCCGTACACATTGACCTCTTCCAATGTTTACTACCAGTGTTCCATTCAGGGCCGCATCAGATGTGAAGCCAGAACCCTAAGGAAATGTATCAAATAAGAGCAGTGAAGCAAAAAATGCAGTTCATATGCATTCTGGTAAATGTAAGAAATGATATGATTACACTTTTTAGTTGTATACAACTATCAAAAAATAAGGCTTTTCACTGTCCTCATTCACTTGTATATGGAAGTCTGCTCTCACATTTGGTCCACTCTTAACTTCAATATCTAGAGCAATTATCAGAAAAAAATGTCCATTACCAAGTTTTTGTTTATGACCACACTAAACTTAGGTTCAATACCAGTAGTTTTACCTTTATGTCAAATTTCCGATCGCTGAAAGGCCAGAAAGGTTGGAATACCAGCGGCTCCTCAAACCTTTCCGCTTCTGGGTCTGCTACCACGGAAAATGGAACATCCTGGGCATTGGGGTCCATCACGGCATCGAGCTGTATTGACAGAGTTATCTGTAAGTCCTGTCCCTCACTACCTGTCTGCCGTTTACTTCTTTGTTTGACTTCATTTTCACTTTTCTTGATGAGCGCTTGTCTTACATCTTCCGGAGCAGTGATGTTGGGTGTGTCGCATATCAGACGGCTGCTATTCAGATGTGTGCAGCTCTGCAATAAGATGCGATAATGATGGATTTTTATTCTGAGATCTTACATATTGAGTGATGTGTTTGAGTATATTCATGAGAAATATATCTAAATCTAATTTCACTAACTATCACTGTCAGTGTAGCAGCAGGGTGGACCACCTCTGCTGGTTCCTTCGGATGGCACACACATGCACAAATCTAACTTCTCAATATTCCTTTGGACACCAAACATGTCAACTACACAGAGAAAAGAAGTAGAATCACGGTAGCTCTCAAAGGGGAGTCTGCACTGGATCACTGAGGTAACTCTCTCCACGACTCTAGAGAGACTCCCACTCATCAGAGAGTCTTGGAATATGATACATTTTAGAGTTATTATACAGTCCTGCTAGTGCTAAGGAGTCGCTTTAGAGTCCTGGGGAGAGTGACCTCAGTGATCGATCGGGAGTCACAGTGATTTTACTTCTTTTCTGTGTGTAGTCTATTCCATCATAAGATTTGAAATAGGATCAATTCTTTCTCTTCATGATATAAATGATACATACCGCGCTAAAGGTGGCCTTGAATGTTCCATATGCGATAGTAACCTTCAATTTCGGTTTTGCCACTGACACTAGATTGGCCCCATCCACAACTACATCAGTTCCTCCCCTGAAATAAATATCAGAAATTGCCGATTCTCTCCTTCTAGACGTTCTTATTACAATTCAATTCAATTTCAACTCCAAAAGTTTTTATTGATCTAGGTCAATATGGGCCGACATACCCCCGACGCATCATAGCAAAGGTATAATATGCAAAAATTAAATGCAAATTGGATAATAAGCCAGACGGCATAAAGTTTATATTGCAAGATGATCACTGTCAAAAATAATATTGTGTATTAAAAAGATTTTTGAATATCCAACCGGAATAGCGTAAAAAGTACCTACCCAAGTAAGGCCTCAAGTGGGAATATGTTGGATACAGTAGGGTCAGGAAGGAAGTTGTAGAAACCATCTTCATGACAGATTGTGATGTTTGTTTTTTGCCAAGTGATACACACTGTTAGATTCTGACCAATAGTAGAATTACTGACTGATACTGACTGACACAGAATCTCTGTATCTGAGCTGAAAACCAAAACTCATTATTATGTATCATCTATCTCTTCTGGTTAAATGAATCATGAATACTCGTATATAAGCCGCGGTGGGTACAAATATTAGTTTTAGATTTAATTTGATACCAAACATACCTTTATTGGGGGTGGTGCATACATATTTTTTAAATAAATATACTACAGTACTAAAATCGCAGTACTAAAATCGCCATATTCAGACCCTCTATGCAGCTTATAGAATTTTGCGCAAACACCGAGTGCGGCTCACATGAGGGTTTGGCTTTTATGAGACCTTACACTATGTTTAGATACATGAATTTCGCGCAAAAACGCACATCTGTATGGTTTACTTACATATGTACGATATCATTATAACTATATACTATGCACCATTTAAGATTTTTGTTTTTTGTGAGTATTAATAATTTCCTTTAGCATTACTTCTATAGATATCGGAAATACAATATACTTATCATGATTCAATCAGATATATAATGTTACCTGTTGACCACTGGGCATGTGATATTGTCAAACATCACCTGAGGTCCATCTGTGCTGTTTAGGTGTAGTCCGGTGATCTGAACAAACGTCCCTCCAGCTATCGGGCCGTATAGTGGGTCAACCACGAAGTAAACGGTCACCTTGTCTATGATATAACAATATTACCAGTATTGTAAGAATAATGAGACATGCATGTGACAAATTTTCAAAGAAATTGTATTATCAAAGAAATCTTTCTCTGATTTGTAATGGTTTATCATATCATTAATTATCCAGTATCAGAGGAGATACATGTATACGATGACGGCGTTCTATTGCTCACATGCCATATCATTCATGATACACAAAATTATGTTTATTATCAGTAGAGACGCTTGTTACACTTTATATACATTTGCTATGAAAAATACAGATGTGTTCACTTCGGGAAAATAATTCAATCTAAGAAGTATATATAAGAAGTAAATAATATCAGGAATTACCTTTGCATTTTGGCCCTCCAAAGCCCACCTGACATTTGCAAAATGGTGTCTTTTTCACGGTATCAAACACGCAGGTACCATTATTCATGCAGTAGCTATGTCCAATGGCGCATATATCTGAAATAGATTTCGATAAGCGTGTATTCAATCAACGTCGGTCGCCCGAAATTTGGCCATCCCATAAAAGTCTATAGTTTTAGACTTATGGACGAATTTCGTTCGATGACAGAATCTCAACCGATTATCGTCAGTGGAACACATGCTTTATGGCCTGTATAGGAAGTACTCCACCGACGTCGGTCGGCCAAGATTTTATCATCCAATAGAAGTCTACAATGTTAAACTTATGGGCGAATCTCGTCTGAAAACGAAATTTCAGCCGATTTACATCAGTGGAATACTTGCTTAAGCTAGCGAAATCCCATTAATTCAAAAACAAATCTAAAAGTCCAATCCCTCGCCCAAAGTGCTGCATTTTTATTTAAATCAGTGTTCTCTATCATACTGAAAGAAGATAATATAATATTCATACCTAGACAAGAGCTAGAGCCCTCTCCTTTGGTGAAGAAGAACTCTCCACAGTCAGTGCAGTTGTTGACCGCTCCGGGTCTGCTGGAGTAGGTGTCAATGGGACATGAGGCACAGTAGCCCTCAGGCCGACCCTCACTGAAGGCTGTATACTGTCCTGCGGCACACTCATCTAGGTACAACACATAGAGAGGATATGGGGAGATAATTATGATCAATACTATCATCCCCAAAGCCGGCCCGTTTATACCTATACCCTAATTGATAAATAATATTAGTCCCGTTGTATTAAATTACCTATGAATAGATCTGGTATATATAATGTGCACATATTTACCTTTAAATCTTTCGTTTAATACAGTCCAGTCTATACTTAAATAGGGACCGAAAAGAGTATGAATAAATGATGTATTTTGTAGTAAATTATTACTTAATACTTATCAACAACACTACAGTGGAAACCCACGAATGAAAACTGACACATACTTATACAGTCATCCTCGAGCTTGGAGCCTGTCATGCGTGTAGTTCTTTTGGACCCACATGATATACACGCCTGTCGTCCGCCATCAGGCTTATATTGCCCTTTAGGACATTTGACACAGTCTACTGTACCAATACCCTGTTCTCCAGGCAAGCAGCCCTCTGAAAGATGTACACAATATAACAGTGTATTATGGTACTCTGCACCATCCTCTATACTTTCTCCAGCGCTCCGCAGGGTGAGATCTTAGGACGTATCATTACCATTCACCCTATGGACTGTGACTCTATAATTTATATTATGTAGACAGATTCTTTAAGTGACTTGGAACATTCTGAATAATTACATTTCCTCTACTCACACTTGCATAACATGCACTCATACTACAACTTGTTTATAAAGCTTGCTGTTCTGGAGGGTCTTTCAGAATGGACTCGTCAGTCCCATAATTGGATTTTCGTCAAGATGCCAACATCTACAACTAAAGAGGGTATTTGTAGCTGGCAAAATGAGAAGTTTTGTGAAGGAAATTTTACTAGTGGTCGTGAAGCATGTTTCGTCATGTCATCATTTGCCTACGACCACATCAGTTGTTCTAAAGACCCTCCTGTGGTCCTCATCTGTGTACTATGTAACTCATGAGACTGCTACACCAAACATTACCTATACAGAAAGATCCATTCCCAGAGAACCCAGTGTTACATGAACACTGGTAGCTGCCCTCAGTGTTTGTACATGTAGCCTCCTGGTGACAACCAGGGTCCATGCTGCACTCATCTATATCTGTAAAGCAAAAAAAAATGTAGATAATATTTATTATGCCAGAGGCTTATTTTTGGAATCGAAGCATGACGTATCGCGTTATTCATTGAATTCTATTTTATTCATCCTGTTATTCATTTAACCTTTAATGTTAGTTGTTAGCCTATATGCAGACCTGTTACTGTCTGGTAGGCCTATATATTTTTCCACCTAATGGATTGGTCTATGATTATAATTATCATGAACCATTGTTGGGACACATGGTTATGAGAAGTGGAGGTATTAAGAGAGGTTGAACATCAATTACACTTATCGCTGAGAATTTGTTCAACTTATACGCTGAGGAGAATTTTCTTTAATTCCTGAGTCAAGTTGGAATACACCAAACTATTTCAGAAAGGGATTGTAACAGTGAACCTAAATTGTACTTTCATACACGTTGTAAATTCACTGACCTTTACATACAGTACCATTCCCAATGTAACCACTGTTGCATGTGCAGTTATAAAGATGTAAAGTATCTGAACATGTTGCATTGGGATGACAATCGTGAAGACCATAAGCACATTCGTCAAGCCCTATGTAATACAATAATACAACATTTAATCAACTTATGTAATATGAACTAGTAAATGGAAGAGATAGTTCTCTGCATGGGGCATCCTTTTGGTATGACACGCACTACAAATCAGGTAATCAATTTGATTCTAATACTGTACCCACCTATGTCTGTACAACCAAAATATAAATAAAGATGAATTTGATGTTGCTGCAAATGTAGATATCCAACAGCTTCTCTCAGGGCTTCCAAAGTACATGACAGAAATGTTGCATTCAAGTAGCAATTCACATAGGAGTACAATTGCCTGGAAAGACAGAGCGGGTGCAAATTAAGGCCATGAAGTCATAGAAACCCATATTCAACCTGCAAAGTTGAACTGAATTTTGTGCCCACTAGGTGATAACACACGACTAGGTGGTAACATAACCAATTGTTTATGTTAGGGGTTATCTATATGTCTGCATCAAAGCATACCATGTATGAGAATAGCCCCGATCTCACAAAAAAAAATCGGTAGTGAAGTCCCAGCTTAAGTAAAGCTGGGACTCCACTTGCCGATATTTTTGTCAATTCTAAAAATCCGATCATATGAGAACCCCAGAGCATTTCCTTCATTAAAGAATAACATGAGAAACCCAGATCGATCAGGAGAATCTGAGGGGTTGTTTATATTTACATAGCATAGGTATATAATACAGTTTGATCAGATATAAACAGGCCTAGAGATCGTAATGTTCAGACAGCTAAAGATCAAACCAATTAGATATGGGATCGGGGGGCAAAAATCGGCCTGGGTTGCAAAATCGGGACCTAAATCGGAACCTAAATTGTCCTGTATAGCCTTGACAATTCGCTTCTCCACTTGTTTATACACATAAACATTATGTACAAACAGAAACATATGGCATGGTCTCTAGTACATCCCTGTTTAAGGTACATACTTGTTATGGTATATAACTGAGTCAGATTCGTGAGAATAGCCCTGATTTGTGAATAAAACCGGGTAGTGGAGCCCCACCTATAGCCCCAGCAATCTATAAGGTGAGGCTCCACTAGCCAATTTTGTCCTCAAATCGGGGGGTATTCCCAGTGGGCACAGAACATTGAATCAACATTGATAAATGGTTGTCAACATTGATTCAATGTTGATTTAACGTTGATTCAACGTTGAACAGAATTTTGTGCCCACTGGGTTCTCACAAATCGGACTCAAACCAAAGAATCATATATGTGTATACTGTAGGTAGGGAGGTCTGTTAGGCGAGATAGTCTCAAAATTGCAAGATAGTCTCAAAATACTATGGTTTTGTGACAACCTTGCAACCATCAGGCGAGATAGTCTCAAAACTGCGAGATAGTCTCAAAACAAATGTCAGGCTAGATAGTCTCAAGATTTTGAGACTATCTTGCAACCCTCTGGCTAGAATCTAGTCTCAAAATTGTAAGATAGTCTCAAAATACTATAGTTTCGTTAGTATCTTGCAACCCTCAGGCTAGATAGTCTCAAAATTGCGAGATAGTCTCAAAATACTAAAGTTTTGTTAGTATCTTGCAATCCTCAGGCTAGATAGTCTCAAAAGGCCTGACAAATAGTCAAACTGTGAGAAAGTCCATAGATACTACAGTTTTGAGACTATCTAGCCTGTGGGTTGCAAGATACTAACAAAACTATAGTATTTTGAGACTATCTAGCCTGAGGGTTGCGAGATACTAACAAAACTATAATATTTTGAGACTGTCTTGCAGTTTTGAGATGATCTGTCAGGATTTTGAGACTATCTAGCCTGAGGGTTGCGAGATACTAACAAAAATAAAGTGTTTTGAGACTATCTAGCCTAACAAAACTGTAGTGTTTTGAGACTATCTTGCAGTTTTGAGACTATCTGTCAGGATTTTGAGACTATCTCGCAATTTTGAGACTATCTAGCCTGAGGGTTGCGAGATACTATCAAAACTATAGTTTTTTGAGACTATCTCGCAGTTTTGAGACTATCTAGCCTAACAAGGTCTAGACCCTGCCATAGGTTCATGTTTATAACATGTTGATGTTTATTAAAACTGCATGCTCAAGGGCAAATTAGACTTGCCAACACTATATAAACAGGATCTATGTCCTGATTTGGGCCCAGATTTCGCATCTAAGGCCGATTTTGGCTGCCGATCATATATCAAACTGGTTTGGGTTTTCCTTATCTGATGCTCCCCATTCACAGGGCTCTAATTAGCCGATGTATGCACAATAACAGATAGGAAATATGTCTTTGTTTTGACCTGATCAAACTTTAAAGACCTATATGATCTGTTCGTGAGAATGACCCAAAAAATCGGGTAGTGGAGTACCAGCTATAGGTGAGGCTCAACTAACCGATTTTTACCTCAGATCGGCGCTGTTCTCACAAGTTTGACTCAAACCATGAATTTATAGGGCCTATACCTAATGTAGACCCTGCCACAGGTTTTTGTTTGTCTGTATGTTTAGTGTATAAGTACTCCATGCTCAAGTAGAAAATAGACTTGCCAAAGGGTATATAAACACTATCTATGTCCCGATTTAGGGCCCGATTCTGCATCTCAGACCAATCTGGGATTCCGATCTCATATCAAACATGTTAAAATTTTATTCATCCTGCACAGTGCTCTAACCAGCTTATTTATGCACAGTATATATAGAAAATTAGTCTTTGTTTTGACCTGATCAAACAATATAGATCTATATGATTGGCTCGTGCGACTACCCAGGTGGTAGTGGAGCCCCAGCATATGAGACATAATGAAATAGTGCTAGATCATTCTAACCCAAAAAGAAGGCTAACACATACCAAGAATATTAATTGTCAACTATGGTCCAATTTCTACCCCCTCCAGGACATGTGTAGCAACCCCAAAATCGATACACAAATTATTGGTCTTTACAGTGCATGGCAATTTCTCAAAAATAACCTTTTTCTTTTACTGTCAGCCATAAACAAATTTGCTGTCAACTGTCAACATTGGCCCAGGAGGGCCACCAAAAAAACATATATTTCTTTTCTTCACATTTCTCCATAGTTTCTCGAATTTCTCAAAATCACTTCTTTTGCTTTCAACATCGAATATTGGTCCTGTCAACTTCAGTCTTCTGTAGTCTTCAAGGGCCAACCCCTATTTTTATAATGTTGACAGCAAAAAAAAAAGAGTGTTTTTGAGAAATTCGATAGACAAGTGAAAAAGAAATCATATAAAATAGTGACTTTTTTTTGGTGACCCTTGACGGCCACCATAGGTATTAGAATGTATGATAAGTTACATGCTAGGATACTCTAGGTCGGCTTACTTACGAACAAACCTCTGTATAGTTTGAAGGGTTAAATACATCCGTAATGGTGCACTCTTGAAGTGCTTGCATCAGAAAGGCATTGGTACTCCTTGAGTCAAGACAATTCGCAAAGGCTATCATAAAGGAGAATAAATGTGACAAAACGTGGGAAAACATTACATTAGGGGAAAACACCTTTATTTAAGTTTATGTCTTCAGCTACAATTTGATGCTTCAAGCATCAAATTATTAGAAATAGTTGCTGAGAAATGACATTTCAAACATGGGATGGTAGGGACAAGTAGGAATTCAGAATAGACTACAATTTGATCACATATCAACCTATTTTCAAATAATCCATATAAATCATAATTATTAGAAATTAAACCAATACATGCATATTATTGTACATAAATTTGGATCTGGTAGGAAAATCTCTTTTCAGTTCTGAAATCCTTATGGATGCGGCAATTGGATAGGGATATTTCATATTCCAAAAGAATGAATTGATGGTTGCCATGGCAACCAAATATCACAACAAATGGGCTAGAAATGGCTAAAAGCGTTCTTTTTACATTCCAAATAGGACCAATTCAGAATGAAAATAGAATTTTGATAATAGCTTCAAAGGATTCCTCGTGAAAAGTTGGTCTAAGGTCATTTTATCTTAAATATTTACATTTTAGCTATATCTCCTGAAATATCAGGTTTAGAGCATATATGGCTATTGCCCCTAATGTTAAGAATTCCCAGGTTTCGTCACAAATGATATTTATGAGCGCATCCTTTGAGATGATAAATGGTTGCAAAGTGTAAGAAGCTGTTTACTCTGGTCAACTTCCGAGAGATAATCCTGCCCAACTTTTATCCTTCTGAATAGTTCTAGCTTTTAACGATCACAAAGTTATGAATATATGTTATCAAAGTGATCTTACCTGGGAACTCCTGTCGAATGTGACATTTATAAGGAAGGCCTGATTTTTAATACGAAAAGAATTATGTATTTGAAATGTTGGGAGTCAGTTTAAATCATGCAACTTTCTCGGGTCAGTTTGCAGTAAACACATTTTTCATCGTGAAAGAGATACTTAATGAGTAGATTTTTATGTGTATTTATGTGTGTTTAAGGTATATTGATCAGGATCATGAATAAGGTTTCCTTTAAGGTGGCTAGACCCTATTGAAAACAGGTCAACTGCGCAGGTCATTGCGCACATGCACATCTAGTTGTCCCAGAACACACTAGAGGGTGCCTTTGGTCATATTTTTGTATATTAGATATATATTTTCTTGTGTTGTCAAAATTACCTTGCGAGACCTGACCGGGGCTTGAACCCAGGGTCTCCTGCATGTGAGTCTAACGCTTTACCCCTACACTACTGGGGCTGTGGTAGTGGGCATGCTGAAAGCTATACCTGTACCACATCAAGACTGTGTGCTCCATTTATATATTTTTTAATTTCAAACACAAAAAACCTTTAATATATGCAGGGGACCATATGTTCAAAATATTGTTTCTGGTTGTAAAAGATTGTAGACTATATCCTGAGAGAAATATAGGGAAAGCTAATTACTTTAAGATGCTATTTGATGCACATATGTACTATCACCATATGATCCTATTACAGATCACTCCAAACTCAAAGCCAGATATCTCAGAAACTAGCTCGGGACCCCCCTGTTTTTTTTACACCATTTGAGACTACTTAAAATATGGGCCTCATGGCGAAAATCCTGACGAAATCTAATAACTTCTAGACTATGGGGACTTCCCACCTTAAGGACCCGGAATCCAGAGTAATCATGTACATGACACCCATTCAGAACGAGATGAGAAAATTGAGCATGAGAGAAGATATTTGTGGAAGGAAAAGGTCTACAATCAGATGTATGTCATTATTATCACAGGGAAAGAATAGTTAAAAATAACACAATAATGAATCTTACCGCGGTACATTTCATGAAAACTGCAATTCTCAAAAGCCCACTGTGTCTTCAGATCCATTATAGCGTCCGGATCAGATATATTGCAGTGGTCAAAGGAACATTGATCATGAACATAAGCTGACCTGAAATAAACAGTGGCAGGAAGATGGCATTTTCTGTCGCGCCTATTCCACAGTGCTGCCGCCCGTGTCCACAGCGTTAGAGGAGCGAAATCCCCACAATCTTGCCACCGTGGCCTTTGGACTCATAACAGGTTCTAGCAAACGTTGCCATTATGACACCTACTGTGAGGCTTAATGATTATTGCTAACCTCTAGGTGCGGCTAAGACGCGAGTAAGGCGTATACACAGGGTTTTACAGTATTTATGATTTTCTAACGTAATACGAACTTACTTCATAGATATGTGGAAATGTCCATCAACTATCAAAAATTATTCACAGTCGGCTGCAGAAAATCCAGATTACCTGACTTTAACAGATTGCCTACTCAATGATGCCCTCTAGAAGGTATGAGGTGAACTACTGCTCACTATTCAAGCATTATATCCACCCACAACCAAAAGGGTGGTCAAGTGTTAACAACATGCAAATCACACTTTCTATATTGCCCTAGTTATTACTAGTAACGTAACTCCACCGTGCATACATACTGATTGCCCTGAGCTGTGAAGTAACGGCCAGGCAGGCTAATTGTCAGCCCTTTTAGATCCCTCCTCTAACTCAAGGCTGTGTCTCACGATCTTGAGCCAATGTTTTTGTCTCTGACCAGGTGCCGTCTCTGACCAGGTGCCGTCTCTGACGGGGTGCCGTCTCTGACCGGACGTTACTTTGGGAGTTTAGTTACCTTCTACCAACAGCAGGAGGCTAATTATGATTACATAACAACTGCCATAACGTTTTTACAAATCCTTATATATATGAGTATAGGTTAACAATTAAAAAACACATTCCTCTGACAACAGGTCAGAGACGGCACCCGGTCAGAGACGGCACCTGGTCAGAGACGGCACCCGGTCAGAGACAAAAACATTGGCCCAAGGTCGTGAGACACAGCCTCAAGAGATCATATTCACCCTCAGAAAAGTGAGAATCATTGTCGCTAAAACTACTCTCACCTGAGGGTCAGGAGTCATTGTCACTAAAACTACCCTCACCTGAAAGTCAGGCAGCGACAATGACTCTCACTTTTCTGTGTGTGTTGAAATTAGCCCTTCAGATGGTGCCGGGACAGGGGGGGCCAGGGGGCCGAGGCCCCCCAACTTTAAAGATGGGGGGGGGCCAAAGTATGTTTTGGCCCCCCCCCCCCAACTTTTTGGGAAACAAACTCAGAAACCCCTAGAAAACACTTATCTCATGATAAAATGCCTGTAATTTTCTCAAATGACAAACTCAAACTCCATCAGAACACATCAATTCAAGTGTAAATTCTCAAAAATGTCTAAAGATAATTCAAGCCACTCCAAATGCGCCAAATTAAAAGGAAAATTCCTAAATTTTCCAGGGGCCTGCGGCCCCAAGACCCCTATTTAAGACTCCCTCCAACCTACACCCATTGGGTTTTTGGACCTGGGCCCCCCAACTTTATCCACCTTCCGCCGCCCCTGTGCCCAGAGGAGGAAGTAAGCGCCCTGACGGCTGGACAAGGCGTGACAAGGCACAATGAACCAAACGAAGCCTTCAGCAGCACACAACTGACCCCTTTTGATAGCCAGAGGAACTACATTTGCATACAAGGTCCATGGGGCAGAGGCCACAGATATCTCATAATTATGTGTAGTTGAATGTATATATATTATGATTTTCATCCAAATGCAGTGAGTCTCCTCTGAGTCTCCGGTATGCTTATTGGACATTACACATCTGACTATCCTCTCCAGCAACGTTTGAATATACCTCCACTAATAAGTGTGTAGGACATGTTCAAAGTTAGCCAACCTTAGGATTTCAGAAGAGCAAATGCCATATGAGATTTCTGCATCTGTATAAGCTAATACACATCTTCAATATTTTAACAGGAGGATGGAAGAGTTCCTAAATTGTGTTACTGTACCAATACAATGACTGTTATATGTAGTACTCATGCAGTATGAGGTAATTTTGCATGACCTACTATGGCTAGGTTCTTGGGACCAATACGCCTTTGTTCCCTTTTTCTCCACCCCTTGTCAGGCAGCCTCGAGCATTCCAGGCTCATTACAAACGTACAGTCGGGGCCCGAGACTGCTTGTCAGGTCGCTTCACACCTCCTCTGGATGGTGCCTTTCCTCCCGCCACAAAAATCAATATCTGTATTTCAACCCTTCCAGTATGCTATAGAGAGGCCTGTTTGAAATGCTATGTTTTTTTGTGTTGAACGATAGAAAAACAAATCATATTCCCATAAACTTTTTCAATAGAGTTAGAGGAAGTCTGGGGAGGTGAAGTTGCAGCTCTAACTGAAACTAAGGAATGTTCATTAACTAGCACTTACACACATAATATCTCGGCTGGCCCTAGTGCTTTTAGATAGGTATAGGTCACATCCCTGTTCAGGCATTCCTTAAATGTTTTGAAGATACAATCACGCTCTGTATGTGATATATCTGGAACAATAAATTGAAGTTATGACATTGGGATCAGATATGTCATGATGATTAAGTGTTAAATCAAATTATAAAACTGAAGCAAATTATAAATGACTTTCTATAAGTGCGTTCCAGGTGGCTGCTTTATCAATATAAGAGGTTAGCTTTTCGACAGTTGCCAATGTCTAAACACTGCCCTTCAAGGTCACGAACGTGGCCAGAAACTTCTGAATCTATTAACTGTCAGGTTAGAAACGGATCCATCCCCTGTGTCTTATGTGAACTGATATATTCTATCAGGTTGATTATGAAATAAACCCTGTTTGATTAAAATGTACACATAATTATATCCATATGGTCTTGTTGACACATATTTCTACGGCATGATCATTATGACCTTGACCCTCCGCAGAAAGTGTATACATAAGATTTCCATAGTTGAGTGATTTTGGCATACTATATTAAATATAGCTAATTGGTAGCTCAGGTGGTATCTATGCAGAGATAGGAAAGACGCTTTACTCATACGTATAAATAAGATATTTGCCAATTTTGACTTTCTATGATTGAGTGCCAGGAGATTGGTCTATGAATATCAGAGGTCTGGAGGTGGCAAGGCATTTCGAAATATGCCTGCTGCCAGCTTGTGAATTATTACGCATAATGATTGATATTGTATACCAGCAGCTCCGCTACTGGAGATATTGGCGCGGGAGAATTGTGCAGCAGCGTTTGTCTGCCCCAGAATACAGCATTGTCGGAATGCCTTAGCATATCGCAAATAGGGTCGGAGCGGTGTAACATTTTTAATCTCCAACTCGAAGTCCAAGGTAGAACTTATGATGGGGCCTGCTTGGGGTGCTGTGCATCGCTGGGTAGCACCCTGTTTTATTAGTAGTTGTATCCAAAAATAGCACTGTTAACATGTATACGATGAAGGCCAGGTATCAGCCATTCATGATGATATACTGGCCATCAGTCCAATCAGTCAAGACACCGCCTGACAGAGCAATCCAGAAAATGCCTTAATTTGTGATATTTTGCAGCATTGGACATGGATTCGCCTGATAGGAAGAAACCCATACGATATAGCTCAGAACGAAACAGTTTCTGGATCTCTCCGCTATTCTTTTATTTGGACATTTCTGGGCAATGTTCAGGCCCTTTAGGTCCAGTGAGTAATAAGATAAAAAAAGTATTACTTACCGTAACACTGATCTGATGAGGTTGCACCGACCTGTACAGTTAACTTGCCATCTGGACATGGTAAGCACATAGTATTTTCCTCATAAAAGCCGCAAGCACAAACTGATGTTTTATAGGACAGAGGGGGGAATAAAGTGGGTAGAAATTAGCAATGTTATTTAACCTTTATGCAATATATAGACAAATGCTAACGCCCATTGATACCGTCTCTGTTGTATTTCACGAGTGGGGGCTGGGGCAGTATCCCACGAAGCCGCAGGCTGAGTGGGATACTGAGTGAAACACATCAGAGCAGTATCAATGTAGTTGGCATTTGTGTTTATTTTTTTGTTTGAAGCCATTTAATGTAGGAAAAACTACTTTTTCTTAGCCCATTGAATACAGCCTCATTGTATTCGATGAGGGGGGGGCATTGAATACAGCCTTCCAGTGCTTAAGTATAGGAGATCTTGTATTTCCAAAAAATAAATTGATTTACCATATTACTGAAATTATCCTAATCACAGAAAAATAGATAAAGGAAGGCACGGTGATGAAGAAAATTCCTTTGATACATTCTAGCTATGATAGGTATGACTAAATATTATTCTCAGTTTCCCCCACATAAATCAACCTAGAACACCGGTTTGTATCATGTTACTAGATCACATGAAATTGGCTTGGCATACCAACGGGTTTCAACAGATAATTGCTAGTAGATAATTAACATAAAAACAGAACTAGCTAAGAAAAATATAAATATGATGGATCAATAGAGTGATTCCCAATAAAACGAGTGTTAGTATGAAGGCAGTTGAATTTGACACTGTCCCGCACGTCAGTATATAATGCTTGAAGGTAGCTACTTATAAGAGGATACTGCATGAATCACGATGATGATTTAAGATGACTGATTTCCCACATTATCATGGTTGGGAAATCCTACCTTAAATATTATGTAGGGGGAAAATAGAATAAAGGGTTTTTCCCCTTGATGACCTTGATACTTCATCTTGACCTCAATACCTGCACATGACAGAATACCTACGAGAGCAGTTCACGTAAAAGACGACTCCGCTGCAACCATCCTGTCGTAGGCATTGGCTCAACCTTGTTTCATGGCCCGAGCATCGATATTGGAAGTCAGTTACATTTTGGCTACTGCTTGACACCCGTACGTAGTCTGAATATGCAATGGAGTTTGTGGTTAGAGTGCATAGGGAACGAATCATAGTCTCAATCAGATATAAGAGAAAGCGAGGATGGAATATTACCTGAATTACCGCTATAACTCAGACTCCTACAAACTACATGAGGCGTTACGTAGGTGTTTATGTTACACAATGGCAGCCAGCCATGCGTGTCATTGACATAGTACTCAACAAGCCTGCCAACCCTGCCACGGGAGTTAGTGTGCGTCTCTGTCAGCCGAACATCTGAAATGATAATTGTTAACTCATGAATCAGTATTTTGAAAAGGATTAATTTGTTCAATAGATGCATAACTTATCTTTTCGTAATATCTTGCACGCTTAATTGGTCGAATGAATTTTGACCCTAATTTCCTGGTATTTTGATTTTGTCCATTTCAATCTTATAAAAGGTATAGATACATGCGTCTATCAATCCCTTCTATGAAGATAATGTGAGAATTGAATAACCCCTACCATCACATAACACTTGGACTGCAGTAGACGGACTGTCATATTGGGTGAGGTAGTTCACAGGGCAGTCGTGGTATTTCTCATGTGAAGAGTCACCACATTCAACATCAAAGGGATATTCGTCATACTTATAAATGAAGTTCTGAGCTGCGCGATTATCAGCACGTACTGTGCGGGACCCTCGTACATCTGAATATTTTTCAAAAGTATACTTATATAGACATACAAACAAGTAAAACAAGTATATGAATAATGATTTTTACACGACCGGGAGGGTAATACTATGTTTAGTAGACTACAAGACATCTCTGTATTAGAAAGTTTCACATAGACGTGTTACTTTGAAAAGTAAAGATAGAATATTCAAGGCTTGGTCATAATCATGGAGGAGGTCTTTAGAAAAAAAAGCTGTTATATTTTTAAGAGAGTTTTTACCTGGACGTCCAAGTTGTGTACATACTACATTGGTCTCACCAGATCCCCAGGTGGATGGGTTGGGGCGTAACCATTTACCATACCATAATAGTACAAACCCATCGGCATATGGTTGACCAGACTCAATGTATGGGAACTCGGTAACCTGGGCTAAAAGGTGATTCCGGATTAGTTTCAGAACTATAACAATTGTCAGTTTTGGTTATAGTCGAAATCAGAGATCAGTGCACTGGAATTACTCACTACAGAGGCATTGAGCTCATCATGCCCAATGGATCACCTTAGGTCATTAGATGCTGAAATTTCCTATGAAGTAACGCTACTCTTTCGCATAATCAAGAACATCATACGGTACATCTCGTCACAAATAAACATTATTTTAATTTAACGTGTTTACAGAGAATAGTTTTGTAACTTTGTTGAGTTTAAATGAGCATATGTCACATGAAATTCATTAGAAATATGGTGCTTTTTAGGTTACCATATGATATATAAAATAAAACACTTACCATTACAGTCAGCAACAAGTGGAGAAAGTCCTGGAGGGTTGACACTAGGGTTGATGGGGCATTCATGTTCACCCACATGGCATTGGTTCAGTGAAGTGGCATGTGTGGGACATGAGGATATCGGGTAGAGTCGGGAGGTGGACGTTGGGACCTGGCTATTTACAGTAGCAGCTTTACCACCTAAAAGTACAAGCACGTTCTCATAATATTCATGGACCGAAAGACAGATTCATCTGAGAGTCTATTGGTTGCAACAGTCTTGGGCACAGTGTCCTCGATTTCTAGAGCCAGTACTGAAAGCCATTCCACAATCGATGAAGGAATGTCGTTCAGTATTGCATCACTGTTATTGCATCACATATATTTTCCCATTGTTGTGTAGATATGATTGTGGTTCTTTCAAGAAGAACAAGTTATCAAATCGCCAAACTAGGTTTGAATACCCTAATCTAACACGCAAATACCTTCTACATTCGGACTCATCAAAAGAAAGCGGTCTGGGTGGACGAACGGCAATGCGGTGATACCTTGTAATTAAATGTAAGTAATTAATTACCAAATAAAAACATTTAAAAAATCAACAAAATATACTAAGGGCATTTTGCCAACTGACCAGGGTATCCAGCATGGAGGCAGGAAGTATTCGCTACACCATCAGCAATCGACTGGGGCAGTGTCTCATTACACAGAGTGACATCATACTCCTGTGTTTTATACAACAGCGAAATGGTCCCGTTTTCAGTCAATCTGGCTTTACCTATAGGAAAAGGAGACAAAGTTCATGCTCTTTTCAAAAGCCTGATAGGTAAGTCTTGATATTGGGCGCCATTAATTATAGACTTGCCCATTTTGAAGAGTTTTTTAAAATTTGTATTGACAAAGGGAAAACACTCTATAACTATAATCTGCACATTGTTTTCAGTTATACATTGGGCCAATTTCATATTTCATTCTTATTTTTGAATCACATTTTTAGGCCTGGATTAAGCGTGTTTGCCCTAAAATCCTTAAAGATTGTCCGTTTTGCAAACCGTAAAAAACTGAACAGTAGCATAAATCTTAAGAAAAGGAAAAAGGAGGGGGACCAGGCACTGTTTTGTTAGACCCGGTCGGATAACCGGAAACAAACTTTAAAAAAAAATTAAGCCCTGTGAGCAATACAAGTATGGGGGAAACCCTCATAAACGTCCAGAGATAAACTGTACAATTAACACTGTTATTGACTTACTTGAACATACTACAGTAGCATACATCTGCATGCCACATGTACCATCTATTTGGTAGCAGTCAAATAGGCTTGTTGCTGGTCCAGTGCAGTGGAACACAGCCGGGGTTGCATTACCTGAAGCACTACTTTCTGACACGGGAAGACCAAGCCGGCAGCCTTGTCAAAGAGATCAAGATAAAGATGACTAACTAGTGATTATCATCATGTGCTCATATTTGTAATTGTGTGCATTCAATATTATAATGGAGGCAAAATGTTCAAGGCATTTAAAAAATACTGAACTAGGGTGATGCTGTGATGCTGAGGTACAAGCCATTCTCTTCTGTCAGAAGGTAGGGCACCCGGAGGTACCCTGGCACAGGGTAGCTAGATGTTGAGGCGGGGCTGCTCACTTTATCAAATGAGGAGCCATGTTGGATATCTTCTACAGACCCCTACACCACAGGGAGAAATAGACGCTATCCCGCTATCGTCGATAAAATGTGTGTTGATCTTTGATCCTTCAATTCATTTCGTTATAGCCACCGTCCACCGGGCTCTAATTGGCCGAAGTTATATAGGGAATGTATGGGCTTAGTCGGCTGAAGTTACCCAGTGGACTGTGGCCATCAAGCATACTTATTTTCTTGTGATAGGATTGAGTGTGAACAATTTGAGCAAGTTATCATGTGCAAAAGTGGTAAATTAATGCAAAGGTACTCACTTCGTCCTAGCCACTGTCCTAATAGATTAGTTTCGGCTACTCCCCATAAGGTTGGATCTCCACAAATGTTGTTCAAGCCATGTTGGAATACCTCAGCGATCTGGTAGCTGGGTATAGATGTGTCTCGAACTCGGAGAACATCTGAAATGTATAACAGATGGCATCAGAACTTCTTCATATTTCATCTTTATCCAGAAATCACGCTTTTCATCTACTGTACACTTGTAATCAATACGCACTGTTGACTAGTAGGTCGCTCGGAAAAACTTGTATTCATTTTTCATGCAAGAGATTGTCTTAACATGAAGAAAATGAAAATCTGTTTTCTAGATACCAAAATTGATGATTAGGCCTGAAAACATGAAACGTATTTTACCCAATTAGATCAGGGATGTAAGGAAATGACCCATTATTATAGAAAAGTTTGGACATATCTCCATCCCAGAATGGAAGCATATAGTGCCTTTTTGTAAAGACACCCTGAGGTCAATTATTGTACTTTGGTAACTGAGTGTATACTAAGTGGGTCCTAATGAGAAATTTTGGAAAAATATTTTTAAGATTATATTTCACTATCCCTAGTATAGATTTCTGTCAGATTTTTGTCCCTATTTTTCCAATGGCGCTTATGTCATTTTGCATCCAAACTCTTATTGCAGCAAGACCAGGAGAGTTTTGCAGAACAGAAAACGAATTTGTTACAATAAAACGTGCACTAACTTAACCAAAACATGAAAGTCGTTTTAGATACGGTCGTTTTGATAAAGAAAGGGTCTATTTCAGTGTATATGGGGCCTCCAAATGTCATCCTATACTGAAATGTTTTCTTAAAACACATATAGATTTGATTGAGACAACCAGCCAACATGATAAACATGCCAAGTCATCTAAAATATGGTTTTGGTGTAATTTAAAAGTGATTTTTTTTAGAGGATTTCGTTTTGATGATATTTTTTACATGATATATTTGGAAATCAAAGTGCACTTACTGCATTCCATATAGAGAAACGTAGAGTCTGCATCACATCCAGATAGGGACAACTGTTGCTGAATAGTGGTGCTATTGCAGTCGTTTAGGTACAGCTCGTCACCAAAGCAATAGACACTCCCAATGCTGCTGCCGGTTACACTGTCATTGTCCCTACTTTCAACGACTGTTGATGAACGTATTAGAAATGGGTTGAAGAGCAGTAAACATTGGCTGGGGTCCAAGGCGAGACAACATTCTAAAGCAGGGGTATCACCTGTATGTTGCAGGTTGTACTGTCTCTGCCATTTTTCACAAATTTAGTATCAGAATAATAAACAAAACATAGAAATCCATAAGTTAAATGCCCGACAACGAAGGCGGGTGACAGGTAAAGTGGTCTGGCTCACACGCACACCTAGGCCAGTTGCCAGACCGGAGAGAAAAATTAATTTCAGTTAAGATCGAGTTGAAGTAAATATACCTATTATATCATAATTGGCTCAAATATTATTGTATTCTATTGACATGACAAGGATAAGTCTGTGTGGTGTATACCCCTTGGTCATCCAAACATGCGTTAATAAAGTGTACTTACCGAATGCCTCATCGTAGCCCAGGTGTTGGTCTACAGACAGATTCAAAAAGACACCAAGAACAGTATTAGCGAATCGGTTTTGAGGATCTGATCTCAGAACCATTACTGTACCGTCGCGATTAAGCGCCGGGGCGCTCTTCAATTTGGAGGGGCCATTAAACCCAAGATAGGCGCTTATTCAAGATCCTATTTCAGTGCTTAAGGAATATTTCAACACCCCTGTTACCCCCGGCGCTTATACAAGACCGGCGCTCTTTCCAAACCGGCGCTTTATCGCGACGGTACGGTATACCCTAGTAATATTATTCCTTAGTCATTTACAGTGTGTTAGCTCTGAGCACACATTTATGATATTAATACTTTGCATCTGCAGGGTTTTCTAGACTAGCATGTTGCATTATAATTTTTGCCCATCTAATTAATCAACTTACTTAGGTTGCCAACAGCATGAAGAAATCCAAGATGACGGCAGACTACTTCAGTGGCAGCCTGATTCGCCTCCCCGCAGACATCGCCCCAGACTCCATTGAGCCAGAACTGAAGTCGACCAAAGTACGCGCGTGGAGAATCCACCAGCCGTACGTCTCCTGTAATAACATGTTGAAATACTACTTTTCCAGCTAACGAAAAAGTTTTATTTACATAAAGTAAAGTCTTTAAATTAATGTACGTAATACAACGATTGGCCTTAGTAAGGAGCAATAGAGAAACGGTCTCTTTTAGTATCCGGAATGAGCACTGATTCATAATCATATTTCTATTCAACTTGGATATTACCAACTGTATGCTCCAGGTCTTTCCATAGTGTGAACAAGTGAAATATATCAAAATCCAGTCTGCAATTGCAATCTCATGAGAATCATTATGCTGACTCGTATACTTACTGATACACTCTGACGTCTCCAAGTGTTGACCATACACACATGGTTGGCAGCACTTGAATTATTTGAAAAAGGAAAATTACATTATATGAACATCTGAGGAGTAGTCAATATCTTAGTAATGCGAATTACATGTAGCATGATTTACCAATGTACATTTGCCCGGATCTGCTTTGTCACCTACGGGTTGATACACTCCTGGAGGGTAGGCATCATGCATGAATCCACACAGCCCTAAATACATGACACGTTAAAACACTAAGCAGCTCTTGAAACCAAAATAGTATGCTCATATTCATGTGGAAGGGTGATAGGGTGCTTAGCTGGCATAGCCCGTTAAAAACCTGCAGTTCTTACTGCACGTCCAGTAACAGTCAGAGTGCAGTCGGGACAGGTACTCAGCTCTATATATATATATAGGGGCGCTGGGCCTTTAAGGACCGCATAGCGCTCTAATGCACCATGCCTTGATTCCATACACTATTATGTCTTCTTCACGAAACCATGTGACCAGATTCTCTGTACCGGCCCCCATTTTGACCCAGGCAACTAGGCGGTACAGTTGAGTATGACTCACACAATGACTCTGACTCTGACTCCCCTGTGACTCACCTGTGGCTAGTAGTGTTTATGTACTGTACTGATTCACAATGACTCAGACACAATGACTCTCATGTGCTGACTCACACAATGACTCTCTGCTGACTCACATGATGACTCCCCTATGACTCACCTGTGGCTAGAAGTTGGATAGCTATAAATATACCTGGGATGTCGCAGCCTTCATGAGTCTCTGCCTCACGGGAGTGTGTGAAGGTATCAATATCCCGGCAGCACCACAAGTTCTGGTACTCATTACGAATCATCTAATTGCCAGGACATGTATTCATGCAACATGCTAACCATTCAGCAATGTATCAATCCCATAGTTTGAGCATGGTTTTTTAAATGAATATTGCATTGGCGAGTTAATCGCCAGGGCTGCAATAAAGGACACACTGTTTTAAAGCACTATGTTACCCTTAAAGGGTTAGATGAGGGTGTACTTACAGCAGTATGGAAGGTCACTGTGAGAAGTAGCAGGAGTATCACCATGCGTGTTGTGGGCGAATGGCCTGGTCCTGCCATGGTCAAAGGCTACACTACACTTTAAGGCACATACTCCATGTCCGAAGATGAAATTCTGCTGTATCAACCACCTCCCTGTAGACATAATTAATAATCAAATTTAGAATATGGCATATGTTGACAATGAACTGTGATAAAACTGAGACATTTCATTATTAATTTCATATCATTATTTCCAGCTAGTATCAGATGGCTGTCGTGTAACAAGGTCAATTTTAACCTATCTATTCATTATGGGTTCTAGATATTATGCACGGCAAACTGTGAAATAAAGCACACCAAATGAGGTATTTATCTTTCTCTTTACCCTTGGCAAGGCCTGAAAAATGCCCCTCGATATGACTTTGCGATCTGTTTTTAGCAAGTAAAAATTCTAAACTCAAACTATACAAATACATTGAAAGGCAATATTTAGTTCAATACAGTAGGGCTGTGGGAATGCGGTGTGTCCCTTTTATGCAGTACTTCCCTATTTGGTTTAATTATCTTCTACACGCTGCCTATTCAAATCAAAGTAGCGGATCATGCTTTGTGTTGAACCCCTGGCATTGTCTGTACAGACAATGGTCCTGTGTGTCAATAGATAATGCTAGGATATGTTCAATCGATTGACGTTGTAGTCTAATAAAGAATAGTTTGTTAATAGGAATGGACATTACTGATTATATCAGGATATATAGCAAAGGCTAAAGGTTATAATTTGCATACCTATGATTTATCATTGTGTACATTTCCCACAATATTAAAATAATGTTCAGTTCACATTTTACGGTATACTACGATTATGGAAGTAGCAAAGGTTCTAGCTTAATACTATAGAGGTGATTAATATGCGATTCAATCTATGTTCATCCCAAGGTTAACAGCTAAATAGATAAATACGGCTCTGCTAACGTGTTGATACAAACGTCTTTATACCTATTTTAATGTTTAATCTGTAATCACCAAGTTCTTAATACTCAATAAAAGCCCATGGTAACCTGGCTGCAAATTAGCAAGAGTAGTTCATTAGAATCACCTGTAGTTACCTTGGTATACAACGGCGGTCTCTGCACAGCCCGGCTGGTGTTTTGTGGGAGTTTATATCAGACTGTGTTTATTTCCCACCAATCTAGTCGTCTCGTGATAACCACCCCCACCCCTAACCATGCTGTTACACACCGCCTGTTAACCCTTTAGGGGCAACATATTTTTTAATGCACAATGTGAATTGTGCCATAGCTTGTGGTCATGATAAATCATCAAGCATTGTGTCAGCCATACCAGGGTTATACATTCCGAAAGGGTATAATGTACATGAATGTGAATCACTGACCAGGGCTGCATTGAAGCATCATGACGACAAAGGGCATTAAACCACTCTGCGGCCTTTAAATGGTTAAGGAGGACCTTTTGGAACAGACACTGTGACACAGATTAAATATCTCACTGTGAGAGCAGTACAAGAATACACGTGACAAGGGTGCCTTAGAGTATTCATCTTTTATCAAAATTTCAAAGAATGCTAAAGTGGGGCGGTGACACCAAGTGATCAAGCGCAGAATATTCAAATGATACACGATTTTGTGTTGGATATACCAGCTGTTTACATTTATATGTAGGATCGATAAATAGGATTGATGGCAGATACGTTACCGAATTTCAACGTAACTGAGAGGTTTGTCTAGTTTTATTTCTAAACCAAAAGTCTGAGCTACGTCTTTTTTCACAAGGTTTATGAACGTTTAAAAATAGTTACATTCTACAGGCGTTTGTAATTTGGGACCTTCAACATTTGTTTGTAAGTTATTTTTAGAAAAGCAAAAATAATAAGAAATGAAAAAATTGGGCTTTTTCCAAAGTTGGGGCCCAATATCGAAGGACATATCGACGGACATGCACAATCTTTTCTACGAAATACCTGAAAATAATGGATTGAGGGGGGGGGGGGGAGGTGTTCAACGATCTTCTGTGGGGCCGAGCTTGGCAATAATAATACTATTAGGCTTAGTCCTATGAACCGATCTCCACATGTGAGCAATATGCATACTTCTTTTTCCACTCCGGTCCAATATACTTTATGACTAAGTGGGTATCCCGGTGTGTATCAAACCCGTGAACAAAGCTAGTCATGTCATGTTGATAGCAGCATGATGTTGAATGCACAAAGTGTAGCATATTGGACAAAAGTAGAAAAGTCCACATCTATGGCTATCTGACCTTGATAACTGGAAAAAAACAACACAGATATAGCCTTTATTTGATTTTATTCACCAAAGAAAGACATTGAAAATACACACAGCATATCCACCATGATTCTTGCTGCCTATGTTAATGTTGCCATTCGTCACATATATATATATATATATATATATATATATATATATATATATATATATATATATATATATATATATATATATATATATACATATGGGAAACAATACGGTTTAAGTATAAAATGGCAAGGGCATGCATTTTACACAAATATGTCATGGAGTTTCATCTCAATATCTTTGTTCATTGAGTATTAAACGATGTATGCTTGTTCTTGGATACTTCTCTCAAATCATATGATAGCAGGATCATTTGACTCATATTTATAAGTTTTTTAGAAAAGCAAAAATAATAATCGTTTCTCCCATTTATTGATCTATTTGCATCCATATTAATTTCAGTTGAGCAAATGTAACAATGTGGAAATGAATGTCTAGTCTAAACAATATCATACACCTTAAAGCTCAGACGTGTGTATACACAATTATAATACTTACTACAGTAGCAATGTGTTTAACTAAAGGTATACCTCATCATTTATCACAGTCGTAAGGGAACTTTGATTAAACAGCAGTATTATTATAGTACATTCCTCATCTTATCATATAATAATTCCATTACAAAGTATGATAAAACAAATACATAGAACTGTTTCATATACCAGTTCCGGTATACTTCCTGTCATACTCTATCCCAGAGTGGACGTTCAAGACCATACAGTATTATACCATTTACATAATCATTGTTGTCAGAGCAAGTTTGCCCTTTTGATAATTAAAACTTATCCTGACTAGGTAGCATGTCTAACTATGAACGCTTTGTCCATCAACCATACAGTTCTCTGCATCTGGTCCTCATTATTTTAATACAGGTTTGTCAGAAATATGCATCAGTGGTTCATGATGCACTATTCAAGAGGGTCAGCCAAAGAATGACATGTGTACACAGCCATCATTTCTTGATGGGTCTCATATGGGTCCCAGCTGTGCTGTAATGTGGGACCCGCTATAGTTTTGCCCTGGGCTGCCAAGTAGGCCCAACATAGGCGTACCCAGATTTACTCTGCCCAGATGCTGCCCAGATCCGACCCACTTTGACATAACACTATAGAAATAGTTTTTTAAAATCGACATTCCTGACAATTATCACAGATAAGTATATCTCAAGGTATTTGCAATATATTTCAACAAGGTTGGTGGGCTCAACCCATCCGAGGTCCAACTATCAACCTCAGATAATGATAACCGAAAATCTGATAATGGGCAAGCCTAACTTGCTCAGGTAGAACCCATTATCTATTCCCCCTCAAAAGATGGTCAACTGGACTTCGCCTTCCACTATGGGAGCTGGACAGTGACTCGGGGGTGTATCGTGTCCTATTGAGCACCGAGTTATAGCCAGATGAGGGTGCTGGTCCTGGTCCTGCTCTGTTTAGTACTGAGTTATAGCCAGATTGAGGCGCAGCTGTGTACCGACTGTATTCATCGGAAAGCCTGCGCGTTGGTCTCCTAAAGCTTCTAGGTGGTGCCCTTGTGTTAGCTGGTAACCGAATGTCGGGATGACCGCGGCCAAGTTTGGGAGTCGGTCGAAACCGAACAAATAGCACTATGCCCAATATGAATAGGACCAGGAGAATAGAGCCGATGATAAGTCCTGAAATAAGGAGAAGTATTAACATGCAAGTAATGAAATCTGGAAATATCTAATTGTATGAACATAACTTTCTTAAATGATGAAACATTTATTGGGGCAAAGATTGGTAGTTGATAGATTCAATCTCTTAGATGGTCGTGGTCATATTCTTATATGCGCAAGAGTAACATTCTTTTCAATGTGTGATTTTGATATAAAACAACAATGCATACCTGTGCGACCAGATGGATAGTCAAGGATAGTTTCCTGAAAGTCCATATATCCCGCCTCGTATACTAATCGTCTGCCAATCTTCACCTAATAGGTATCGGAAAGATAATGTATTCACATATTCCATTGGATACTCACATACAATGCATGGAACCTTGAATTATTTTTCTCTACAAAATATGAGGAGCTTGGTGAGTACAAAAAAAAGACCATCCACTTACCTGAATAGCAAGTAGGCCATCTCTATCACTGTCACCTGATGGGGGTCTTTTCTTGGGCAAATGGCACACAAGGCGGTTTTCAAACCGCTCAACCATAGCACATTGGCCACCCCCTATGAGGACTGTCAGAGTACCATTCAGAGCAGCATCAGTCATAAACCCAGAACCCTGTGTGAGTTATAGCAATATATACGTATCACACTACAGTAGAACTTTGTTACAACAAACCCTTTGAAATCAGCAAAATTAGTTCATGTGAGTTTTTTTTTCCTTACCAATGTTTTTTTATTAATCAGGTGTTGATTTCAAGAAAATTTCCCGATTTTGCCGATTTGGAAGTGGGAACAAATAAAGCCCATAACAAAATTGTATTATACTATAGATATATATCTGTATAGAAACTGTTAAGGCCAACCAAATTATCAGTCTATACAGAAAACTTTTTCACTATGCAGGACATTTGGTCTTGCAGATATGTATTTAATTTTGCAGGCCGGGCTTAATTTTAACAGGTCTGCACACTTGAGTCCAATCTTATGATTAAAAAGATAAAAATTAAGCAAGTGTTTGTATTGATCATGATAATGGATAGTGTTCCTCTATATCTTACAATTATATAAACCATATTTACATGTAAACTGCCTGGGAAAATTACAGAAAAAAAACATCATGTTTTCTGTTTTATGCTGTAGAAACCTTAATAATGGCCCGAATTATAAGCCATAAAAACCTGTATGCGGACAAAGACCTTACATTCCAGCCAGCCGGACCGGAAGACTTTTTGCCGGCTATAGCCGGTGTGCGGTTTTCTTATAGACTGGTTAGTAACAATGTCATATAGAGAACTACCTGCAATAAATCTACATATTTACACTGTTAGATTCTGGCTGCTGTGCTATGTGACATCAGAGAGATCTATCTCTCTGGTGACATGCACCACTTTTGCAAAATGCTCACCTTTATTTCAATCTGCTCGTCATTGACGGGCCAAAATGGTTGAAAGACCACTAAGTTGTCTGGGAATTTTTCTACCTCTGGGTCTGCTAACACACTAAATGGAACATTCTGGGCATTAGGATCCTCCACAGCATCCAAGTTAATTGAAACTTCTATCTTTAGCTCAGTGTTTGCCTGCCGCCTCTTCCTCGCAGCGGCTTGTCGGATATTCTGTTGAAGGATGGCTAATAGCACATCTTCAGGCACAGTGATGGTTGGCGTATCACAAACTATATGGGTGTTGTTCATAGCCTCACAGCTCTGCAATCAAATCGTATTTTTTTAGACCATAATTTAAAAAAGAATCAAAATCCATGAAATCCATATCAAATTATAATTTGCCAATATTTTTATACCGTTAGCAATTTCATGATTATTTAGATATAATTGAAAGTACAAACCGCTATGAAGCTTGCTTGATAGGTTCCGTATGTAATGGTAATAACAATTCTTGGGCTTGCGACTGACATCAGGTTTGTTCCAGTAACAGTGACATTTGTACCACCCCTGTAAAGGTGATCATTTCAGAATGCAACGACAAGAGTATTCCCGATTGAATAGTTAGGATACAATACACATCGGATACAATAAACATGATAGTAGTCCAATGCAGATAAAAAATATTCAGATGATAAACAAGGACAATTAAAACCTAGTCTTGATTAAAGTGGTATGGTCCGATTTTTACCATATTTTAAATTCTACTTAAATGAGTCTAAAACGTCATTATAATATCATATTTAGAGGACGGGACACAATAAAATAGCATTGATGGGAAATACGATGCAATTAAAACGGTCTCATGAACATAGGTATAGCCTTTTACAGTGCATTTTTCAACGGGTGGAATCATTTCCCTGCCTAGATAAAAGGGCTACCCCTGTCAGCAAAGAACGTTTTATAACGTTTTACAACATTTATAATTGGTTTAAAAGAAGGTTTGTACATAAGACGCTATAAAACGTTCAATTTTGTTTGGGGGAAAGCGTTAGTGATAAACGTTATTTTGATGTTGATAAAACGTTTCTGTTGGTTCCAATATCAGCTACTAGGGGGAAGCACTATCCTATGATGGTATTTCGCCGGGCCTTTACCTCATTATATCAATATAAAAGTGTCATAACGAGAGCTATGATAGTTTTGTAATAGACACAGGTCTAACCTTTCATATTAAATTAAACATGATATAGTTGGGTCCAGATTTACGATTATTTTACATGTTATAAGCGATATGGAAGGCTTCACGTGGGCAAAGCCCACATGGTTTACCTTAAAAGAAGTGTATCCAAAGACCCTCAGCATTATATTGACCCAATATAAAACCACATTCAAGCTCTCTTTGAAACATTAACAAACCTTTTATAACCTTTTGACAACGTTTTTTAGATTTCAATATAACGTGTTTTTGCTGACTGGGACGTCGCTCCAACTACTAGTAGCCCGAAAAAATATAGCATAGCATCTTTTATAAAAGCTGTACAAAGCCTTACTTACATGATCACGGATTCCTTTGGAGCAATTTCGGAAACAGTTGGATCAGGTAGGTATCTGAACAAACCTCCCTCATAACATATTGTTCTGTTCGTCCTTTTCCATGCGACACACACGGTTAGATTCTGTTCAACAACCGATGTGCTCACACTAGTGGAAAGACACATGATCTGGGAGTCGGAGCTGTAATCAAAGAATTGTATGTGATGTGAATAAAGTATATACCATAGTGGACTTAGGGTGGTATTTTAGAACTACTTCTGAAATTGTGAAAAAGAATCTGACATACCTATGGGCAAAGTTACTACTTCTGACTTTATCATGTTGTAAACAAATTCTGACTAGTGCCTTCATTGTGATCTTCAAACCCAGCTTGGCAGGTGACTATAAACCAGACGATTTCGGAATATTACCTAAAGGCCACCTTGATCGGGGAAAAGTGCACCACAACCGCCCTAACTGATAGATACTGATAAAGAGCAGTTGCATGCAGGTAATGCAACCGATTTTGAAATATTTTTTTTTTTGCCGGAAATTAGCTCTTGTTATAATTTTTTTTATGAAGCAGAGTGCCCGTCATCAGTTGCGTCAAATAGGATTTGATCATGATTCACATTTTTTTTAAAGAAAAAAGATTCACAGTAATGATGATGTAATTGAAAATTAATTAATTAAAATATCGATCAACATTGTGAATTGTACCTGGCCACTAGGGGACAGTCTATGTTGTTGAATGACACCATAGGTCCATCTGTGCTGTCCAGGTGTATTCCAGTGATAAGAACAGAGGTACCCCCAGCTCTTGGGCCGAACAGAGGGACTACAGTCAATATCACGGTGACATTCACTGAAATACAATAAAAATACGACGTTATTTCATGAGAATCTATTGTGCAAAATATTTCACTGATTGGGCTTGCACATTAAACGTTTTCAAAACTTTTATGATAATTGATTGTTGTTTTATTATCTTTGTACAATCAAATCAGCTGGATATCAATATAGATTAAAGGTGTGTAGACTACTCCTGTTGCAATATTAGTTATATACAGGGACAAGAGTAGAATGACTTTAACATGCCATAATATTATTAACTATTCTCACACTCAAGTTGTACCTACCTTGGCATGTTTCCCCAGCAAATCCAATGGGACATTCACAGGATGGTTCATTAGTCTCAGGATCAAAGCTACATACACCGTCATTTCTGCAGTAGTTAACATCCACTTCACATATATCTAGAAGAAAGAACCAGCTTTATTATCAGCTACTCTTGTTAGAAATTTAAAAAAACGCACATGTAAGTTGTGGGTGTTGTCCATGATAGGATCGGGTAGCGACTGTGGCTACAGAGAGTTGTGGTTGTAGAGCGGTTCCCCCTAGTGGTGGTTTGGAGAACCCTAGCTATGGAATGTCTCAATCAATATACTACTATATTACCGGGGCGGCATGCTCCACGAAATGAGTAAGAAACCCCTCTTTTTTGATAGAGAACTCGATATATGATATGCAGTAGGGTTCTGATATTACCTTTGCAATCATCTTCAGATTTGGACGCTTCCTTGGTCGTAAAGTGCAGTGGCTGACACTGTGTACAGTTGATCCTGCCAGGCCTGTCTGTGTAGGTATGTATAGGGCATGAGGCACAGTAACCCCGAGGTATGCTGCCGGTGAATGCAGTGTAGAACCCTGCAGCACACTCCACTGGAAAATAGTAGATAATAGTTGGGTGTACACACTGTAAAAAAAAGATGTACTTTTTACAGATTAACTCTGTAAAATTTAACGCTGATTCACCGTTATTTGGAATACAATGAAGCATCGTAAATATCAGCCATTTCACACTGGATCCTTGATTGGTTTGGATTACAATGATTCAACGTTAATTCAGCCTCTAGTGTCAAATCCCAGAGGGAGCCACATATAGTGGATCTTGCTTTAGATAGGTGGCCTGGTTTGTAAGAAGGTTTTTCTGGAGAGTGTGAGCCCTTGAAGTGGAGTATTCATGTTGAACTAATGGTAATTTTCAATTAATCTATATGTTTGACAATTTAACAATTCAATCTTGTGATAGGTTTGACAAAATACCTTGATCACTTGATAATATCCAGAAGAGAGTAGCTGTCTGGATCTATACACCTATTTTGTGGTAACATACTATGCATATATCCTCACCTCTGGAAACTCTGCCTTGTATCAATCCTATAGAGTAAAACCTCTTGTATAGGCCCGGGCTAGTATGCAATTCAGATCGCCAGTGTGGCGTATAGGATAAGGACAAAGTCAAAGTATGGCTTGTCCGCAAGTTTTTAGATGTATACTACAGTAACTAAAGTCACCATAATCAGACTCCCTGTGAGGCTTATCGAATATTCCCTGTATATTTGAATACTCTGAATCTATTAATGGTGATTTTACATAAAATTAACAGTGATTCAACGTAAAATTAACGGTGATTCTACGTAAAATGAACAGTGATTCTGCGTAAAATTAAGGGTGACAGTCACCGTTAAAAAAACTGTGAAAGTTATGTCCCAAAAGTTGCCGGTGATTCAACGTCATTTTGACGACATTTTTTTTACAGTGCAGAGTCCAAGCAAAGTAGGGCGAGCTTTTGCCAGCACTGGGCATGCCTGACCCAATGCTATTGGATGGACTTTGTGTCATAGATAGTTGTTGCCTTTTACAGTAGAATCGGCTGTTGTTTTACAGCATTTACTGTAGCTTTACCGTATATTCTACTGTAAATTTCTGCAAAGAAAACTGTACATCTACAGTAGATTCTACTGTAAAAAGGCAATCAACTATTTCCCTGCGCAATGCTGGTACAACCTCACACTAATTTACTGAAACTTAATGTCACCATGTAACCAAACCCACCAGATTTGATAAAAAATATCATAAGCAGGCTATATGGTAAGATAGTTCAAGAGTTTACATACCAATGCATTCATTCATAAGCACAGCACCAGTAGCACGTGTTGTCATTGATGGACCACATGGTTGACATGCTTGTCGTCCAGTATTTGGTTTGTAGAAGCCCCTTGGGCACTTCACACAGTCTGTTACACCAATACCTTGATATCCACGCAAACAGCCCACTATTGAACAAAAATATAAAAGGTTATTGCAAGAAAACATGTTGCATTATAATGCCAATATTTAATGCACAGGTACACTGTATTTTCAATATGTAGTTATGAGTCATTAGGCTGAGGTTCAAAACAATAAGATACAAATGTATTGTTTTTCGAGGGGTGCTTGACTGCATTCAATTTTGTTTTCTTAATGAGCAATAGATATTATAGGTGTTAAAGGGCACACTTTTGAAGTTCTGGTCATGAGAGGGTTGAATAAAAAATTCTAAATATTGATAATAATCTGTAGAATTATTTGGAAAATGTCTTTTTTTACCTATACACATGAATCCGTCACCAGAGAACCCAGTGTTACATGAACACTGGTAGCTGCCTTCAGTGTTTGTACATGTAGCCTCCTGGTGACAACTATTGTCCATGTTACATTCATCAATATCTGAAACCCAGTGTTATGCTCTCCTTTAATTGTGATAGGTAAGTCCTATTTCTTAGCATATATTAAGCAAACAGATGGTCGGCGATCAAAAAAAAAAAGTGTAACGTGAAAAAGGTTTCTGAACAAAAATATTCAAAAACCTACTGTACTGGAGCTGACGTGGGCGGCGTTGAACACCGACCTGCCAACTGGTGGGTAGTTACCACACTACATATATACGAAGCGCCCAGAGGAGTAGCAGAGAAGAACCCAGTAAACAAATAACGTTATACACCATTTTATGACGTTATATAACGTTATATGTCAACGTTTTTCTGAGGCTCTTTAGTATGGCATAAGGTTATGTAAACTTTAAAACGTTATTTTGACGTAAAATAACGTTTTTCTGTTAGCTAGGAAACTAAAAGACTTGACTAATATTATATGTTAATGGACCATTAACATACACTCTCAGTCACTAGTGCCTAACCTAGTAAGTCATTTTTTGGCTCCCTATACGACCAACCTAGATTAGTTATTATTTTCAGGTTGGTCACTACTGACCAACCCACCTTAGTTTTCTTAGTTCCAGGGGGAGCCACTGAGTGGTCATCACAGGTGGCCCCTACTAGTGGTATACAAATACCACACACCAATGATGGACCTAGGTTAGCCACTACTGACTGACCCCTTGGTCATTTTTGAATAATTATAATTTATGGATTTTCAGTGCAGGCCGTAAATGAACTTCCGCGCTCAGATCCACCACGATCCATTGTTAATCAGTGACCCCTTTCTTAGAGTACACCTACCTGAACATGTGACGCCATTCCCACTGTAGCCCTGGTTACAAGTACATGTGAATGCCGTAACAGTATTGATGCAAGTTGCAACTGGTGAACAGTTGTCTTGGTTTCTCATACATTCATCCACATCTACAGAAATCATACCATAATATAGGGTAGTGTGAGTTAGGTGTTTGCATGATGGTGGCTATAAATTTGCATTAACATTATTTCATTCCAGTGGGCACAGAACATTGAATCAACATTGAAAACTGGTTGACAATGTTGATTCAATGTTGATTCAATGTTGATTCAACGTTGAACTGAAATGTGTGCCTACTGGGATGGCGTAACCGATTGTAGTTTAAATGGGCTAAATACAACACACATATAGAATTCAAAGGATATTATGTGAAACTGAATTGTTCTGTCCATAGGACGCACAGTCATGATTGACTATAAGCCCTAGTACAACAGTAAAGTTGGTGCTATAGTTCCAAATTCAAGTGTTTTGACTGATTTTATGACTTTATACATAAACATCTAAGAAACTATAATTTCTTTTAAGATACTTGTGTACTAACCCTTAATAATTTTCAGTTAGACAAAAATGTTGTTAGAAAACTGTTCTGCTTGGTGTAGAACAATCACATACCTATGACAAGAGAGGTATTATCAGCAGGTAGTCCAAATAACGATGAATCAGCTATTTCCACTTGTAGAATCATCATCGCATTGTCAAGATCGGTCTCAACAACACTCACATTTGCAGCCACTATGATGCTGCCATTCCTAAAATATTCAGAAAAATAAAAACTTGACAAAGAGATGAATAAGAAATTACCGTAAAAACCCTTGTTTTTTTTCATGAATAGGCCTCCTGTGTTGGTATCTAGTTATAAGGATACATACATAAAGGAACTAATATCAACTGTGCGCTGCTGGATATGTTGATAATGACTGCTAATCAAGAGATTTCTTTTTTAAAGTAAAACATAAAAAGTGGCAATAATCTATTAGACCATCAGTTACTTTACACAGCAGTGTTGATCCAATCAATTGGGTCAGTGGATAGAGTACACTTATATATTGCAATCTCTATTTGCCCTGCATAACTATGGTACATGCGTCTATTCAAGATATAACTTAGTGGTAGATATTATATCCTATACATAAAAGATACGGTGAGCTATATCAATTGTTAAGTTGAATTCATCCTTACCGTGCTGTAACTGCTGGCATTGATTTGACAAAGGGCAATAGCTCCGGCAGCTACATAGAGGAATATGATACATCCTATGAAAGTTATACTTGTTGGACAGCATGTGAAATCCTATTGCATATTTCACATGTCGTAGAATTGATAGCATGCTCTATATATCAAAAGTTTATCATTGTCATTATTTATAATTCAATTTTCAAATGCCCTTATTATTGTTTACTGAGTCTAGCAATTCAGAGTGTGGCATACCTGCTCCAATACAATAGCTATGACATCTGCAACGTTGTCTGTGTAATTGAGTAGAATCGTGAATTGGATAACGATTGAGAGGATATCTGTGCAAAAGAAATCGCATAAATTCTAATTCATTTCTATGTTGTATACTATACACATTGACATGTGTACGGAAACTTAGACTGAGACCCTTTATCCGAAACCAACTTATGATACCTTAAAGGTATAGATTGTTCATGGTATTGATAATAATTATACACCTTGAGACGTGCACAAGTAGAAAAAAAATGTCACGCTACTTTATAAATACCATAACGGTCTATTCTCCATTGTGACTAATAGAACATTATTTTATATTTTGCAGACTGATATGAGATGGAGTCTTAACTGTTATTACCAGTGTAAATCCCATTGTGTTTCAACAGGCTCGCCTCTTACATTTGAAGGGCAGTGTTCTTTTTTCATACATTGTGTTTGGTTATAACAACCCGCTACTTTTTGTTTAAACAAGCCAATACAACATTTTCCCAGCATTATAACCGTGCAAAGCCTAGGAATGAATCAAATACAATCTTGACTTCAAATAATTTATAAATGCAATGCACTACCTCTGTGATGTAACCACATTCCGACAGAGGAGATTTTGATCTATAAGCTCAATGTGTATTTACTTTACACAAATTTGAGAGTAAACCCATGGCATATAAAATGATGGGTAGAGATCACAGCCTTAAGGCGTGGCGTTTAAACAGGATGGGATGCTTGAATAGTGTCTACTTGAACATAGGGTAGTCCTCCACCATAATGCAGGATACTACAACTATTATTATTACTATTATTAAAGACAGAGGGATAGGATATGCACAGTGATGGGTAGGCCATACCACTTTTACTGTTAGAAGTAAGTACTGTTCCTGTACAGCAAATATTGCAAGCAACTTTGGTTCCACTAGATTTAGCTTTTTGACCTGGAGAAAGTTAGCTTGTCTATTTTTGCAGCACATGCACTGTACAGTAACAGCAAAATCTCCTAGTACTGTACAGCAGAATCTACGCTGCTGTTGCTAGATGTCCCTAATGATAAGTGACTAGACCTAAGAACCTGTCCAAGGACACCGTGTACATGGACAGGGGAAAGTGCTGTAGATATACAACTCACTACTGTAACCTGCATCTACAACTGAAATGTACATGTACAGCACATTATTCTTAAGTGATTTAAAGAAATATCATTACCATTGCAAAATCCATCCAGATCCTTTAGCAAAGGAGCCTCGCATACACAGGCAAAGGACCCGGGTTCATTTTGACATACTCCAGTGTTTGCAGCGCAGGCCAAGTCATCGATGCATTCATTGATGTCTATTACCGCCAATTTAACAGAAAGCAGATTTTGCAAAGCATGGATTATTGGGTGCAGACATAATATCATGGATATAATTGTAGACAGTCGAGGGAAATGGGTCCTCCAATGTAAAAACTCAATAAAAAGTGATATCCTTTATCATCAGGTACCACCTCTAGGTTATGAGTACTGGCTCTCTGCATATGTGTTGTCACTGTCGAATCTTAAATGCCAACAAGCTCTATCTTACTTTGTTTTAGAGATATTCCTATCTAATTAGCATAATTATGCTAATTACCAAATATCCAAACTTTTTCAAACATTTAGTCACAGCTTTAGATCTAAAAATATAATTTAAATTCTGTTTTCAGCATGAATATCGTTGTGGGGCCTACTATCAATCAATATTTTAAATTTTTCGACTTAGAATGAAAATCATGTTTCCATGGCAACCAACATGTGCAAAAACACTAATTTAGGCCCAAAAACGTTCTTTTCCATTACATATATGGAATGTTTTCACCAAAGATGGAATCTTCTAACGTGGCCAATCATATTCTACATAAAAAAGTAGTATAGATAAGTTTTTGCTATATTTTGGTCCTTTTTGGCTATATGGAGCCCCTTGGTGGCCAAAGTTGGTACTAAAAATCGCCCACGGAGGTCCCTTTTCCCTCATTGAAAAATTGAATATGAGCTGATAATGAGTGTCTAAATACCTATGATTAAACCATTATACATGGTACAAAGGCTACGATGGAGAGGTTTAACAAAATTATTTTTAGAATTAAGCCAGATCGAGAATTTGGTCATAATGGAGTTATTCTTAATTTCTGGCACATTTAACCAACAAAAGGCGTTTCCCCCTGTATTCAATGAAAAACTATGACCTTTATACATGAAGCTGTCAATTTAAAATATGGCTGAGAACAACTTATTCCTACAAAAACAAGAAGATGGAAAACCGAAAGAAAAGTGAACCTAGATGCCTTTTAATCAGTCTTTAATAGAATATTATGAATCAGTCCTCACCTGTGCAGGTCATGCCATCACCACTATATCCAGTGTTACATGTACAAGAAAAGGTCCCGGCATCATTCACACACGCTGCATTATCATCACAAGGAGAAGTAGGCGTGCACTCATTTATATCTGCAACAAATATATGAGGCTTCAGATTTTTTCCTTTATTGTTTCTCTCAAAAAAGTATGGGGATGAATCAGGGTTAGTCTCCAAGATACTTTTCTGATTTTAACCGAATAAATACTTCGCTTCAGTATGGCATTAGCACCTTATCCTGTGAAGAGGCACATCTATAGTGCATGGAATAAAAAATTCCGAATTTTAAAAGAGAATTTACCTGTTGAACATGACAATACAGAAGAGTTATCTATGGTTAACAGTTCATTGCCGATGTAGTATCTAAACACAAAGGATGAGGGCTGTATCTGATCATGAAAGCAGAGCATTTCTATATGGTCGTGAGTAACCGATAGACACTATTTTATAGTGCTCACCTGTGCAGGTCATGCCATCACCACTATATCCAGTGTTACATGTACAAGAAAATGTCCCGTCATCGTTTATACATGCTGCATTATCATCACAAGGAGATCTAGGCATACACTCATTTATATCTGAAACAAATATTCAAGTTTTCACACCCTCTCTTCCATTCTTTTTCCTCAAAGAAGTATGCGGATGAATGCGGGTCAGTATTGTTCATACTGTTTAATCTCAACTAAATGGACACTATGCGTGAGTATTGCTTCAGAACCTTATCCTATGAATGTTTGCAATCAATAAGTCAGAGTTGAAATAAAACTTGACCTGTGGAACATAACAATACAAAGGAGTTATCTATGGTTAATGCATCAGTGTGGTATCTAAACACAAATGAACAGGGGCTGTATCTGATCCCCTGAAAGCAGAGCATTTCTATAGGTTCATCGATAACTGATACACATTATTTTATAGTGCTCACCTGTGCAGGTCATGCCATCACCACTATATCCAGTGTTACATGTACAAGAAAAGGTCCCGGCATCATTCACACACGCTGCATTATCATCACAAGGAGAAGTAGGCATACACTCATTTATATCTGCAACAAATATATGAGGCGTCAGATTTTTTCCTTTATTGTTTCTCTCAAAAAAGTATGGGGATAAATCAGGGTTAGTCTCCAACATACTTTTCTGATTTTAACCGAATAAATACTTTGCTTCAGTAGGGCATTAGCACCTTATTCTGTGAAGAGGCACATCTATAGTGCATGGCATGAAAAATTCCGAATTTTAAAAGAGAATTCACTTGTTGAACATGACAATACAGAAGAGTGTTCTATGGTTAACAGTTCATTGCCGATGTAGTATGTAGAAACAAAGGATGAGGGCTGTATCTGATCCCTTGAAAGCAGAGCATTTCTATATGTTCATGAGTAACTGATAGACACTATTTTATAGTGCTCACCTGTGCAGGTCATGCCATCACCATTATATCCAGTGTTACATGTACAAGAAAATGTACCGTCATCGTTCATACATGCTGCTTTATCATCACAAGGAGAACTAGGCATACACTCATTTATATCTGAGACAAATATTCAAGTTTTCACACCCTCTCTTCCATTCTTTTCCCTCAAAGAAGTATGCGGATGAATGCGGGTCAGTATTGTTCATACTGTTTAATCTCAACTAAATGGACACTATGTGTGAGTATTGCTTCAGAACCTTATCCTATGAATGTTTGCAATCAATAAGTCAGAGTTGAAATAAAAACTTGACCTGTGGAACATAACAATACGAAGGAGTTATCTATGGTTAATGCGTCAGTGTGGTATCTAAACACAAATGAACAGGGGCTGTATCTGATCCCCTGAAAGCAGAGCATTTCTATAGGTTCATCGATAACTGATACACATTATTTTATAGTGCTCACCTGTGCAGGTCATGCCATCACCACTATATCCAGTGTTACATGTACAAAAAAAGGTCCCGGCATCATTCACACACGCTGCATTATCATCACAAGGAGAAGTAGGCATACACTCATTTATATCTGCAACAAATATATGAGGCGTCAGATTTTTTCCTTTATTTCTTCTCTCAAAAAAGTATGGGGATGAATCAGGGTTAGTCTCCAACATACTTTTCTGATTTTAACCGAATAAATACTTTGCTTCAGTAGGGCATTAGCACCTTATTCTGTGAAGAGGCACATCTATAGTGCATGGCATGAAAAATTCCGAATTTTAAAAGAGAATTCACTTGTTGAACATGACAATACAGAAGAGTGTTCTATGGTTAACAGTTCATTGCCGATGTAGTATGTAGACACAAAGGATGAGGGCTGTATCTGATCCCTTGAAAGCAGAGCATTCCTATATGTTCATGAGTAACTGATAGACACTATTTTATAGTGCTCACCTGTGCAGGTCATGCCATCACCATTATATCCAGTGTTACATTTACAAGAAAATGTACCGTCATCGTTCATACATGCTGCATTATCATCTCAAGGAGAACTAGGCATACACTCATTTATATCTGAGACAAATATTCAAGTTTTTACACCCTCTCTTCCATTCTTTTCCCTCAAAGAAGTATGCGGATGAATGCGGGTCAGTATTGTTCATACTGTTTAATCTCAACTAAATGGACACTATGTGTGAGTATTGCTTCAGAACCTTATCTTATGAATGTTTGCAATCAATAAGTCAGAGTTGAAATAAAAACTTGACCTGTGGAACATAACAATACGAAGGAGTTATCTATGGTTAATGCGTCAGTGTGGTATCTAAACACAAATGAACAGGGGCTGTATCTGATCCCCTGAAAGCAGAGCATTTCTATAGGTTCATCGATAACTGATACACATTATTTTATAGTGCTCACCTGTGCAGGTCATGCCATCACCACTATATCCAGTGTTACATGTACAAAAAAAGGTCCCGGCATCATTCACACACGCTGCATTATCATCACAAGGAGAAGTAGGCATACACTCATTTATATCTGCAACAAATATATGAGGCGTCAGATTTTTTCCTTTATTTCTTCTCTCAAAAAAGTATGGGGATGAATCAGGGTTAGTCTCCAACATACTTTTCTGATTTTAAAAGAATAAATACTTCGCTTCAGTAGGGCATTAGCACCTTATTCTGTGAAGAGGCACATCTATAGTGCATGGCATAAAAAATTCCGAATTCTAAAAGAGAATTCACCTGTTGAACATGACAATACAGAAGAGTTATCTATGGTTAACAGCTCATTGCCGATGTGGTATCTAAACACAAAGGATGAGGGCTGTATCTGATCATGAAAGCAGAGCATTTCTATATGGTCGTGAGTAACCGATAGACAACATTTTATAGTGCTCACCTGTGCAGGTCATGCCATCACCACTATATCCAGTGTTACATGTACAAAAAAAGGTCCCGGCATCATTCACACACGCTGCATTATCATCACAAGGAGAAGTAGGCATACACTCATTTATATCTGCAACAAATATATGAGGCGTCAGTTTTTTCCTTTATTTTTTCTCTCAAAAAGTATGGGTATGAATCAGGGTTAGTCTCGAACATACTTTTCTGATTTTAAGGCTACACCAAAAAAAAAAGTTGGTCTACGGATTTCCCGCACCATATTTTTGAAAATGCAAATTTATTTTTTTTTGAAAAAAAAAGTGTCTACGGATGCGCCCCGCACCACTTTTTGAGAAATTTAACTTTTTTTTTTTTTTTTTTTTTTTTGGTGGCTTTTTTCTGATCGCTAGCCAAATTTGGGAATTTGCAAAAATGTTTCCCGCAAAAAAAAAAAAAAATTGCCCCCGCTCCACTTGATTCAAGGTTAAAATCCGAAGACAAAAAAAAAAATCGGAAAAAAAAAAAAAAATTTCGCTCGCTCGCACCATTTTTTCAAAATGAAAATCCGTAGACCAACTTTTTTTTTTGGTGTGGCCTAACCGAATAAATACTTCGCTTCAGTATGGCATTAGCACCTTATCCTGTGAAGAGGCACATCTATAGTGCATGGCATAAAAAATTCCGAATTTTAAAAGAGAATTCACCTGTTGAACATGACAATACAGAAGAGTTATCTATGGTTAACAGTTCATTGCCGATGTGGTATCTAAACACAAAGGATGAGGGCTGTATCTGATCCCTTGAAAGCAGAGCATTTCTATATGTTCATGAGTAACTGATAGACAACGTTTTATGGTGCTCACCTGTGCAGGTCATGCCATCACCACTATAACCAGAGTTACATGTACAAGAAAATGTCCCGTCATCATTCATACATGCTGCATTATCATCACAGGGAGAAGTAGGCATGCACTCATTTATTTCTGCAACAAATATTTAAGGCTTCAGACTCTCTCATTAAATTTTTTTGTCAAAGAAGTATGGGATGGATATGGGTCAGTTTCCTTGATACTTCCTGATTCCAACTGAATGAACACTGTGCTTCAATATGGCATTACGCCCTGATCCTGTGAAGAGGCACATGTATAGTGCATGGAATAAAAAAATTAGAGTGTTAAAAGAGAATTTACCTGTTAAACATTGACAATAGAGAAGAGTTATCTATGGTTAACAACTCATTGCTGATGTAGTATCTAAACACAAAGGATAAGGGCTGTATCTGATCCCTTGAAAGCAGAGCATCTCTATATGTTCATGAGTAACTAATAGACAACATTTTATAGTGCTCACCTGAGCAGGTCATGCCATCACCACTATATCCAGTGTTACATGTACAAGAAAATGTCCCTTCATCGTTCATACATACTGCATTATCATCACAAGGAGAAGTAGGCATACACTCATTTATATCTGAAACAAATATTCAAGTTTTCACACCCTCTCTTCCATTTTTTCCCTCAAAGAAGTATGGGATGAATGCGGGTCAGTATTGTTCATACTGTTTTATCTCAACTAAATGGACACTATGCGTGAGTATTGCTTCAGAACCTTATCTTATGAATGTTTGCAATCAATAAGTCAGAGTTGAAATAAAAACTTGACTTGTAGAACATAACAATACAAAGGAGTTATCTATGGGTAAAGGCTAAGGCTTCTCAAACCAAATCGTAAAATCCTTTGCCAGGGTTGTTGAGTTTATATAACACCTCAGTTAAATTTAGAATCGCCCAAGCACAATCCCTGAGATCCAGGCATGTCCTAGCTCTGCAGGATCGAATTCCCTAGCAAAGTACCCCAAAAATAATGGCTCAGGCAACCAAGAAATAGGATGCTGGTTGTTCCCTTCCAGCAATTCACTGCTCTACATAAGCTGCACTGGTGTGACCAGCAGTTAGACTCTGCCAGTGGTAGTATACAATACTATCAATACCCACCAGTGTACTGACTGTCTAGACTACCACTTGTGTGGCCACAGAAAATGGTGTACTACCCCTTGAATAGACCACATGCCATGGATTCGGTTAAAAATAAACAATTAAATACACAAGGATTCCTTTCTGCATTGTTTATCCCTAGAAGCCTAGTTTAATGATTAATTTAAGGAGGTTATGATCCTGGTTTTATAGAATGTTTCATACCAAGCCAAGCTTGATTCATGGTCCCCCTACCGATTTCACCTGACCAGGCCAGCTCAACTGGTTCAAGGTAATAGAGTTGTCCAGTGGTGCTACTTATGGCTGATTGGGGATCAAACAAACGCAGTGCCCTGTGCTGGGTGCAGTAAGTAGGGTCAGTCCAGTTAAAACCAACCAGTGGCTGCTAGTGGCACAGTTAGGAACTACATGATTCACTCTCCTCCAGTCTCAGAGATCAGCCCCTTTAATGCGTCAGTGTGGTATCTAAACACAAATGAACAGGGGCTGTATCTGATCCCTTGAAAGCAGAGCATTTCTATAGGTTCATCAATAACTGATACACATTATTTTATAGTGTTCACCTGTGCAGGTCATGCCATCACCACTATATCCAGTGTTACATGTACAAGAAAAGGTCCCGGCATCATTCACACACGCTGCATTATCATCACAAGGAGAAGTAGGCATACACTCATTTATATCTGCAACAAATAAATGAGGCGTCAGATTTTTTCCTTTATTTTTTCTCACAAAAAAGTGTGGGGATGAATCAGGGTTAGTCTACAACATACTTTTCTGATTTTAACCAAATAAATACTTTGCTTCAGTAGGGCATTAGCACCTTATTCTGTAAAGAGGCACATCTATAGTGCATGGAATAAAAAATTCCGAATTTTAAAAGAGAATTCACCTGTTGAACATGACAATACAGAAGAGTTATCTATGGTTAACAGCTCATTGCTGATGTAGTATCTAAACACAAAGGATAAGGGCTGTATCTGATCATGAAAGAAGAGCATTTCTTTATGTTCGTGAGTAACCGATAGACAACATTTTATAGTGCTCACCTGTGCAGGTCATGCCATCACCACTATATCCAGTGTTACATGTACAAGAAAATGTCCCTTCATCGTTCATACATGCTGCATTATCATCACAAGGAGAACTAGGCATACACTCATTTATATCTGAAACAAATATTCAAGTTTTCACACCCTCTCTTGCATTCTTTTTCCTCAAAGAAGTGTGCAGATGAGTGCGGGTAAGTATTGTTCATACTGTTTAATCTCAACTAAATGGACACTATGCATGAGTATTGCTTCAGAACCTTATCTTATGAATGTTTGCAATCAATAAGTCAGAGTTGAAATAAAAACTTGACCTGTGGAACATAACAATACGAAGGAGTTATCTATGGTTAATGCGTCAGTGTGGTATCTAAACACAAATGAACGCGGCTGCATCTGATCCCTTGAAAGCAGAGCATTTCTATAGGTTCATCGATAACTGATACACATTATTTTATAGTACTCACCTGTGCAGGTCATGCCATCACCACTATATCCAGTGTTACATGTACAAAAAAAGGTCCCGACATCATTTACACATGCTGCATTATCATCACAAGGAGAAGTAGGCATACACTCATTTATATCTGCAACAAATATATGAGGCGTCAGATTTTTTCCTTTATTTTTTCTCTAAAAAAAGTATGGGGATGAATCAGGGTTAGTCTCCAACATACTTTTCTGATTTTAACCAAATAAATACTTTGCTTCAGTAGGGCATTAGCACCTTATTCTGTGAAGAGGCATATCTATAGTGCATGGCATAAAAAATTCCGAGTTTTAAAAGAGAATTCACCTGTTGAACATGACAATACAGAAGAGTTATCTATGGTTAACAGCTCATTGCCGATGTAGTATGTAGACACAAAGGATGAGGGCTGTATCTATTCCCTTGAAAGCAGAGCATTTCTATAAATTCATGAGTAACTGATAGACATTTTATAGTGCTCACCTGTGCAGGTCATGCCATCACCACTATAACCAGAGTTACATGTACAAGAAAATGCCCCGTCATGGTTCATACATGCTGCATTATCATCACAAGGAGAACTAGGCATACACTCATTTATATCTGAAACAAATATTCAAGTTTTCACACCCTCTCTTCCATTTTTTTCCCTCAAAGAAGTATGCAGATGAATGCGGGTCAGTATTGTTCATACTGTTTAATCTCAACTTAATGGACACTATGCTTGAGTATTGCTTCAGAACCTTATCCTATAAATGTTTGCAATTAATAAGTCAGAGTTGAAATAAAAACTTGACTTGTGGAACATAACAATACAAAGGAGTTATCTATGGTAAATGCGTCAGTGTGGTTTCTAAACACAAATGAACAGGGGCTGTATCTGATCCCTTGAAAGCAGAGCATTTCTATAGGTTCATCAATAACTGATACACAACATTTTATAGTGCTCACCCGTGCAGGTCATGCCATCACCACTATATCCAGTGTTACATGTACAAGAAAAGGCCCCGGCATCATTCACACACTCTGCATTCTCATCACAAGGAGAAGTAGGCATACACTCATTTATATCTAAAACAAATATTTGAGGCGTCAGACTCTCTCATTCAGTTTTTTTCTCAAAGAAGTATGGGATGAATGTGTGTCAGTTTTTTACATACTTCCTGATTTCAACTGAATGAACACTGTGCTTTAGTCAGGCATTAGCACCTTATCCTGTGAAGAGGCACATCTCAAGTGCATGGAATGATAAATTCAGAGTGAGAAAAAAGAATTTACCTGTTGAGCATGACAATACAGAAGAGTTATCCATGGTTAATGGGTCATTGGGGATGTAGTATATAAACACAAATGAACAGAGATGTATCTGATCCCTTGAAAGCAGAGCATTTCTATAGTTTCATCAGTAACTGATAGACAACATCTTATAGTGCTCACCTGTGCAGGTCATGCCATCACCAATATATCCAGTGTTACATGTACAAGAAAAGGTCCCGACATTATTCTCACATGCTGCATTATCATCACAAGGAGAAGTAGGCAAACACTCATTTATATCTGAAAAGATTTTTAAGCCTTAAAACTCACTTCTCACCCGTTCTTTCTCTTTGAAGAATTATAAAAAGGGATGGGCGTATTACAACCATGTATAACAGTAGCGGATAACTTTTCAGGGATTTTAAGATTTTTTGACTTTTGCTGGGAGCCCAATGACGGCCTAATGACAGCCCAATGACAATTTTTAAAGGACTTTTATTTTGAAAATTGGGGCAAACAGTCTAAAACGTAAAAAAAGAGTATAGTGCTCACCTGTGCAGGTCATGCCATCACCACTATATCCTGTGTTACAGGTACACGAAAATGTTCCGACATCATTCTCACACGCTGCATTATCATCACAAGGAGAAGTAGGCATACACTCATTTATATCTGAAACAAATATTTAAGGCGTCAAACTCTCTCATCCAGTTTTTGTTCTCAAAAAGGTATGGGACTGAATATGGGTAAGTATCATTCATACTTCTCACTCTAAACTACATAAACATTATTTTTTGTATTACTTCATACCTTATCCTATGAAGAGAAACTTACAATCGAGCTTGCAATCAAAATGTCAGAGTGAAAATAAACATTTACCTGTTTAACATGACAAAAAAAAAGAGATGTCTTGGGTTAATGTGTCATTTGCAGTTTGTTATCTACACTCAAATAAACAGGTCATGATCAGTATTTAATCCCTTTAAAACAGATTTTATGGGTGAGAGAGTTTTATTTTCTATATTTCCACCAGTAACTGACTACATTATAGTGCTCACCTGTGCAGGTCATGCCATTGCCACTATATCCTGTGTTACATGTACAAGAAAAGGTCCCGACATCATTCTCACACGCTGCATTATCATCACAAGGAGACGTGGGCATACACTCATTTATATCTGCAACAAATATTTAAGACGTCAAACTCTCTCACCCATATCTTTTCTCGAAGAACTATGGGGATCACTTCCTCATTTTAACGAAATGACACTATACTTGAGTATAGTGTTAATACCTTTTCCTCTGAACAGGAACATCTATAGTGCAATGAATCACGAATTCAAAGTGAGAAAAAAAGATGTACCTGTTCAACATGACAAAACAGGAGAGTTATCTATATATGGTTAATGTATCATTGGTGGTCTGTTATCTAAACACAGATGAACAGAGCTGCATCTGATCCCTTTGAATGGAAGCATCTCTATAATTTCATCAGTAACTGATAGACTGCATTGCACAAGGAGAAGTAGGCGTACACTCATAAATATCTGAAACAAATATTTAAGACATCAAACTCTCTCATCCATATTTTGCCCTCCAAGGAAAAGGTTCCTTCTTCCTCCCCGGAGTCCAATGACTCAATCTCTGAAAGGGTTTTGGGACACCCCAGAGAATCCGGGAAGGAAATCCCTGTAATAGGAACAGAACCCCAGGAAGGATGTGACGTCCTTTGGACCCTTAGGAACTTCCCAGGTATCAATAGTCTCCAGTTTAGCTGGATCGACTTCCACTCCAGAAGTAATAATCAGGCCCAAATAGACCATAGATTTCCTAAAAAGCTTGCATTTCTTGGGCTTCAATGTCAGTCCATTAGACCGAATTTGCTCCAATACCTCCCCTAGGTTCAATGCACATTCTTCAAATGTCTTCCCGAAGACGATGACATCCAAATAAACCAGACACTTCCACCACCACAGATCACTCAACAGGGTCTCCATCATGGCCTTGAAGGTCGCAGGCTCACTGCACAACCCGAAAGGCATCAGCTCAAACTGATACAGTCCAATATGACTCGTAAAAGCCATCTTCTCCTTATCCTCTTCCTTCATCCCGATCTTCCAATAACCGGACTGCAAATCCAGGGTGCAGAACCATCGGTTCCCACCCAAAGAGTCTTGTCAATTCAGGGAAGAGGGTAGGCATTCTTCTTGGTTACCCCATTCAGATGCCTATAATTGATACAAAACCGACTAGATCCGTCCTTCTTAGTAACCATCTACCATGGACTAGTGCTAGGCACTATCACCTTCTCTTCCAGCATGGTCTTCACTTGTTTCTCCACCACTCTCTTCTTACCCAACGGCAACCATCGGTAAGGCATTTTGAAAGGCTGTGCGTCCCCAGTATCAATAGAATGCAGCACCTTGTTCGTTCAGCCCAGAGGCTCCCCTTCCACCTGCCATGCATCCTGATACCTCTCCATCAGCTGCCTCAGCGAACTCATGTCACCCGGATCCTGCAGATCAGTTTCCGAAATCATTTTCTCCAGCCCTGGAGTGAGGGCTGTCAGCTGATGGTCTCCCTTCATACTCACATGACCTGGAGGCATCACAGCCTCATATGGAGAATACCTCGCCCAATTTGGTATCTTTCCTCAGATACGACACATCAAACCCCGGGCCTGGAGACCAGTACTACGGTCCACGCCCCACCACCCACCAGGGTATCCACGCCGACCAAGCCAGTACTTCCCAACATGGCCACATCGGGTTCCACCACCACTTCTACCTCTCTGCTAAGCCCTTTGCTTCGGAACAATAAGTCACATGTCTGTCCAGGGGGAATCTTCATAGTCTATCCGAAGCACCCCCGCACTTGGGTTTAGGACCACGTCATAAAATGATGCAAAGTCCAACCCCAGTATCCCATCATCAGCAATATCAGCAATGGCAGGAAGAAGCTACGTATTCTCTCCCTACAATCCGGAGAGATATGAACGCGCACCCATACGTCTGCATCCTCGACCCATTGGCCAAACAAGCGCTTACCTTCGTTCAGAAGTCATCGCGACTGCTCGGCATAAGGGCATAGAAGTTAGAGGAGATAAAGGAGTAGCTGGATCCCTTATCAACTAAAAATTCACCTGCCCTACCAGCCATAGTAATAGCCACATACCATCGGTTTCCCCCAAGGGTGACAGATTTACAGTGAAGCATTTAAAGTCCTTTGGGGCAGCAAAATCTAACCCATGTTTCTTCAAATGGCCGAAACACGGGTGATCCAGGGAGAGCTGGGTACTTCCTACCCAGACGGTGTCTTCAACATTCGTCACCTTCTCCTCCCTATCCGTAATGGGCCTGCCTGCCTCATTGCCGGGCAACTGTTGGACCGAGATATCCATTAGGCCGGCCTCTGAACTGCTTAAGTTCGAATCCACCCCTAACTAATTTCGGCCCTAGGGACTCCACTAGGCTCTACCTCTCTGGTATGTTGGCGTACAATATTTTCTGGGGTAATCTGCTCGCCAGACCGGACAACCCCGGCTAGTTTACCTCCCGTCCAGGGTGTTTTGGAGTGGGTGCCATACACTGAGCCGCAAAGTTGCCAATCTCCAAGCATAGAACTTGGCAGTTTTCCGGTTGACCTTCCTCCGGTTGGACTGAGTAGCCCCCTGGATGGAAGTCGTCATCTTCTCAAATAATGCCGTAAAGAAAGCGGCATTCATCACTGGTGCCTTCTTTTCAAAAGGCTCCTTCTTTGGCGGAGGTTCATCTGTTCCCTCCGGCTTCTTACTGCGCCAGGCAGGTTTAGAGGATTTTCCATTCCTCTTTACTGTGCGGCGGCAGCCGTAGCGTCATCATCGCTACCCTCCTCCTCTGATGGATCCAGGCATCTATCATTAAAAAGGTAATCCAAGGACATATCCGCCCTCCAGGTATCATACACTAAGTGTTGTACCTCCGGATCCCTCAGTCCGGCCACAAACTGGGAGAACAATTCATTAGAGAATAAGGTGTCATGGAACCCTGAAGCTGGATGGACCTTCTTCAGCAGTCTCATCAAGGCTAGCCCGAATACTCTTGGAGCCTCATTCTTGCCCTGCACTCGCTTCTTGAAAGCCACCATAGGATCTGTCTGAGCGGAACCTCCGAACAACACAGTGCGTGTCTCCACCGGTTGCCTGAAAACTCCCTCACAGGTCAAGAGTCCTTTTACCACTGTTCCATTGTGATTAGGCTGTCACCCAACCGCAACCCTTTACAGATATATGGAATGGATTGTTTCAAATCCCATCCACTCAAGTAAGTGTCCTCCACAGTGGCGCTCAGCCACTCTTCCCAAGAGTTCCTCTGCCAGTACGGACTAGGCACACTCGCAATCCATCTAGCTGCATTATTAGAACCTTGTATCTTGGATGCAATCGTCAAGCACTTTGAAATTGCATCCAAAGCATCGGGCTCTATCCTCACGTTATGCAACCCTATCCCTGCTACAGCGGGATTGGTGTTGTACAACTGCTGCATTGCTGCACTCAAATTGGAGCGTCTCTGAGTCCTCGATTTTGGCTGACCCTTCAGTTGATCCAGGTACTTTGGTACAATCCGTATTCCACCATCTCCTTTGTTGGATCAACCCCCTGATTGAACTACCAATTTTTCTCAGCATCAGACATGTACCGACACTGATGGGACAGGGCAACCAACAACTGATGCTCTGTCCTCTCCTTTTCCAGCAGTCTGGCCTGTTCCGCAGCATCCTGCTCCTGTTTATCCTCCTCGATTTTGGCTTTAGCAGCCTCTCCGGCAGCCTTCAAACCCGCCGACTGGGCTTTTAGGACTGCTGCCTCCTGCTCAGCGAACTGTTCGGCTAGAGTGGCATTTTCAACCATGCGCTTTTGTCGCACTTCCAGTGATTCCTCTCGCGCCCTATACACCTGTCGCCTCTGATCTTCCAAGGACTTTTGTTCCTGGAACATCTTCTCTGTTTAAATAGCTTGCCACTCCACCAGTGAGCTTGGAGTAAAGAAACCCTTAGCAGCATCCTCCTGAGCCTTATAGGCTCGTTGCCTCTCCGCCTCCAGAACCTTTTGTTCCTGGAGCATTTTTTCATTTTGTGCAGCTTGCCACTCAGCCTGGGTGGTCGTAGTAGGAGACCCTCTGGACGGCCCCTGTTTGGGTACTGACATGTTCTCCACAGGTTTCAGTCCCGCCATGCCTATCCTGGGCAAATCCTCACTTACCATGCCTCAGCCTCTAGATTTCCCAGACCTCCCCGGAGTGGAAGCCGAGAGCATGTTCTCTATGGTTAGTCCCTGACCTACCGGGTTGGGTGTCTTGGAGAAACTCATATAAGTCTGGGGTAATGGGTCATCATCTTCCGACGAGGATAAGGATGTACTCTCATCCTCCTTTCCCTTCTCCAGGTGTTCTTTCGTCTGCAACGAGTATTGCTGAACATCCATCCTAGGTGTGGGTGCTACCTGTCTGGAACCCTGACGATAAAAGTCGACAGCTTCATGTCATCGAGAGATCGATTCGCTCGACCTCTCGGCCTTCCCATTGGAGAGTAACCCCTCCTCATTGGCAACAACGCCCTTCCACGGGCAGTCGTCCCATCATGAGATGAGGAACCTAACAGGCGAAGCTAATCCAGTGAACTAGAGTTCGGAGCAGGTCAGTAGGCTCGCAGCCGATATAAAAGTAGTCTTTACTATTCATGTATCATAAAGGAACCGATGAGTTCCATCGGGCGCTGGCTATATATAGGCAGCCAGCCTGCGTGCGCACACACAGACCGGAAGCATATAGCGACCTCTATAAATACCCCAAGCCCAGAGCAGGTGCTGCCTTCTGCCGCCGGACTGAAGTGTTCAGACCAAGTTTGCAACACAGCTCCCAACAGAACCCATCATAGTATAGTTAACCCAAAACTTAGCCCCTACAAATGTAAACAGGTCAAAAAAAGAAAAGATGTTTGAACTATTACAGAATTTCACAGATTTCTCCTGAAGCATGACAAGCCTCCATCATATACCTTGCAAAATAACCATTTGATATTAGAAATATTCTACAACAGCTGAGAGACCTACATCATTTTGTACAATGTAAACCTGGGAAAAAATGGAAAGATATTTGAACTAATAGAAAACAGAATTTTACTGATTTCTCCTGAAGATGATGAAAATCATCATCAAGTGCTTACCTGTGCAGGACAAGCCATCACCACCAAATGCTGTATTACATGTGCAGGTAAAGGAGCCACCAGTGTTCTCACACAGAGCATTAGTATCACAAGGGTCTTCAGAACACTCATCATCATCTGAAGGGGAAATGAGAAAGCTTAAAAATTTAGCAACCTGTATCCTGCTCTCGGAAGTAGGAAAATTTATAATGGAAACAGAAGCATGTCTTCAATGTGAATTTTCTCATGATTTTGAGTGAAACCTTAATTTAGAAACATATGAGACAGAAAGTTTAGATTCATGTTCTGGATCGGTAGATTGTATAACTTTCAAAAAATCCATTTGATATTTGAAATATTCTACAACAGTTGAGAGACCTACATGGATTAGTACAATGTAAACATGAAAAAAAAGGAAAGATGTTTGAACTGATACAATCGGAACTTCACTGGTTTCTCCTGAAGATAATGAAAATCATCATCAAGTGCTTACCTATGCAGGACAAGCCATCACCACTATATCCTGTATTACATGTGCAGGTAAAGGAGCCACCAGTGTTCTCACACAGAGCATTAGCATCACAAGGGTCTTCAGAACACTCAACATCATCTGAAGGGAAAGTGAGATAGCTTAAAAATTTAGCAACCTGTATCCTGCTCTCGGAAGTAGGAAAATTCATGACGGAAACCGAAGTTGTCTTCAATGTGAAATTTCTTACAAATCAGAGTGAAACCTCAATTTAGAAATATATGACACAGAAAGTTAAGATTGATATTCTGGATTGGTAGATTGTATACCTTTCAAAATATCCATTTGATTTATAGGAATATTCTACAACAGTTGAGAGACCTACATGATTTTGTACAGTGTTAATATGGGGGAAAAGGAAAAATGTTTGAACTAATTCAAACAGAATTTCACTCATCTCTCCTGAAGATGATGAAAATCATCACCAAGTGCTTACCTGTGCAGGACAAGCCATCACCACTATATCCTGTATTACATGTGCAGGTAAAGGAGCCAACAGTGTTGCCACATACAGCATTAGCATCACAAGGGTCTTCAGAACACTCATTATCATCTGAAGGGAAAAGGGAAAAGCTTTGAAATAAAGCAACCTGTAACCTGCTGTCGGAAGGGGAAACTTCATGACGGAAACAGAAGCTTGTCTTCAATGTGAAATTTCTTACGAATCAGAGTGAAACCTCATTTAGAAAAATATGACACAGAAAGTTGAGATTGATATTCTGGATTGGTAGATTGTATACCTTTCAAAATATCCATTTGATTTTAGGAATATTCTACAACAGTTGAGAGACCTACATTATTTTGTACAATGTAAATATGGGGAAAAGGAAAGATAATTGAACTAATTCAAACAGAATTTACTGATCTCTTCTGAAGATGATGAAAATCATCACCAAGTGCTTACCTGTGCAGGACAAGGCATCACCACTATATCCTGTATTACATGTGCAGGTAAAGGAGCCAACAGTGTTGCCACATACAGCATTAGCATCACAAGGGTCTTCAGAACACTCGTTATTATCTGAAGGGAAAAGGGAAAAGCTTTGAAATAAAGCAACCTGTAATCTGCTCTCGGAAGGAGAAAAATTCATGACAGAAACCGAAGTTGTCTTCAACATGAAATTATTTACAAATCAGAGTGAAACCTCAATTTAGAAACATATGACACAGAAAGTTAAAAGTGATGTTCTGGATTGGTAGATTGTATACCTTTCAATATATCGATTTGAATTTAGGAAATCGTCCGACAGTTGAGAGACCTACATGATTTTGCACAATGTAAATAGGGGGGAAAAGGAAAGATGTTTGATCTAATTCAAACAGAATTTCACTCATCTCTCCTGAAGATGATGAAAATCATCACCAAGTGCTTACCTGTGCAGGACAAGCCATCACCACTATATCCTGTATTACATGTGCAGGTAAAGGAGCCAACAGTGTTGCCACATACAGCATAAGCATCACAAGGGTCTTCAGAACACTCGTTTTTATCTGAAGGGAAAAGGGAAAAGCTCTGAAATAAAGCAACCTGTAACCTGCTGTCGGAAGGAGGAAACTTCATAACGGAAACAGAAGTTGTCTTCAATGTGAAATTTCTTGCGAATCAGAGTGAAACCTCAATTTAGAATCATATGACACAGAAAGTGGAAAGTGATGTTCTGGATTGGTAGATTGTATACCTTTCATTATATCGATTTGAATTTAGGAAATCGTCCAACAGTTGAGAGATCTCCATGATTTTGTACAATGTAAATAGGGGGGAAAAGGAAAGATGTTTGAACTAATTCAAACAGAATTTCACTCATCTCTCCTGAAGATGATGAAAATCATCACCAAGTGCTTACCTGTGCAGGACAAGCCATCACCACTATATCCTGTATTACATGTGCAGGTAAAGGAGCCAACTGTGTTACCACATACAGCATTAGCATCACAAGGGTCTTCAGAACACTCGTTATTATCTGAAGGGAAAAGGGAAAAGCTTTGAAATAAAGCAACCTGTAACCTGCTGACAGAATGAGGAAACTTCATAACGGAAACCGAACTTGTCTTCAATGTGAAATTTCTTACGAATCAGAGTGAAACCTCAATTTAGAATCATATGACATAGAAAGTTAAGATTGATGTTCTGGATTGGTAGATTGTATACCTTTCAATATATCGATTTGAATTTAGGAAATCGTCCAACAGTTGAGAGATCTCCATGATTTTGTACAATGTAAATAGGGGGGAAAAGGAAAGATGTTTGATCTAATTCAAACAGAATTTCACTCATCTCTCCTGAAGATGATGAAAATCATCACCAAGTGCTTACCTGTGCAGGACAAGCCATCACCACTATATCCTGTATTACATGTGCAGGTAAAGGAGCCAACTGTGTTACCACATACAGCGTTAGCATCACAAGGGTCTTCAGAACACTCGTTATTATCTGAAGGGAAAAGGGAAAAGCTTTGAAATAAAGCAACCTGTAACCTGCTGTCGGAAGGAGGAAACTTCATAACGGAAACAGAAGTTGTCTTCAATGTGAAATTTCTTGCGAATCAGAGTGAAACCTCAATTTAGAATCATATGACACAGAAAGTTAAAAGTGATGTTCTGGATTGGTAGATTGTATACCTTTCAATATATCGATTTGAATTTAGGAAATCGTCCAACAGTTGAGAGATCTCCATGATTTTGTACAATGTAAATAGGGGGGAAAAGGAAAGATGTTTGATCTAATTCAAACAGAATTTCACTCATCTCTCCTGAAGATGATGAAAATCATCACCAAGTGCTTACCTGTGCAGGACAAGCCATCACCACTATATCCTGTATTACATGTGCAGGTAAAGGAGCCAACTGTGTTACCACATACAGCATTAGCATCACAAGGGTCTTCAGAACACTCGTTATTATCTGAAGGGAAAAGGGAAAAGCTTTGAAATAAAGCAACCTGTAACCTGCTGACAGAAGGAGGAAACTTCATAACGGAAACCGAACTTGTCTTCAATGTGAAATTTCTTACGAATCAGAGTGAAACCTCAATTTAGAATCATATGACATAGAAAGTTAAGATTGATGTTCTGGATTGATAGATTGTATACCTTTAAACGTATATCCATTTGATTTTAGGAAATTCTACAACAGTTGAGAGACCTCCATGATTTTGTAGGATGTTAATATGGGGAAAAGGAACGATGTTTGAACTTATTCAAACAGAATTTCACTGATCTCTCCTGAAGATGATGAAAATCATCACCAAGTGCTTACCTGTGCAGGACAAGCCATCACCACTATATCCTGTATTACATGTGCAGGTAAAGGAGCCAACTGTGTTGCCACATACAGCATTAGCATCACAAGGGTCTTCAGAACACTCGTTATTATCTGAAGGGAAAAGAGAAAAGCTTTGAAAAAAAGCAACCTGTAACCTGCTGTCGGAAGGAGGAAACTTCATAACGGAGACCGAAGTTGTCTTCAATGTGAAATTTCTTACATTTCAGAGTGAAACCTCAATATAGAAACATATGACACAGAATCCTAAGAGTGATATTCTGGATTGGTAGATTGTATACCTTTCAAAATATCTATTTGATTTTAGAAATATTCTACAACAGTTGAGAGACCTACATAAATTTTGTACAATGTAAATATGGGGATAAAGGAAAGATGTTTGAACTAATTCAAACACAATTTCTCTGATCTCTCCTGAAGGTGATGTTAATCATCACCAAGTGCTTACCTGTGCAGGACAAGCCATCACCATTATATCCTGTATTACATGTGCAGGTAAAAGAGCCAACAGTGTTGCTACATACAGCATTAGCATCACAAGGGTCTTCAGAACACTCATTATCATCTGAAGGGAAAAGGCAAAAGCTTTGAAATAAAGCAACCTGTAATCTGCTCTCGGAAGGAGGAAAATTCATGACAGAAACAGAAGTTGTCTTCAACATATAATTTCTTACGAATCAGAGTGAAACCTCAATTTAGAAACATATGACACAGAAAGTTAAGAGTGATATTCTGGATTGGTAGATTGTATACCTTTTAATATATCAATTTGAATTTAGGAAATGGTCCAACAGTTGAGAGATCTCCATGATTTTGTACGATGTAAATATGGGGAAAAGGAAAAAGGTTTGAACTAATTCAAACAGAAATTTATCTCTCCTGAAGATGATGAAAATCATCACCAAGTGCTTACCTATGCAGGACAAGCCATCACCACTATATCCTGTATTACATGTGCAGGTAAAGGAGCCAACAGTGTTGCCACATACAGCATTTGCATCACAAGAGTCTTCAGAACACTCGTTATTATCTGAAGGGAAAAGGGAAAAGCTTTGAAATAAAGCAACCTGTAACCTGCTGTCGGAAGAAGGAAACTTCATAACGGAAACCGAAGTTGTCTTCAATGTGAAATTTCTTACGAATCAGAGTGAAACCTCAAATTAGAATCATATGACACAGAAAGTCAAGAGTGATATTCTGGATTGGTAGATTGTATACCTTTCAAAACATCCATTTGAATTTAGGAATATTCTACAACAGTTGAGAGACCTACATGATTTTGTACAATGTAAATATGGGGGAAAAAGGAACGATGTTTGAACTTATTCAAACAGAATTTCACTCATCTCTCCTGAAGATGATGAAAGTCATCACCAAGTGCTTACCTGTGCAGGACAAGCCATCACCAATATATCCTGTATTACATGTGCAGGTAAAGGAGCCAACTGTGTTGCCACATACAGCATTAGCATCACAAGGGTCTTCAGAACACTCATTATCATCTTAAAGATAAAGGGAAAAGCTTTGAAATAAAGCAACCTGTAATCTGCTATTTGAAGGAGGAAACTTCATAACGGAAACCGACGTTGTCGTCAATGTAAAATTTCTTACGAATCAAGGTGAAACCTCAATTTAGAATCATATGACACAGAAAGTTAAGATTGATGTCCTGGATTGATAGATTGTATACCTTTCAAAATATCCATTTGATTTTAGGATATTCTACAACAGTTGAGAGACCTACATGATTTTGTACGATGTAAATATGGGGAATAGGAAAAAGGTCTGAACTAATTCAAACAGAATTTCACTGATCTCTCCTGAAGATGATGTAAATCATTACGAAGTGCTTCAATATGAAATTTCTTACGAATCAGAGTGAAACCTCAATTTAGAATCATATGACACAGAAAGTTAAGAGTGATATTCTGGATTGGTATATTGTATACCTTTCAAAACATCGATTTGAATTTAGGAATATTCTACAACAGTTGAGAGATCTCCATGATTTTGAACAACGTAAATATGGGGGAAAAGGAAAGATGTTTGAACTAATTCAAACAGAATTTCACTGATCTCTCCTGAAGATGATGTAAATCATTACGAAGTGCTTACCTGTGCAGGACAAGCCATCACCATTATATCCTGTATTACATGTGCAGGTAAAGGAGCCAACAGTGTTGCCACATACAGCATTAGCATCACAAGGGTCTTCAGAACACTCGTTATTATCTGAAGGAAAAAGGGAAAAGCTTTGAAATAAAGCAACCTGTAACCTGCTGTCGGAAGGTGGAAACTTCATAACGGAAACCGAAGTTGTCTTCAATGTGAAATTTCTTTCGAATCAGAGTGAAACCTCAATTTAGAATCATATGACACAGAAAGTTAAGAGTGATATTTTGGATTGGTAGATTGTATACCTTTCAAAATATCCATTTGAATTTAGGAAATTCTCAAACAGTTAAGAGACCTCCATGACTTTGTACTATGTAAATATGGGGAAAAGGAAAAAGGTTTGAACTAATTCAAACAGAATTTCACTGATCTGTCCTGAAGATGATGAAAATCATCACCAAGTGCTTACCTGTGCAGGACAAGCCATCACCACTATATCCTGTATTACATGTGCAGGTAAAGGAGCCAACAGTGTTACCACATACAGCATTGGCATCACAAGGGTCTTCAGAACACTCATTATCATCTGAAGGGAAAAGGGAAAAGCTTTGAAATAAAGCAACCTGTAATCTGCTCTCAGAAGGAGGAAAATCCATGACGGAAACTGAAGTTGTCTTCAATGTAAAATTTCTTACAAATCAGAGTGAAACCTCAATTAAGAAACATATGACACAGAAAGTTAAGATTGATATTTTGGATTGGTAGATTGTATACCTTTCAAAATATCCATTTGATTTTAGGAATATTCTACAACAGTTGAGAGACCTACATGATTTTGTACAATTTAAATATGAGGGAAAAGGAACGATGTTTGAACTTATTTAAACAGAATTTCACTCATCTCTCCTGAAGATGATGAAAATCATCACCAAGTGCTTACCTGTGCAGGACAAGCCATCACCACTATATCCTGTATTACATGTGCAGGTAAAGGAGCCAACAGTGTTGCCACATACAGCGTTAGCATCACAAGGGTCTTCAGAACACTCGTTTTTATCTGAAGGGAAAAGAGAAAAGCTTTGAAAAAAAGCAACCTGTAATCTGCTGTTTGAAGGAGGAAACTTCATAACGGAAACAGAAGTTGTCTTCAATGTGAAATTTCTTACATTTCAGAGTGAAACCTCCATTTAGAAACATATGACACAGAAAGTTAAGAGTGATATTCTGGATTGGTAGATTGTATACCTTTCAAAATATCCATTTGATTTTAGGAAATTCTACAACTGTTGAGAGACCTACATGATTTTGTACGATATAAATATGGGGAAAGGGAAAAAGGTTTGAACTAATTCAAACAGAATTTCACTCATCTCTCCTGAAGATGATGAAAATCATCACCAAGTGCTTACCTGTGCAGGACAAGCCATCACCACTATATCCTGTATTACATGTGCAGGTATAGGAGCCAACAGTGTTGCCACATACAGCATTAGCATCACAAGGGTCTTCAGAACACTCGTTATTATCTGAAGGAAAAAGGGAAAAGCTTTGAAATAAAGCAACCTGTAACCTGCTGTCGGAAGGTGGAAACTTCATAACAGAAACAAAAGTTGTCTTCAATGTGAAATTTCTTTCGAATCAGAGTGAAACCTCAATTTAGAATCATATGACACAGAAAGTTAAGAGTGATATTTTGGATTGGTAGATTGTATACCTTTCAAAATATCCATTTGAATTTAGGAAATTCTCAAACAGTTAAGAGACCTCCATGACTTTGTACTATGTAAATATGGGGAAAAGGAAAAAGGTTTGAACTAATTCAAACAGAATTTCACTGATCTGTCCTGAAGATGATGAAAATCATCACCAAGTGCTTACCTGTGCAGGACAAGCCATCACCACTATATCCTGTATTACATGTGCAGGTAAAGGAGCCAACAGTGTTAACACATACAGCATTGGCATCACAAGGGTCTTCAGAACACTCATTATCATCTGAAGGGAAAAGGGAAAAGCTTTGAAATAAAGCAACCTGTAATCTGCTCTCAGAAGGAGGAAAATTCATGACGGAAACTGAAGTTGTCTTCAATGTAAAATTTCTTACAAATCAGAGTGAAACCTCAATTAAGAAACATATGACACAGAAAGTTAAGATTGATATTTTGGATTGGTAGATTGTATACCTTTCAAAATATCCATTTGATTTTAGGAATATTCTACAACAGTTGAGAGACCTACATGATTTTGTACAATTTAAATATGAGGGAAAAGGAACGATGTTTGAACTTATTTAAACAGAATTTCACTCATCTCTCCTGAAGATGATGAAAATCATCACCAAGTGCTTACCTGTGCAGGACAAGCCATCACCACTATATCCTGTATTACATGTGCAGGTAAAGGAGCCAACAGTGTTGCCACATACAGCGTTAGCATCACAAGGGTCTTCAGAACACTCGTTTTTATCTGAAGGGAAAAGAGAAAAGCTTTGAAAAAAGAGCAACCTGTAATCTGCTGTTTGAAGGAGGAAACTTCATAACGGAAACAGAAGTTGTCTTCAATGTGAAATTTCTTACAAATCAGAGTGAAACCTCCATTTAGAAACATATGACACAGAAAGTTAAGAGTGATATTCTGGATTGGTAGATTGTATACCTTTCAAAATATCCATTTGATTTTAGAAAATTCTACAACTGTTGAGAGACCTACATGATTTTGTACGATATAAATATGGGGAAAGGGAAAAAGGTTTGAACTAATTCAAACAGAATTTCACTCATCTCTCCTGAAGATGATGAAAATCATCACCAAGTGCTTACCTGTGCAGGACAAGCCATCACCACTATATCCTGTATTACATGTGCAGGTATAGGAGCCAACAGTGTTGCCACATACAGCATTAGCATCACAAGGGTCTTCAGAACACTCATTATCATCTGAAGAGAAAGGGGAAAAGCTTTGAAATAAAGCAACCTGAAACCTCAAATTAGAAACATATGACACAGAAAGTTAAGATTGATGTTTTGGATTGATAGATTGTATACCTTTCAAAATATCAATTTGGTATGGGAAACATTATACAACAGTTGAGAGACCTCCATGATTTTTTACAATGTGAACATTGGGAATAAAAAAAAGCATGTCTTAAAAGGGTAATATCCATGATTGGGATCACAAGTATCACTATGACACTCAAATACATCTAAAATGAAAATTTAATTGTAGAAATTAGGCAACAAATTTCCTGCTTTTAAATCTTGTGAAATAAAGAATAAAATTACTCAGTTTTTGTTAAGAAAATGAGTGAAAAATATCAGTACAATAGTATGCATTTCATCCAATAAAAGAGCAAAATTATTGTGTTTCTTCAGAAAATGATTAAGTCCTCACCCATGCAGGATACACCGTCGCCACTATATCCAACGTTACATGTACAGGTAAATGTGCCAGGACTGTTGTCACAAATAGCATTAGCATCACAAGGATTGGTCCCACACTCATCAATATCTGAAAACCATATTTCAAGTATCAAAATTTACTCAGCCATTTTCCTCTATTGGTAGAATTAGAAGGCATCTTTTATTTCAATATTGGGCGACTGACTCCGATCTTCAAGTCTTTAATAAAGAAGTTTAAACATTCAATATGACTGTGTTTTGTGCGTTTTGAATGGGCAGCCATTTTGTTCATGAATCTTTTTTCAAGAATCATTTTAGATGCATTATTAGGTTTGAATTATCTGCAATTCAAGCATTGTAAAGATTGACATTGCATGCTAGGCCCATCTGGCTTTCTCCTGCCAGTACGAGGGAACCTATGAACCCTGCATGTATCCACAGCATTATGACTTAGTCTGGCATGTATTACACAAGATGATTAAGTAAACCTTGGCATGCATTTTGATGGCCTTTTAGGATTTTTTCCAAATTAGAATTTGACTCAATGACAATTAAATTCTACACCCGGAACACCTCAACTTTCATGTTTTACACAAGAGAATCGAATAAACTATTTTGGCGGCCATCTGGGATCTATACCCTAGTTTTGTAAGATAAGGTCACTTCTTTGCAATTGGCCATGGGTATCCTGTAATCGATCATGCTTTGGATTTATTATATCCCTCGCTACATTGACATGGCAACTCATGCTAATCAAATTTTGGGCATCATTTCATATTCAACAGGATAACATTATATATATATTGCTCGATGACATCTTTTCATACAAAGTGTCATCTACCTGTGTTAGCTGTAAAAATGTGAAATTACCACCGAAGTCACAGAGATTGTCTGATGGATCATCTCCCTGAGTTACGAGGCTCCAATCAATGAAATAGCAATTAATAGGAACCCTTCTAGAACCCCTATTGTTGGGTGAGGGATGAAATCATTGTAGGAAGTATAACAAAATTTTATGTTTTTATTTACCTGTACAACTAACACCATCGCCCATGTAACCCTCAACACAAGTACAGCTAAATGAGCCTCCCGACCATAAACATGTGGCATTCTGATGACAGTTGTGCGTTTCCATCAGACACGCATTGATCTCTGAAATCGAGCAGACATTTTTAGTTTTGGGCAATGATTACTGTTGTATCATCTCCAGATTTTGGTGTGACATTGCTTAAGTGAATATACTTGTCTATATACCATATACCTATAGATTGGTGGCGTCTGTAACTGCTGCCACAGCTTCAGTGCATATTGCCAACCTGTGTTGGACAAAACTTCATGTCAGGTAGAGTCAAAGAACTACTAGCATTTTTTTTTATCTTATAAAGCACCCCTTATTATACTTGACACGTTTTTTTTTCAAATAAATCCTAAAACGGTTGTTTCTAAACCGAATATAAACGTTTTAAAATGTTCTAGCAAGGTGTTAGCTGGGGATACACCAACAATGCCAGGAGGAATCGCTTGACACCTTCACAGTGTGTCAGGACCTCCTGTTTACTTGAGATAAATGTACAGTGAGATAAATGTTTGGTCCTGCTCAAATTACTAACCTCTAAAGGATGGAGAGCGGAATCAACTCAGGACGAGCTTCACACCTAGGATCTTCAGATCCGTTGGCACAATACACTAGCAACAACACTTACGGTGGCCATCAAGTATCACAAAAAAATATTTAACTATATAAACTGATTTTTCTTTTTTAACTTTTCTGTGTCATTTATGCAATTCATCAAAGTTGACAGCAACAATTTTCGAGAGATCGCTTGAACAGCCCAGAAAAATTCATGTAAAATAGTGCTATTTTTTTTTGGTGACCCTTGACGGCCACCGTAGATACTCACCTTCACAGAATACCCCATCACCAGTGTGACCTTCAATACAATAACAGATGAAGGATCCATTTGTGTTCAAACATGCAGCATTCTCATGGCAATCATCAATGTTAAGAGAACACTCATCTATATCTGAAAAAGGAAAGGGCATGAATTTACTGTAATACTCAATCTCTGCTGTGTTCAGAGTATAGCTGTAAACTAGAACAGAGGTTTACAGATGACACATGATGGTAGACCTGTTAAATACCTATTTGATTGATTGACCTGTCGTTATTGATGAACACATTTCTAAAGATGAACAACAATGTCATCTTCAACAACTTTTGTTATATTTAAATATAATTGTTTCAAGTGAAAATAATATTCATATTGACTTAGCCTTCCATTGGCATAGGGTATATAGTACATCATATTCTACTAGTAACAAACTATATTCTTGTAAAAAAAAAGTTTCACAAAGTTTCACAAGATTTTAGAAATTGTGAATACAGATTATGATGGGCTTGTAATATTTACCCTGACATAAGACTCCACTGCCTGTGTATCCCGGATTACAGGTACAGTTGAATGACTCAGCAGTATTTATACAAGTCGCATTATGATGACAGTTGTGCGTTCCATTCAAACATTCATTGATCTCTGAAATCAACAACAGTTTATTCAAGGTGGTATTGGATCTAAGTAGTGAGAAGTTATTCCTTTCATTGGGTGAGAACTTATTAGCTATATGTATATACATTTGGTTGCCATGGACGAATATGTGGCACGTGTGTCATTCACATAATTTCTCATATTAAGGAGTGGGTATTATCAATAGGTCAATAATACCAACCCCTTCTGAGAATGGGGAGGTAATGCCAATCAATCAGAACATTGTTGCCCCTTATTTGCAACAAAAGGAAAACTGCATAAATGTCACTATCATTAAAGGTTTACTTCAGAATGAGGAATGGTGTGTTGATATATTATTTGCCTTTGACTAGGATATTCTTGTTGCATCAATGCAGGCTTTATTATGTTTTCAACACCCCCCCCTGCATGCTTTTAAACCCCATAATCAAAGAGAGAATGACATTTAAAACGTTACACAAGGTCGTCTGAACCTACATAGTTGGTTTTTGATTTGCCCTTGAGTGGTACCGAGATTGTTGTAGATTACCAGGAAAACAATTATGAAAGTGATGACTGTCGCTGAAATGCTGGATTCTTGTTGGCTTATATTCCCAAAAAGATATCATGTATTACCTGTACACAACTGTCCGTCCCCGCTAAATCCTAAGTTACATGTGCAATTGTACGAGCCGTCTGTGTTGGCACACGTAGCGTTCTCATGGCAGTTGTGAGTTCCGAAAAGACATTCATTGATATCTGGAAAATGATTGCTACCAGTTTTAGCCACCAGAGGGCACAACATGGGCCAAAAGGTCAGAAGAGGAGGCCAGATTTGTGGTCTGGTACTTGATGTACCTTAAGATGGTCATTGACCAATAATATTTTGAAATTATGTTGAATGTGTTTGTCTCTCTATCTAAATTTGTGAAAAATTGACTTTTTTGATATTATAAAAGCGATTCTACTTTTCTAAATGAGAATTTACACATAAAGCAATGTTAAGGAAACTTTTCAATGAAACTTCTGACACATTTTTAAATGTTAATCCTCAATTCATCCCTGAATATCCCTTTTCACCTGACTGGCCCCGTTTACATCTATAATATACTGAATATACCATTTACAGTAAAATCTATAACAAGCATGTGTATAGCGCACGGGGATCTGGTAAGGGATAACCCAGCAGCTGGCCAAAAGATTTAACACCCATGTTTTGCAATTTTGAATCAAATAAGTCAGTTATAGCTTTCACTCACCTGGAACATCACACTCATTTTCTGCAAAGGTAGGATTAGAATGTAGGTATGCCGTTGCCTCCAGTAAGGCCTCAAGTGGACATGCAGTGAATGTTGCATTGATCAAGCAGGTTACCATTTGATCAAGTAAACTGGAAGAATTTTTTTCTTAGAGTTCAACGACTGACAATGTAATGTGTTGAAATAATGCCATGGTATCTTAATGGTGAAATAACACACAGTTTTAAGAAAACACTAGTATAATGTTTTAAGAAAACACTAGTATAATGTGCTTGGTATCACTCTGATAATGATACGTTTTAAGAAAACACTAGTATAATGTGCAGTATTTTATCAAACAGAGTAACATTGATTTGAGACCTCTCTCATGAAGGAAATGAACGTTGCAAAATTAAGGTTAAAAGTGTTAAAAGCAATGGTTAACCAGTGGTGTTTTGAAAAACAGCAAAAATACCGTTAACCCTTAGAAATGCCTTCAGTGACGATCTCCTTTTAGGATTCGCTTTTAATGTATTTCTAAAGAGCCATACCCTGTATTTATATGCACTGGTGAGTCACTGGTGTATCAGGACGACAAATGCCGCATTTAAGCAACATTAAGTAACACGAATGATCATTAGTTTTAAACTAAATGCAAGGGTTCTATATGACTAGGATGTCTGACTCGGTAGACTTCAATGTTATAGCACCCCCCCCCCCCCCCCCATGGAAATGGGCGACCTTGTGTGCTCGGCATTGGGAACTATGAAGAATATGGGGTTTGTGTGGTTCTCTTGTGTCCTTATCAGAGTGATACCAAATGCAAAGATGGGATTTTCTAGACCAAAAAGTCCTGCTAAATTCAAATATAGTGGTCTTGATTCTCAAAACCTGACCAAAACTACTCAAAATTGAGGTTTGATGATGCAAAGTATTAAGGAAATGTACAAAATAATGTTGAAAATGTTTAGAACAGTATCTATATATAAACCTGTCAATCAAAATCAGTACCTTAATCTACCTATTCAAAATTGACCTATCTCTCAATCTGACAGGCACTCTTCCTGTGTACCACTCTACCTATCCTGCACACTGCCTATCCCTCAGCCTACCTATCCCTCAAACTACATATCCCTTGAATTAGAACCTTCTCTTAAATTAGCTCATCCCTCCAAAGGCTTAAAGGGTAAAGCTTACCCTCTCCTTGATACTCTTACCCATTTTCTGTGCCTACCTATTCCGAAGTCTACCTTTCCCCAATCTGCCTATCACCCAGACTACCTATCCCTCATTGTGACTATCCCTCACTTTGCCTATTTGTCATGATTAATCAGCATTTTCCATCTTTTTAACTATGCCCATTTGGTAAACATGACATTCCTCACCATGTCCACTCTAGTTTGTACCTATCCTCAATAATTCCCTTCACCCAGCGTACCTATCCCTCATTGTGAATATCCGTCAATCTGCCTATCCCTCATGTTTAATCAGCATTATCCATCTTTTTAACAATGCCCATCTGCTAAGCATCTGCTAAACATCAGACAGAAATTAAAGTTCACGTACAGACAAACGTTTAAACCTGGAAATTCTGGTCCTCCTCCTCCAGTTTCTTGTATATTTATGGTGATATTACTTAGATCCCTGCAATCACCAATTAACTCTGTCAAGCCGTTGGTATCCTTCATATCAAGGCAAGCTGAAAATGCTTTAATAAACAAAAGACAAATATAGATATAAACACATTCTGGAACATTCAAACACTCTTCTACATAGATACCTAATTTGCCTTGTTAGTCAAGTGTAAAGGTATATCTCCAATATACATTTAATTCTCGGAAACTATATTGTAGGGCAGCACCCAGGTATTCATTGTGCTGCCCTGAGACAGCACTGGCAGTATAGAGGCACATTGCAGGGGATTTTTGCACACCTGAGGCATGCCAGTACTTTCTGATGTCGCACTGCCATAGCGTATTGTTTCCAATGCAAACGCAAAATCTTGGCTTTCAGGGGGCCCTTTTTACTATACAAATTGGCCCGCTATGGCTGTGCTAAGGATATCAAAGTACTACATAATAACACAATCAAACAAATAGTCTATAGATAAAGTCTTAGATATGCCTACCCGGTACATCCTGTGGGAAATGGCAGTCGTCAGCAGTATGTGATTCTGAATGGTGTATGGATATAAAGAATTATGAACAAAGATACATAATTTATAATGTTGACTCAATGAACATAATTTGACACTGTATCATTCATTTACCAAATCCGATGACACTAGAGAGATAATCTAGCGAAACTTTTAATTGAGCTATATGCTACTCAATTTTGCTACTTATATGGGTGAGGTATATGAGCAAAGAGAGTACAATATCATTAACGTTTCAAGATAAAATGAATGTCAACTTCTATTTAAAGAGATGTTACAGCCATCCTTTACCTGTTGGGCAAATACTATTTGCTACCCTGTCCCTGATAAAGTCCTGTGTAAGTACTTCGGTTTCTGCTGCTGGTATGCCACAGGGGTCCAGTGGACAGTTGTCTAGAACATAGAGACTCCTAGAAAGTGAATGGTAATATATCGCTCATAAATCATTGCTTATTAATAATAAAAAGATTTTGATATGTTTATAGTCCAATCACTAAGGTCCATGGAACTATTCATATTCATAGTTATGAAAAGTTATAGATGTATTATTTTGCCAATTTGTCTGTTAATATTTTACACCAAGAAGGTGTGTTATTAGTCTTACGTGCAAATTAGTCCACGGTGTTGAGTCGCCAATCCAGCAACCAAGACACTGTCATTAAATGCACATGCACTCATTGTTTGGAGGAAACAGTCACGCTGTGCACTAGTCATAGCTGCAATGGAGTATTTATCACCATGTTAAAACGACGAAAATTATTAAATATAAGAAGGTTGGAGGTTAATATGATGATCACTATGAATAGCCTAAGAATGATGGACTTGTGCTTAAAATAATTGTGGCACGCTCTGCAAAAAGGAACCTTTGTGCAGGGTGCAGTAAAGTCCCTTTTCGCAGATCACATCACAATTAATGGCCATGACCACAAATATATAGCCATACCTTAAAGCTGATGTTGTACTCTAACCTTTCATTTCTGAATGAATCAGCAGCAATATTGATTAACTTACGGTGGCATTGGCTGATGTCGTTGGAATTGGGGGATATTGTTAAGGATCCCTCCGGACAAGCAACACACTGGTCATTATCCTCATAGCAATCACATGCACAAACTGAAAAAGCAAGAGTGAAATAACAAAGAGCAATCAATCAAGTACCTATTGATTCGGTAAAAATTGTAATTTGTCAATTAAAATATCTTTCATGCGTTCAGCATAGTGTCTGAAAGGGAGGTTGTATATGCATATTCCTGCAGTTCATTGTCACTTGGCAAAGGGCTTCCTTATCGCCACTGTTCAGCGGGGAACTTTTGCCATTAAAGCCAATACGTTACCCATATAACTTATGCAGATTAGAGGCCAGTGGACCGTAGCCATTAGCAAAACAGAAGCTTCCGTACTGACCTGAGCAATTGACATGTGCAGTAGTGTTTGATATGGGTGGATCCTGATACTGATTACACGAACTTAGGTTTGGTTCCCCTCCTTGGCAGTCAAACGTAAGATCTAATACATTTGCACTGGCACTAGTTTGCTCTACATATGCATTTTCTGAAGGTAGAGAAAATAAACTGAAAATAAGTTTAGTAAAATAAAGGTGATGGCATGTTATTATGCATTGTCAAAATATAGATATCAGACGAGAGCCTATGCTTCTAAATTATATGCAATAATCCGAGTGGATATTATGGTCAGAATATCGTTTTGTCTGCCAACAAAGTCAGTCTCTAACATTTAATGGAAATTGTGTTTTGAGCCACCGAAGGAGCTTGCACCAAGTTTACATTACCACTACATCAGTTGGTAACATTACTATCAATGACGTAAGCTAATATCAGCTGTCACTGTTGAATATAAAGCAATCACTTTCTATTCACAATTCACAACAATAATACTATTGTACTAAATTGAATGATTGATAACAAATAAAAGATATTGAATATACACATCCATTGGAATTACCGTAAATTCCCGTGTATAACCCACACCTTGCGTATAACCCGCACCCCGACTTTCGGAGAATCATATAACCCGCATTTGGGTTCTGGAAATTGCTGTTTTAGTACTGTACTGTACTTATAAAAAAAATCGTATTACCCGCACCTAGACTTTGAGAATATTGTATAACCCGCACTGGAGGTTTGGTTATACATGGGAATTTACGGTAGACACTGGTTAAAGTTGAACCATGAAACAATATCGCCATATTGATGAGTTACCTTGGTATCGTATGTACCCTAAGCTGTAGCACACCACATCAGCTTCATTTGAATAAAAGCCACTAGTGGAAACTGGCAGCCAGCCATGTGTTTCATCTACGTAATACTCCACACGTTTCCCAACATATCCTGGTATGTCAACTAGCCGGGCATCTGGGGGAAAAGAGGACGATTTCTAATGAACTAATGTCTGTGTCTAATGAAATCGGGCCAATGTGAACGTCTTTGATCGGGTGCCAGCTTTGAACGGGTACCAGCTTTATTTAGAGCAGATGAAGATATAAAAGGGCTGAAAAGGTTAATGGACGTTATAACACTCTAAATTAGTAATTTTATTCGACCTAAATATCTATCTGCCCTAAATAAAGTGTTTTCTATTAAGCCGATCAAAGCTGGCACCCGGTCAAAGTTGGCACCCGGTCAAAGCTGGCACCCTGTCAAAGCTGGCACCCGATCAAAGACGAAGACATTGGCCAGATCTCATGAGACACAGCCTTATTTCTACCTATTTTGTTAAAAGCCGGTGTAAAGATACATTGTGAACTTAATTGACCATTTAGAAATTGTTCAATTAAAAACGCATTCAGTATTGTTACATATTTTCCCATAACATGCATAGCTCATTATAATTAGGTACCACGGATAGTATGAAGAAACCCTTCCCTGAACGAAGTTGTTAAACTGGTTAGGAAGCTGATAAAGAATGCTGAAGAATGCTGGTAACTATGTTAAGATCTGTTCAGTAGTAAATTTTATATGAATTGTCCAAAAAAAATAAAAGTTTTAGCCATTTAGCATCTTTCATTTTCAATAGCCAATGGGTATGTTTGTCACAAATGCTATACTGCAAATGGTGCCATAGATTGTTAACTGGCAGTCCAATCCTCTTGTAATTCAAAACACATAATACCCATGACATGTCAACATCAATACCATAATAATTTTTTATGAAAATTAACTTTATTTTTTTTCAAGCTTACCAGTATGCTATATAGGATTTGGATAGAAAGATAACTATGATTTAATTTTGCCACTGCACCATCCATAGGATTACTTAGCTCCCTTCACATGATTGTTATAACTATTTTGAACTTCAATGTGAGGGGCGGGGCGAGCATTTTTTTTCAATAATAATATGTTTTTTTAAGGCCGAAAGGCCCCGGGGGGGCCCTGGTGGTGAGCTTGCGAAATACCAGGTTGAGGCATTATATTGTTTTCATTTAACAGGAAGTGAGTACGGGTGCCGCCATTTTGTTTTAAGGGGTGCCGCCATTTTGTTTTAAGGTGTCACAATGTACTATTGTGGTGTGTTTATCAGGGTAATTTCAATGGAATATGTTAGATATTAATAGTACAATGAATTATGATATTGATTTATGGAGTTTATTGCATGATGCTCATACTAAATGGCATATATCAACATATAGAATAATGTATCTATGTTGCTTGGTATCAGTGTATGATATTGCAGAGTTTGTGGTCGTTGTGTGAATATAGTCCTAGTTCAGGCTGGGGCTAAAACATCAGATGGAGAGTAAACCCATAATGTGGTTGGAGACTGCTGAAGTGGGCAGGAACATAGACTTGTCACTCACATGCAGAAGAAAACCGTGAACACCTGTGATAGGCTGAGGCCTGGCACAGGTGTAGCAGGGGGCTGTAGGCGGCTACCATATAGCCGCCGCAGGTGCCCCTCAGTAGCTAGTAGCGAGTAACAGTTCATCTGGAGATGAGCTGCGGCTACTCACCTGGGTCATGGGCGAGGGTAGGCCCGCACCTCTGGAGTTAGGTTGGAAGCATGCGGGGATGATCACAGCATCCCCAGTATCAGGACTCAACAGCTCACTATGGGAATCTCTATATTTTTAACATCACTATACTCATGGAACACATACTGCACTGACCTGCACACATATATTGGTACTTACTGTTGTATCAGATGCTGAAGGTAATTAGCACATCAAAGATACCCTCCAGAGGATGTATGGAGTTGACTGGTTTGTTGGCAATTAGTAATAAACACCATTTATATACAGTTTATGTACCTCTCACTTGTCTTTGGCTAAGGTTGGAGGAGAACTGGCCAGCCTTAGCATATTAGTGCTCTACCAATATAAGAAACTAGCACTATGCTGAGATAGAACTACTAAACACTATAGCACAGCCAAGCAGAACACAACAATTTATGCATATAATGCAAATTAATATTAATCAGCCTTCGATCCTGAGGTTGATCATAAGCATACCTATACCCCCTAACATGGACCCAAGCAATTCAATGGTTCTATTGGTTTGTTGCTAAGACAGCCGGTTGCCTAGCAACAGCTATTCTAATTGTTTATCTGCCTAGCAACACCCATTTCCATGCTGCTGAGGTTGATTATAATCATACCTACCCCCCCTAACATGGACCCAAGGAATTCAATGGTTCTATTGGTTTGTTGCTAAGACAGCTGGCTTCCTAGCAACAGCTATTCTAATTGTTTATCTACCTAGCAACACCCATTTCCATGCTCCTGAGGTTGATTGTAATCATACCTACCCCCCCCCCCCCTAACGTGGACCCAAGGAATTCAATGGTTCTATTGGTTTGTTGCTAAATTGTTTATCTGCCTAGCAACACCCATTTCCATGCTCCTGAAGTTGATTATAACCGTACCTACCCCCCCCCTAACGTGGACCCAAGGAATTCAATGGTTCTATTGGTTTGTTGCTAAGACAGCTGGCTGCCTAGCAACAGCTATTCTAATTGTTTATCTGCCTAGCAACACCCATTTCCATGCTCCTGAGGTTGATTATAATCCTACCTACCCCCCCCCTAACGTCGACCCAAGGAATTCAATGGTTCTATTAGTCTGTTGCTAAGACAGCTGGTTGCCTAGCAACAGCTATTCTAATTGTTTATCTGCCTAACAACACCAATTTCCATGCTCCTGAGGTTGATTATAATCCTACCTACCCCCTGTGAGGCCCCTATCCCTCAAAAGGCCCCTATCCCTCAAAATTGGCCTGTTTGAGATTTAGGGACCAGGTGAAGTCCCTATGTGCTAAATGGCCCCTATCTCTCAGAACGGTTTGAAACATAGGACCCACGTGAAGTCCCTAAGTCACAAATATTTTTAGCATGTCCCTATCTCTCAAAAGCCACTATCCCTAAAAAGTGTCTCCTTGGCTAAATATGTGCAATAGATAGATCATTTATAGGATATTGGATAATATCCCACTACCACCCCACCCTTAGTAACATCCCCTCCCATCTTTTGATAATAGATTACTGCTCCCAAAGTAGGAAAGGGAGTGGTCATTTATTAATTACAGGGTGTTTAGTGGGTTCGGGAGGGGTGTAAAATATGTCCATTTTTTAACAAGAGGGGTCATTTTTTAACAACAGGGGTAGGGGGTGGATTTGGGGGAGGAGAAACAAAAATTGGGCGCTTTAAGGGGGGGGACCAATAAAATTTGGACCCCTCTTAAGGGGGGAATACCGAAACAATTGTATCCCTTTTTAGCAAAAAATGTCTGTACCTATATGGTTAAGGGGTCGGCCATGCTGAATTTTAACCTGCCTGAAGGGGGGACCAAAAAATTGGACCTCCTTCTTTCTATTTCTTTTGGCCAAACCTTGAATGATTGTGTTCTTGTAAGGCATGATTTCTTACTGCAGAAGTATGAAATAGTCCTTACAATTGATTACAAATGCTTTTGCTGGATAGGGGTTTTGAGACTTCGGGACCGTTTGTAGGATAGGGGCCTGACATGTCCCTATGTCTCAAATGGCCTCTTTTTTTCAAATTTTTGTGAGATAGGGGTTGTGTGAATGTGGTCCCTATGTCTCAAATATTTGTGGGATAGGGGCTTTTTGACATTTAGGGACTTCAGGTGTGTCCTAAGTCTCAAAAGGCCCCTATCCCACAAATGTTTGAGGGATATGGGCTTTTTGAGACTTAGGGGCCTCACACCCCCCCCCCCCACCTCCCCTAACAAGGACCCAAGGAATTCATAATAACTCCCATATTTTTGATGCAACAGGGGAACTGACTTATCATGGAACCTTATCATTGGCCACTTCTCCTTTCCCAATTCTGGCAATCCTACCTCCAAAATAATCAGCATCAGCATTTCTTAGCAATACATATGAACCTGTCTCTGTGTTAAGCACTGACAGTGCTAGTCCTACTAAGTAGGACTCATAACATTCTCCATAAAACTACATCTATCTAATTCTTTAAGAAAGCTGTTGGTGTACTCAAAATTAGATAATCACACAAATACATGTTAATATATATTTGGAAGAGAAGGTCAAAGTGATCCTTTGAGTTATGATTGTCAAAATCAGGCAAGGGAAAGTTTCCATAAGTTCCATGATAAATCGCTAAGATAATGGTATGCTGCTGCACTGGTGGCCACCTAGTGGCTGTATATTACACTAAATCCCTGTAATGGCACATTTTCCCCTGTTGTGTCACATCTGTCAGTTATATCATCCTCCCCCCTGTTTATATGGTGTCTTGAATGGGTCCCCTACAAATATACCAACCATGTAGACATTATGTTCCTTCAAATGCAAGAATTGCGGTTGTTGCCGCGTATAAAAATGCCTGAGGCATTTTTTTACGCGGCAACAACCGCAATTCTTGTTAACCTATTATTTTCTATTAAATGCTACAAAATTAACAAATTTAAATTTTTCTTTTTCTTCCCAGGGACCACAGTGAAGCCTGATGTGTATCCTAATCAACGGTGCTGGTATATTTCATGTACAATGTATGGTGCAATGGGAAATCCAGTTTATATGACAGAGAGTCAAATCAGGTGCAGTAAAATAGGTGACAAAACCTGTAATTTGACCCAAAGTGACCCCCAATGAAGACCCATTTGCACATGCATAGCAAGTACAACCTACTTAATACTAATGATATTTCAAACGGGCAGATCCATATCTTTCTATTGAGGGGTTTGAGATTTCTGTACATTAATTTTACTGTTCTCTGGAGGCTTGTAAAGATTGACATTTCTTTTCTGAGGATCGGCCATTTCGCCGCTATGACTCGCTTATGCGAGGTACCTATTATAATCTTAGAGTTTCCTGAGTGTATGTAAATGAGAGCCCTCGAAATACAGGGCTAGTGCTTTTCTATGGCGGGAAACCAGGGCACCTTTTGCTACATATGGATCCATAACTACACTCAATACACCCAATCAATGCCTTACACATTGTCATGTTATCCAGTTTAGCGTCAACTCTTAGTTAAAGTTCTACCAGGTTGTCTGCCCATTTTCAAGGAAAATACATGTCCAATTAATTTGCCATTTGAGGAGTATGTTTATGATAACATGGACATAATCTAAATGACTACTATGAAAACTTAGAAAAATTTAGCTGGTATTGTATCTTTAGGTCTTGTTACATGTGTCTTATGTTTGATCCTTGGTAGTGTAGTTGTTCCTCACATTATCTGCTTTGTCACTTTAGCAGACAATTTACATCAAGAAGTTATGATGTGGTAGACACTCAACTTTTCCGTTACTTCTATAGATCAGATTACCATCCCTTATATAAATCTGACAGCTGTGTGAGTGTATACCTCATTTATAAAGGGTATACCTATGTACACATTTTGCTTAGCTTATTTATAAACTGCAGCATTGCGACCTGACTTTAAAACGAATCATCGATGTGCATCCTTGCCTATACACTTTCAATGCCATTCATCACTCACCTGCTCTGCATGGACTGTGCTTCAGGAAGTCCCATGCTTGTTCAAAACCGCCTTCTAGGCAATTCGGAGAGGCTGTTATTATATCTAAATAACATTCTATGAGGATGTTGATATGTCTGAAGTATTGAAAGTATTAAAGTATTGAAATAAGATATATGTTATCCTAAAAGCAACGTTTCAGAAGCCAACATCGTGGTGAACTGTGCATAGAAATCAATGATTTAATTTTGCTACTGGTATCTGAATAATCACAATACAATAATAATGTGTTGTATTTTAGAACTCGGTTAATTACACATATTTCTCAATGTACAGCTATTCACGCCATTCATTAGTGATGGCTACCGTCCACTGGAGAACTTCGGTCACCTAACCCCATACATTTCCTATTGCAACTTTGGCCAATGAGAGCCCAGTGGATGATGGCCATACTTTTACATACATGCATTTTGTCTTCAATGATGCCCCTGATGCAAGAAGCCCTGATGATAGAGCACAGTTGTCAAGATCTGTCAGTGTCACATCATTTAGGCATACGGAGAACTCTGGAACAGAAAAGATGATAACTGATTACCGCATGTGCGTGGCATAAAGGGACATATGAAGTACAAAATGGGAACGACACCTGTCTCCTAATGGACATTGTCCTCAGGGGAACCTCGGCTGATTAAGCCCATACATTTCCTATATACCATTGGCCGATAAGAGCCCAGTGGACGGTGGCCATTAAAGAGTTAACATAATTATCACCTAGGATCACCTGATGTAGACGCATATCTGGTCAAAACGTTGTGATCAAATATAAAGCTACAGAAAATAAAAATGAATGAAATTGACTGTTTCTAGTCCTAGTTGTGTCTATCATATAAATATCAATACAAACATGGTACTGATATATTTAAAATGCAGGTACAGAGCTAAGAATTTTTAGGAACTATGATTATACATTTATGATGAACATGTTCTCGCTTGCATAGTTCATACTCTACTCTTGTCTCTTGTGTTCTTGAAGTTGTTTATGTAAATGAGGAATTACCTGGGTAGTGTTCTTGGATCCGGCATTGGCGCGTTTCAATAATGGGGAACCCTTCATTTTGAATTTGACTTTGCTGACCAGTATCCAACCAAAGAAAGGGAACTAGTAGATAAAAACAGCAGGGTTAAATGAGTCAAAGTGGGAGTTATGTCAATCATATTTATCCAGCCATTCAGAGAAGGGCCAAGCTAAATGCTAACTATAAAGCCGATTCTAGAATAGATTTGGTTCGTGAAAATGGTAAGGTTAAAGATTGATTTTCCATGGACTTTATAATCATACACATTTCTTATCTCGGTGATGGATGTACATACTTTTCCCCTTATTTACTTCCAGTACAGTTATGAAAAAAAAGATAGCAATACCCCATTCTCCACTGCTGATATGATACACATAGCCTAAACAAGTTATGATACACAAATTATATCATTAGATTTCTTGAGTCAATAAAATCATAATCCACAACACAAAAGACAAACGTACACTGTGTTGCTCTCAGCGTGGCACTACTTTGGACAGGATCTTGTGGAGTCTCAAAATCTGGAAACACCAAACAAAGATAATTCTGTAGATAACCTGAACAATTGTTTCTCCTTAAAATCTTATAATTATTCTCATAAGATATTGGTAAGATAATGTTGATCCAATATGGTATGCAGAATTAACATGATGTGCTTTTGGTAGTGATAAATGAACATTATATATGAATACGAACCTATGTTCATGACAGAACACTGTCCAAATTCCCATCCATCTCGAAGATCCCTTAATATTGCAGTATTAAGTGCACTATTATCTGGTATATTGCAGTTAGTAAATGAACATCCGCCATCGTAAAGATAGGCATACCTAAATAGAGATAAGCATTGTATTTATAATTAAACTTTACCTCAGGGACACTGATTAAATACACCAATAGATATAATGACATAATCAAAACCAATACTTAAGCATAGATATTAACATAAAAATGAACGAGTAAAAATACAACTGGATGTACGACGACGAGTTTGGGTGTCCGTATCGCACGGTGCACATGACTGCGCAGCAGGAGTGCGCACCGTGCGATGCGGACACCCAAACAAGTCGTCGTACATCCAGTTGTATTTTTACGAGTTCTTTTTTTGTTTTATTATACCTAGCATATGACATTACGATAAAGACAACCTGAATTGATCAATATCTATCAATATCTGTCAATATTAGGGAGTATTTGCCGTAGTAAGGTTGAATGATGCTGCAGTCGACTTTTCCGTATCGCACACGTTGTGATACAGAGGTCCGTATCGCACATGTAGCAAGTCCGGCGGCTCTATGTTGTAGGAATAGTAATGCCATATGCTAGGTATAATAAATGACAAAAATTATGATTCATTTAATGATGTCGTAGTATTTCGATTTTGACTACTTACATACAGGAAAGTTCATCAAATGATATTGCTTCTGCAGTTGCATACACATCACTACTGTTCAGGCATGCTGCGAAAGTACTGAAGATGCAATCCCGTTGTGCAGCTGTTATCTCTACAAAAATTGATAATTCGCAATTTGCAAGGAAGTTATTAAAGGGGTATAATTTGTTGGTGTACATACAAGTTGAGCTCCTGCTGAGTTCTCTCAGTAGGTCTTATACGACGCACACACACACACACACACATGTAGGGGCTAATTTGTATTGCCCTACAGGGGAACCTGTTTGAAGCTGGGGCCGGTAGGAGTCATCAGGGGGTGGGGCGGTAGTAAGAGCAGCTGCATTAACTCACCAACACCAAGACAGTAGAGGTTTTTTTTCTATTTAGGGAACGGCCAAATTTCAAAAGTATGACAGTTTGGACAATGATAAAACTGAATTTTAGAATGTTTTACTTTAAATTTATTTTACCTATAGATCTATAGATCAGATATTCCCAAAGATGTCACACCGTTTTTAGTTACAGGTATGCACTAAAGACATAGATATTCAGGATAATCTGAAATATTGACCAGAGCTCTTTACTCTACTATATATGAGACCCCTGCGGGTTCACAAGTTCTTCCGCCTTATATATAATTCATAGTCTGTCTTTGAGGTAATTTGCCAAGACACTCTTACACAACAGTCTCACATTACTGCAGGAAATTATGCGAAAAATGGAGAAATTTGGCTCAAAATCCTTTAAAAAAAAGTGGTAAAAGAAAGAGATCGACCCGACTAACTTATTTTTTTACCTGGACACAACTATTTTCTTTGACCTAAGAGCTTATTTGATATGGGTTTATAGTAAGGAGAATATGTTATGCTAGCATAAGTACCTGATTTACGATTGTTGATACAACATCATAGAATCATAATTATTTTCAGATAAGGTTCATGGAATTTTCAAAATTCATTCATAAAATTCATTCATAAAATGATTTTGAATAATAAAACATAAAAGGTAAGCTTATAACATTGAAAAAAAATACAAAATAGGAGTGAGACTAATACCATATGACACAATATCAATAAAACATTGAACCACTGGGTAACCGATATGCAATATCATAACTTGATTCCTCAATATACCTACCATAGCACTGGTTGCTTGAAGTCGCAGCACTCCGCACAGTGTGCAAGCCATTAGGGCAGGGTAGGCACAATCCAGTCTCCTCATAGAAATCACACACACACTCTATTTTAAAGTTAAGCAAAGAACATAGCTGCTGTTCATCTGGCTTCAAATTGCCACCGTCCAGAGACACATAAATTGGCTGTATACATATAAAGTTACCATATATTTCCTATGTAAATATTATATAATAGACGTATCCAGCGGCGTTATGCTCTGTAGACCGTGGCCCTTATTGTAGATTGTATTCATAAAGAGAAGATCGTTATTCTTATTTACTGAATCAACTTATGATATGTCAATACTTTCTCTGACTAATTCAAATTAAAAACAAATTTAATTCAAAATGTAGTGCACTGTTTATGAACATGGAGTAGGATGCATAAATAACTTACCACTACAGGTTACTTGTGCAGACATATTTTGACTGCAAGGACTATTTTTATAGCAGCCGTCCGACAAAAATTGTGCACCACCATAGCAATGGTAGCTGAAATCTGTGACCAGACTAGGGCTTGGGTGCTCTACTGAGGTACCTTTGAAATAATAATCAGCACACTAAATGATTATTCGGTTATTACCTGTGAGTGGTTGCATTAGTCATGCATAGGGATATATAGATTTCAAGTGTCCTCATGCATTGGGCACAGAATCGGCCAAACTGTCATCAATCTAATTCATAAGATTATGACGTGCTAAGAATATATTGATATCTTAAGCTAACCTATCCATATCATTCAGCCCTATTAGTTTTAGATTTATCTGTTTGAAAATGTTCGAAAAGTCAAGCTTGTTCATTGGGGTTTAAACACAAAAGTAGTCACTACATTCACTGTGCACTGTGAGTTCCTATCCACTTCTTCTTGTCTCTAAACACCTATTCATAATTATTTCTAACTATTGTGTGATCAATTTTCAAATGAGTGCATACTTAGATAACTTAGCGTTTTGCAAATGACACCGGCTGTGGCAGCATCAAACTGATCTGCACACAGAGGCATCCAACCACTTGTATCATTCACATAGTACTCCACACGTCTTCCTTCATAACCGGCTACATCTACCAGACGCACTTCTGCAATACAAGCATTAAGTCTGTATCGGTTACTCGTAGAAGCTATACCGTAAAACCTCGCGTATAAGCCTAACTCGCGTATAAGCCGCACCCCTAACTTTGATCGATTATATAAGCCGCAGAGGGGGTCTGAAAATTGTTAATTTGGTACTGTAGTATACTTATAAAAACTCTCGTATAAGCCGCACCCTATATAGGCATGTTTGGTATCAAAAGAAAGCTGAGTCTGATTCGCGTACTAGCCGCGGCTTATACGCGAGGTTTTACGGTATTCATTGTGTAGATTTTAAAAGAAAAAATGGACATTAATTAATTTTAAATGCACATATACCGATAGTAAGGAATGTGGGTCTATAGTACATTTTTTGTCCTGATCTGTGTTTCTTAAGAAAATCTTCAATGTACATATATATATATATTATGTATATATACTTGTAGTCATAATTTTTTTTTGTACTTTAGTCAGTTTGGCTTGGAGTATCTATTAGTATCTTTCTCAAAAATGGCGTTTTAATTTATTTATTTTTCTTAATAAGCCTTTTGATTTTTCTTAATTTATGTGGCCTTTCTACATTTAACTCGTGTGTGTGGCCTGAGCTAAATTTCTTATTTCATTAGTGGTAAATTTTATTAGATTACCATCGCACAAAACCTGCACCACAGATATTCCCGTTGTGTGTAACTGCAAATAGTTAACAGGACAGTCTTCATGCTTTGTGTGTGATGAGTTGCAAGTGACATCAAAAGGATATTCTTCAAAGTTGTTGGTAATTTCATCTGCACTTTGGTCATAATATGCATCTCGGATGACATGTCCTCTCCAAGCTAAAACAAGGTTTTTCCGACAAAATAAAACATTGAATGAATTATCTGAGATAACTTTAAATTTGAAAGAACTGTGTAAGTAATACCAGCCAAATGATACATAGTGTGAACATTTTCAATTGACATTCTCATAGCTTGCCCATATAGTCTAGAATTTCAGACGCATATCATTTAATTGTCAATACAGTGAAATCGCGATACAAGGAGGGCATTTTTTGGCGAGACAAACTGGTTCTTTTAAGCAATGTTCCTTGTAACCAATACTTAACAAAGAGAGAATGGGCAATTTTGGCAATGGAAACATGCTCCTTATAAGGAGAGGTTCCTCATTATCAGCCCTCTTTATAGCGATAATTTACTGTAATTACTTTCACATGTAAATTTGAATAACAAGCATAAACATGGGGGAAAATATTACCTGGACGTCCGAATTGTTTGCATACTACATTAGTTTCAGCAGGCTCCCAGACAAGAGCATTTGGGTAATACCAATTTCCAGCCCAAAGTTGTACAAATCCGCGGACAGCATAGTATAAAAATGCCTCTTCAACATGACTGATAAAGTCCCGAACCCGATCTATAAAAAAGTAGAAATAAGGGAGTGCTTATTTGTTAACAACAGGGGGGGGGTGCTGGTGGATTTTCGCGTGGAGCAAGGGGTCAGAATCAACTGCCCCCGTCACCCCTGTGTCGAAAATCTGTGCATGTACGGGCCCTTTAAAGCATAACACTCAGGCATTTTCGTCCACGACACAGATTCCCAAGCAATATCAAACGTATTAGACATCACACCATTCACAGTCACTTATACTTATAGGAGTTTCACTTATCTGAGCGATGTGTGAACATGTATCACATTACGAAAGGTAAGATTAAACACAACAAATTGAAGAAAAACGTAGTGTGTACTTACCGTTGCAGCTAGCCTGAATTGGAAGATGGACCTCTCGTGGACTGCTTATTGGACCTGGACAGTCAGGTGTATCAACATTACAGTGATCCAGCAAATTATTGTATGGGTAATCACAGGACTTTATGTCATAGAATCCAGAAAACCGGGGGAAGAAGAGAACATTAAAGCCAATGTGTTCACCACCTGATGTTGAAACAAAAACATGGATAAAATATGGAAATTACAACAAAAAAGGAAATAATGATAGGAACATTTCCAATTACAAATCGTTACACTTAAGTCTTGAATTCTATTACAGTATTTAACACTCTCGTTTATTTTGAACAATATCGAAACATCGTTACTCAAACATGATTGTACTTTTTACTATATTATAAAGTAATGATTTTTCCCCTGAATAACTTTAATGGATATCACAAAGATATCTTAAAGAGAAAGCCAGTTTTTTTTTGCTGTTTTGATATACGTATGGACTAACCTGGGTAGCCGGCATGTCTACAAGCTGTTTCTACTATGTTATTATCAATGTCATCACATGAAGTAACTTCATACTCCTCAGTCCTATACACTAGAGTGATAGTATCGAACATGGTCAAACGAGCCTCACCTTCAAAGGTAAATAACAGTTGTTTAATCTAGAGGGTTGTCAGAGTAACGGTTCTGTACAAACTAACCCTTTAAATTTAGTAAAATTGAATTTGCAGTTGATCGTTGTAGGTTGTATCATAGGGTTGTTCGACTAGAAATAATTATCTACCTAAATCGACACATTAGCTTATTATGTGAAAACTAATTTTCATGACTTACTTGAACAGACAACTGCAGCATATGTAGGTGTAGTACACGGTATACTGTCTTGATAACAGTCAAATATGTTTGCTTCGGACCCAGAACATTGGAAAAAAGCCCTGTACGGGATGCCTCCGTCCATTACCTCTAGGTGGTGTCCCAACTGACAACCTTAAATGAAACAACATGTTGCTATAATGTTGGTGAGTCCTTCACAAAATCCTCGGTGCACTCCAATGATTTCTAAATTAGATATTGTATCTATCAGCTTTTGCTGTATTAAATCGCCAGTGGAGTCCCACCAAGAAGTCGCTCGTAAAATAGGGAACAGATAGTTCATGGAAGAAATGGGGATGAATAAACAGTTATGATTTGTTCATTGTTCATATACAGACCACTTGCCTGTACTATTTCCTGCATCCCTCTGATTTATTTATGATTGACTCTATATTACACGGTACTTGCACACCCTTTGGACACCCCAGTAAACAAAAAAAGTTATACAACTGTAGGGGTTGCGGAAAACTTAGTCATTGGATTGGCCCTGAATCGAATCACAGACCTCTTGCACCGTTGACAAGCATCGTAACCAATACACTACCAACCCGTGTCTGACTGTTCTCCACTCCCTACGTTACTGGATCGGAGATATTACTGATCCCCTACACAACGTTATAACATAACGTTTCCCTATGGCTCCTTATTATGGCAAAATGTTAAATAATGTTAAAAACGTTATTTTGATGTAAAAATGTATTTTTGTTACCTGGTGCTAGACATTTGACAAGGTCTAACGTTATAAAATACTGTATGATTAGCCGCTAGGCCAAATAGTATCACTTTATATTATTATTGGTGTCACTCACTTCGCCCTAACCAGTAACCTAATGCATCAGTTTCTACTTGTGTCCATCCGTCTCCACATGTAGTGTTCCAGCCATATTCAAATACTTCAACAGCTTGGAGACTTGGTATAGAAGAATCTGCAGCTCTTATGACATCTGAAAATAATTATGATGTTTATGTCACTAAATTATAATATATCACTTTGTATCATTATCATTATCATGGTGTATTCAGGTATTATGATGTACAGTTAATGGATCATCTGAATGAGGAGTAAATAATATCTAGTTCTTTTTAATGTGTGGCTTCCCTATCATGCACCATTTTAAAAGTAATAATATAATATTATTATAATTATTACATATTAATTATGTGTGTATTCAGTAGAACCAATAAGTATGACATTAATGAATAAATAATTTCATTTGATGGATCAACCCTTATTAGTGACACACTATTATTTAGACAAAACATGAATGCAGTTAAGTGTTTAGAGATGGTGTGTGTAGGAAATAGATGTAGGCTTCTGTCTTACTGCATTCCATGTCGATGAACGTTAAATTCAATTCACAGCCACTGGACGACAGTCGTTGTGCAGAGGAGTAAGTAACTGGCATGCACTCATTTAGAAGCAACTCTTCACCAGTACATGAAATATTCTGGATTATAATACTCGGCTCACTGTATTCGGAAGTGCTAGTTGCAACTGCAATGTAGGTGAAGATTATCATTTTATAATTCATCTACTCACACATTATTGCATTAAGCTATGACTGTATCTAAACTAAAAATATCATTATCCTATCATGTCTTAATGGATCATGTTTTAAATTGCATTAGCTTTTATTAAACAATATATAAATGGCTAGCGAACGCTATGCAAAGTCGATTAGTCCAATGGGGACCTGTAACATTTTATTGTTTTCCTGCTTACCGAAAGCGCTGCTGTAGTCTGTGTATTGGTCTACAAGAATATGAAAATATGATAAGGCCAAAAAAAAAAAAAGGTGTGTTTCAGGCAACATGGTCAGAATTTCAAGGGTAGGTAGGTCGGATTTTTTTTTTTTTTTTTTTTTTTTTTTTTAACATAAAGAGAACCAGGAATGAGTCGCGAATGGAGAAATCAACTCGCGACTCACCAGAATGATTCAATAATTCCTCTATTGACTAGGAATATCAAGAAGTTATTGCATATTCCTCTTAAAAGCCATTTTCTGAAGTTAATCAATTATTCAGGCCTCTGAGGTCACTGGGAGCTTGTTTTTCTTGAAAGAATTAGTAAAAATAAACAATAAAAATCAAAAATAAACAATAAAAATCAAAAAAAAAAAAAAAATCTCCAAAAATTGGGAAAAAAATGCTAGGGTCGGCCCTTTTTTTAATCTAGGGTCGGGTTGCCTGAAACACACCTTTTTTTTTTTTTGGCCTAAATGATATGTAGGCTGAGTCGATACACATACTAACCGTTTGATCATCATGAAGAAGAACAAGATACATTTTTAACTACATTTATCAGAATTGGAATTACATTTGTCATACTTTCAGGACTGGTGTCTATCGCCTATGGCTTAGTGATATTTGAGCAAAGTACTATCAGTCTGATGCAAATACGTGTACATTTCAATTCCACCATCTTTGTTGATTTCATACAGTACGGTGTGTAAAATTCGACATAATCTTTTGGAATAAGAGTTCTTTTTCATCTATTCCAACTTTGATACATTTTATAAATTTATATCTTATCCATGGATATTATACACAATAGTAAACTGTTAATTATATGTCTTTGTTAATCAATAAGTATATTTAGATGGCTTACTCAAGTTTCCCACAACATGAAGGAATCCAAGATGGCGACAGACAACTTCTGTCAGAGCAGAACTGGGTAAACCACAAACTTCTCCCCATGTTCCGTTTTGCCAAAACTGTAGGCGACCGAAGTGAGGCCGTGGCGAATCATACAGTCGGACATCCGCTACATGATGAAAGAAAGGACAAAGAACACCTAGATATAACATGCAGTCCACCCTCATTTCGTCGAACCTTTATGTCCTCGAATCCCTTACTTCCTCAAACAGAAGGTATGCAAATGGCCTTTTGGACTTATTTCCTCGGATAATTTGCTTCCTCAGTTATCTTTCCTTGGATTTTCCAAACTTGAGGACGTGAGGGCTGACTGTTAGAGGATTTGTATTACCGATGAGATTCCAATTACTCATCTGGTTGTATCTTTTTTTTTTATATATGCCTATACTTTACCAAGGCAGAGATGCTGTTAAATATAATTATAGGAGGTTTCCGTTATTTTCTGTTTCATGTACCAGTTGTAGCATGTATTATGTCAAGCCTTATTCTCATTTTTGGCATCCAATAAAAGTATCATATAAAAGCAGGAATAGCAAGATTGGGTGCTTAGCTTGGCCTGATTCTGACAAACTATGATAGCCAAAACATAGCCCTGTAACTTACCTATACAGTCCTCTCCATCCTCATGGTAACCAGCATCACAAGGAATAGCAAAACCTCCTAGCTGGAATTGTAAGATTGTAATCACGGTTTACACTGCCATTTTCAAAGGTTGAAAGTAACCAAATATGTATGCATTATATGTATGTATATATATACCAAATAGAAAGTTGGGTTGCCAATTCGAAAACTGACAGTAGATTAGTTGAAGTATATAATTATATGTTTTCCATGCATTGGATAGCAGAAGTGCAACAAAGCTCAGATGAGGCAGACAGCCAAAAATGACTACAACTGTAATTGTACATCGTCGTGGGGTTCATTTATACATTGTAGAACATAGTTTAACTTTAGTCACTAAACAAGGTCTAGCCTAACACATGGCTTATTATTTAACTTATGTGGCTTTACTTACAAATGTGTGGAAACATGTGACGAGGATCAGAATGAGTTCTGCAAGATGGCGCTGAGACGTAGGTGTATCCATTGTTACAGATGTTACACACCTACAGAAATAGAATATATGAAGCTGTATGGTAATATTGGTAATTTTTTGTTGACTTTCTTAATTCTCTGTAGATTTAGATTTAACCTTAGTAACCTCTTATACCAGGAGGCTCATTCAGAACAACTGACGCGGCCGTAGGGAACTGGTGATGTGGTGAAAGTTGTTTGGCGACCACTAGTAAAAAGTATTTCACGAGAATTTCTGTTGAAATCTATAGTAAATACCACATTTTGCCGAATACAAATACTCTCGTTAACGAAAATCGCAATATGACGACTGACGAGGCTGTTCTGAAAGAGCCTCCAGTCATATCATTATCCTTTGTCAATATGAAGTCGTCACGTTTATATCAGAGCAATTGTTTCAAAATACTTGATAATTTTTTTTTTTAAAGCCATTTATCATTGGTTATACAATATTCGTGGATACTTGGCCGCCCTCAATCTCGACTTTGAGTTAAATCTGTATAAGAATATAATTATGTGTTCACATTAAGTATGAGAATACATTGGATGTGTCCGTAATAAAACACATGGTATATAAAACAGCAGAGAAGAAGACATCCTGAGTCGTACTTTTTCAAATACAACAATACATGCACAAGGTAATATACAGCGAGTAGAATGAACTCCCATTCTTAGTTCTGTTATCAATCAACAGAGGGCGACCCTATCTGAGCCTCACATCTACCCATCACAGTTGCAGGTCGAGCATCAGCTTTGTGGAATACCCTTTGTGCGCAGTTCAGAACATTCAGTTTTCAAGTCATCTTTATAACATGTATCCTGAAATCCCTAAAATGGGGAGCTAAGGTGGGGGGGGGGCCATATTGTTGGGGAGGTGCTAGTATAAGAGACATATCACATTGTGTTTCATATCTTTATTTTGGCATAAATCTATTACATGTGTAACGTGTCTTGAATACAGCCAACGATGTGCCAGAGTGATGTTTCAACATAATTATAAATACATGTATAATGTTATAGATAACCATACCTCACACAGGTAGACGCCTGGGGCACATCTAAACCCCTCGTGCCCTTATACCCCTGGTTTGTGATAGATATATCACGGCCACAGACTACTTCAGTGTGAAAAATCCTAAAGGAGACTTTGCGTGAATCAATAATGCAAGAGGTGATCTAAAACAGAGGAAATCTCTATGAAATTACAGGAATATATGAGGATTAACAAATTCATTAACTTTTAGGGAGTGTTATCCGATATTGTGGCCTATAAATGAATTCAAAGGAGTTGAAAGCACATCTTTATTTCGGTATTAGGTAAGATTTATGAAAAATACAGAGATCTAGGGCATTGGGACACTTTTACAAATATGGGAGGAATGATGGGGGGTGGTAAGGGCTAGACGCCGGGGGGAGGGGGGGTTAAACTCATCCACTTATCAGGGTATCAATTTCAACTTGTTTATCACAGGCACATGCTTTGGGGAGACTAATGCAAGTTAAGACGAAACAGTGTAAGCATCTGCACAATTCTGCTCTACTACAAACAGTGTGACAGCGCTATAGTTCCATTAGCCATCGCAAATCGAGAATAACACCTTGAGATCGGCTTGTAGGCATCTTCCGAGGCGAACATGGTTATAAATCAATATGACACAAAGGTTACATACACTTGATGCCCCATAGCACGTTATTGTCAGGACCTGGTGGTCATGGGTCAGTGGGAAACGTGACCACACCCACCCTGTAGTGTGGTGACGACAATATTATATTTGAATGTGAAACCCCCGTAAAACCCCTATACCCTTGTGCAGGCACTCTGGAATGCCCACTGCACACTGATATTTGTAGGATCCCTATACGTCCATTCTCTCAGTCACTAGTGCCTAACCTAGTTAGTCATTTTTTGTCTCCATATACGACCAATATAGATAAGTTATTATTGTCAGGTTGGTCACTACTGACCAACCCACCTTAGTCTTTTTAGTTCCAGGGGGAGCCACTGAGTGGTCATCACAGGTGGCCCCAACTAGTGGTATACAAATACAACACACCAATGATGGACCTAGGTTAGCCACTACTGACTGACCCCTTGGTCACTTTTGAATATAACTTTACAATTGTGACTAACACTCATATGACCAACCTGGGTTAGTCTGTACTGACTAACCCTTTCAACCTATGGATTTTCAGTGCAGTGGCCTGAAAGTGCAGCCAAGCGCAGCACATGAAGCTGGCTCTGCATTTGGGAGGTTCACTAAGATGAGCCTCTGGGTGTATCTGATTGTTCAGGCCATGATACTGATAGGTCTATGATAACATGCAATTGCATGTTCATTAGCTTTTATAGAGGGCTATTTGATTGTACGCATTTAACATGAGTTAATGGCCAATGGAGAAAATGACAACTCTCCTAATGGGATGGTTACTTTCTATGTTATAGATAGAGTTCATAAAAGAAATAGCCAGGAGACATTAAAAACAAGACAGGAGAGTCCTATACATCCTAAATATTGTGTGTGCCAAGTTACAGCATCCTGCATGGATGCTCGGTGATTTCCCAGATATCACAAGATCGCACATTGGCTTCTAGTTCCCTACGTGGCTGTAGCTTAGATTATGACATCAAAAAAGGAAATAGGGTGTTTTATACAAAACCTATGCAAATTTAAGAATATAAATAGAGATCCATATGCATAAGGGTCTGGCCAAGTGACTGGATGGCCACACATCTACTCCCTGTGTGTTTAGGCCTACTCAACTGGTGCCAATCTCTCACAGGTGCCCCTGTGCATTTCCATAACCCTTCATGTTCTGATCAATTAATCCACCTCTACACGTGGTAGGAGGATGATAAGATTGGTGTGGAAATGAAATACTGAGGACAATCATGTAGCATGATAAAATACCGAATCTGCGCAATGCAAACAAAATATATCCAAGTGCCTACCTTTTGTTCTCACATGGCACCTGATACTATGATAGCCAACGGGCTATGGCCAGTGTGGTATTGGTAGATATAGCTCTCGACTAGGTTACCTGGTTACCTATGTGTCATTGAAAAGTTAAAACAAAAGTTAACTGCAATGCTCCCTTCTATATTCTTATCATATTTCCAACCAGTGAAAAGCGCCCCTCTCTATGTGATTTCATGGTCATGGCCAGGACTATTAGGGTGTGTGAGAGTTTCTAATTGCTTCGATTTATAGGAGTTCGGCCCGGGGGGGGGGGGGGGGGGGCGGACAAAGCTCTGAGCTGAGCGATGTGGGGAATATTATAGAGCTTTTTGAGTCTGGCCTTGGTCGTACCATAATGCAGTATAAAAGATAGGGTACAATGCCGGGTCTTATTCACAGATTCTCCTGGGTCAGCTGCACAAGAACCACCAATATACTGCATTCTACCTTTTATGGGGGGGGGGGTCATTTTACACTCTGTGTATTCCAAAAACCATACATCAGGCAGGAGGACCACAGCTGTGTCCCACTCTTATTCCCTGTCGTATATATTACATATTCATTACCTTACTTCTAGAGGTAGGGACACCTGTAGCGCCGTTTGTGCTCTAAATACTGCGAGTTTTTAGACCCGAAGGGCGTCTTTCTCTCTTTCTAGAAACATCAGTGATTCCTTGCAAGTCAATATTCTTAACTCCCTCCATCCAACCTATCATTAGACGACCTGGCTTTGCCCTGGGACAGTAAGAATTGGGTCCTCAAATATAGAACACAAGTCACTTAGGGATATAAGTCATCTATTACTGTAGCTGGGGGGCTTGGTGGATTTTCCTACATCAGCACTTTCTTTTTCAGACGCACCCCAGCCAGTTAGCCGAAAGAGATCTCCACCCACCCCCACCCCCCACCACCACACCCCTAAGTTCTTCTTTTACAAAATGGCCCCTCAAACATAGCTTGGATTGACGCTGGTCACGACTACTTTTAAATGGACCATACTCATTAACTTTGAACCCCCAGAATGGAGGGTTAATCTTGTTTTGGCCCCCTACCGAGGGCCCTTTTTTCAATATGACCCAACCCTCCCCTATAATTATATCCACAAACACCCCCCCCCCCCCCACACACACACACACAACTGGCAATAAATGAATCTTCCTTTAGAGCCTGTGGCGCTGAGCAAAGATACAGAGCCTATGACATGTACAGTTGGTGTTAGATGAGGCGCACCAGATACCCACTATAACTGCTAGTGCATGACAAGAACAGTAACTGTGCTTGGAGAATACAATCCGCTTGGAGAATGAAACAAGCAGGTCTTGTCTTTTCCAACACCTCTACCCCACAGTATTTGTGATAGTACACACGTATAGTGTAACAAATGTCATGCATCATATATCATATACCAGTGTGCGTTAGAAAATGTGTTAATCAAAATAAGGAATCATTGATAAGTGAGAAAAGTAGGAATAAAGAAGGAAAAGTAAAAAGGTAGAAAAAAACACTACTGTAGAGTTCGTCTTTATGTAATTCGATTAAATAAGGACTCGAACCGCAGTTTTCATGTAGAGATGCAAGAACACAGGGTTTATTAGTCGTTCACCTGTACAACAATGCTAATCCTTGAAGTATATGAGGTTCGATCAATGTATGTTTGGCTTTCAAATAACTTTCTATATATTACACAGTCAGAGACCTGAGAAGGTCTGCCAGAGCAAGGGGGTGAGGACAGCTTATATACTGTCCGCCTCCGATAGGGGTGCCCCCTGGCTCCGGCCGCCCGAACTACCTTGTAGGCGTTCGATTACAATACTAATATTAGTGTCCCTACACCACCCCCCCCAGACATTACATACGCTTACGCTTTTAAATATATGTACAATATAATATAAACTCATACAACTGAGTTTATTTTAGTAAAGCGTTATGTTACGTCGTGAACACAGTAGGGTATATAAAAATATACAAAACTAATATTATTTACATAGGTGGTAATATATCCGAACGGCTCGACACATTTCGAATGATTAAGGACACTTGTATAGTATACATACAAACATATATAGATTAGCGACTAGAACAATTTGACATCTCTCATGACAAAAAAAAAACACAGGATCAAAAAAACTGAAGATCCGGGCAGCCATCCTAACCTTTTTCAACATTGGTTAGGCACGAAGTACCATCCCTTCGGAAGGACTCGGGTGTGTGGTGCTCTCCTCTTCAACAGCCGTCCTGTCCCAAACTGGACAGGCACGTTCATTCGAACGGGTTAGTGGTGCTCTCCTCTTCATTCTCGTACTGCTGCCTTTGTTCTAACTGAACAGACACGTTCTTCCGAACGGGTGAATGGTGCTCTCCTCTTCAGATGTCTGGTCACCGTATTCATCTTGCGTACTTCGGTTACTGCTGTTTGATGGTTCAGTAGACGTTCATACTACACTAACTCGTTCTCTTTCGAATATCAAATCACTCCTATTTTCTTACTCTTGAATCGTGGGCTCACCCTTCCTCACTCTGGTTCTTTAGCAGTTCCAGAGCGGATTCGCGGGTGCCATCCCACTCGTCCAAGAACACTCCAAATACCTGCTGGAACTTGACGTTCATAGCCTCGTTCCGGTCATTTGACTCCTGCAGGCGTTTCTGAGCCAAAGCAGTCCGTGATGCGGCTAGCTTGGCTTCGTTCCGAATTTTATTCGTTTCGGCGGCCAGAAGCGCCTCATTATCTTTTTCCAGGTTCGTTCTGGTTCTGGCCTCCTGTTCAACCAGAGAGCGGGCAAACAAGTTCGCCACCCCCTGGTTGTATCGGACAGCCAATTCCCTCTGAGTTTCCTGGAAGTCGTCCACTGCCTGCTGGGCTTGGGCGCACACCACTTTGTCACTCGGATCAAAATACAGATCCACCGGTCTCGTGCTCAGTCGGGGCCTATTGTCCGGAATCTGAGTCAGTACAGGTTCGACACGGGCCGGAACCTTCTGTGCGCTCAATTCTGGGAAATCACCCGTCTCCGGCTCACGGGCCGGTTCTTTCCGGTCGAACCAAGCAGGTGGATTATCACTCTGCGAAGCTGACGCTGATGCCGAACCTGCTGACGAGGACGGACGTGAGTCCGACCCCCCACTCATTGGTGACTGATAGTCAGTCGAATCTCTCCGTTTCTGCTGCTTCGATCTGGAGTCACGAGCCACAGCCAGGGGCTTCTTAAACTCCGATCTTTCGGGAGAATCGGACCGAGATTTCTTTCCTTTGACACTTGCTGGGCTGCGGCTAGCTCGCCTCTTCTCGTCAATCTTTGCCTTGGGTGGATCACCCCTCCATTCACACACTCTAGAGAATAGTTCATTCGTCATTTGAAATTTCCCTCGAGCTCTCACTAGGGCAATTCTCGCACATATCTTGCCCTTCTTGGACTCATGCACATTACAGAATGAATCCGTCTTCACGCCGATGTGCTTGAAGTCCGAAGGGATCATTCTGTTGTATTCTGTCATCACTTTGTCGTGCAGGCTCATTACCTTCTCGCGCGCTGCACTCAGTCCGGGGCTGTGGCAAAACTTCAGATGGCGAAGCATGACACCCCTTCGGGGAGTAACGCAACCATTGCAGGTTGCACTGTCCCTCTGTCCTTTCTGATTGGCACATTCGTAGACCACCGTGTGGTGGAAGTGCCGTTCGCATAGATGCCTCAGGAACCGCATTGCTGTCGGATAAGTCCTGTCCTTTCCTTTCTCCTCTATGCAAATGGCGAACGGGCAATATCGCTCACCGTCTTTCTGATACCAACATAAGTAGGCCCAGCGCAACTTTGACTTCTGGTCTCTTATGTAGTAACTATCGGGGTATTTCGTTAGTTGTTTAAACCACTCCGTATAGAAATCTGATGGCAAGGGATCGTCCTCGGTTTCCCGAATCCAATCTTCGTCATCGCTTTCGTCATTCATATTTCGGGGTTCGGGGCAACCGTACGCTTTCTTGCCCTTCGCACATTCCTCGAACGAACCCGGAATGAAGTGTGCGAACTTCGCCTCACTATTCTTCCAGATTCGTTGATTTCTTTCCCGTTCTTCCTCATCTTTCGATCCCTCTTCACCCTCTCCCTCTTCTTCCTCCTCTGGTTCCTCCTCATTTGGAACCTCCATCTTGTCCTCCGGATCCTGTGTGGTTGGATCCGGATCGGTTTCCGGAGGTTCGTCACCCGAATCTGGTCCAGACTCGTCGTCCGGACTATCTACGGGTTCAGTCACTTTGATTGCCTTCTTAGTGGCTCCTTTGATAATACCACTGACCTTGGCGGCGGCAGCAGCCTGAACGGCAGCCATCCGTCCCTCCAGTGGATTATCACTCGAAGGATCTTTCCTGCCCACTACCTCTGTGACTTTAGCAATCACTTTCGGAGGCACAGTCATTTTTGTGTCTTTCTTAGATTCCTTCAACTTCTTTTTTTCTTTCGCTGACAGAACCGGTGTGAAGGCACCCTGGTCACTGTCAGATTCGGTGTCGGTCAGAGACTTTTTCTTAGTCTTTCCCTTCACGCTTTTACCTTTCGTTTTCTTTGGGGTCTCCTCTCCTTTGGTTTCGCTCCCTGTTGACACACCACCTTTTTGTTTGGCGGCCTTCAGGATTGCTTTGCCCTTTCGGATGGAAGCCAGTCGTTCTTTATGCTCAGCAGAGGTCAGTTCTTCCTCTGCCCCGGGAACATATGCCCTAGTGGCGTAGGTCCCCTCTCGAATCATCGTGCTGATGATTCCGTTCAATTTCTCCTCCGGCTCCGAACACTCCTCCAGTCGACGAAGTAATTCGTCTCCATTCAGAGTGTAGAGCCTCGGGACGTCCGGATGCTCCGCTCGTTCTACCCAGTCTTCCGCAGTCCTGGGTTCTTTCTCCATGTCGGGTTCCCGGTACAGTACCTCTCCTGCAATATCCATTCCGGTCACCCCCATTCCAGTATGGTCAGTCAATACATGAGGTAGGTTCGGAAGGCGATTCTGTCGATATGCGATTTCGCAATCGAACATCGCCCTTCGGAACGGCTGACTCACTTGCAGTCCAGCCTCAGTTCGGTTGTAAAACAGGAGCCATTCGGATGGCAGTGCTTGGTACTCTGTCGGGGATAGGAAGTGTCGAACGCAGTCCCTAGTGGTTGCGTCCCAACACTTTCGGTCTCCTTCTAAGATCCGGTCGCGAATATGGACTTCCCGACCGTCATACCTTGATTTAAAGCCATCCAGATTCGGTTCGAGCAGCGGCTCGTCCGATCGTTCCAGGATTTCTTCAATCTCCATTCCTTCCATTCCCATGCTACTCTCCTCTGCTCCGGATTCATTCAATGCACTTTCTTCGTTCTTGGTAACTGGCGACATCGCCTCGGTCTCCATAAATGCTTCGGACACCTCGTCGAGGGCCGATCGTTCGGAATGAGAGCCAGACGCCGAAGCCATCGTGACACTCAAAAAGTTCTTTCACTCGATAATAAATGAATGACAGGTACCAGGACCCTTTCTGCGGGATCCTGGCGACTTCACCCACCTGCTATACACCGAGTTCACTTTCAAACAGTCTTTATCTCCTCGCTTTTGTGCTCTGATACGCTTCCCCTTGCTCTGTCCGGCGAACCGTAAACAAATATGGCGGATTGCTGACCCGCGTCGACCTTTGCGCACGCGCGTCGGTCTCGCGAGATACCGCGCATTCGGCGAGACTTCAGTTTTCCCGCGCTTGCAAAATATAAACAATCATTCATCCTTCCCGCGCGTCACGCATTACGATCAGGTAATTATAGCACTGATACCCTCACCGCCCTGTCGAATTCATCTCGAGTCATTATGGATCTAAATACGGATAGCAACTACTAATCCGCCGGATTATCCGTCCATTACCCACTGGCACATTCACAGGTAAGTTTGTTGGATTTCTGACTTTTGTCGTGATCATTCCTACATAGAAGACGAATTACCCGGTTACCCCGGTAATTATGACAATATTTAACTGATTACATCGTTGTGTTTCAGGTTAGGTAACAGCACCCCTCACCCTCAATCTAGGGCTGCGACGAACCCCTACTGGATTCTCTTTACACCTGACATTCGGAGAGGTCTTCGCCCGTTCCCTCGTAGCCACAGAGGGGACAGTCCTTCTCTTCCTGTCTACACCTGCCGAGACATTCTTTGTTTTCTCCGATCGCTTTGGAGATGATTTAATTTGCACCGCTTCCTTCCTCACCTTCCTGGGTCTACCCGGACCCCTCTTCTCGATTACTTTATCTAACTCTCTTTTCATCTCCTCCTTCTCCTCTTGTCCCATCTTGAACATTTCCGTGGAGTACTCTCTCCCCTTCCATGGTTTCAACCGGGCCACATTCGATTTCTGATTCCTCCCGAAGGTATCTCTCATCAGGACTGTATCATCACTTACTCTCTGGGTAATCCTCCACGGACCATCCCAATTATCTCTCAGCTTGATGCCAACCAGAGGTTCGTGGTATCTCGCTACTAAGTCCCCTACCGCAAACCGCCGAACCTTTAGATTAGTATCATAGCCCACTTTCTGCCATTTAGCTGTCTTTCCTAATTCCTTTCTTACTAATTCGTATGCCTTCCGGAATTGTTCCTTCAACGCCTCCACAAACATGATCTGACACGGGACATCTGGATTCATACCAACTACTCCGAACACTAGGTCCGCTGGCATAATCAGATCCTCCCCGAATACTAACAGATTCGGAGAGCAATTCGTACTCGCATGTACCGTGCTATTATAAGCATGGCAAACGAAGTCGCACTGTTCATCCCAATCATCCATCTCTTGATTTACTAAACTCTTCAGGACCTGTATTAGGGTACGATTGAATCTCTCCACCTGACCATCACTCTGTGGTCGATACGGATTGGTTCGGGTCTTGCAAATGGCCAATTGATGACACATTTCCTGCCATAGATTCGATTCGAACTCTCTCCCTTGGTCGCTATGCAACATCAGAGGCACTCCCAAGTACAGTATCCATCCCTTCACTAACATTCTAGCACAAGTTGCTGCTTTGTGATCCTTCATTGGGAATACCTTCGTATACTTCGTATAGTAATCCGTTACTACCATCATACATGTATTTCCTTCCGGAGTTGTCACAAATCCTGTGATTATATCCACTGCCACTCTTGCGAACCTGACTCCAAACAGTTCCTGGGTTAAGGGCATTTTACCCAACCCAGGCCCGGGCTTGCTCGTACAACATTTCGGACAAGTGTCTATCCATCTCAACAGATCCGTACTCATACCTGGCCAGTAATACATTCTAGCCAGCCTTTCCAGAGACCGTTTTCTCCCAAAATGGCCACTGGTCCGATGCCCATGGCAAAAGAACATTATATCCCTTCGCATGGCAGTAGGAATAAAGATCTGTCTCGACTTATTTCCCAACGCATTCGTCTTCCACCTATAGATCAGTCCATTCACCACCTCTAACTCTGTCCATTGAGCTATTAGTCGCCTCATCTCCCTGTTCTCCAACGATATTGCTGGCCGAGTCGGGACCCTTCCTTCTACAAGTAACATCTTCAGACGGATACTATTCGCATCTCTCTCCTGGAAGCTCTTAATGGAGTTCTCGTCCCATTCTAGTATCATGGGTTCGAGATCTCTAAAAGGCTTTCGGACTCCTGCCAACACGGCATTATGCTTCCCACAATCATCACATCCGTCATTCTGACACTTCCTCACCGGGATTCGCGACAACGCATCAGCGTTTACATGCTTAGCCCCCTTTCTATGCTGAATTTGGCTATGGTCCAATCCGAACTCAGATAGGTGTGCCAACCACCGTCCTATCATACCTTCCGCGTCCCTAAAGTTTAATAACCACCGGAGGGAGGAATGATCCGTACGTAAAGTAAAATCAGATCCCCACAAAAAGTGCTTATATTTCTTTGTATAAACTACCACTGCCAATAATTCCCTCTTTGTCGTACAATAATTTCTTTGTGCCTTACTCATTGTATTGCTTGCAAATGCGATTGGAACCTCTTTCCCATCTTGGACTTGAGACAAAGCTGCCCCTATACTTTCATTGCTCGCATCAGTGTCTAATATGAAATGACCGGGGTATTTCAAAACTGGTGTTTCCACGAACAACCGTTTAATCAGTTCGAATGATTCCCCTTGCTCTTTCCCCCATGGGAACTTCTCCTTACGTCTCCCCGGGGTCCAGTGCGACAGACATTGTATTGGATAACTTATCCGGGAGTATCCTGGTAAGAAATCTCTATAATAAGAACAAAATCCTAGGAAGGATCTTACTTCTTTCGGTCCTTTAGGAATGCTCCAGTCTGTTACAGTCTTAACTTTCTCCGGATCAGCCTTCACCCCATCTGTTGAGATGATCCGTCCTAGATAGTTAATACTCTTCTGAAACATATTACACTTTTTAGCTTTCAGCTTTAACCCATTCGAGATTATTCGCTGCAACACCAACTTCAGGTTCTCCAGGCATTCCTCGAATGTCTTTCCGAATATGATCACATCGTCCAGATATACTAGACATTTCTTCCACAATAAGTCACTCAGTAAAGTCTCCATCATTGCTTCAAACGTGGCCGGAGCATTACAGAGTCCGAATGGCATCACGTTATACTGGAACAACCCTACATGGCTCGAAAACGCAGTTTTCTCCTTGTCTTCTTCTTTCATTCCTACCTGCCAATAGCCAGACTGCAAATCAATCGTACAAAACCATTTATTTCCTCCGAGGGAATCAATGGTCTCATCTATCCGGGGGAGCGGATACGAATTCTTTTTAGTCAAGCCATTCAGTTTTCGGTAGTCTATACAGAATCGGATACTCCCATCCTTCTTTGTTACCATACATACTGGACTACTCCAAGGGCTGGTGCTCGGAGTTATCACTCTTTCCGCCAACATCTTCGTAATCTCCTCTTCCGCCACCACTTTCTTTGCTAGCGGAAGACGTCTATATGGTATCTTTACTGGATTCGCCCCTTCTGTGTTAATTGAGTGCAGGACTCGATCCGTTCGTCCCAACGGCTCTCCGGGCCGCGCAAAGGCTGAACTACACTCAGTTAACATCTCCCTCAGGGCTTTCCTCTGTTCCTCCGTCTCTACTCCGGATCCCTCTATTAACTTTTCCAATCCTTCTTCCATTACTTCATTGTTCGGGACTAGTCCACTTCCATTCTCAAAGCTACTGGTGACCGCTTCCGCGGATATCACTTCTCCCACTACAGTGCCTTTCTCTAGGTAGATGGTTTTCGAACCCGGGTTCGTTATAGGGGCCACCCCCCATGCTATGTTGCCTATCAGGGTGTCGGCTGATTCCAAACCCTTCTTTCCCAACACTGTCACATTAGGTTCGAAAACCCCCGGAACGCCCCTCTTCATCCTACTGGAGGCTATTAACACATCACATGCCATTCCGGGAGGTATTTTTACCGTCTGTACCACACTCGCTACTCCACTAACTTCTCGTGCCAGGCATTGTATCCTGTCTTTGTAGGGACGATTTACTTTCAACATTCCAGTGATGGGGTCCAATTTTACCCCATATAAGGAAGCGAAATCCATCCCAATGATACCATCATCCTCTATCCCAGCGACAGTAGGGGAAATGATATATTCCCTACCACCCACCAAGATGATCATACAAGTTCTACCAAACGTTCGTATCTTGCTCCCATCAGCCGCACATGCATTTACCCTCGTTGTGAGGTCATCATCCATGTTCGACACCAGATCGTAGAATCTTTTCGACATAGCGGAGTGGCTAGCTCCGGTATCCAACAAAAATTCTCCCATTCTGCCGTTTACAGATACGGACACATACCATCTCTTTCCTCCCATCATAGAGGGATTACTTGCGAACCTTTTGATGTCGTCTGCCATGTCAAAATTGAATCCGAATCCTTTCAAATACTCCAGACACGGATGACCTTGGGGAAGGCGGATCCCCCCGATCCTGGATAGTTCCTCTACCCAACCTTCCTCTCTATTGGTGATCGGTTTCCCTTCTTTGCTCTCCCTGGCAACTGTCTCACCAATACCCCCAGCCCCACATGTTTTCGGCTCATCAGCATTTCCCATGCTGCTGGGCGGATACATTACAGACTCCTCAATCGCGTTCGTATGGATTGTATCCTGGCATACTTTATTCGGGGTCGTCAGCTTGCCTTCACGGACAACCCCCTCTAATTTCCCGTCTCCTCTCTCTTTCTTTCCCTCCAAACTGGTTTCTCTGCCGTACATTCGGCTGCGAAATGTCCGGTCTCCTGGCACCTGAAACACTTCACCGTTGCTCGATCTAGCTTCGGTCGTTTCTGATAGTCCAACAATCCTTTCATTTCCTCCATCATGGCCATTAACCGTTTCTCATTCTCTGATGACGCTCCTAACTGGGGGGTAGGGATGGGTTTAGAGCTTGCCTCTACTGGCTTCTCTTTCTCGGGTGGTTTACTACCATTTTTCTTCCACCGATTCTTTCGATCCCACTTATCTCCCCCTATTGCTGCAATTCTTTCCTCATCCGAACCAGCGTCCGAATCGCTTTCCTCTGGAGCAGCCGTATGTGCAGACGCCACTCTTTGGTTGGGTACGAACCCAGAAAGTAGTCGTTTCTTCTTTTCATGCTGATCGATAGCCAAAAAGAAGTCTACCATTGAGGATCCTCGCCCCCATTCCTTCTGGACGAGTTCAGCATGGGACGGATCCCTCAGTCCTTTTATGAAGTGTGTGAATAGTTCATCTAAGAAATATTCATCATCCCGTCTCCAATAAGGTCGAGCCTTTTGCAATAATCTTTGAAGCTCTAGTCCGAATACTTTCGGAGACTCTTTTGGTTTCTGTGTTCGTACCTGGAACTCCGACCAAGGATCATTCGCGGACAGCACCCCAAAAATGTGTGTGGCGGCTGCCACCAATTGGTCATAGTTTCCATCTTCCCCATACGTCTCTCGCCAATCATCTACAGCTATTCGTCCCGGACCCTCACTCAACCATTTAATGAGAGGACCCAAGGAAGCCTCCTTGTCCCACCCATGATAACGGTTATCGTCGCAAAAGTCTTGGTAGCTTTCCTTCCAATTCTCTCCATTGAACCGTTGGGGAGTTCGAACAGGCTTCCTGGCACTGTTCTGACTCCATACCAGTCTATCAGACTGCCTCCGGCTCCATTCCATTATTTCTGACTCATCTTCCCGGGTCCGACTGCAACAGTCTATCCCCATTCCTTGTATACAAGGATCGGATTCCACTATGGCAGCAACCCTCGGGCCCATAGATGATCGTTTTGTCAACCTCCTCGGGGCAGGGACCGGTCTTGGTGCCCCTCCTCTTGGATTTGGCTGAGTTCGTTCAGGACTGGGGGGGTAACCTCCGTACGAACCAGGGTTCGGCACAGTTCCGGCTCCTCCTCCCGGATTCGTTCCGGGGTTCGGAGCACCACCTGTCCCCCTGCTCGGAATCGATCCTCCCCCTTTGTTATAGGACTGATGTCCTTCGTTCGATCCGGCTCCGGGTAATGGTGCCCGATACTGGTAGGTTATATTATATATCGGTGGTGGTGGTACCGTATAATTATGTCCTGCCAGCGTGTCATCCGCAAAGGGATGCAGAGAGCCGTAACTATGGTTCATTCTTTTGGGTGGGGCCTCGCTCGTGATATCATGGGTGCTAGAGATTTCTTTCTCCTCGGTTCCCCCATACGTGACTTTACGATAAGTCTCATTCGGAACAGTCCCTCCCTGGGTTCGTTCATACTTCCCCTCCGAAACAACCCCCCGTGTTTCGATGGGCTCTACTGTACTCAATATCGGACTAGGTGTGGATGCAACGTGTTTAGGTAGCTTGGCTCCCTCATTCATTGTTTCCCGCCTCCTAGTCTCTTCTTCTTTGCGGATCTCCTCTATCTGACTCTGATAAGCCAGGTAGGTATCATTGATTTCATCTTTCTTTTTCTGAATATTTTCGAGGTCAGTCTTCATGTCGATTCGAGCTTGCTTCAACGCTTCTCGTTCTTGCTCGAACTGTTCCCGCAGGGCCTCGCCGGCTTTCTCTTCCTTCGAATAATCAGCCTTGATTTTCTTGACCCTTTTGGATTGTCGTTCGATCTCGCTTTCATAGGTATCCCGAAGATCACGACTTCGGCGAGCCTCTTCCTTCTCTTTCTGGAGTTGGGCTTGCTCCTCGGTCAGACTGTGTTGAGCAATCTTAACCTTCTGTTGGACCTTGGCCAACTGAGAAGTTTCGAGAGCCAACTGTTCACTTATATATTTCCTATCCGCTTGGATTCTGGATTTTACTTCACTCAATTCCGCTGCTTCCTTCTGGTTCTGTGCGATTACCCTTGCCTTTTCGTTGGCTAATCGGATCAAATCTTCATTCATGGCTGTATGCCGATCCCTCATCGACTCCTCTTCTGCTTTCAATTTCTCGCAGTAGGCGTCATAATCAGGGACCTGTCGACCTCTTCTAGACAAATCTCGTTCCATATGTCCGAGGTTCGGTTCGGAGGGAAGCATGTCTGCCCATGGGTTCCCTCTGAACGGATTGGTGTTCGGCACTGTAGGAGGAAATTCTCCCGGAGTTCGAAAAATCAGACTCCTCTTTCGAGATTTTTTATTCTCTGGGGTATGCATTCGAGAGGCAATATCCCAGATTTCATTTATTTGGGCGACTGTGTAGTCCAGTTCCCCATCTTCCAGCTCGGCTCCCGATCCTTCATCCCCCCCGTTCCTTGACTGAGCCTCTGCCAGGATCAGTCCGCTATCTTCTACATAAAAATCCTGGTCACGGCACCAGTGTAGAGTTCGTCTTTATGTAATTCGATTAAATAAGGACTCGAACCGCAGTTTTCATGTAGAGATGCAAGAACACAGGGTTTATTAGTCGTTCACCTGTACAACAATGCTAATCCTTGAAGTATATGAGGTTCGATCAATGTATGTTTGGCTTTCAAATAACTTTCTATATATTACACAGTCAGAGACCTGAGAAGGTCTGCCAGAGCAAGGGGGTGAGGACAGCTTATATACTGTCCGCCTCCGATAGGGGTGCCCCCTGGCTCCGGCCGCCCGAACTACCTTGTAGGCGTTCGATTACAATACTAATATTAGTGTCCCTACACTACCACAAGATGGTGAGTGCTAGGGCAAGTATATCCAGTTAGGCTATGTTGGCAATTATGTTCTTCCTCTTTCTACACTACCTCCAGTCTCACAAAGTAACATGTCATGTGGTGTATGTGGGGTAATAGTACTTTACTACATGCACCTGGTAGCTATGTTTACATTAGGCAAGTTGCCAGCTGGGTGATTGCGAGCCTGTAAAATGTATATTATGCTTAAAATGCTACAATTCTTTTTATTCTAAAAGCACCAGTGGTTGATAATGGTAGTGGCTATATGATAAACCTTGCATTCTAAAATTAACGTTGCCAAGAGGGAGCATACCAAATACGCACCTTGTGCTACCTTGAATTCGGCTTATACTATAAAATGTATGTTCTGTTTGTAAGCGTTATTTAAATCCTTGTCAAGATGGAGTCGCGTAATAAAGAAAACAAAAGAAATACATCGATTTCGCGATAAAAATCAGTCTTATACTTAGTCTTATCAGAAATGTGAGGGGGAAATATATAACATTTATCAATTCTATATGAATTACACAATGTACTTGTGTAGTGTGTTTATTATGTATACTGTGGTCATTTACATTTGACAAGAAGGATCGGTTGGTACAGACATAGATCAAAGTATGCAACTCCATACCAGCCCACCCTCGAAACAAAGCGGTTAGATATCCCCATTCCTTAAATACAATATTCAATATTGATAAAATGAAATATAGCTTCATAAACATACCCACCTTAGGGTTGAACAATGTCATTGGTTGGCTTTGGCTTTGAGAATGTATAAATGTATTCATGCTCTACTTTCAGAAAGGAAAAGTGTCATGTCATGCCCTACGTCAATTTGTAAAGAGAAAAGAAACTTAAATCAACACAGCTGTCCCTTTGAGGGGTTCTATCTACTGCTAACTAACATTTTTCTATATTTTGTTTTTCAGAGCATTTTCAATTCCTGGTTTAGTGCACTGCCTTTTTATGCTATTTGCCCACAAGATGGCAGCATTCTAAAGAGTAATTCTAATGGATTTGGTGCCGAGATGTTTTACAACAAGGGCTATAAAAGCTCGTTCACACTTTTGTTCAAGATTAGAATCTCAACTTCAATAAGCACCTTAGTTTGATGTTTACAATGTGTTGTCCTTAGCCAACATTGACAATAAAGGGCCGGGAACACAGATCTAAGGTGAATATTATTTTTTGAAACACGTATCCTACAAATCAAACTATGGCAAAAGTCGCATCACATGCAAAAACAAAAAAAAAAAAACCATTCCACGAAAGAAAGAATAATGGAGCCATTGACGTATTACTCCCTTGGATATTATTTGCAATGCATGGCTAAATCTATGTTTGTCACCTGTTTACTCTCCTCTCAAGGGAATAGTTAAAGCTCTAGGGAACAGTTAACCCTTATTGTACACAAATCATCATGTTTGACAGATACTACTGACGCCAGCTAGGACAGCTATATAACCATGATGTTGTACTCTGCTCAAATCAAATTTCGCATTGCACACCATTTTCGTGTCATTTATAGCATAATTATTTCAAGCTTATGATTATCAATCACGTCTTCCATGACTAATTATGTCCCTGTGTAAGTCAAGGACAGCAATGATTTGCAGACCAGCGAATATACATACAAATGGTATTTTTAAGTTGGTGCAAAATTTTATTGCAGTGTAAATATCTACGTTCACGGTAAAAAGAGCTTTAGGGACGGTGTCGTGCCTCAAGGTAATTTGTTATCGTAACACACCTACACAGCACTGGGAGGAAACTCACTAGGTTCACATTGGTACATCATGCTGACTACTCAAAAGTATACTATTCTAAAGTATACTGATTCATCCCTCTAATGCATTGTCAGCATAATGCAAAATGTATATGTGAGTTTTTCCATATGTCGTACTCATGAACGGGTATATAGTTCATTCAGGGCACTTTGCATTACTTTATTACTTGATTAAGGTTTTAGGTAACTGTATTGTTACACCCATATGTCAGATATGGAAGATAGAAAGAGAGGCTTTAAATATATTGCTTTACACAAAGTATAGGAAACGCCCTTGCTTTCACTGTGGATGGCCAGTTTGTATAAATTGAATAGAGCAGAGGTCATTCGGGTTCTGTGGACTATCAAGCTAAATGGTTGCCACACACTGGTCCTTTATGAGATCAATTAAGTCAATCTTAAGCAGCAATGTGTTAAGGGTTCTATTCGGAAATAACTGGAGTGTGGAAACCTATGCGACCCATTTACCAAACAAGGTCATGACAAGTCTTGCACTCTTCATCAGATGTTCAGGATATATGACCAAGGGGGTGAGACACACTAGGTTTTACATATGAAGACATCTAATTCCCTACACTGTAAGATGTATACAACACATCGTGTGGAGAGTGCAATGACCGTGTTCAGGGAAGTGAGGTGACCCCCTTCCCTTGCCCTATCGTCCCTCTCCATTCATGTTCATAACTTCTAAGAGAGCAGACTGTAAATCCGACAACTCCTTTTATATGTGATCAGATGTTTTTATGTTGCTAGGACTAGTGATTCAAATTTTTATTATTTATTCACAAGACAATATACTTTGCTGCTTTGACATTCCTAATTTTAACAATTAATGTATAGATGGCTCATCCTTTGCAGTTGGCACACTGTTCATTTTTTCTTTCATCTTCATTACTCCCTAGCCTTAGTGGCTCAACCAGTGTAGTGTTAAAGGGGCATGCATTCTCACAACTCACACCTAACCATATACAGTAAACTCTCGTTATAAGGAGCACCTTTGGTAAAGCAAAATTTGCTCTTTGTAACCAAACTTCCTTGTGACCGATTTTGGTCATAATGTGGTTACAACAAACTTTCTTACAACAAATTCTAGTTATAACAAACATATTTGCTTGGTCCCGACTTTAACCCATACATTTCCATAGTAAAGTAAAGTAACTTGGTTATAATGAAGTGTTATTGGTATAAAACTTGTTTATAACAAACTATATTTTCGTAGAATAGAATATTCTGTGGAAAATATTATGCTCAGGGGGCCATGTCCACACCCTAATAATATGTCCCCTCACTAGGGAGATGTCCCCACACTAGGGAGATGTCCCTACAGTAGGAAGATGCCCCTACACTAGGGAGATGTCCCTTTATCCCAGTGGGCACAAAATGCAGCTCAACGTTGAATCAAGGTTGATTCAACATTGAATCAACATTGGCAACCATTTATCAATATTGATTCAATGTTTTGTGCCCACTGGGATTGGGGAGATGTCCCTTCGCTGGGGAGATGTCCCTTCACTGGGAAGATGTCTATATTACTTATATACTACTATAGCTCAAATGGGTCAACCACGCTTAATTTCAACTTGCCCAAGGGGGGGGGGAGACTAAAAAAGTTTTGATCTCTCCCGCAGGGGGGACCAAACAACTTTTGACACACTCCCGCGAAAATCAACCAACGCCCCCCCCCCCCCCCGTTGTTATAAAATGACCACAACACTATAAGGAAGTTGGTCAGTGCTGACTAAGGTTTCTTTGATAAAGAATATCAGAGTGGTGACAGTGTAGCTTTAATGTGGGGCCGGGGGAGGATACACCCCATAGGGGCGGGCAGGCAGGTGGGGCATTGGACAAAACGTGACCCCCCCCCCCCGCCGATCATGAGCCTTTCGTTACTGCCCCTCTCTCCGTCTCTCTCAATCCTCCAAGCAACAGCCCTGTAGTTCATCAGCTGCAGTGCCTTTAGCTATCTTATAATTCATTGAATATTACAGCTATGATATATGTATTGTCTGAAGATGGTTATTAAACGTGAGTCAAAGTTTTTTTCAAATTTTTTGTTCAACTCTAACTCAAGTGTTTTTTTTTTAAATCAAATCAGAAAGTGCTATTCTTATCTCAGGCCTCCACATGTCAAAGGGTACGCATATAAGTGCGCAATAGAGGTGTAACATAGAGTAGTGATCGAATAAGCATGTAAACATTGTGTCTACAATATAGTTCTAACTGTAGGGAGGAAACTAGACCACATAGGGACTTACCATGGAGGGTAGGTTCCCACGGCTGTGGTATAAGTCCAGGTGTTGGCCAGGAAATGTTGGTGCTGTATAGTCCAGGTGACCTGACAGAATCAACTAGGCGTGGAGCCGAGGCCGGAGCCACCACAAGGCATGTGTACACTTGGTAGATACTATATGGATCGTATAGAAGAGTCAGGCTTATAAGTTCTAAGTAATTTTCAGTATTATAAAAGTTTCCTATGATAATTGAGTACTTGGATCCACTCGTCAGACTTTGCATTGATTCTGTTTTTTATAAGGTTTTGCAGATAAACGTATTATAACTGCTATGGTCCTGTATTAACTCCTCATGCTAATAGTTAAAGGATAGGACAAACCATAACATTGGATGGTTTACATTAACATCTAGAGTAGTCCTACCGTATACAATTCACAAGCCAATCAATCGAGTAAATCCAAGTGTCGTCGTCAATGTCGCAAAATCCTGTGAATTCCAAGTAGACTTTGTAGAGACATAGGCGTGTCTGGAGACAAAATATCCTTGTGCTATCACAGAGACGAGAGTGACTAGTATGACTATGCATTTGTATGTAATTCCCCTGTTCTGGCACTCGGACCTGAAGTCAGTAGTGCGGCTAATTCCATTGTGCACACAAACAAATGGTAAACTAGTAACATGTAAGGTTTTCTAAATGCTCAATCAAAGTGGCATGTCCAGAAAAGAGACGTCAATAACAATCAGCAAGTGGTCAAGCGTGTATATAAACTCCGATTCTTTATGATATGCTGTTGAATAAATCACAACCATGCATACAGCAGCGTGATATGAATATTACATAATAATGAACACCGGTTGCGGCATGTGTTCAGGTGTTTGGTAATCTCTATCGTCAGTGATCGTAGTTGTTCTACTCTCGATACCAAGAGATGTGTTCCTGTCCAAGTGTGGTTATACACTGATGAGAGCGAAAAAAGTTGAGTTTAGCCAACTGTAAAGAGTGCTGGCTATGAAAATCTAAGCGAGGGCTTACTCAAGCATGGCTATTTTACTGGCCTTCTTTTCCTATCTACCTCCAACAACCCCCTCCCCCTGCCCATAATGCTAATACCCTCCAGGTTAAGGCAACCGGATCCAGTCACCCCCAAAATGGGGCATGTACAAGCATACACACCTTATCATTATTATTCTATACTCAAAATATAAATCATTAAGCACTGCGTTGAGTATTGACAATATTATGATTTATTAAAACTAGAGATAACCATAAGAAACATAAAACTGACTCTACTGTTGCAATTGAGATGTATAATTTGTCTATGGATCTATGCATATATGGTACATGTAATAGTGAAACTCAAACTTGATATCCCTAGGACATGGGACGCAAATGAGCATTCCTTGCTAGATTGCCGCCCTCCAAAGGTACAGCTTAGGGTAGATTCACCATGAATCGGACCCCTACCCTGAGAAGGACAGTGAAATGTTCGGTTATTTACGTACACTATTACTTCTCATGTTTGCTTTTTTGAAGGAATAACACGTTAACTTTACTATTATTTACAAGTAAAGGGCTTACATTTTTGGGACAACCATAAAACCAACTATCATTCTCAAGGTATGTGTCCGACTCCGGGTGAACCTACCCTAGAGGGAGGCTAGCAGTGACAGAAAGAGGGCAAATACCTGAAGGCCCTGAACCCAACACCCCACTACTGATATAGTTATACCCCAGTGGGCACAGAACATTGAATCAACATTGAAATATGGTTTTCAATGTTGATTCAATGTTAATTCAGCATTGATTCACCGTTGATCAGAATTATGTGCCCACTGGGACAACCGTCCGCGACCCTACTCAGCCCCCCTATGCACGGACGATCTAAGACAGGTACTGATAGCAAAGGGAGGAGACCTTAAACCCCCAACCTCCCTACTTAAGGCCAGAGCACTGGTGTCTGCTCCACTTCAACTGTTGCCGGACGGGTAGCAAGAGTCAGGCCTCAAAGAGGGAACGTGTCCGAGATATCGCTGACTCGTGACATGTTTCACGTAATTAACCACGGTTAACATGAAAGAGAATGATGTATTGGGCTGTTGCCAGTCCCATGATAAATAAGCATAGTTGTGTCTCCTCCACCATGCGTATTATATTTTGGCCCGAGGCTGAGATAGTAGTTGACTTTCATATCTGAACATTTATGCCCATGTCAGCAAATTTGTTATCTTTATTTTTTGAGTATTATTTGTAATATAACTAGATAAGACGTACACTATCTCCCATATTGATAGACCTAGTAGTAAACCCTGAAATACTTTTTTTATCAACTCTACACTAGCCGTAGGTTATTCTGGTGATGAAGACTAACTACTGCTAATTTGCTCTAACTACTGAGAGTATAGGTATGTCATGTGTTCGAAAAAAAGGATAACTACAATAATCAATGTGTTTCTATGGTACTTCTGATGACTCATCAAGATACAGCTTGGTAACTGGCTGTGTCTCACGACCTTTGGACAATGTTTTTGCCTCTGACCAGGTGCCGTCTCTGACCAGGTGCCGTCTCTGACCGGGTGCCATCTCTGACCGGCTTGGCTTGATAAGGTCAAAATACTAGCAGCAGGAGGCTAATTATAATTATAACTATGATTATATAACAACCGCCATAACGTTTTTCCAAATCCTTGTAATATGAGTATAATTCCTTTTGAAACACCTTTTTTTGACACCTGGTCAGAGACGGCAGCCGGTCAGAAACGGCAGCCGGTCAGAGACGGCACCCGATCAGAGACAAAAACATTGTCCCAAGGTCATGAGACACAGCCAACTGCGCCTCAGCATACTACTGGTGTCACGACGGAGATTGAAAGATGTCAACTGACTGCGTTCGTGACCTTATTACAATACTTGGCTGTTCTAAACATGACTTTCAGTGAACAAGGACTGTATATATTTTCTTTATTTGCCCTCTTGGAGTGCCAATGGCCACTGCCAATACAAATCTCACCGACAATAGGCATCAGAAATTCCTAAATCGTTCTCAACATGAAGCTGCCTTCGTCTTGGAGAAAGGCATGCAATCTGACTGTAATGGGTAGGTATGGGAATGTGTAAATCTAATATGATATTGGGTAAACCGCTCAAGGGGCTGACTCTCACTCACCCGTGCCCCTTCCCAACCCCCCCCCCCCGCCCCACCCCCATCCCCACCTGGGTGACTATTGCCTAAAGTAGTCTACCTTCCTACCTCAATATGATACTATCTTGTGTATCTTTCTCACAGAATCTATTGTATCATTACTGACGAGGAGGTAATTATGTACCAGCCACACTATTTTTCTTTCCAGTGACAGACATAACATGTTTAAGAAGCTATTGAAATGTGCTCTTGCACTGCCATATTTAATCCTCCACATGATACCCAATATTGCAACGCTGTCTTTATTGGATGACTGTTCCAAATGTGTGACTTTTCACTAATAGTTAATTCGTGTTTACATGTTTGTTGGAATACATTGTTTCAACGTTGACCAGTAGGTGGTACTCCGTTCTCCCTCAGAGTCTGGGATGAGTGACACTGGGAGACGTCTTTTTGACAACCTGGATTATGCGACTTTATAGCACATAATTTGGAGTGACACTGCCCTCCAGGTGTCACAATTTCCCAGCCAGAGGCAAGAAATACAAGCATTGGATAATAAAATGAAGGTATATTGAGAAAGGGGCCGTCCATAAAGTATGCCACACCAGAGATATGGATTCAACAAATATGGACTATTTCACACCCACACACCCCTTGGCACGCTTTTCCCCATACCTTCATAATAGTTTGTCACACTCTGACCATGACCCCCTCATCCCATGTGGCGTAATGTACCTTACCAAAGGATAAGGTAGGAATAAAAGGAGTCTAAAAGGATCGAGTGCCTAACATTAACATACCTTGGCTTCTGCCCATGATTGGTTGGTGATGTTTACCCCCATGACCCCAGAAGTACAATATGGTATAAAAGGAAGTGAAAAGCGACGTGAAAAAGTTATAAAAGGAAATCTGAGCACACATGGGAAAGTCATGCATGACCTACGCCAATATTCAATTGCTAGTGGTAGTGCCCAGAAGTAAATTAAAGTTTTTATTGCTTTCATATCATTTTTACGGATCGCTGATTATCAAATATGATATATAACAAGTATGAACATTGTGTACCTAAGTCAGTATAATATGTATAGCATTTATAGTGAGTAATGTTAACACCTTTCGATATTTTGTAAATGGTATTTTCAAAGGTAACTCAGTGGAGAAGATCCGTTAAAAAAACGTGTCCTAAACTTGTTACCTCGGCACTCCTTGTGTACCCTATTGCCGTTTGATACTGACAGATCATCACTTCTGACTTTTTTTAGAAGGTTTTTATGTAGGTAAAACGCTTATTCTGGCCATAGTACTGCGTATTTTAAGTATCATACTGTGTTATATAAACACGTAACAAAGATATAATTCAATGCTAATGTAGCCTTAAAGGTCGCCTGGCCTTTGACCCTCCTGTATATATATGTAAAAGATCTACGACTAAGTGGGTCAACTGTAACATCTCCTAAACCCCAGCTCCCCTATATAGGCCCAGAGTACTTGCCCTCCTTCTACAGCGGCCCTGACTTGAGGGATGGCAAGAATGTTTTTATGTTTAACACTCATTTGCCTATGTATGACCAGCATACATTCATCGGCAGCCAAGGTATATCAAATCACTGTAGCCAATGCCTTCTAGGGTAGATTCACCATAAGTTGGACATATACCCTGAGATGGATAGTTAAATTTGAGATTTTTTATATATAGTACTCCTCCTAGTTTAGTTTTTTTTTTAAGTATAACACTTAAATTTTATTATTATTCACAGTTGAATAACCGCAAAATCACGTGTTCGTCTCAGGTTATTGATGCCAACTCCAGGTGAATCTACCCTAGCTATCTTCGCATTTACCAAATCAGAGCAGGGCAAACCGCACTGCCATGTAATCGATATGGTGGTTTGTAATCACTGTCAATGCGGTGCGTAGGATACTGTAAACAGTGCCTTGTAATCTATTGTATAGTCGTATAGAATAGGAGGGAGGGACTATGGAACAGCAGTAACGGAGCCTAACATAGTAATACCCTGTGGTACCAGAACAGAACTCACCGTAGACACAGTCACTCCTACTTGGCATAGGTTGGAAGGCAAAAAAAGAAATGCTTGTCATGTTACTTGGAAGACAGTTCTCCCAACGGTCTACGGTAGGCATAGTCATCAATAATCACCTGAAAGTGGGTACCGGTAGCCAGAATGCATGCATGAAGTGTCGGTGATTAGAAATCACATACATCCAACAGTCATGTCACAAATCAGTATGCGCATCAATCCATCAGAAACGCAGCAAAGTACTTTATACAGACAGATCGACTTGGAGTCACAGTCAATTACACACAACTATTCACCCAATTAACAAGATAAAAAGCAACTTCCTTGTTACTTGTAGGACACATGACAGAACGACGTCAGCTTGATTAACTGTACGGTTTATTGCCTAGCAACGTCCCACAGTCTCAGTGTTAAGGTGCTGCTCTTAGGCCGCTTAAAATTAATAATCAGCTTTGCGGATACTTTTTGAAAAAATATGGTGAGGGCGGGAGTTTTTTTTTATTCTATTAGTTATTTGTTATGTTTAACATGAGGGGGGCTCTTTTTTTATTGTTATTGGACAAATGACCTCTATTTTTCAGATATACCATACCATTTTCATCTTCATATATAATTGAAATGTCGATTATCATAATATTGACATATGCACAGATAGATAAGGAGCAACACACTGCTTAGATTATCTTTCTACACCAACTATTAGCTGATATATCAATATTTTCATATTTTGTTGTATTACATTTCCATGCACTGCGGTCCCTTTTTATGAAAACTTATGAAAAAAATACATATATGCGGCCCTTTTTAAGGAATGTGGGCGGTGTCTGCAAAGCTGATAATCTTTTATAAGTGGCCTAATTGGACTGGTAGCATGACGTCTTCAGGACAGCTGTGTTGTAGTGTAGGTATGGAAAACTAAGTCACAGGGGCACAGACCACCGGGGGACTTGCTGCAGACAACTTAACATAAGATAAGATAAGATAAGATATATGTTAATTAACCTGTATGGAGCATGAACCTAACGGCTTGTGTCAGAACCACACAGCAGTGTGTATATTATGTTGATTTTATTCCATGTATTACATTAAGTATATGAGTCATGCCAAAGCACTCAACTGTGTAACTAGCTGCCCAAATGCATCAAAGGTCCATATCGTTGGTATGTCTAACAATGAAACCTAACCCTCGGGTGACATGAATGTTGATAATGTCGCATTACATGCGATGGTGTGTAGTAATGACAGTGTCAAGTATAATGTCTCAAGGGATCGAAAATGAATTGGAAAGAATGTTTCTGCATAATCTAATAGAAGTCAAGACAATTGACGAGAAGTCTCCTTTTGCATGACATGTTTATTGAGCATAATAAACTGTGTTCGAAGCATCAGTAAATCTAGTGTTAATGTTAGAATGAACTCATGGCATGCATGCCCGTATGTATACATGCTTTAGTAATTATTGGGTACTGCCCATATAGATAAACACATTGAATATTACATGATTGCCATTGTATGTACATCTTTGAGTGTTGTTGTATTTAGAATGTCATTTGATGACAATAAATACACATTGCAAAATATTTTTTCTAAAATGTACGGTGGAGCTATAAAAATGTACGGTGATACTTCATAGTCATTCCCTGAATCGCCTAAGATATTTCTGTCACTGTTGAAACACCTGACAATGCATTACAGTGAAGGTAAAACTGAGCAGCCCCCCTGTTGGGCCCTTATCCCTCAAACGAGCCCTTAACCCTCAAACGAGTAACCGTTTGAGGGATAAGGGCTCACCACGGGCCCTTATCCCTCAAATATGGCGTTAAAGCACAAACGGCCTTATCCCTCAAACGGCCTTATCCCTCAAACGGCCTTATCCCTCAAACAGCCTTAACCCACAAACTATATAGCGTTTGAGGGATAAGGGCAAATTGATGTTTAAAGCAAGTTATGCATGTTAGATGACTATAGGGTTTGAGGGATAAGGGCGCACTGATACACAGGTGGTACTAGATGTATAAGCTTACTATATAGCGTTTGAGGGATAAGGGCAAGTTGATATTTCAGGCAAGTTACATATGTAGGATCACTATAATAGCGTTTGAGGGATATGGGCAGGTTGATATTTCAGGTAAGGTAGGTATATAGGATCACTATATAGCGTTTGAGGGATAAGGGCAGGTTGATATTTCAGGTAATGTAGGTATGTAGGATCACTATATAGCGTTTGAGGGATAAGGGCAGGTTGGTATTTCCGGTAAGCTATGTATATAAGACAACTATATATATATAGGGTTTGAGGGATAAGGGCAAGCTGATGTTATATGCCAGTTAGGTATATAAGATCACTATATAGTGTTTGAGGGATAAGGGCAAGTTGATGTTTCAAGGAATTTAGGTATGTAGGATCACTATATAGCGTTTGAGGGATAAGGGCAGGTTGATATTTCAGGTAAGGTAGGTATATGGGATTACTATATAGCGTTTGAGGGATAAGGGCAAGTTGATGTTTCAGGCAATTTAGGTACTTAGGAACACTACATAGCGTTTGAGGGATAAGGGCAGGTTGATGTCATATGCCAGTTAGGTATATAAAATCACTATATAGCGTTTGAGGGATAAGGGCAGGTTGATGTTTAAAGCAAGTTATGCATGTTAGATGACTTTAGTGTTTGAAGGATAAGGGCCCACTGATACACAGGTGGTACTAGATGTATAAGCTTTCTATATAGCGTTTGAGGGATAAAGGCAAGTTGATATTTCAGGCAAGTTACATAATTATGTAGGATAACTATATAGCGTTTGAGGGATAAGGGCAGGTTGATATTTCAGGTAAGGTAGATATATAGGATTACTATATTGCGTTTGAGGGATAAGGGCAAGTTGATGTTACAGGCAATTTATGTATGTAGGATCACTCTAATAGCGTTTGAGGGATAAGGGCAAGTTGATGTTTCAGGCAATTTAGGTATGTAGGAACACTATATAGCATTTGAGGGATAAGGGCAGGTTGATATTTCAGATAAGGTAGGTATATAGGATTACTATATTGCGTTTGAGGGATAAGGGCAAGATGATGTTTCAGGCAATTTAGGTATGTAGGATCACTATATAGCGTTTGAGGGATAAGGGCAGGTTGATATTTCAGATAAGGTAGGTATATAGGATTACTATATTGCGTTTGAGGGATAAGGGCAAGATGATGTTTCAGGCAATTTAGGTACGTAGGATCACTATATAGCGTTTGAGGGATAAGGGCAGGTTGATATTTCAGATAAGGTAGGTATATACTATATGATTACTATATAGTGTTTGAGGGATAAGGGCAAGATGATGTTTCAGGCAATGTAGGTATGTAGGATCACTATATAGCGTTTGAGGGATAAGGGCAGGTTTATATTTCAGGTAAGCTATGTATATTAGACAACTATATAGGGTTTGAGGGATAAGGGCAAGCTGATGTTATTGCCAGTTAGGTATATAAGATCACTATATAGCGTTTGAGGGATAAGGGCAAGTTGATGTTTCAAGGAATTTAGGTATGTAGGATCACTATATAGCGTTTGAGGGATAAGGGCAGGTTGATATTCCAGGTAAGGTAGGTATATAGGATTACTATATAGCGTTTGAGGGATAAGGGCAAGTTGATGTTTCAGGCAATGTAGGTATGTAGGAACTATATAGCGTTTGAGGGATAAGGGCAGGTTGACATTTCAGGTAAGGTATGTCAATAGGATTACTATATAGCGTTTGAGGGATAAGGGCAAGTTGATGTTTCAGGCAATTTAGGTATGTAGGATCACTATATAGTGTTTGAGGGATAAGGGCAGGTTGATGTTTCAGGCAAGTTACATATTTAGGATCACTTTATAGTGATACAATATACCTTACTACCCTAAAATATCCATTTGCCCTTATCCCTCAAACGCTATATAGCGATCCCATACACTAACTGGCCTAAAATATCAACTTGCCCTTATCCCTCAAACGCTATATAGTGATCCTATATACCTAAGTGGCCTAAAATATTAACTTGCCCTTATCCCTCAAACGCTATATAATGATCCTATATACCTAAGTGGCCTAAAAAACAACTTGTCCTTATCCCTCAAACGCTATATATAATGATCCTATATACCTAACTGGCCTAAAATATCAACTTGCCTTTATCCCTCAAGAGCTACAGAGTGATCTTATATAGCTAACTAGTCCAAAATATCAACTTGCCCTTACGCGTCAAACACTACATTGTCATCTAATATACCTATTTGTACTAAAGGAATTATCTGCCCTTATCCCTCAAACACTATATAGTGCCCTAGTATTCCTAACTAGTCCAACATACTAACTTGCCCTTATGCCTCAAATACTATATATAGTGATCCTATACACCTAACTGGCCTAAAAATATCAACTTGCCCTTATCCCTCAAACGCTATATAGTGATACAATATACCTTACTACCCTAAATTATCCATTTGCCCTTATCCCTCAAACGCTATATAGCGATCCCATACACTAACTGGCCTAAAATATATACTTGCCCTTATCCCTCAAACCCTATATAACAGTCCTTTGTACCTAACCTGCCTAAAATATCAACTTGCCCTTATCCCTCAAACGCTATATAGTGATCCTATAATATTATATCTAAGTGGCCTAAAATATCAACTTGCCCTTATCCCTCAAACGCTATATATAATGATCCTATATACCTTACTGGCCTAAAATATCAACTTGCCCTTATCCCTCAAACGCTACATAGTGATCTTATATAGCTAACTGGTCCAAAATATCAACTTGCTCTTACGCCTCAAACACTACATAGTCATCTAATATACCTATTTGTATTTAAAGAATAATCTGCCCTTATCCCTCAAACACTATATAGTGCTCTAATTTTCCTAACTAGTCCAACATATTAACTTGCCCTTATGCCTCTAACAATATAGTGATACTTTATACCTAACTGGTCTAAAATATCAACTTGCCCTTATCCCTCAAACGCTATATATAGTGATACAATATACCTAACTGTACTAAAGGAATAATCTGCCCTTATCCCTCAAACACTATTAAAGTGAGCTTTACACCTAGTTCCACCTGTTAATCAACCTGCCTTTATGCCTCAAACACTATATAGTGATCCTATATACCTAACTGGCCTAAAATATCAACTTGCCCTTATCCCTCAAATGCTATATAGTGATACAATATACCTAACTATCCTAAATTATCCATTTGCCCTTATCCCTCAAACGCTATATAGCGATCCCATACACTAACTGGCCTAAAATGTCAACTTGCCCTTAAACGCTACATAGTGATCTTATATAGCTAACTGGTCCAAAATATCAACTTGCCCTTACGCCTCAAACACTACATAGTCAACTTATATACCTATTTGTACCAAAAGAATAATCTGCCCATATCCCTCAAACACTATATAGTGCTCTAATATTCCTAACTAGTCCAACATATTAAGTTGCCCTTATGCCTCAAACACTATATAGTGATCCTATATACCTAACTGGTCTAAAATATCAACTTGCCCTTATCCCTCAAACGCTATATAGTGATACAATATACCTTACTAGTCTAAATTATCCATTTGCCCTTATCCCTCAAACGCTAAATAGCGATCCCATACACTAACTGGCCTAAAATATATACTTGCCCTTATCCCTCAAACGCTATATAGTGATCCTATATACCTAACTGGCCTAAAATATTAACTTGCCCTTATCCCTCAAACGCTATATAATGATCCTATATATCTAAGTGGCCTAAAATATCAACTTGCCCTTATCCCTCAAACGCTATATATAATGATCCTATATACCTTACTGGCCTAAAATATCAACTTGCCCTTATCCCTCAAACGCTACATAGTGATCTTATATAGCTAACTGGTCCAAAATATCAACTTGCCCTTACGCCTCAAACACTACATAGTCATCTAATATACCTATTTGTATTTAAAGAATAATCTGCCCTTATCCCTCAAACACTATATAGTGCTCTAATTTTCCTAACTAGTCCAACATATTAACTTGCCCTTATGCCTCAAACACTATATAGTGATCCTATATACCTAACTGGTCTAAAATATCAACTTGCCCTTATCCCTCAAACGCTATATAGTGATACAATATACCTAACTGGACTAAAGGAATAATCTGCCCTTATCCCTCAAACACTATTAAAGTGAGCTTTACACCTAGTTTCACCTGTGAATCAACCTGCCTTTATGCCTCAAACACTATATAGTGATCCTATATACCTAACTGGCCTAAAATATCAACTTGCCCTTATCCCTCAAATGCTATATAGTGATACAATATATCTAACTATCCTAAATTATCCATTTGCCCTTATCCCTCAAACGCTATATAGCGATCCCATACACTAACTGGCCTAAAATATCAACTTGCCCTTATCCCTCAAATGCTATATAACAGTCCTATTTACCTAACCGGCCTAAAATATCAACTTGCCCTTATCCCTCAAACGCTGTATAATGATCCTTTATACCTAAGTGGCCTAAAATATCAACTTGCCCTTATCATTCAAACGCTATATATGATGTGGTGGAAGAGTTCTGGTTAAGGCCGTTTGAGGGATAAGGCCGTTTGAGGGTTAAGGCCGTTTGAGGGTTAAGGCCGTTTGAGGGATAAGGCCGTTTGAGGGTTAAGGCTGTTTGAGGGATAAGGCCGTTTGAGGGATAAGGCCGTTTGTGCTTTAACGCCATATTTGAGGGATAAGGGCCCTTGATGTGCCCTTAACCCTCAAACGGATACTCGTTTGAGGGTTAAGGGCTCGTTTGAGGGATAAGGGCCCCACACCCCCCCTAATTGGTACTTGATTCTTATAAGGTATGAACTATACATTTAATAGTTAGTGCAGATGAGCAGTCTCAAGAGTGTTCTGTAATACAGGACACTCAAAGAACAATGTGTTGCGGGAACATGCATAAGGAGTTACACACACGTATTTGCAACACACATTTGGCAAAGAATGTGTAGTGTGTAGTGTGTTACTCCAAAAGCTGTGTTAAAAGTGCCTACAAAAAAGCTGTATTCGTCATCGAATCAAACCTCTGCTTTCTATGTACACTATCCTCAAACAAAACAATGAACAGATAAATGAAATGTATTTATACATAAACATAATATTATGAACGTCTGATTATAGATAAAGTCTTGACAAGTTTTTGAGCTAAATGAACTAGCTCGGTTCTCTGCCTATACCTATAACTTTAAGGAAAGAAGGTTCAAAATACTGACTAGCAACGTTCATTGCCGGGGACACCATGGCGAATTTTAAATTCCTTATTTTGTTAAATGTTCAGTGCCATTTGTTCCCCCTGAGGAGATGATCCATTGGACCTCGCCTCCCACTACTAGGAACTTGACATCTATAGACTCTGGGGGGTATCGTGTCCAGTTTAATGAACTATGCCCATAGGCGTAGGAAGCAAATCTTCATTGATGGGGCCCCAGTGGGCCCAGGGGGGGGCACTCCAACCAAGTTTAAGCATCTGTTTTAATGTGTGATGTATCATAGACATGCTTATATTGAAATTGTATTAGAAAGTAATATTTGAGCCCCCCATAGTTCATATTAGGGGCCGAGGGCCCCCAGCTGCTCCCACTTTTCCCAATGTGGGAGTGGCAAGGATTGGAAATTGTGTGTGTTATCTCATGGGTCTTGAGAAATTGTTGGGGGCCCAAACGTTATATTCAGCCCCCCCTCCTTAGTGATCCCTCCCCCCTTCCTACGCCACTGATGTCGTTGGCGTGTATCGGCTGTTGTAATCTGATGAGTCCCGGCTGAGATGATCTGATGAGCTACACGGTAACCTTCTAGCCGCTAGCCGCTTTCTGTGACTTGTTCTTCGCAGCCTGATGTCGCGATGACCATGACCAAGTGTGGGAATAGGGCCAAGTTTAGGAGTTGGCCGATAATGCACAAATAACACTATGCCCACAATGAGTAAGACCAGGAGAATACTCCCAACAATGAGTCCTGAAAGAAGCAAAGGTTATTTGGGGTTTGAAATAATAATTATGGGATTATATTGATGCAACCCTTAGTACAACTAACATTGCAATGCCACACAGGGAACTGGTTGGTGGGAATAAATGAGAGAGTAGACGTAAATGGTGTCAATGTGCAGCATAATTATCTTTGGCACTGAATCAAAAATGGAAATTTCCAATTGCATTACCATGTAATCTTTGTAAGCTATTTTCATTGTATTTTCCTATTCCACCTTTTTTGACATTTTGCTTCTCGTTATTTTAAAGCAATCAACCATGCGTACCTGTACGACCAGCCGGGTAGTTAAGTATAGTTTCCTGAAAGTCCATTTCCCCAGTGTCAAAAGTTAGTCTTCGACCAATCTTGACCTAATGATAACAGGATATCAATGTCAAAATCTTACAGCTATATAGTATATTTAGGTGGGTATTATCATGAATCTTCTACAACCCAGAATTAATATGCCTGAGTCTAAAGTGGAAAGCGAAATCACAACTGCAGCTGTCTACATACTGGAAACAGTAGATAGAAAATGTCAATTCCCATACAATTGGAACTGATTCAACAGCCTTATAACCTACCTGAATAGCAAGTAGACCATCTTTATCATTGTCACCTGATGGGGGTCTTTTATTCGACATGATGCACACAATACGGTTTTCAAATCGCTCCACCATAGCACATTGGCCACCCCCTATGACAACCATCAGAGTACCATTCAGAGCAGCGCCAGTTGTGAATCCAGAACCCTAAGGACAATAATGAAAATTATATAATGAGATCTATTTGAATAATGGTGCATGAGTTCTGTCAGAATCACCCTTTACATAACACTTCTTATATGTAAGACCTGGCTCATGGGTTGTAAAGATGTGCGGATGAGCGTGTGTCCCAAAGAGCTTGTAGGATATAAACGGTGCTTCCATCAATCCCCTAGTGAGTCAACTAACCCTGAGCTCTCACCAACCAGTGTTTGCCAGAGACACTTTCGCGTGACAACACATTTGTACAATATGGAGCTCTGGACATACACTAAAAGTACTCCCAGTTTCACTGGTACCCATCTAAACTGAACTTTTGCCAGGTACCAGCGAAACATAATAGTATTGTCCAAATAATGCTGTCGCATGAAAGTGCCCATGGTAATAGTGTGTAATGGTTTGGGAAACACTGCATAAGCTGGAAACTTACATTGCTGATATGAGATGTAAAAACAATTTAAAATAGTCACCTTTATTTCAAATTGGTTGTCATTTACTGGCCAAAATGGTTGAAAAACCAATGTCTCTTTAAACCTTTCCACCTCAGGGTCTGCTAAAATTGTGAATGGAATATCCTGGGCATTTGGGTCTTGAACGGCATCCAATATGATTGACACGTATACCTGGAGCTCAACATCAACCCGCTGCCTTTGTCTTGCGGCAGTTTGGTTTACACTTTGGTAAAGGATGGCTCGTCTAACTTCATCAGGCACAGTGATGTTAGGTGTGTCACAAATTATACGTCCATTGTTAACAGCCTCGCAACTCTGCAATGAATTATATGTTCTTAACTGCCTGTAGATCTATTTATACAGCACTGCTTTTACATCTTTTGGGTCACGTCTCACTGGACATTTGCATCGACATACTAAAACGAAATTGCCATGATATATATAGACTATACACACTATTACAGAAAAATCTATGTTTGCTAGTTGGTTGCACATTTTGAATCACACATTCATACATGTATGTATATGTATAAATGGACAGTACTCACCATTAATGTGCATTGAACAAAAAAAGGGCATTTTTGAGAACTTTGGAGAAGAGTCCTAATTCATTTCCTGGTATATCTTCATAAGTTGACGTATCAGGTTGCCAAATGGAATGGCCGAAATGTTTAAAAAAGGGAAAGTAGCCATACCATCTAATTGTGCCCTGTTGACTATAGAAAAAGCTGAGTTTTTTCTTTTTGGATATAGGGCCAAAGAAAATACTGATTGAGGGAATTGGCTGCGGGGAAAGAATAATGAACCTCCTATACCTGTGCATGGCCATTTCCCAGAGAATTGACCAGATACACTTAACGGTTAAAATAAGTGATACAAAAGGACCATTTGTGGTAATTTTTTGATTCTTGGTTCAAAACAAAAAGAAAAGTTATGAGGAGTTCTATAAGATGTACAAAACGAGATGTGAAAAACAATGTCCCTGCAAAAAGGTGCCAGCAGTGATTTTGTCCATGCACATTTTTGGTGAGATTTGTCAATATTCTCAATCATGAACAAAGTTAATATTCCAATAGTCAACCTCAAATATGATGGATACATCAAGTCCACCACTGTTATATTCACTAGAAACAAAGTTCAATACAATAATTCTTCGTGATGACCTTATATTCTATATTGATACATTCAATAAACATAGGACATTTGCCATATCTGGTTTTATCGAATTTATACATACCGCAGTGAAAGTGGCCTGATAATTGCCATATATGATGGTAATAACAAGAAGTGGCCTTGCAACTGACATAAGGTGTGTTCCACTAACAGTCACATTTGTACCACCTCTGTAATAAATTGCAAATTATATCAATTTCTAAAGTTTTGTTTTACTATCTCATTTAACCCTTTACACAATCATAACTCCATATTATAGAGTAGGTGTAATTTAGTGTGCTGCCATCTCAAAGGGAAATTACCACAAACGGGCGCCATTGATTATCATGAATACTATGGGATCTTTACCAGGTGCAAAGTGTCATACACTTACGTGATCAGAGATTCAGTTGGAACAATCTTAGACACAGTAGGATCAGGCAGGTATATGTAGAAGCCTTCTTCATAACAGATTGTTCTATTTGTCCTCTGCCATGTAATACACACTGTAAGATTCTGTTTGGCTAATGAGTTGCTCACGTTAGTTGACCGACACATGATTTCTGTCTCAGAGCTGTAGTATCACAAGAAACAAAACAAGTGTTATAATTAAGTGAGCGTGCATTATGTATACATGATATGGTGCTCCTCCCCGATGTAAAAAAAAAAAACGACCACAAAGATAATGACTTTAAACTCTGCATGAGTCTCTGTCTATTTCGTTTTAATCAATTCCAATAAAAGCTGTTTATAAGTAGACTATTGGCTGAGTTACCTCACCTTTTTACCAGTGGGCATGTGATGTTACTGAATTCAACCTGAGGTTCATCCATGCTGTTTAGGTGAATTCCCGTGATCAGAACAAAGGTACCTCCAGCCCTCGGGCCAAACAGAGGATAAATCAAGTCTATCACTGTGACATTCACTGGACAAAATGAAAATTCACCATTATTTCATGAGTACATATTTTAAATTCTGAATTGGCCTGCTAACTAACTGTCGTCAACATATTTACACAATGAGATAACTATCAATAATTATACTAGTGGTGAATTATGGTCTACAGCTTCCTGCTGACATTTATAAAATATGATTATAGGAATGACTGATTGGAAGATCATTGTTTTATAGACTTCACACAGGCCCTGTTTTTGAGATTGAGTTTACAATCCTCAATAACACATACCTTGACACGTTGCCCCAGCAAATCCAATGCGACATTTACACGATGGTTCATTATTAATTGAATCAAAGGTGCATATACCATCATTTTTACAGTAAATCCGACCAGCTTTACATATATCTGGGAAGGTAAAATACAATTGTTTTACCATCTTTTTGTTTGGTTAATAAATGAATACCTTGCAATTGATTACATTGTGCAGCTGCTTATCCCAACTGAATTGTATTATTTCCAATGATGAATGGTGAATATGCAATGCATATCAAATCAAAAGGAAAATAATTGGAATCAATTATAATAAAAAATATTGACATAATTATTGCATTAATCACTTACTTTTTTTATCAAACAAAAAGAGAAAAATAAAGTTTTGATACTACCTTGGCAGTCATCTTCAGATTTGGATGCTTCCTTTGCTGTAAAGTGAAATGGCTGACACTGTGTACAGTTGAGCTTGCCCGGTCTGTCTGAATAGGTGTTTAAAGGACACGATGCACAATAACCTTGGGGAAGACTGCTGGTCAAGGCAGTATAGAACCCTGCAGCACACTCCACTGTGTAATTACAGAATAGTTTAGCATATAATATACACAAAAGGGACAAATCATGATCTGGGGAATTAGTATTTATAAGATGGTTATGTATGTTGTGATCAAATTGGTAATAATAAATGGACAATTGAGATACTAAATGAAATGTGCATAAAAAAAGTAGGACTATTTTAACTGCTAGTTTGATAAATCAGTCATCTTATTGAATTCAAAAGCTAAGATAGGGCTTACCGATACATTCATCCCAAAGCGTGGCACCAGTAGCACGTGTTGTCATTGATGGACCACATGGTTGACATGCTTGTCGTCCAGTATTTGGTTTGTAGAAGCCCCTTGGGCACTTCACACAGTCTGTTACACCAATACCTTGATATCCAAGCAAACATCCCTCTATATGTTTTGCATAAAAGAAATATAATTATTGTGACAGTTCCTATGTTTTGTTAAGCATTATTCATAATCCATTTCAGTTTTATTCTTGTGGTGAATTTGACATCTAGATAGATTTAATCCATGTATGTTTACAAGATTTAATATCAAGACATTTGTGGTTAAGTTGGAAATTATGCTTTCCAACTTAAGTCAGGCATTAATGTATTTTGTCTTCAAAATCCCATGGCATCTCTCCCTTTTATGTGAAAGAATTTGGTTCGTATGGATGTAATAAATATTTTCAGTAGTTCAGGGAAGTTCTTTTTAAATATCTTACAATGATGAAAATGAAAGGTGCCAAATGCATGACTTAGATTGGAATGAACCAAATATGCTCATGTACAATCGCTCACACCTGTTGCTCTACAGTAATTATGTATATTATATTCACAAACCCTGATTATTCACCTATACAAAGGAATCCATTTCCAGAATATCCTGTGGTACAGAGACAATGGTAGCTGCCAACAGTATTTATACATCTGGCTCGCTGGTGACAACCATGGTTCATACTGCATTCATCAATATCTGAAACACAGGTGTATGAGTCGGATAACAATGATCTATAAAATTTAATATGGAAGTTTGGAATCACTATTTCTAAATAACTCTCCTTATCGATACATCCTGCCAGGATGAATAAAAGAAATACAAACAAAAAAGCAAACAGCCTTTCCAAGTCATGTGACCATGTGTATGTGGCATGTGACAAGGCATATACCGGGGGCATATACCAATTCCATCATGGCTCTTTTCCATTGTGGACACAGCTTCTGTAATGTTTATAGTTACTATTGTGATAATTATGGTACTCTCTTCATGTAACCCTTTGTGGGCTAAGTTCCTGTGACCCTTTACTAAGCCTTTCTTCATGGCTATTTCTGTGGTCCATTCCGATGTGTGTGCTGAGACTATAACTCAGTGAATAAAACCTGATGACGACTCAAGTTCCTTACTTTCACAGTGGACCCCATCCCCATTGTGGCCCTGGTCACACATACACATAAATGCCAGGACATTATATATAAAGTTGTAGTTATCAATATTGTTAGATAAACAGCACACTTATAGAGGATTTAAGACCGCGCAACCACTTTAATATTGGCAACATACCTATGATTAGAGAAGTATTGTCAACAGGCAGGCCAAATAATGATGAATCACTTATATTTTCTTGTAGAATCATCATTGCATTGTCGAGATCAGTCTCAACAATAGTTGTAATAGCGGCCAGGATGACGCTGCCTTCACTGCAATTGGAGATGCAAAATATAGCATACCAAAACAAAACCTTCCAAATTGGATATCATTACATGGCTGCTAATTACAAAGTTCATACCAATGCAATTTAACATACTCTGTGCCAATGATATGAGTTAATTCATACATACGAATAGTGTTGTATGATTTGATGGCAATCACACTGTTAATTGATAATCAATTGAATATAATATGTCTAATACATTACATTGCTGCTCCCTACCTTATTTCAACTGATGGTGTAGATTTGAGATTTGGAATATTATTCGGAAGCTGTAACAAACAAGAGTAAATACTAGCAGTTCCTTTTTAGTCAGCAGGGGATTTATCATTTAATACTGTAAGCATAATGCATGCTTTGCAATAGTTATAAATGTAACATACTAGACTGTGAACAGTGGGTTGCCCTTCATGTAGGTGAACAGTTGAATCTACTGTAGGTATAGATAAGTGTAGGTAAACAGTAGAATCTATTGTAAATCTTCAGTAGTTGCTGTAAAGCTATGATATTTTCTGCTATTTACCTACACTTCATATTTACAGGGTATTTGCTGAAACGTATCAAGCAAATCATACCTCAGTCATGACAGTTGTTTTGACCAGCTCAGCATATTCCTCAAAGTCAAGCAAAAATGTAGCGTGGATGACGATAGGCAAGACAGCTGGGTAAAGAAATCCATACAGAATTGTTCAGTCTTTTTAACAACATAACAATGCACAACTAACCTAAGTTAAATGCTTTTGGCTCGATAACCCTCTAGACACAACACAATTTTCTTGCATTAATTCTTTCAAGGGTACGAGACTTTTTACAATAAAGTTTAGTGCTCTACCCTGCCTAGATTTCACCATCTTTTTCTTCAGTCTGTTATTTAACCTACGCTGGACCCCTTGACCTCTCCTCTCCTCAGCCTCCTGGTCACAAAAGACTCTCTGGGTGTAAGGTTAGATAGTCTCCTTAAAATAGGCTTCACAGTCTGAGGCGGGGCAAGCGATTTCAAGGTGGGGATGACAAGGAGTGTTTCTGGTCAATTTTTTGACCCCTTGACCTCTTAGGTTGAACCTTTTCGAGGGTTGGTCAAAAGTGGAGGCATACTGTACAATAATGTAGAATGATGTTGCAATACTTCGTAAAAGAAATATTACCATTGCAAAATCCATTCAGATCCTTCAACATAGAATCCTCACAAACGCAGGCAAAGGACCCAGGTTCATTGTGGCAGACCCCAGTGTTCTCTACACATGGCGATGTACCACTACATTCGTTAATGTCTGAAATAGGCAATAGGAATTTCATAATTATTCATGGCATATAATATATCAAAATAGGGCATCATATAACTATGTGAATGTTTAATGACAAAGAGGTAACTCCTTCTTGATTATCATTATGTAAAATCATGAATCATTAATGATTTGGTTACAAGATTTCTCAAATAATTTAGATAAAGATCTTGAGGGATGGCTACATTGCAATTGATAAGATGGAATGGCTATATTTCATGAGATCAATACAATTTGATAGTCTTTGACCGGTCATCATCTTTGACCAAGTGCCGTCTTTGACTGGAAAGATTAAAACAGAAATGCCGGCAAATTTGTAATGTATAGTGTAAATACATAATTATTAACTTTTTCCCTGCATTTCTTTTTGTGTAGGCCCCTTTTCAACTGGGAATTTACTCACCCACACAAGTAACACCATTGCCACTATATCCACTGTCACATGTACAGGTAAATGTGCCAGCACTGTTGTCACATGTCGCATAAGCACCACAAGGAAAGGTTTCACACTCATTGATATCTGAAAAGAAATTTGAATGCTGGAAATTTACTCAACCCCTTTGCTCATAGAAAGGTCAGAATGAGTTCTTAGATGCAAAAGTACTCGACTGTATATTATGTCAACCTATGAACAATAATCAGATAATCAGATAAATCCATTTAAATAAAGCAGTTTGATATCAGGAAATGATAGACGTTATCATATAGAGTCCTCACCTGTGCAGGATATCCCACTCCCACTATAGCCAGCGTTACATGTACAATCAAATGACCCATCACTGGTGTGGCATTCGGCATTAGCATCACAAGGAGTACCAGCACACTCATTGATATCTGGAAAGAAAATTTGGACATTCAACATTTATCAAAACTGGTGAATCAGTTGTCTTTGGCCATATAACATTGACTCATTCCAACAGAGCAGTACCTAAACTCATTTAAACTGAGCAGTTTATTACTTTGATCATGATTTTATGAAACTCATTCTTATGGTACGGAAGCCGAGGAGGGCCACAACTATATGAAATAAGAAAAATAAAAAGATGTGTGTATCAATTTTATAAGCGATTTATTTTTGCTGTCAACATTGATTTCTCAGCTGTCAAACTGTCGAGTTGGAAAGAAAGTTGCTGTCAACTTTGATTTTTCAGCTGTCAAACTGTCAAGTTGGAAAAATAAGTTGCTGTCAACATTGATTTCTCAGCTGTCAAACTGTCGAGTTGGAAAAAAATTGCTGTCAACATTGATTTTTCACCTGTCACACTGTCAAGTTGAAAATGAATTGCTGTCAATATGGATTTTTCACCTGTCAAACTGTCAACTTATGCAAACCACCTTGTGACAGGTATCTTTTAGCGTTTGTGCTCAATACAGAGTGCCTCCCTCCCTCCCTCCTTCCTGCCCTCCCTCCCTCCCTCCCTCCTTCCCTCCCTCCCTCCCTCCCTCCCTCCCTCCCTCCCTCCCTCCCTCCCTCCCTCCCTCCCTCCTTCCCTCCCTCCCTCCCTCCTTCCCTCCCTCCCTCCCTCCCTCCCTCCTTCCCTCCATCCAGCCCTCCCTCCTGCCCTCCTGCCCTCCTTCCCTCCCTCCTTCCCTCCCTCCCGCCTTCCCTCCCTCCCTCCCTCCCTCCCTCCCTCCCTCCCTCTCTCCCTCCCCCCTCCCTCCCTCCCTCCTGCCCTCCTGCCCTCCTTCCCTCCCTCCTTCCCTCCCTCACGCCTTCCCTCCCTCCCTCCCTCCCTCTCTCCCTCCCCCCTCCCTCCCTCATTCCTGCCCTCCCTCCCTCCTTCCCTCCCTCCTTCCCTCCCTCCCTCCCTCCCTCCCTCCCTCCTTCCCTCCATCCATCCCTCCCTCCTGCCCTCCTTCCCTCCCACCTTCCCTCCCTCTCTCCCTCTCTCCCTCCCCCCTCCCTCCCTCCCTCCCTCCCTCCTTCCTGCCCTCCCTCCTTCCCTCCCTCCCTCCCTCCCTCCTTCCCTCCTTCCCTCCTTCCCTCCCTCCCTCCCTCCTTCCCTCCCTCCCTCCCTCCCTCCCTCCTTCCCTCCATCCATCCCTCCCTCCTGCCCTCCTTCCCTCCCACCTTCCCTCCCTCTCTCCCTCTCTCCCTCCCCCCTCCCTCCCTCCCTCCCTCCCTCCCTCCCTCCCTCCCTCCCTCCTTCCCTCCATCCATCCCTCCCTCCTGCCCTCCTTCCCTCCCACCTTCCCTCCTCCCTCCTCCTCCCTCTCCCTCTCTCCCTCCCCCCTCCCTCCCTCCCTCCCTCCCTCCCTCCCTCCTTCCTGCCCTCCCTCCTTCCCTCCCTCCCTCCCCCCTTCCCTCCCTCCCTCCTTCCTGCCCTCCCTCCCTTCGTCTTTCCTTCCCTCCCTCCCTCCCTCCCTCCCTTCTTCCCTCCCTCCCTCCTTCCCTCCCTCCCTCCCTCCCGCCCTCCTTCCCTCCATCCATCCCTCCCTCCTGCCCTCCTGCCCTCCTGCCCTCCTTCCCTCCCTCCTTCCCTCCCTCCCGCATTCCCTCCCTCTCTCCCTCCCCCCTCCCTCCCTCATTCCTGCCCTCCCTCCCTCCTTCCCTCCCTCCCTCCTTCCCTCCACATCCATCCCTCCCTCCCTCCTTCCCTCCATCCATCCCTCCCTCCTGCCCTCCTGCCCTCTCTCCCTCCCTCCTTCCCTCCCTCCCGCATTCCCTCCCTCTCTCCCTCCCTCCTTCCCTCCCTCCCGCATTCCCTCCCTCCCTCCTTCCCTCCCTCCTTCCCTTCATCCATCCCTCCCTACTGCCCTCCTTCCCTGCCACCTTCCCTCCCTCTCTCCCTCTCTCCCTCCCCCCTCCCTCCCTCCCTCCCTCCTTTCTGCCCTCCCTCTTTCCCTCCCTCCCTCCCTCCCTCCTTCCCTCCCTCCCTCCTTCCTGCCCTCCCTCCGTCTTTCCTTCCCTCCTTCCCTCCCTCCCTCCCTCCCTCCCTCCCTCCCTCCCTCCCTCCCTCCCTCCGTCTTTCCTTCCCTCCTTCCCTCCCTCCCTCCCTCCCTCCCTCCCTCCCTCCCTCCCTCCCTCCCTTCCTCCTTCCTTCTTTCCTTCCCTCCCTCCCTCCCTCCCTCTCTCCCTCCTTCCCTCCCTCCCTCCCTCCCTCCCTCCTTCCCTCCCTCCCTCCTTCCTGCCCTCCCTCCCTCTGTCTTTCCTTCCCTCCCTCCCTCCCTCCCTCCCTCCCTCCCTTCCTCCTTCCTTCCTCCCTTCCTTCCCTCCCTCCCTCCCTCCCTCCCCCTGACTATACCTTCTTCCCCCTCTTACATCCCAGGCCTAAAGGATACCTGTCAGAAGCTTCAATAAAAATAGTTGACAGACAGACAGCGTTTTTCCCCCTTTGACAGCAAGCTCAATTACAGAAGTTGACAGACTGACAGCACATTTTTCACTGTTGACAGCAATAGAAACATGCATATAGTATTTCCTGAAAGGTATTGTACATGGGCCTATATGCAAAAGTACTAAGAGAGATAGTGCATGTATATGGCCCTCGTCGGCTTCCATACTTATGGAGTCCTCACCGGTGCAGGTCACTCCATTTCCGCTATATCCATCGTCACATGTACAAGTATATGTGCCAGGACTGTTGGCACATGCAGCATTAGCATCACAAGGGTCTAGAGCACACTCGTCAATATCTGGAAAGAAAATGCAATGCTTGAAACTTAGTTAACCAGTTCTCTTTGCTCCTGACTTTCTGGAAATTAATCAAGAATGTTTTGTTTATACATCTAGGTCTGAACTCAGTATGGAATCACAATTCAGAAGTGAGTATGATCTTTTTTCGATATGTAAAGTTATGTTTGATAAGTTAAGTTATGTTGTTAAAATGTTGGGGTTTCACATAACATTACACCAGGTTTCTTAAAACTTGTGGTCATCTTGTTTAACGTGACATAATGAATTCTTGAATATAAAAAGTCATAGTTCTATATGGTTGAGACTTAATATTATCTCTTATAATGTCTCGACCATGACTTTTATTTCCTCATCATGTAAATTGTACTGTCAAGATGTCACGAAGTATAGTTCATTATCTCTCATCTTGACATAGTATGCTTATCATTATACCATCTCACACAAGGAGGATAAGCACATGTTTGTCATTCATTGTAAACCTGCACTCGGATCTTATTGGAAATAAAAGTTCAATTTATTCTCAAAAGTCTTTGCTATACCATGAGCTATGAGGAAGCATATAGATGGTGCAGGAAAATTGACAGATAAACATGATGATTTGACCTGTTAAAGAGTAGAAAACAAAAGAGGATGCTTATATTCGTCTCTCCAAGGCAATGTTTATTTGCCCTCAGAAAACAGAGCAATATCTCAACTTATTGACACTGAGCAGTTTAGTTTTCTCAGTATCAGAAAAGGGAGCCAGTGTGATTGAGAACTCACCAATGCAAGTAACTCCATTGCCATTATATCCACTATCACATGTACAGGAAAATGTGCCAGCACTGTTGTCACATGTAGCATTAGCATCACAAGGAAAGGTTTCACACTCATTGATATCTGAAAAGAAAATTGAATGCTGGACATTTACTCAACCGTTTTCCTTTGCTCATAGAAGGCTGGAAATGAATTGAAGAATAACAAGCATGTATCAAAAATACATTAAGGCCACTCCAAATAATATCCTTCTTTCTCATTACCGCGGGCATCACAAAAATCACCTTTCTGAGATGATTTTTTTATATTTTCTTTGCAAATTATAATGGAAAAACATGCCAAAATTTGACAAATATGGGAATATTTTGTATCAAATTAAAGCTTAACGTGCAGGCAATGTAAAACATGGATATTTATAACTTTCGCAGATCCTTAATTTCTTCATTACTAAAATTGGGATTTGGTTCTCCAAGAGCCTGCAATACTCTATATGATTTAAGCCTCAGCAAAAACACAAAAAAAAGCGCCATCGTTACATTTTTCATGGCTTAGTGATGAGAACAAGTATGTTATTTGGAGAGGCCTACATTGTATACGTAGTGAAACTGTCACCTTAGAAAGATCAGAATAAAAAAAGGATGGAAGGTGTACTCGACTGTAAATAATCTTAGCCTATGTATGGTAATCGGTGCTTTTAAATTCATTGAAACAAAGCAGTTCAATATCAGGAAATGATAGACGTTATCATAGAGTCCTCACCTGTGCAGGATGTCCCACTCCCACTATAGCCAGCGTTACATGCACAAACAAATGACCCATCACTGTTGTGGCATTCGGCATTAACATCACAAGGAGTACCAGCACATTCATTGATATCTGGAAAGAAAATTGGACATCCAATACTTTCTCAACTGGCAGGTCAGTTGTCTTTGGCCATACAATACTCACACATTGCAACGGAGCAGTGCTTAAACTCATTGATACCTAACAGTTTAGTACTTTGACTGTGATTTTATTAAACCCGTTGTAATGGAGTCCTCACCCCTGCAGGTAACTCCATTTCCACTATATCCATCGTCACATGTACAAGTATATGTGCCAGGACTGTTGGCACATGCAGCATTAGCATCACACGGGTCTAGAGCACACTCATTGATATCTGAAAAGAAAATTCGATGCTTAAACTCTTGTCAACTAGTTCTCTTCGCTCCTGACATTCTGGAAATTAACTCTAAAATGTTTTGTTTAGACATTTAGGTCTGAACTGGGTATGGAATGACAATTCAGAAGTGCTTTACCATGACCTGTGAGAAAGCATATAGATGGTGCAGGAAAATTGACAGGTATTTGCAAGGATTTGACCTGTTGTACAGGAAAAAACACAAGCGGATGAACTTTATAAAACAGAGCAGTATCTAAACTTTTTGACACTAAACAGTTTCTTAATATTCTCAGTATCAATAAAAGAGAGCCATTGTAATGGAGAACTCACCTGTGCAAGTAACTCCATTGCCACTATATCCATTGTTACATGTACAGGTAAATGTGCCAGGACTGTTGTCACATGTAGCATTAGCATCACAAGGAAAGGTTTCACACTCATTGATATCTGAAAAGAGAATTGAATGCTGGACATTTACTCAACCGTTTTCCTTTGCTCATAGAAGGCTGGAAAAGAATTTAAGAATAACAAGCATGTATCAAAAATACATTAACTTGTACACATAGTGAAACTCTCACCTTAGAAAGGTCAGAATAAAACGATGGAACATGTACTCGACTGTGAATAATCTTAGCCTATGTAGGGTAATCAGAGCTTTTAAATTCATTGAAACAAAGCAGTTCAATATCAGGAAATGATAGACGTTATCATAGAGTCCTCACCTGTGCAGGATGTCCCACTCCCACTATAGCCAGCGTTACATGTACAATCAAATGTCCCATCACTGTTCTGGCATTGGGCATTAGCATCACAAGGAGTACCAGCACACTCATTGATATCTGGAAAGAAAATTGGACATTCAACATTTTCTCAACTGGCAGGTCAGTTGTGTTTGGTCATACAATATTCACTCATTGCAACAGAGCCATGCTTAACCCTTTAGGGCCGAGCATCGACTATAGTCGATGCCATGGCTGGCCGAGCATCGACTATAGTCGATGCCATGGCTGGCCGAGCATCGACTATAGTCATCATAACTCTATGGGAATCAGCAAAGGCTCGGCCCTGGGAGGGTTCCTATGAAAATCTCCCGGCCCCTTCACCAGCAAACTTTTTTTTTGGTCGGCCTTAAAGGGTTAAACTCATTGAAACTGAGCAGTTTAGTACTTTGATTGTGATTTTATGAAACCCGTTATAATGGAGTCCTCACCGGCGCAGGTAACTCCATTTCCACTATATCCATTGTCACATGTACAAGTATATGTGCCAGGACTGTTGGCACATGCAGCATTAGCATCACAAGGGTCTAGAGCACACTCGTCAAAATCTGGAAAGAAAAGTCACTGCTTGAAACTTTGTCAACCAGTTCTCTTTGCTATTGACATTCTGGAAATTAACTCTAGAATGTTTTGTTAACACATTTAGGTCTGAACTGGGTATGGAATGACAATTCAGAAGTCAGTATGACCTTTGCTATCCCATGACCTGTGATGAAGCATATAGATGGTGCAGGAAAATCGACATATATTTACAAGGAATTGACCTGTTGTAGAGAAGAAAACAAAAGTGGATGCTCTTTCACTTGTCTCTCCAACGCAATGTTTGTATGCACTCAGTAACAGGGAGCTGTGTCTAAAGTTATTGACACTAAGCAGTCTCTAAGTGGTCTCAGTTAAAAAAAGAGCAACTGTTATGGGTAACTCACCCATGCAAGTAGCACCATTGCCATTATATCCATTGTCACATGTACAGGTAAATGTGCCAGCACTGTTGTCACATGTAGCATTAGCATCACAAGGAAAGGTTTCACACTCATTGATATCTGAAAAGGAAATTGAATGCCGGTTATTTAGTCGATCATTTCCCTTGCTCATAGGAGGCTGGGAATGAATTGAAGAATAACAAACATGTATCAACCATACAATACCATGTACACATAGTTCTGTCATATTAGAAAGGTCAGAAAGAGAAAATAGACGGTTTACTTGTCTGTATAATTTCAATCTTTCAGGGCCTCTGTTGCAGATAATTTTCAACAGAAAGCACATATTGAATCTCAATCAATCTGGGATTCTGTTGTCCTTCTTATAAAACCCACAACATTGGGATATTTTGAGGATTGAGCGGAATTACAATAATGAGGTTATACCTTAAAGTGGGTAAATCCGATTTTCTACCAAATTCTAAATTCCTCATAAAGATGTTCCAAATACTGTAAAGGTATATTATTAATAGGTTGGGGGACCTCAAAATGATATCCATGGCCAGTAACAGCTCTGAAAGTGGGTTCCATTGGGCCCAACTATGGTATTTACAGTGTATATTCAATGGGGATAATAAAATCGTGCATGATTTTACTCTAAAATTACCATAAATTGGGCAATAAAATCAGATTTGGACAAAATGGCAGGGGATAAGGAGAAATGGAATAGACCGGAAGGGAAGTATGTTATTTGTGAACATCCTGGCTCATTTTTAAGAAAATCTATTTTTGAGCCCAAATTATTGGATGTACTAACTTTAAGTTATCTGATACAAAAATTCGCTGGTTCCCACGGGTGCCGGGGCTAACCCGCAGGCCCTGGCTAACTAGTACTAGCTCTCTAAGCGCTAACACGTGACCTATGACGTCATCCATCACTCTCCCCCATTGGCAAAGTACCAAACATGTGCAAGGGAGAGTGTAAGTCGCGCATGTGCGTGCACATGCGCGACCTACACTCCCCTTGCATATGTTTGGTACTTTGACAATGTAGTCCGGTGCCTTAAGGGAAAAACCATTATTTGCCGGACAAAAGTACCAAAGTTGGTGAAGATATAGGGAATGATATACTTTTCAACATTTTTTCAAGCATCAAGAAAAAAAAGTACGGGAACACCCATTTTTGGCCATTTTTCAAAATGGCCGCCTTTTGGCAGATAAAATGAATTAAATGGTTAAAAAATAGAAGGAATCTCATCTCCCACATCACAGATATTGCTCGTAGAAGGATTGTGACTATACCTATCCCCCCTATATTGAACCCAAGGAATCCAATGGTCTCATTGGTTGGTTACTATGGTAAGTGGTTGCCTAGCAACGGCCATTCTATTTGTTTATTTCCTTAGTAACACACATTTCCAGGATCTTCAGCTCGGTTTTGACCATACCTATCCCCCCTATATTGGACCCAAGGAATCCATTGGTGTTATTGGCTAGTTGCTAGGACATTTGGTTGCCTAGCAACAGCTATTATATTTGTTTATTTGCTTAGCAACACATATTTCCTGGGTCCCCAGCTCGGTTTTGACCATACCTACCCCTCCTATATTGGACCGAAGGAATCCATAAGTGTTATTAGTTTGTTGCTAGGAGAATTGGTTGCCTAGCAACGGCTATCATTTTTGTTTATTTGCTTAGCAACACACATTTCCTGGGCCCTCATCTTAGTTTTTGACCATACCTATCCCTCCCATATTGGACCCCAGAAATCCATTGGTGTTATTGGTTTGTTGCTAGGAAAGCAAGTTGACTACTTTAACTTACAGGGATGTAAGTCAGGGCAGGGGGGAAAACAGGAAGTCGGACCAGGCCCTTCCGGCCAGCAGAACAGCATAGTAAGGCAACCTCAATACTCCTGTGGCCCTCCCGGCCTCCCCTGCAGTCCCTCCCGGCCAGCAGAGCGCTCCCAAGACGGTCTCTTTGACCCTCCTGGAATACTCCCAGTGAGTTGGTGGGAAGATTCCAGGAGGGTCAAAGAGACCGTCTTGGGGGCGCTCTGCTGGCTGGGAGGGACTGCAGGGGAGGAGGGGAGGGCGTCAGGTGGACAGGGGGCCTGTCCTTGGGGTGTTCTGCTGACAGGGAGAGGCTGGGAGGGACTAGGATTATGGGACGAGGTAGAAACGGGACTTTTTCTCAATGCTAGCACAACAAAGTACATAAATATAGAAAAGTTTCATGAAAGTGATATTCCAGGAATTCCTGGAAATCCAGGAAGACTTACATCCCTGAACTTATATCCCCCCCCTTATTGGACCCAAAGAATCAATTTGTCTTAAGGGTCCCAGCTGCCACTCTGGGGCAGCACCTAAATAAACTTGAAGAAAGTGCTGCTGACCCAGATTTGTCCCACACAGAAAATCTAAATGCCCTAGCCCTCAGTCTGAAGTGGCTATCCCAGGTTAGTCATAGGGTCTTTGGTCAGGCATGACAGTATAGGGAGCCAAAAAATGACTTACTTGGTTAGGCTATAGAAACTCAGAGATCGGTTGTATAGGGAGTCAAAAAGTATTAGTGCAGTAGAATAAACCCGTTATTACCACTGACTAGAGGAGGGGCTGTATATGGGGTACACAATGTGCAATGATATGTATCATGTGGGTACCTTTTTCTTCCAAACTGATTATTGGCCAGGTCCACAGAGTTGCCTGGGCATAATGAGACAGTGTTGGGTATGTAAGCTAAGTACTAGCTCATAGACCATAGGAACAAAGAGCATAGGGTCCAAAACCCTCTATACCAGTGGTCTACACAGGCTGCATGTGTAACTCAATGGGCGGTCCATGCGCACACACTTCTCCAAAATAGCATATATACATACAACACCTCTATAGGACCTATCCCAGCATGCACTGCTCATTCTGGTCTGCTGCACACTTAAAGAACAGCAATCAGAAGGTTTATATTGTTTATAACACCCCCCCCCCCTCCCTTTCTGCAACAGGTAGTGGTGCAGGGGGTGCACCTCGTTCACCTGATGTACAATTAGCTATAGTAGGACGACTTTGGCACTAAGCAAGGCCGTCACAGGGTGGTGTTTTTCTCACCTACAGTGCCTACACCCTTATGTACAATTACCTATACGGGACTAGCGCATTAGGCTATGGGGGTCCGCCATCTTGGCTCAGACCAATGCATTGTGGTTAGGCTCCCGACTTCAGAGCAGTGCATCAGGGGAGACTTTCTTATCAGTCCCTTTGTTCAAGGTGTGAGGAGAGGAGATTAGCCTGATAAGGAAATGGAGTTTAGCCCCTGACTACCTCAGGTACCAGGATGTGCTAATCCCGTATAGCAGTAGGATGACTTTGGTACCAAGCCAGGCCGTCACAGGGCGGTGTTTTTCTCACCTACGGTACCTACACCCTTATTTACAATTAGCTATAGCAGGAGGATGTCTTTGGTACCAAGCCAGGCCGTCAGAGGGCGGTGTTTTTCTCACCTACAGTGCCTACACCCTTAAAGGCGCAGATCACGGTACCCCTCCAGCGGCAGTCCAAGTGGAGTCGGGACAGGGCGTAGGCACTGTAGGCTATAGGGTATTCAGGCCATTTATGCATATTGCAAAAAAGGTGTGTTATTCATGCATACTTTATAGAAGAGATCTTATTTAAGACAAAGTCGAAGGAATTATAATTCTACCTCTACTAGAACCCTTTCAAATTGATTTCTGTTTGCAATAAGTAGAGTGTTTTGGTCGGACAAGAGAGTCCTCTCTCTGCATGCAGTGGGTTGGGTCATAAATAGCCCTCCCCTGCTAGAGTGTGATTGGTATTGATCCAGTTGCAGTGGAGGGTGTCTTACATATGGAATCTACTACTTCTCAGTAAAGGTGGCTCCACATATGTGTAAATCTGGGAGCTTATTATATTTTAATCACTTTAGTATTCAGGTAATGGATGGTAGACATATGAAGAGTTTGAATGCAAAACGACATAAGCGCCATGATAAAAAATAGAGACAAAAATTTGACAAAAATGAAGATAAGGGAGAGTGAAATACAATCCTCAAACAATCTTTCTAACATTTACTATTTTTCATATCATTAGGACCTACTCAGTATATGCTCTGCTACCAACATTTAATAATTGCCCCCAGGGTGTCTGTACAAAAAGTACTATACTAATTCTGGGATGGAGATATGTCATTTTGCATCCAAACTCTTCATATATAGCATGTAAATATATGTGCCTACACTTTTATACCCCTCCATTTCGAAGGTGATTGCGCGTTTTTCATGAGATATTTTGCTGTAAATTTAGTTCTGAGAGTCCATTCAAAATGTAGGATATATGTAAATGTAGCCCTATATTTTAGCATTCTAATGCAAGCAATGCTAAATTGATTACTCAAATAGCCTCTCCCGGAAATTTGATATAGTAGAGTGTGTTTTCTGAAAGGCTTCCTAATTGCAGAGCCAAACCAGGGGACCTGTACACATCACACTGTCGACCTAGTTCTCATTTACTCATTACTATAAAACTTTTATACAAAATGTACATTTATAACCTACAAAGACTGGACATGTAGCTGACTTCCATAGCTGTCCATTGGTACCCATGTATACATATATTGAATATATCTAAGTATCATAAATGGTAATTTTAGTTGGAGGAAGGGGGAAATGCGCAAATGTCTGAATGGCCTACTGTAGGTGAGATGGCATGGCTTGGTACCAAAGTCGTCCTCCTGCTATAGCTAATTGTACATTGATTTTTGATAATAGACACAACTAGAATGACAGAACTTAAATTGACCATACTCGATGAGGTAAGGATATTCTTGGTCATACTGCATCGTCGCGTTTAACCCTTTGAGAACAGCATCATGCCTTAATGCATCATGCCCTTGATCATCAAGATGCATGAATGCAGCCCTGGCGAGTTCCTGGTGAGTAACTCGCCAGTGCTGCATTCAAGCATCGTGCTGACCCTATGGGGTTAAGACACTCTCATAGGGTCGGTATGGGAGGGAGGGAGGGAGTAGTGTATAGGTGTGTGGTGGAGGAGGGTAGGAGCAGGGTTGTATGTAGCAGATGACAACTACCAGCAGTAACTACCATGGTAACAAAACTATTGAGATGCATAAATTCAGAAATGTCATCCTCTGTATCACCAGATAGTGGACCTGGTCCTCATACCTTTGGTGTGGTAATAACTAATATAAATATCTGAATCAATAATCCTCTATCTCAATCCTCATCCTAATCTTTGCATTCTCGTCACTGGCTGCCCTTATATTTATATATTTGTGGATATTTTTCCTATAACATTTAAACTCCAATGCCTCTGTACTTCCTTCTATGAATATGATGCTTTCATAACATCTTCACAAATAGTTAGAAACTAGAATGGCAACATACCAATAAGGGGGGGGGGGGGGGGAGTCATGGTAAATGCACAAAACAGCATACATGAAAACAAGGGGGGGGGGGTCAAGAGCCATTTTAGCATACTCTATATGTACACATTTTCAATCTTTTTGTGAGAGAAATGAAGCCATTCAAAGATTATTTTGTGGATAAAACTGACTTGAATTATTGTCTGTGGAGGTAAACCAAAATCTGTTTGTTGTCAAAACTTTTTTTCGGGGTGGGGCCTGGGGGGGAAGGGACAATAATTACATCGCAGAAGAAAGAAAAGAAATATTATATACCAACCAGCGCCTTCGGCGACTGGATCGTGAAGAAAAGAAATTCCCAGAGACTTATTTCCACCCCATCCCCATCCCCTATTCTCCCTCATCCCTCATCCCCGACGACCCCCCCCCCACCTCCCCCCACATTTTTCTAGCGTAAAACAGCGCGGCAATAGCTTGCCAGGGTGGTGGCGCCATCTATCCATCTGCGGCCGTATTTGTGACGTAATACGGCCGTGACCTTTGACCTTTGACCTGGATACGGCCACATCGTCGATAGGAAAGTTTCAGGTCATTTCTCTCAATTATTTGAGTGTATTCTGATGCTATATTCTAAATATGACATATTCTTGATATCTTATGTCGATTATGATTGTATTTTATAACTATTTGTCTATAGAAACGTTACAATAATACTTAATTGGAGGAGAAAATAATGGTGGGCTATTACAAATTTCCTCGCAGCTTGTTGCTAGGAACTAGAGTTGTGCGAGATAATCTGTTTTAAATGCAACTTTTCTATTAAATACACTTATATCAAGTTGATTGATTGGGTGAGGAGGGGGTAAAGTGTATAACAAATCCTCAAAATAATAAATGAATTAGAATTTTTGAGAAAAATCAGTTAGCTTTGAAAAAAGTACATATTTTTAGATAGCCTCTTTTGGTTTATCTGTTCCCAGCGAGCACTCAGGCCTAATTGAATGGGGTTGTTCGCTGGTCCCAACTAATGCCGTTTTATACATAGGGGAATTGCCTCATGTACATGGCAGATCACCCGTGCGGCTTATAGGATCGGCCTAGGGTCAGGGTGTGGCTTATACGCGGGTTTTTACTGCTACGGTTTAGTACTAAAGTCACCAGAACCAGAACCTTTGTCCAGCTTATAAGATCAGTCTAGGTGCGGCTTAAATGCAAGTTAGGCTTATATACAAGGTTTCATTGTAGATTGACTTCATTGTCAAAGGTTGTGGGCAGAGCCCAAGGCAATGCTCATAATTACATCGCAGAAGAAAGGAAAGAAATATTATATACCATGAAACCTCATGTACATGGCAGATCGCCCGTGCGGCTTATAGGATCGGCCTAGGGTCAGGGTGTGGCTTATACGCGGGTTTTTACTGCTACGGTTTAGTACTAAAGTCACCAGAACCAGAACCCTTGTCCAACTTATAAGATCAGTCTAGGTGTGGCTTAAATGCAAGTTAGGCTTATATACAAGGTTTCATTGTAGAGTGACTTCATTGTCAAAGGTTGTGGGCAGGGGCCCAAGGCAATGCTCAAAGCTGGTATGACTTTCCACTCTCTCATTATTTGTGTCCCTTAGTGAATGCCCCTGCATCCAGTGGGGGAAGATGTTCTGTCTAGAACCTAGTATTATAAGAGTTATAAACTATATCAAATATTTTTCTGGGGAGAAATGTATACATACTTTATGGAAGCCCCCTTAGGAACATTCTAACATATTTAGAAGTTCTGTATACCAAGCTGTACCTGATGAAAGATGAAAAAGAACCATTTAATATGTAAATGTAGTCAACCAAGTATCCCAGCAATGAACTGATAATACCAATAATGCTAAATAAAAGGGATAGTTAGGCTTGGCAAAAATGAGCTGAGGACCCGGGAAATATGTGTTGCTAAGCAAATAAACAAAAATGATAGCTGTTGCTAGGCAACTAAATGTCCTAGCACCTAACCAATAACACCAATGGGTTCCTTGGATCCAATATAGGGGGGATAGGTATGGTCAAAACTAAGCTGAGGATCCAGAAAATGTGTGTTGCTAAGGAAATCAACAAATAGAATGGCTGTTGCTAGGCAACCACTTATCATAGCAACAAACCAATGAGGTCATTGGATTCCTTGGGTCCAATATAGGGGGGATAGGTACTGTCAAAACTGAGCTGAGGACCCAGGAAATATGTGTTGCTAAGCAAATAAACAAAAATAATAGCTGTTGCTAGGCAACCAAATGTCCTAGCAACTAACAAAGAACACCAATGAATTCCTTGGATCCAATATAGGGGGGATAGGTATGGTCAAAACTAAGCTGAGGATCCAGGAAATGTGTGTTGCTAAGGAAATAAACAATAAGAAGGTAACTTTTTTTAGGTTGCCACCTTTCTTTCTATAGCTGGGAAAAATTTGGTGCTTTTGTCCGGAAAATAACGATTGTATCTTTTATATCCCTTAAGGCACCCAACTAATGGGGGAGAGTGTGACCCCGCGCTAGGTACCTGCGTCCTTGATAATGGACGGGGAACCAGCGAAATACAAAAATTGGCTGAGAAGTTGTTTTGACCCTGGATAACAAGACAAAACCCATAGTTCATCCTAAAATATTCAATATCACCATATTGCTTCTTGCACAGGGGTGTCTAAAGAACAAATTAAAATTGTAGGCCTAATGGAAATCGTTTCTGGGGGCGGGGGGTGCATGGTGATTATATAAAGTGATATATGAATAAAATGAGTGACAATTTACCCTGACAAGTCAAGACATGTTAATTGACTCTTTACCTTGACAATCCTCTCCATCTCCAGAATAGCCTGGGTTGCATTGACACGTAAAGGTGCCTATGCTATTGATGCAATTAGCATTTTGGTGACAGTTGTTGCTGTTCATACTGCATTGATCAATATCTAGAATTAAAAGGTACCCATTATTGAGGAAATTATTGAGGAAGGGGATAGCCCCTCTGCTGGCCTATTTCATGTATGGGCACAGGCGGGAGAGCCGTGAAATGGGGGTGACAGAATGACACTGTTTTAATACATAATATTACCTGTTCTTACTGCCTGGGACTTATAGCGCATGGATCTTAAAATGAATGCAGCCTGATCAGAGATCTGTGTCATACATAAGCTAGTTGACCGTTGAGATTAGGCATTTTCGTAGAGATCAAAGAAGCTAAACACCATGCACCAGTTATTCAAATAACGAATCAGTGTTATCTGAAAATAACTATATTTACTTTAGTTAGACTTTTAATTGACTTTTGATATGCCATGGAATTCATCTTGATAAGTCATTTGATGTGTTGTATTGGCAGGCCAAGGACGAAATGATGACCTTTGCTAATTTGATCATTTGACTTGTTTTGTTTTTGAAGGGTACAGTTGACTATGTCGTGTATGATGATGTCACAAGGGTACCAAAACTAATTCAATGAGGCTAACATATGCACACAGAGAGCTTATATCCAATATATCCCACTCTCACAAGAGTCCCATTAAATACGGTAAGCCATTTTGGAGATAAGCAAAACCTAAATGAAATTGCTTCGTAGCATCAAAGCAGTTTGTTAATTTATCATCTAGTCTGTCACTTGTTACACTTCAGACTTCTCCCAGCACTCACCATCTATACATGGACTAGTAGAGTTCAACAACAGCAATGCTTGTTCAAGACTAACTGCTTCACAACTGGACGAACGTGATATTACTTCTAAATAACATGCTATGAGACTATTGAGATATCTGAAAGAACAAACATGTAATTATTATGTATTATAATAGCTTTTGGTTTAATAGCAAACCATTTACAATTAACACATTTGTCAAATGAGAGTGCACATTCTATTCCATCAAACGCTATTAATTCTGTTCATAAGACATGTAATTCTATTATCTGATTATAGTAGCAAATATTTTCTTGATATTCCAAGATGATCTATGGGTCTATCATTTGTAAAACAAATTTACACACATGCAGATTGTGTCCAATGCTGGCGTTGATGCAAGAAGCCCTTCAGGTAGACTACAACGGTTGTCAAAGTCTATTTGTGTGAATCCATCAAGACATTCAGACAGCTCTAGAGGAAGAAAGTATTAACTCAACATCTTTCCTGTGCATGAGAAAAGGGTGGTCTCTTTTGCACTTTCCCCCAAATAAATAAGCGATAGCAGCACTATACTATACTATCTGCTTTTGAAATACATGGAGAAAAAAGTGAGCGTCACTATCGCCAAAAGCAGCCTGATGTGAAATCCAGGAACCATGAGAGTGTTTTAGGCGACAGTGATGCTCAGTGTGCATGTCAAACGTATACATGGGATCTTATGCATCTGTATACAATATAGGCTAGGCTATTGTAAAATGTATCTATTATGTTGTTACGAGTCATGATAACCAGAATAAACATAAATTAACAAGCAAACTTGTAAAGAGCATGGAGTATACGTATCTCTATATGGATAATCATTTCTCTGTTCATAAATGATACCTTGGTGGTTTTCTGGAATCCGACATTTCTTGCTTTGTAATCCTGAATTCAAAAGACAGATGGAACTCCTTGATTAATATGATAACAGCAACATGAAGAAATAGCTGAGGTCTGGATGATAGATGGAGGTATTTTATTGATTGTTATTGATTGCTTGTCATTTTTTAAATCTACTCATCCAACTTTCTATCTCACCCAATTTAAAATTCATGAATATTGTTTCCAACATTCATAAGTTACATGACATGATTTTTTTTGAACCATTATACATTCCACATACCTGTTTCAAAGACAGCGCATTGCCCAAATGCCCATCCACTCCTTAGATCCTCTACTATAGCCTGATTATCTGATACATGGCAGTTAGAGAATGAACATCCATCATAAACATAGGCATACCTGAATTAAGATGAACATATTATTTGGCTTCCTGCTTTATACAAAGGACACAAAGGGCGAATAAGATTTCTTTTCAATCCCTCAAGTTCAACTTTTTTGAGTGTTGAGAGGTGCCTTATTTTACCGTTTTCAGAGCTACAATATTCTTCCACTGAACAATTGAAGTACCTGTCTGACATATTTTCTATATAAAGGTGAATCATCCAGTGCTATTTCTGCTGTCATACAACGGCTGATGGAATCACTGTTTTACTAACCCCACTTGCTCTCTGTTATCAAAAAGAGACAAGTTGAACCATGCTGTTTTTGATATGATCCTTCTCATTTTAAAAGTCTATCCTACTGATAATGAACCCCACTTTACTTACAGACAGGAAAGTTCATAAAAGCTTATAGCCTCAGCAGTAGTATAGACACCAGAATCATGGAGGCATTCCGTGAACGTGCTGAGAATGCATTGACGATCCGAACGTGTTATGTCTGAGGAGAAAAAGAAAACGGTTCAGGGGTAGGTGAGGCTGGACTATTGATACCACAGCATGCACAGAGAACAAAGCATTTCACACCTCTAGTATACTGTATACAGCTAATGGCATAAAGTAGTTACAGGACTAGTACCAATCTGTAGGCTCCTTCACTGTATTTCGCATACAGATTGGTACACTTCCTATAACTACTACGTACAGCCTGAAGGTATAGGCACATACAGGGGAACACACACACACTGACCACCTGTGCCTACCACAGACAGACACGCAGTAGCACTCACTGATAATGGTGCAAGTTAGTAATACTTGGAATTATGGTTTAAAATTGGGGCTATGTCATTATATATCTGGTTGAATCAGTGCATTATATACAATCTAAACCTCAAATTAAGTTAGGTTATCATTTTCTAGAGAAAGAGCTATTACCTAAGTCAATGACTTAGAGCAACCCTATTCAGAAGTACAGATACAGGTCTTTTTTCCATATTGCGCAGAAGTGTATTGTTGTTTCATGTTTCAAATAATACAAAGACAATTTGGTGGTAGGATTTTATCTTTGATTTTTCGGATGAATATTTAATTTGGATGATTGGACGAGGTGACAAATAGTTAGATTTTGCCACAAATGTCTATTTATATGTTTCAATTAAGGTGCTGATAGATATGATGTGATTTGTGTGTGAGTTAAGAATAGACACAACGATGCACATCATTAATTTGGTCACTGTAGGTATTTCTATAATTTATAAGTGGCTCATAAGCTACAGCTCTGCTTTGGTCAATTCAACAGCAAGGTCCTATGATCCTATAACTATAACACAGCAGACAGGATATTAGGTATCAAGATAATATAAAATCCATTAGGAGTCCTATGTGGATAAATACATTCATTGAGTCTTAAAGGTACATACCATAGCATTGGTTGATTGAAGTAGCGCCACTTCGTACCGTCAGATAGCCATGAGGGCAAGGTAAGCAGATTCCATTATCTTCATAGAAATCGCAAACACACTCTGCATCAGGAGTAAACCAGTCATTTCAATCGTGATCATATGATATCTATTTTTTTATGAAATAAGACAAGGCAGTTCTGTCATAAGGATGGCTGTATTTGCTGTCCTGTTAGTTAACCCATGCTAGCATTTCATGACCCTATAACGTCATCAAAGTGGAGTTTTCTTTACATTTGTGCAGTGTAGAAAAAAAACGCTACTTAATACGGTAACTTCAATACCCCCTATCCATAATAACTTATAATAAATTGAATCATTAGGGCCTGAATATCCAAAATAATCACAAAGGAATGCTTGCTTGTTAGGCTTATAATTCTTAGCCTGTTTTGGATCGAATCCAGCAATAATGGTCCCCTACTAGGACCAGCAGTTTCATATGCTGCGAGATCAGTACCTAAGTAAAGGGCGCTCCCAGCAAGACAGAGGAAGTTATATGTTTTTGTTTAAAGCTTTATGAAACATACTTTATAGGTATAGTGTTTTTATAGAAAGTAATATACCATGTCTTCAATGTTAATAGAGTAGTAGCAGAAAGAAGAGGAGATGAACAGATAGATGAAGAGTGGGGAAATAATAGTGGAAGGGAGGGTTGTGGTAGGGGAAGAGGGGAAGGGGATTTTAAGTTCGGGATAGGGGGATCCATAAATGCAAAAAGCCTTCCTGTTGCAAAAATGAAGAGGCGGGTTGTTTTGTAGTCCCTATAAATTGAGCTGGCAGATGGTAAATGTGGTGGCTAGACGGTACAAGGTAATGTCTCAGGTCCTGTTGGAGAAGATTAACTGGGCTATCTCACTTGTTCACCTTGCAGCCACACGTGAGATATCCTATAGCTCTATAGAATTCTAAGAAAAAATTCACGAAATATGGCTGTGACACCGACTGCCCCATTTCTGCTTAAGGCCTCATGATTTACAGCCCGAGATCAACACGATAAATAACCCTGTCAACAGTTCTAACACGCACGGCAGTGACTCGCCCATTGGCGCCTATAGACCAAGCGGCGTGAATTGTTCAGGGGACCAAGTCACAGGCGCCCACTTTCGTGACGCATTTCTAGGTGATGGTACCATCTCCATGGTTACAGCCAATGAGAGAACGTCACTGAGAGGCTGGCCTGCGGCCCGCATTTGGTGCATTGCAGCAACGTTTATAGTGTATATGTACAGTGTATTCTCTCACATTTACAGTGTATTTACAGTTAAGATTGTGTTTTGTCTGTTGTCAGAACCGCATTTAACCATGTCGCACCTTCGAGGGGCCCCTGACCAAGTCACACCGTTTCGGGAGCCTGTCCTGTGGCAGCGTGACTTGGTCAGGGGCCTCTAGCCACGCCATGGTTAAACGCGTAGACTAAAACCTGTGGACCTTGTCTATATTATGTGTCCCTTTGTCTGTACGAAACTGAAGTATTAATATCAATAAGAACGTGATAAAAGTGTAAAAAATAACTTACCGCTACAGGTTACATGTGCAGACATACTTTCACTGCAAGAACTTACTGGGTTACATTGACTAAACAGTGATGTCCCTGTGCAATGGTAGGAATCTGTGACGTTGCTACTCGGGCTTGGTAGATTTATTGTGGAACCTGCTTAAAATTCAAAGAGTATTTCAGGCGGGAAGAGTCAAATGACACTGCGAGCTTAACTAAGCAACAACACAAAGACAGACAGTTATGATTAACAGTAGTTCGCTATCGACCAGATCAATCACAGATACAGCCCTTAGACATGCAATTAAAGGAGTGTTTAATTAGAACAGCGGTGTCGAGTCGCAGTAGCAAGTGAGAGAGTTGCGGTATGCGGGGGCTGGGGGAGGGAGCTGGGGACGTCTGATGTGAAGTTATAAGCAACTGCCGACTGTGGTACAGGATATGCCCTTTTAAAGGCATTGGCTACCTTATATTTCTCACGTTCAGATATTCCTAGTATTAAAGCAGGTTGGTTATGTATATATGGGTTATATAAAAATGACAAAAAAATAGAACTTTACCATTTCTATAGTGGCTTAAACAGAGTGTTCCTTGGGTGAGTCCATTGGAATGATTTAAAATTACAAACAAGCCTACAGTAAACATTAAGAGGACTGTTTCCGATAGTAGGAGCATTGGGATTATATTAGTTATGCATGTACTCACGAAAACATGCATAAATCTTGACAGATTAGCAAAAGAACCAATAGATTTCTCACCTCAAAAAAATGTTTACATATAAAATAATCATGTTTTATACCACCATTACACAATACACGTTCAGATTCTCTTTAAATTTGAACTGTGTAAGAATAATATATTTCCTGACAACATTATAGAATAAAATAGACCTGTTTTCATATTCAATTTTTCACAAAAGGGGGACTTCCAAAAAAAAGACATGGAGAAATCGTACATTGATTTATATGAGAACGTTTCTTTTTAATACAATATAACCCCAATACATTGGAAGTCTATGAATGCACAATAATCTGGGTGGTCTTTACACATGATATTATGTCTGTAATATGCCTCCCATCCCTGAACATAATGCTTGTTTGTGGCCACTGCCCCTGCCTGACTGCTGAAGGCTGCCTATAGTATAGCACAGGTAGCCAGTGTGTTTGCTCTGCACTATGTTACTACATGCGCGACCAGGCTGTCTGTGGACAAACGTAGCATAGGCCTTTAAAGGCGCGCACTCTGCAGTGTGGCTCGGTGGGAGCTAGGCAAGTCAGCAGGGTAAAGCAGCGCACCGCACCATAGAGCACCATACCCCATCTCCGCCTCAGTATTTTTTACCATTATTGCCACAGCATTGCCATTACAATATTCTATAAGCAGGTTTGATGATTAGCCATTGTATTTTTCCATTTCTCACAGTATCTATTGATCCTATAAATGCAGCACTTTGTTCCCTGAACAATACCTACCTAAGTAACTTAGAGTCCTGCAAATTGCATCAGATATATCAGTATTAAACTGATCTGCACACAGAGGCGTCCATCCACGTGTATCATTCACATAGTACTCTACACGTCGTCCTTCATAACCTGGTATTTCTATCAGTCTTACTTCTATAACCCAAAAAAGGAATAACATGTATACTTGCAATATCAATCAAATGTTTCTTGATCATAGGAGACACCCCCAAGCCCAATTATATATGGCATATATCCTCACTTTGAATCTGCAAGGCATTGGAATAAGCGCCGGGCGTGAATAGCTTCAGGGGTAAAAATCTGTATCTTAAAGAGTTTATTGCCTCCCTTGCGCAGGTAATGCACTTACTCCTACTGGGGAATATCCCAATGTTGCCGCCCAACATTGGCGTCATATACATATATATATATATATATATATATATATATATATGGATTACATGAGGTCAAATGTTGCTCCATTGCCAGCCAGGCAGAGCAACATTACCATAGTCAAAAGCCGCTTAACTGCTAGTAAAGGATGCTCCTCATTAGCCAGGTCATGTCAGCCACTATGAAATGGTGTGCTTCAAAGTAATGTAGAACTACCAAACAATATGAACACCCTTATTTTAACGTCTTAGTTTAAGTACTGAATTGTGTAAATACCATCACAGAGGACTTGCACCACAGCTGATTTATCGTGCTCTAAGGCCACAAAGTAGTCGACATGGCAATCCTCATACTTTGAGTGCGATGAGTTGCAGCTGACATCAAAACGATATTCCTGATAACGGCTCGTAACATACTCCGCTTGGGGGTCATCATCATCATATAGAATCAGGAATCCTCTGACAGCTAGATTATTTTTTTACAATAAAGTAGAATGATTTAAAGGGGGTTTCTACTGTCCACAAACCACTTGATGGATGGCCATCTGTCACTTATCCGTCAAACTTTACTATAATTATCAATATTTGATGGAGGAGCTTAACATATAGATGTTTGATTTGTCAGCCCTATAATACCCTCTTTAGCAATTGTTCAATGTACAGACGTATTCATTGCACAACATTCTATGTTTTGCCCATATACTACAGGTATGAGGTAAGGTTACTTTTATTTTGATACACGTGGTTTCATACGGGAAATAATTGTATGGCAAGTTTGAAATAATAGATAGATATTGTATTGTCCTACCTGGACGCTTGAGTTGTTTGCATACTACGTTAGTTTCAGCAGCATCCCAGGCAAGAGCATTTGGATAGTATTGAGCTCTTGACCAAATTAAGATAAACCCACGGACACGGTATGGAGTGAGCCCAGAGGTTCTTGTAAGTTCCAACTCCTGAAGCTTATCTGAAAAGTGTTAGATATGAAATAGTTGCCTGTGATGGTTTTGTATGTGGTACATACATTTATACGGACATGTTACCTTAGTAGTATGGTTTTCCACTTCCTCCTGTGTTGTCACAGCACATATGGGTCCAGTTGCCTGCCGGCCTGCCTTCAGCAGAGACAGTTTTAAAACTATACTATTATTAGTATGGTTTATATCAAGTCTGTGATACACTAGATATAAACAGAGCAAATGGCGGGAAATAGTGAATGTGTACGCAAAGAAAAAAAGTAGAATCACAGTGACTCTCAAATGCGAGTCCGGACTCAATCACTGAGGTTTTCACTACTCTAAAGTGACTCCCTACTGGAGATAATTTCAAATCACTTAGAAATATACAAAGATTAAACTCATGTTCTTACCATAACATCTAACGGCAATCAGATAAGATACTCCGCTGCCGAGGGCATCAATAATTGGACCCTCACAGTCTAGGTCATCAATTTTGCAGTCATCCCGTATGTTTTGATAGGGGGAGTTGCAGGATTCTACTACATAGAATCCTGCCGAACCAACCAGAGGAGAAGTAGCACTAGAAAAGCCTAAAAGTGTGCCACCTGATGATGTACAGCAAGAGAAATAGTGTTTTGAAATGGCGTTATTACGAAGCAATAATTGTGCACAACTTGAATACTTTTCTAATTCATTTATAGGACTGCATTGTAACTGTACAGATGTGTTATAGATTTTTTTAAGCAGCACTTATTTGAGTCGGTTGAAAGACACTGGGTTGAATGGACCTATTGAATACGGCCCTACATTCAAAAAGTTTTATACCTCATTTGAAGCAAAAAAAAATATAATCATACAAAGGATCACTTGTTTGACTTGTGGGGTGCTAACTGAGGGAAGGCAATGTGCCAATGTTAGTTTTGATACAGGCATATTTAAATTGTAACTTTCATGTATTATTATACCAACAAAAACCTTTTATTAAAAAAAGACAATGGTTTGAGGTGGCCTATGGAATATAGTTTAGCTGACTCATACCCATGGACCTTGTCTATATTACTAACCTGGGTGCCCAGCATGAATGCACAGCGTGTGGGCCATGGCATCAAGAATCTCTGTTGTTCCAGCGAGGTAGTCTTGTCGAGTGGTATTGCATACTGTCACATCATACGCTTCAGCTCTATACAATAGGCTTACAGACTGACGATTAGTCAACTGTGCTTCACCTGCAATGATAAATGTGACAAAACCTGGGAAATCGTAACATTAGGGGGACTAGCCATAAACACTCTAAACATGATATTTCTGGAGATATAGCTAAAAATGTGAATATCTAAAAGAAAATGACCTTAGACTAACTTTTCACAAGGAATCTTTTGAAGCTATTATCAAAATTCTATTTCCATTCTAAATTGGTGTTATTTGGAATGTAAAAAGAACGTTTTTAGCCATTTTTAGCCCATTTGTTGACATTTGGTTACTATGGCAACCATCAATTCATTCTTTTGGAATAAAAATCATCCCTATCCAATTGCCCCATCCATGAGGATTTCAGAACTGAAAACAGAATGTGAATATTCCTACCAGATCGAAATCTATGTACAATAATATGCATTTATTTGTTTAATTTCTAATGATCATAATTTCTATGGATTATTTGAAAATAGATTGACATGTGATTGCATTGCAGTCTAGTAGTATAGTATGTATCGGAACGGGACTATAGTTAACTACTGTTTATTACTCAATCGACCTGCAGCCAATCAGAGGCCTCCATTTGGTCACGTGACCCCCTCATTTGCATAATTACGTAATAGGCCACGCCCCCTCATTTGCATAATTACGTAATAGGCCACGCCCCCTTGATCACCAGCCAATCAGGGGCCGCCATTTGGTCACGTGACCCCCTCATTTGCATAATAAGCCACGCCCCCTTGATCACGTGACCCCCTCATTTGCATAGTAGACTACACTCCTTTGATCACCAGCCAATCAGAGGTCGCCATTTGGTCACGTGACCCCCTCATTTGCATAATAGGCCGCGCCCCCTTGATCACGTGACCCCTTCATTGGCATGATAGGCCACAACAACATCACGTGGCTATCTTTGTTTGTAAACAACACCACGTGGCTCTCTTTGTTTGTAAACAACACCACGTGGCTCTCTTGTTTGTAAATAACACCTACTAAGTTTAGTCATAGGTAGCAGTAGTGTTTGTAAATAACGCTTACTAAGTTTTCAGTCATAGGTGTCTAGAGCAGCAGCAGCAGCAGCATCTTCAGCAGCAGCAGCAGCAGCAGCCGCGTCATAAGTGTCTAGAGCAGCAGCCACGTCATAGATGACTAGTGCAGCAGCAGCAGCAGCATCTTCAGCAGCAGCAGCAGCGTCATAGGTGTCTAGAGCAGCAGCTGCAGTAGCAGCAGCGTCATAGGTGTCTAGAGCAGCGGCAGCAGCATCTTCAGCAGCAGCAGTAGCAGCAGCGGCAGCAGCAGTAGCAGCAGTAGCATCTTCAGCAGCAGCAGCGGCAGCAGCAGTAGCAGCATCAACAGCATCTTCAGCAAAAGCAGCAGCAGCCGCGTCATAGGTGTCTAGAGCAGCGGCAGCAGCATCTTCAGCAGCAGCAGTAGCAGCAGCGGCAGCAGCATCTTCAGCAGCAGCAGCAGCGTCATAGGTGTCTAGAGCAGCAGCGTCATAGGTGTCTAGAGCAGCAGCGGCAGCAGCAGCAGCATCTTCAGCAGCAGCAGCGGCAGCAGCAGTAGCATCTTCAGCAGCAGTAGCAGCAGCAGCAACATCTTCAGCATCAACAGCATCTTCAGCAAAAGCAAAAGCCCGTAACTTAGCATCATGTGCATCAGCCATAGCCGTAACAGCGACACTGCGACTAGCATAAGCAAAACAGGCTATTTTTTAGCAGCTGTACAAGCATTTATAGCATTAGCCCTAGCAGCAGCCGCAACAGCGACACTTTTAGCAGACGTTGCAGCATCAGTAGCAGCAGCATCGGTAGCAAGAGCGGAAACAGTAGCAAAAACATTAGCAGCACGAGCAGCAGCGGCGAGAGTAACAGCAGCGTTGTTAGCAGCATTGGCAACTTCGTATGCAGCATGTGTAGCACGAACAGCGATACGAGCTTCACGTTTTGCACGAGCAGCAGCAATAGCTGCAGAAGTAGCCATCACACTTTCCAGCCACCCGTACGAATCTTGATAAAAACCAACCTCCACCTTGCTACTTGTTAACTCATCAGTAAACATGGGCGTCTCCTCGTGTGGTGTTGTCGCGGCTCTGTAGTAGTGTTGGGATTGCTCACATTCGGTAGAACGTAGAGTGATTCCTGATGACGCCATGCTGAAGGTGGTAGAAGAAGTGTGTGGGACTCATGTTTCACTCTCGCTTATGTACTAGGCTCCGAGATAAGCTTCTTAACTCAAGAGGAAAACTCTCACTAGGAAGGCGACCAGCTGTCTACCTGTGTAGGTGCGGGTTCGTTACATCTTTAATCCTGTTCGACCCCCCGAGGAAATAGATGAAAAAAACAAAAGACCATCTTTCAAGCACTCGAATCCGCAGTCAGTAGGAAGCTATAAGGAGCTTAACTTGTGTTTGATTTAAGCTGTCTACCACACGCACGCGCTTGTAGTCACAGCTAGAGTGGCAGACTTCCGTCCGCCCGCTGGCGCATGACAATCGACTTTAGACACCCCCTGTAGTTGTTTTTTTTGCATACACAGTTGACTAGCATCTTAATCTCTTACCCAGCTATAAGCCCATATACATGTAACGCGCATTACTCCTCTTTATGGTAATTATCAGATCGATTTAAGGGTGGAAAAGGCTTAGGTGATTTAGGTGATTTAGCTGAAAACAGGCTTAGACCATAGCATGTAGGCAGCCGGCCGCGTTAAACACCCCCTGTAGGTTTTTTTTGTTTTTTGTATACACTCTCGATCCCCTCTCTAGGTGAAAACAAAGCTTAGAAGATGCGGTGATCCGGCCACCGGCTGGCGCGTCACACCTGTCGTTAATCACCCCCTGTAGGCTTTGTATACACTCTCTAGGTGAAAACAAAAGCTCCCTCCACGGGCTGGCGCGTCACACCTGTCGTTAAAACGCCCCCTGTAGTGTTAGTATACACAGTTGCCCCGCCTTATCTATTCACCAGCTATAAGCCCATATACGTGTACATGTGATTTTTGATACCCTCTCTGGAATAGGGTGGGGCTCAAGGTGAAAACAAGATTAGACCATTCGCTCTCTCAGCTATATAAAGAGCCTCAATTGTTCTTGCAACAGCACTTCACCACCGGTACACTATCAGTCACGAGGCAGATGTTTGCGGTATGGGTCATACAGGTTACCTACTAATAGCGGTTTGGTGAGTAGATCACTTTTTTCCCCTAAAAAAAACAACAAAAACTCCTCACTTATGACTCAGGTATGTATATGTAGCACTGTTAGTGTAAGTACACAGTAGAATCTACTGTACTATAGACTCAACCCTCTGAAGACGGTGGAGCGCGTTAATGCGCAGGTCTGTGTCGGCGTCACTTGTTTTTTATTCTAACTAAAAAAGAAAAAAAGTCAGAAGTCAATCTACGACCTATCAAAGACAAATTTGTGATAAGTTCAAACTAAATAAGAGACAGTTTGAGCGTCTCTTAGTCGCTGTCAAAGATGCGAATAACGAACGCGCTGAGGGCGGGGTTCAGGTCACGTATAGTTCCCCGCTCTTTCGTCAGATGGCGCCACAATAGGGGTTTTGTACATTCCTACGATGCTCGCGAACATTTCAACGCATAATGAGCTATATAGGCAACAAAGTGCACTTCTGAATATATTAAAATATAAAAAACAATTCAATATTGTGTATTTCTGATAGAAATGAGGCAGTTTCTTTGAATACCAACTAAACTATAGCGAGATGAAAAATACCACACCATATCTAAGGCTTTATAAAAGATACATAGTCAGAAACTCTCGCCGAGTCGGCAATCTGAAAAACGGATCAACTCGTTTTGACTCGTTGTGCCACAAGGGCCCCCATCCAACGGGGGCCCTTTGAGGTCAGTCTGTCAAACCACAGTGATCCATGCTGCTTAACACTAGGCGTAATTAATTACGCCCATGTTGTGCAGCATCTAACCAACTGACAGTGTCAGTTGGTTGGCCCCTCTTTAGGGGCCACACAATAAAATAAAGAATAGAGGCCTAAGGGAACGTTCACAAGCGTCTCCCCTTCCTACGGGGTGGGTGGGTCTTTGGGTTTAGTGACAAAACAGCGACATGTGAGTAGGAGTTTGCGTGTCAGCTCTCTTTTTTTTCTTTTTTTTTTCCAAGTCTACATATTATTTATGATTAAAAAATTTTAAAAAAAAACCCACGATAATATAGTGCGCTGATCAAAAACTGAATAGAAAAATAACCAAAAATAGGTTGGGGAAATCTCTGCTATGTAGCTGATCGGTCGTTGTCACACGGTGCAGAAAATTTACTTCTTTTTTTTTTAGAAAATCTATATTAGGACCACAGACGGGGCACATGTGTCACTTGTCGAATATAAGAGATACCAATGGGCCTTGTCGAATTTAAGAACTAGGTCTTGGCCATTGGCATTGTCTATTTTGAGAAGTAGTCTTGCTCGTCTTGCCCCTTGTCGCCAACTCCCAGCACCCCCTGTGTCTCTTTGTCCATATTGGGCTAAAAACAGGACATTGTTGCCTTGGCTATTTTACCCCCCGTCTGGGTATCTTATTACTTAATCACTTCGTCTTGACCCTGTGGGGCAGTGGGTATATGGAATAATCGTGTCCAGGTGTACTCTATCTGACACATAACCAAAGGTTACTGAGTTATCTAATAATACCTGACCTATGAGGCCGCCAGTCAGTTTGCCGTGATTATTTTGACACACTCTCAGTTACTCGTAGGACATCTAATACATAATTAGACTCAGCATCATATAAGACAGTCTCGGCCACGCCGGCTGCATATCGGACCAGGGGGATAGTCTGGCAGCGACTCGCCACCCCGTCCACAAGCTGTGTACAGCACCCCGTTTCTCTTTGTCCATATTGGCTAAAAAACAGGGCATTGTTGACTTGGCTATTTTACCCGTCTGGGTCTTATTATTTAATCACCTTGTCTTGACCCTGTGGGGCAGCGGGTATATGGAATAACCGTGTCCAAGCGTACTCTATCTAACACATAACCGAAAGTTACTGAGTTATGTAATAATAACTGACCTATGAGGTCGCCAGTCAGTTTGCCGTGATTATTTTGACACACTCTCAGTTACTCGTAGGGAATCTAATACATAATTAGACTCAGCATCATATAAGACAGTCTCGGCCACGCCGGCTGCATATCGGACCAGGGAGATAGTCTGGCAGCGACCCGCCAGCCCGTCCACAACTTGTGTACAGCACCCCGTGTCTCTTTGTCCATATTGGCTAAAAAAACAGGTCATTGTTGACTTTGGCTATTTTACCCGTCTGGGTCTTATTATTTAAATCACCTCGTCTTGACCCTGTGGGGCAGTGGGTATATGGAATAATCGTGTCCAAGTGTACTCTATCTAACACATAACCAAAGGTTACTGAGTTATGTAATAATAACCGCCCTATAATCCTATGAAGTCGCCAGTCAGTTTGCCGTGATTATTTTGACATACTCTCAGTTACTCGTAGGGTATCTAATACATAATTCGACTCAGCATCATATAAGACAGTCTCGGCCGCACCAGCCGCATATCGTACCAGAGGGATAGTCTGGCAGCAACCCGCCATCCCGTCCACAATCTGTGTACAGCAGTCTGGACCAGACCACCAACTCTGGGTATAGCATTCGGGATGACTGGAGCAAGACTGGATCTAACCCTTTAATAGTCGCATAGCGCTTTAATGTGCAGTGCCCGTTGTCGTCATAAGCCATGAATGCAGCACTCAGAGTTCCTCACCAGGGCTGCATGCATGCATACACTGGCATATCGACAAAGAGCGTAGCGCATTAAAGCACTATGCTACCTTTAGCATTAAAGCGCTGAGGGGTTATTTTTTGATAGTGTAGAACCAATATCTGTCTAATTAAACCCCTTATCAGTGCTGTTTTTTTTTTTCACATACAAAAGAATTAGGTAATGGCGCTCCGCCATGTATTGGATAACCACTGCAGCGCGACTCTGAAAAGCGGCGGCGGTGAATTTCCATTTAGATCCTGAAAAGGGGGGCGGTCAGATGTCGTCAAGGCTCTGATAAGTAGGGCAGTTCAAATCATATGATTACATTGAGCTAATTTTCTTGCTGAAAGGAATGAATAATTGTATTTGTATAAAATTCACACACACACACACACACACACACACCCGCCCACCCACACCCACACACACACACACACACACACACACACACACACACACACACACACACACACACACACACACACACACACACACACAGGACACCTGATGATCTCCACACGATGACCTGATTGCCCTTCCTAAAAAAAAACAACACAAAAAGCCCAACTCGATCTACCTACTCAACAGGGTTTCAGTGTAGAGCGTATTCGGGGTTTTTCTGATGCGTATATTATATTGAGATTGATTTTCAACTTTTGTGATCAGTGGTTGGTCCTTAAAAGGACCGTTTGGTAGAGAGAGAGGGTCGCAGGGACCTTGCTGCTGAAGCGGAGGGCGTGGTCATAACGCGGGGTGGTCCTTCAGCAGCTCCTCCAGCACGGCGGGCGGTAGTCCTTCCTCCATGCAGACTTGCTGCTTGACTCGCTCCACGCACTGGCGGATGAGTTGATCAGCGACGTTCGCGATCAGCTCATCCACCACACCCTCTGCTTCAGCAGCAGTCCGCTGTCTCTCCTCTCTCTGTAGCGAGGCTACGAACTGCTTCTCCACGGCCGCATCGATCATAGATCGAGAAACGGCCACGAAGTTCTGTCTCTCCGCCTCCTCTCTCTGTAGCACGGCTACGAATTCCTTCTCCACGGCCGCATCGATCATAGATCGAGAAACGGCCACGAAGTTCACTCCGTGAGCCATTTTGTCGAACTGACTTCCTAGCCGCCTGAGAGATGCTGACGTCACACTATTTTCGACGACGCTATGACGCGCACGAGGTAGACAGACGACGTCGTTTCACTTCCTTATTTGGAGTTTGGGACCTTGTGACACCGAAGTCATACCGTACGGTCGCGATAAAGCAACTAGTGTTGAAAAGCGCGCCGGTCTTGTATAAGCGCCGGAGTATAAGAGCCTCCAAATGTTTTTTCTCAAGCACTAAAATCGCGACTTTGAATAAGCGCCAGCGCCTGGCTTGTATATAGCTCCTGAGTAAGAACTTCACCGAATTGAAAAGCGCTCCCTCAGAGCCCTTAATCGCGACAGTACGGTACAAATCTGATGTCAACCCGCGCCAAAACCAAAAAGGGTGTTCCGGTCACACGTACCTACGACGAGCGACCTTCAGCTATCACCACGTGAAGAGTTGGAAATAAATTTTGTACGGCAAGAAAACTGAAAACTGATAACGATTCCATTAGATAAGTATTCGGTTCCAATCTATGGCGAGATATTTCCACCAGAGCGATTGATTTATATGTCTGTAAGGTTCAGCTCTCCAACACTCTCCAATATCCGCCGGTGCACGACGGTCGCCGCCCATCATTAGTGACAACTAAACTTCTGCTGGAGAGTGAAAGTTACGTTGAGTCTTGAGGTGCGCAGAGATACTATCTGCCGCAGCCTGATTTTAGTTCCACGCTATTTAGATAACCGCCCCATTTAAAATCTCTCTCTCGATCCTAGAAAAGGAAAAAAAGGCTAGAGTTTATCATGGACGCGTCTCAGTTTTAGTCAAGCCGTAAAGTGAAGAACCCGAGCTTGTACATATACCCACGTGAGGAGTGACATAGCGGGGCGTTCAGTTAGTACTGAGTCTATAGTCAAGGTCAAGTTCCACTCTCTAAACAGAGCTTTAGCGACTCCGTCATCTAGACTAGACCGCGCGCGCGATTTTTTTTTGCTGAAGCAGCTAATCGATGGAAACGTAGAGAAGACGTACTCGATCAAAAACTGCTTCAGAGGCTTGTTATCAGGTATTATCAGTTAAATCAAAATATTTCAAAAACATCCAGAAAAGCAGAATGACATGTCCTACGGGCTACAGCCGGGCACTGACGTCATTTCAATCAGGTCGCAGCGCTTTTTAGACACCTTTTCTGTAGGACCCGTCTCATACCTTAGTATATAATACCATAAACGCCGGGTGATTAGTATATGATCACATTGACAGTCGCGGATCCACGAAGAGGCTGGATAAGCCACGAGCGGACCCGCGACTGCAATGTGACATAATCTTACCATGCGCTTTGTTTTGTTTTTGTTTCTATTTACAACAGCAAACATTTCAACAGCCTATTGTTTTTTTAAAATGATGAAAAATCGGCCCAAAAAAAAAGTAAACATTTTAGAGCTAAATTTGTGGAGGATAGCCGGACATGCTGATGTCACTAGACCCCTAAATTCGATATGGTGACATGGTCATTTTCTTAAAAATCGATACGACGACACGGACACGGACATCTAAGTGACATGGGCCATGGGGCATTTCTTGAGTCCGACATGTGACATGGACCATAGTGACATGAGGAAAAAAAAATGTTCGAAGAGTGCATCAGAAAAAGTACCATTTCAAACCTAAGCATTTCGCCAAATTTTTTTTTTTTTTTTTTTTCTTGGATGGTACCCGGCTTTGCGGTGTCTGGGTCCTTAAAAATGTACCAGAATGCTCAAATTCGGGTTCTAAATATTTTCAAAAAACGTTTTCTCCCTTAGTGACGTGTGACACGGGCATTTCTTAAATTCGACATACGGCTGCATGGGGAGGACCCACCCGTCAAGGGCCCCATGATGACTCATACCCGCCGCGTTCAGTCAATCAACCGAGATCTTTTTCTGTGGTGGTGTAGAAGGATCTCCCCCCTGAGGTTACAAAGTCACCTCTTTATTTAAGGGGCTACGAGCCGCAAAGTCGCTTTCGCAAAGTCGCAAGAAATATTCAAGTCAAAAAGTCAAATTCATCAACTATCAGTACAGTCGTTTGAAAGTCATCAAGTCACCGAAAAACTCCTCTACAGTCACCTCCGACTCGCCTCCTCCCTACCCCCCTAAAGGGGGGTAGGGAGGAAGCGATTCCCTAGAGATCAGATAATTAATTTTTTTTTCTCCCGAGCAGACCCCAAAAGCCCCCCTCCCCCCCAAGTGCCCGCCCACCCCATAAATAGTGCCCCCCTCCCCCCCCCTCCCCTCCCCATGCATCTTAAAGTGCCCCCCTCCCCCCCTCCCCTCCCCTCCCCCCTTATAGAAGCCTCCCATTAGCTAGTCCAAGTCATGTGACCAAAAAGGGAGCGTAGTCTGTCTATTGTCTATATTATGCAAATGAGGGAGGGGGTCAGGTCACGTGACCAAGGTGGTGTGGCCTATTTTCCAAATAAAGAGCGCTTCCAGTCACGTGACTAAAGGGGTGTGGTCCTATTATGCAAATGAGGGGGTCACGTGACCCATTATTATGCAAATGAGGGAGTCACGTGACCAAATGGAAGCCACTGATTGGCTGGTGATCAAAGGGGCGTAGTCTACTATGCAAATGAGGGGGTCACGTGATCAAGGGGGCGTGGCCTATTATGCAAATGAGGGGGTCACGTGACCAAATGGTGGCCCCTGATTGGCTGGTGATCAAGGGGGCGTGGCCTATTACGTAATTATGCAAATGAGGAGGCGTGGCCTATTACGTAATTATGCAAATGAGGGGGTCACGTGACCAAATGGAGGCCTCTGATTGGCTGCAGGTCGATTGAGTAATAAACAGTAGTTAACTATAGTCCCGTTCCGATACATACTATACTACTCAGTCTATTCTGAATTTCTACATGTCCCTACCATCCCATGTTTGAGATGTCATTTCTCAGCAACTATTTTGAATATTTTGATGCTTGAAACATCAAATCGTAGCTGAAGACATGAACTTAAATGAAGGTGTTTTCCCCTAATGTCACGTTTTCCCACGTTTTGTTACAAATATCGGCCTTAATCATAACAGAAATCAAGGGACAGATTGCTATTGACATATTCAAAACATCTATGAGGATGGATTGTCTAGTTTCTGTTTCCAGTGAATTTATCCTTCAGTCCTTCCAATCCGTCCGTTCAGTACATCCCTGTATGTGACAGACCACTTCCTGAGCACTGTTGACACTGAAAATGTCTGGCACAGACCCATCACAATTTATGCACGGGGTAGGCCTGTGTCCACTAAGGCCGCTTAAAATTGATTATCAGCTTTGCGGATACTTTTGGGAAAAAAGAGGTGCGGGCGGGAGGCTTTTTATTTCATTTGATATTCCTATCTTAGGCCATGAGGGCGGGATATTTTTATTTTTATTTAGGTTTGAGAAAACTTGCATAGGTTAATTCATATAATAATCCCAAATATAACCATCATAAATGATCGGAATAATAGTCTAAATACATTGCAATAAGGAGGGAACTGCTTTTTAAATCTAGTTCCTAGACCAAGTATTGGTTGGGATATGGTTAGTTTTGTAAATCATATGTTATTCTCTTCATGCATGCGGAATTTTGGCCATATTTTTTATGAAAACATGAAATAAAAAGCACCTATGCGGCCCTTTTTAACTGATGCGGGCGGTGTCTGCAAAGCTGATAATCTTTTTTAAGTGGCCTAAGATATATCAGACTGTTTTGTTGCCGAAAAACATGTTTTGGCGCCAGAAAATATGTTTTTGCGCTGACAAACACGTCCTTGCGCTGACAAACAAATTTTAGCACGATAAAAACGTTTTACCAGCGCCAAAACTTGTGTGATATATACTAGTGGACACAGGCTTATTGTGGGCTTACTGATATGTGCACATTTAGTCATCCCTTTAGCATATACTTCTGACACGTGAGTATGTTCTGCTTAACAAATCTACTAGAATCACATACAAAATAGTGATTTAGTGTGTTCAAACTGATTCAAATCACTTACTTGAGCAAACAACACCAGCATATTCCTTTATAGCACAAGCTATATTTTCTTGATAACATTCAAATAGATGTGTAGCAGTGGAATCGCAGATGAAGACCGATGGCGCAGTGGATTGGTGGTTTTCATTTGCTAGACGAAGTCCAATCTGGCAGTCTTAAACATTCGATTAACCATGTTTATTTTTATAATTAGTGTCTTATCAGAGCCTTAATAGATGCTATAATAACCCAGGACAACATAACAATCTATTATAATATTTGAAATGATATATAGACAGCTGCTTTGGACTATAGTCCAACCTACTAATACTATGTTATAATGATTGTACCTCAATCATGGTATACCCAGGTAACAAAGAAACGTTATATTACGTCAAAATAATGTTTTAAACTTTACATAACGTTATGTCATACAAAAGAGCCTTAGAAAAACGTTGCCATATAACGTTATATAACGTAATAAAATGGTGTATAACATTATTTGTTTACTGGGTATAGGGTACCAGTATCGTATTTGAAAACTTATTTTTGTAATGTGACAACAAGAGACACATAATAGAAACATCTATGTATGAATTTATAAAACAAATATTATAATTATTATATACTCACTTCGCCCTAGCCACTCTCCAAATAAGTTTGTTTCTAGTTGTGTCCATGCCAAGCCACATGCATAATTCCAGCCATATTGAAACACCTGAACAATTTGGTAGCCTGGTACGTTGATATATGTAGCTCGTACAACATCTGCAAGGAATTACGTCATTTCTGTGATTTATGTTGATACTACCAGTAGGCAAGGCATGTTATTTGATTATGTAGCCATTTCACAGAGCATTACTGGATGAAAGAGTGTGTGGCATTTCATGCACTGAAAAAGTAAACTAGTCTCCAGACTCGTCGAAGTGACTATCATAAAATAAACGAGTCAGAAGTTGTCTAACCTATTAGGTTACCATCCCACAAATATAATCTGGAGCTGGCAAATGTCGGGTTTTGGGCTGTCACATACCAAGTGGGTCTTTTATCTCCAGCTAGAAGACCCACTTCAAGTTTATTTTTTGAGTGTGACAAGCTGCTGTTTGATAACAAGGAACAAGATAGTTATTCTCATGTAATTAAATGGGAATGTCCAAATTGAGGAAGATGCAAACATTTCCAAAATAATTATATGTAAGTTATTCTCACTGCATTCCAAGTCGATGAAAGTTGAGTTATATTCACATCCACTAGAAGATGGTCGTTGTTGTGGGAAGTAAGTTATGTCGCAGTCATTCACGAATATTTCTTCCCCAGTACATACTACATCCTGAATTACAATTTCCTTAGCAGAGTATTTAGAAGTGCTGTCAGCAACTGTAATGTATATGTAGGAAAATGACAATTCCATACAAAATTAGCTACCTGTCATTAACATAAACTATCATTTAAAATGTTAATTATATAATGTTCATAGCATTCTCATGTCATGGTCATCATCCTCTTGCTAGTATCGTTGACAGCCATTAGTAATTTAGTTTCTTACAGTTACAGTTCCCACCAAGTTGAAGGTGATTTATATTTTGCTATTTACAGATCGGGTTAAACATGTACTCAGATAACTCTGGTAATGTGAAAATGCTTGAACACTAATCTGTATTTGCTTTCCTCACCAAATGCACTGCTATATCCTGCATATTGGCCTGAAAAGAAAAAGTATGTTAGCTATAATTTTAAATGGCACTTGGTAAATTTTAATGGTACTTGATTTTTCATGTATAACAGCAGTGCCTTAAATGAACATTATATTTCTCTAAATTATCTTTTTATCTGAATACATAATTTCTCAGACCTGATACAATAAGTATCTTTTCTCGTTCATACTCACTCAAGTTGCCAACAGCGTGAAGAAATCCAAGATGGCGACAGACAACTTCAGTCAGCGCGGTACTTGGCGAACTACAAACTTCACCCCAGATACCATTGTGCCAGAATTGTAGGCGGCCAAAGTGAGGCCGTGGATAATCAACCAGCCGTACATCAGCTTATAAATAAGGGGAGGAAAATATCATGATAGGTAAGATGATTTTGAATGATGGCAAACCACTTGATCAATATAGAGACTGACTGTCAAGGCTAAGTAAGGGTCTCATGTCTGTCTTAGTCAAAGACCTTGATCTCGTTGAGAGTGCCGCTTTCCATTAGCCAATTTGGTCGTGCTATCTGTCGATCGATAATCAGCAGATAGAGCCACAACAACTGTGTTGTGGCACACTCTGGAAGCTGGGACTCAATTAACTATTTTTTTGTCCGATCGGAGCTAGTCTCACAAATAAGACCCAAACAGATGTAAAAACACAATGGTTAGTGGAGCCCCACCTATTGTGTAGATGCTGTGGCTGCAGTTGGGGCTCCACATACAGTACTAGCCATTTTTTTTGTCCATACTCCCAAAACCAAATCTGGCCATGATGATCAGAATGCTGATGCTAGGGTTTGTTGACATTTACATCTGTTTGGGTCCGATTCGTGAGAATAGGTCCAATCTGATGGCAAAATTGGATAGTGGAGTCCCAGCTTAATCCTGCCAATTACCCGCCGACAGAGGTCAAAGTCGGCTAATGGAAAATGGGCCTTAAGTCCATACTTGATATCGCAGAGTATTTCACATTTTTTACTATATCAAATAACATTTGAAGAGTTTTGTTCCATAACGCAAGAAATCCATTTCAGAATTGAAGCATGTCGTCTTTTCTGTTAGGATGGTAATTATGGTGCTTTGGATGTAATGTGTACACCAGAGAGGACCTAAAGGTATGGAAAATTGACTTCTTTTTTTTGGATTTAGCTATCCTTGACCTTTACCTTTGTCATAATTTGATGTATTTTTCAACATGGCGCTTATTGCGTTTTGGAACCAATCCCTTCATTTATTATACTCATACTCCTAAACGCTTTAGACTACCTTCATTCAGAGATGATCACATAATAAACAAAAAGATGATTAATGAGAGCCAATTTTCTAGAGTAGACTGGATTTAAAAGGAAGGAGGGTGCTGTTAGTATCATAATAACATAGACATGGTACTCACCTTCACACTCTGTCTCTTCCAAATGAGAACCGTAACTACAAGTAACTTGAGAATGCTGCAAGTATATCCATTCATATTTGACATCAATATACATATATTAAACACACACAGAAGGCATGTCTTGATGTGATATCAACAAAATGAATATGACAACTCATGATAATGACACATGTACATATCCAGCCATTGGTTACATCAATGCTCTTAGCTTAATGTTTCTTCACAAGGTTTCTTTGTTAGAGAACTACTTCAATGATGACATCATGCACAGACGTAGTATTCATTTCTCAACTCTTCAAGAGTGTATCACCCTAGGCCTGTAGGGTTGGCATGAGGCATGACTACAACCAACTGTATAGCCCCTATGGGCGGAAAATTCAGTTCAATGTTGAACAAACATTTGATCAACAATTTTAATTCAATGTTCTCTGCTCACCGGGGAAGGCCATTCTCAGGAGACATTCTAAAAAGCCCAAATTGTCATTAAGTAATTATACATACACTTGAGTGAGAAGATACGATGAGCAGGATAGTGAGGGCTGCAAGGTGAAACCGACTTGTGGGCATCCCCATAGTGATGGAAGGCATACCCACCTACAGAGATACAAAATATGACAAAGTACTTATAGTTTAGGTTAGGTCTCATTGCCATTTTCACTGTGAAAGGATGAACTTTATGTTCACCGAAGGTACCTCTTATTAGAAGGGGTCACAGGGGAGGGGGTGGTTATGGCGCAGTATAATAGCTTGTAAGTTGTAGTGCTATTAGTGAGTGGCCATATTTTTGGACAGAGAGGGGGGGGGGGCTACTGGACATTTCAGAGTTAAAATGAAAAATATTTAGATCTCTCTTGACGGGGGGGGGTGGACCAAAAAGTAATCAACCCTTTATCACTCCAACCCCAAAAAGCCCACGCATTGCTATAGCTCTAGGGGGTCGACTGCGATCAATTTGAATCTGTCAGGGGCCAGCAGAATTATTGTGAACCCTTCTTCCAGGGGGGGAATCACTGATAGCTTTCGGGTGATAAGTAAGCAAACACAAAATCTCAATCCTAAATAATATTGTCCAGTGACATTTAACAGTGAAGGCTACCTGTAACTGCTCTGACGGAGAGAACACCTACTAAATTGAAAAGCACCTTCCTTTTTTTTCTTTTTTTTTTAAAGTGTTTTATTGGGTATAAGTTATAACATATGTGTTATACATTGGATTTGGCGCATTGCCGTTCTGCCTCTAAGACCCCTTTAGCTTTTGTAGGGACCTGGATACAGAAACAACTCACAGTCATGCCGGTCATAATACTTGTAAACCGTCACAGACAAAGAAATCAAACATATATCACATACATCACATACTAGCGGTGAATAAATTGATGAGATGAGGCGAGGGGATGATGTGTTCAAGTACATGTCAATATATAAGTGAATGGGTCTAATAAGGTGCTATTCACATGAAGCAATTTTCATAGTCCTTCTTTATCTTAATTTTAAAGGTCCTAAGGTCTTCAATCAGTGTGTATTCGGCCTTCAGGCTATTCCACACATTAATTGCCCTCCAGAGAAAACTTCTGATGGCTATTGGTTTTAATGATCTTGGAACACACAATCTCCTGCCAACATGTCTCCTTGTTGGCAACACCCTTCTATATACATATTTATCTACTCTAGAAACAGCATATGCATAGAAAATTAAATGAGTATTTCTTCTAATTATGAGTTCCTGACATCCACTTTTGGCGTGCAACTGTGCTGTGGTATATAATGGATGTTCCTCCAGTGGAACTTTATAAACAATCCTCAGACACTTGTTCTGTAACAATTGTAATGCAATGGCGGTTATCCCCTTGGTTTAGTCTATCCCATACATAATCTACATCCTCAAATGATGGTAGCACCATGGTCTCATAAATGGTTAGGGCAACATCCTCTTCCACAAAAGGTCTGACTCTAGCCAGTTGTATAACTTTATCTCTTATGTTATGAGAAACCTCCTTTCTATGTTCAATAAATTTCATTTCTGGATCAATGGTTAGACCAAGGTACTTGAAGCTGTACACTCTATCCAAAACTACTCCATTGATGCGAAAGACAGGATGTATATGGTAGACATTGTTAAAGATCATCCATTTTGTCTTGTTTTCATTTATTGTCAGACTATTAGTTACACACCAGGATGATAACTTGGCTAGGGCAGCATGCATACACCTTTCTTCCCTCACAGAAATTACAGCATCATCTGCGTACAATGTTATGTCATAGTTATGTAAGTCAGGCAGAGAGTTTATATATATCGAGAAGAGCACAGGGCCCAGAACGGATCCTTGTGGTACCCCATATATGATGTCTCTATTACTTGATATTGTGTCATTAGCAATTACACATTGTGTCCTTCCACTTAAATAGCTTCTAAACCACATACATGAGTTCTTTGTAAGTCCTGTAGTTTTTGAATCAGGATGGGATGTGAGATTGTGTCAAATGCTAGTAATATATTTGATATTTTATAAACTAACCAGCGCCTTCGGCGACTGGATACTGAAGAAACAAATAATCTAGAACATAAATTCACGGCAAACCCGTGACCACACACACAATGTATATACAGACAGACGGGGGCCGAGTCTACGGTAGGCCTACCCCCCTCCCCCCCCAGCCCCCCCGCCACGCGCCCCCCGCCCCAACTGTTCACTCTATGTACAGCGGAGCTTGGATGGGGCGCGGCAAGGGGAGAGGGGCGGCGTCTCTCTCCCCCAGATAGACCCCAGCGATATCACTAAAGTTACGCGCCCCTGACTTCCACTGCGTACACTGGTCCCCGAGTCGTAGCGAAGCAGCCCCGAACGACGCCAGGAGCCCAGTGTATCCACTGCGTCACTCACTCTCCAAACAGATGCTCTCGGAGGGATTCGATTGAGAAGTTTAGGCTCAAATATCCCGATCATTTTAAGGGTTTATTTTATCATATTCATAAGGGAAGATTGAATAGGTCGTTACAGTTGAATGTTGTTTTATTTCTAATGCCGTTATATATATATAGGGGAACAAGGCATATATGATCAGTGGTTACCTTTAAAATAACACCATGCCATAATCAGTACCAACAATATATCGAAGGGCGGACTCCATTTATAGAAATAGAGCAGATAGAATATTAATGGTAATCATGTTTATCTAGATGGCCCCTATACGATATCAAGTCTTTAGTTTAGGTTATACCAATGAGCACTAAGTGCCCAGTCGATTGTCAGTTTTTGAGTGTGGTTAATTTGATTTCCTTGAGTAATTGAGCGGTTAACTGTGGCACATAATCCATTTCTTTGGTCAGAATTGTGATCTGTCCAAAATCAAACATGGCCACCAGGATGGTCGCCAAGAATTGAATACACTTAGATATCATGTGACTCTATACATCTAAAATATAAGAGTGTTTTATAGCCTATGGACCATTTATTGACAGAAGATAACACTACATATATATAGCCTTTCAACATCACCGGTGCCAAAATTAACACAGGACTACTGGAGTTCATTTTGCAGAGAATAGATGTGACCAGGCACATGGAAAGGGGTATTCAGGGGGGAATTGATGATTAAAGTTTGTGTCATGATCTTTATAATGAGATATCTTAAGCAAAGATACTCCTAGTAGTTTTGTGGGAATCACATCTCGAACATGTGTTGTTACTCATGATTGAAAATGATAAATAAGCTCTAAATGCACTGTATCCCATAATAACCACTCAAATTATAAAAATAAGAGATTTCCTGAAAAGAAATGCTGATTAAATGTGAATATCTAATGTAGATTTGGTTCTAGGAGGAATTTTCAAGATCTGTTTTCAGTTTTGAGTTATTGATGGAATTCGCAAGAGACTAGGACCAAAATGTTCCATTTGGAAACCATGGAATGGTTTCTATGGCAACCAGAAAGTGTGATATGTGCCAATTTACCATAGAAAACGTTCCATTTACATTCCAAATATAAAATGTTAGCACTAAAGATGGAATAATTCTAAAAAGCATTTTTGGGCATATCTTTCACTATTTTGCCATTCTGATGGCCCCTGGTGGCCAAAACCAGGACTAAAAATCCCCCACGAAGGTACCTTCTCACATGTTGAGCCACAGATCACAAATGTCATGAGGTGTGTGTCCACTATACGACAAGGAAAATGGAGGACTGCACTTGTTTGACGTCCAGTAATATGTACATATTTGGGAATATATTTCCTAGATATCTTCCACTTTAACTTCAGGTATGCTGTGTCCACTAGGGTTGATAAACCACTGCTCAAACTGGCCAGGAAGTAGGCGAAAGGGGTTTTATAATAGAACAAAGAACATGTCACCCACATTCTTTACAAACATTTTGAACATGTTTGCTAATAAACCATAATTATATTTCAAGTTAGTGTCTAAATTTAAGGTTTGAAGGACTACAAACGCCTTATAAATGCTAGCGGACACAGGCCTATAGCCGAGTTTCACAGATGATAGAGAGAAATCACACCGCAATGTATACCTACCTTCGAGTGTATAGGTTCTCCACAGCTACAGTAGAAGCTTCCAAGTTGGTCAGGAATCGTTAAATTGGTATACTGGAGTTAGTGTGATAGTGTCCTATGTTCATGTTGCATAGATCAGGGTTCACAGAAAGAGATTCATGACACTGTCTTAAGTGCATGCACGGATACAAATGATGTATCAAATCCGCATGCCCTTTGAGGATACAGTCTTAGATCATATTTATTGAGCAGGTATTAGAGTCTACTATTGACCAGGTAGCTGCGCTTAATCTAAAAAGTCCATACACTCATCCTTATTCCAGAATATAAACAGTATGATTACCTGGTAATGTCATACTATCAGTCTCGCAAGTAGGATAATAACGACTCAGCTGTGACTTCCAAATGGATTCATATAAACGATAACCAAGATCCTAGATTATAATTATGAGAACTAGTGTAACTAATCCTTGGTTAATGACGCTCTCTGATTCTTAGTCAATATATAGGTACGCTTTTTGTGTCCAAATCGGCCGTAAATAGGACCTTGATGATTATCCGGAAAAAAGATGTAAATTATGTGTCAAACAAGTGCAGTATTATTAAGCCTGTGTCCACAGGATTTATTATGCCAGATGCCAGACCCGGCACTGTTTTGCTAGACCCGGTCGGGTGAGCGGAAACAAACCTTTTTTTAAATTTGGCCCAATGGTGCGTGTTGTTCTCTAAGAGAGGTGAGTCCTTGGGTACTTCCCTTCGACCCACCTAGGTTGGGATCTGTGATTTTAGTTCAGGTCACATGATCCTGAAGTGCAGTATCAGAGTGCAGTAGTAACAGTAGTAGTAGTAGTAGTAACACATGTGCTGCCACAGTGTTACATTTGAGGATGCTTCTAATCTTGTAGATTGAAGCTCCCTTAGTGGTGCAGATTTTTAAATACATGGGCACTCCTATATCTATAGGTGCTCTCCGTATTTTGTTAGTGCTACAAAGTTCTGTAGTATATTATGTACATGTTTAGAGTTGAAATATGGAATGCTGGGCATGAAGGCCGTTACTGATCCAGAGTGCGTGATTGAGATGCTATTCACCAGGGGGCTCCACCTTTATCCAAGTTCTCCATTAGGCGTGTGTCCACTATATGACGAGGAAAGTGGACGATATCACTTGTTTGACGTCCAGCAATATGTTTATATTTGGTTCATTATAATATGATATTATTTCTCTAAATCGCCCAATTGAAGCCAGGTTTTAGTGTGTCCTCTAGTATTATAATGCCAAATACCTGACCTTCTAATAAGACATGTGTATCATGTATCTGATGCAAGCAGGTGTTTTCATGACAAGTTTGTCTATGCTGGCGTTATACGTCTAATTGTGACTATAAGGGCCAATTCAAGTCACTCCAATTAAATTTTCAGCCCCTCCGGCTTAGAGTGGACTATGTGCTGTAATTGTGTGTTCATAGCTGACTATGGTAGCTGTCCAACTCATCCAAAGGTAAGTACCTTAGGTGAAAACAAATGACGTTGACGATGAAATATACCCATATGCCACACATATTCCAATTTCTTCACAATTTTTTTTTGAAAATTAGGGCTAATATTGTTTGCTTTTGACAGATAATGAGTCACATAATCTTTATATATTGCAGATTTTTGTCGTCAAGCTGTGTCCACAAAAGGCCTGATAAATGCTAGTGGACACAGGCCTATTCTCCCAAGTAACGCGTCTACCGCTGACAATTTACATACATCACTGTCATTAGGTCTGTGTCCACAGGATGATAAGGGAAGTGGACGATTTCACCTGTTTGTCGTCCAGCAATTTGTGCGTATTTGGGAACATATTTCCAATTGATCGTCCACTTTAATAGGCCTGTGTCCATTGGAAACTGATTGGAAACTGACTTACCCAAACTGGAAAAAATTTACAGGTGCCCAGCGACCTTTGACTTTGACTTTTTACCCTTCCAACTTCGGAACCCAAGTACCTCACAGGGTTACCATGGCAACAATCAACTTTTAATTTTTTACCAAGGCCTCTGGCAACAATTTTGGCAGCAGATTATGATTCTATGACAAATCTAAGGCCTCCTATCACTGATTATATATGCACAGCAGTACTGTTTTTTCAGTGGCACTATAATTATACAACATTCTCGGGGTGAATTTGTACTGTGACACCAGAATGTGTGTTCCCCAACTAAAGGACTCCACCTCTTAGATCCTAACAAGGATATTGAATTGTGTATAACTCCTGTTCTACCAAATAGTGGGATACATGAGTTTCCGTGGGTTCACAAGTTTTAGTATGTTGAGTGGGTCATTTCACCAGTTGGCCATGGGGCCGTGTTCCGCGCAGACTCGCTCAACCAGTGCCTTTTTTTCGCCAGTAGGGCTCCAAAAGGGACTGGTGGAACTGCTATGTTTAGATTGTTACTTCCTGTCAGGCTGTGCCCAGGAATTGGTGTACAGGATTTGATTGGTCAACTCCTGAAGGCAAGTTAGTGAAACAAGTTTTTATATGCGTTTGCTCAGACTCTACTATTATAGAGTCGGGGCCAGAGATTGTGGTCCGTGAAGCCGTAGGGCGAGTGGAATGGGGCCCATGGCCAACAATCTCTTATCTTGGATAAATCATCAAGCTGCCATATTATATGAAAAAAAAGAGGTACTCCTGGAGGAAGACATCTGGAAGTTTTACCAAGGTCCCTTAATACGTACGACACCATCTTCTATAATATTGATGAAATGATCATTACCAAAGGGAAATTCATTTGATCATGGTATTGTACAAATCCATGATTTGATATGATAACACATGGCATGCTAGTCATTAATTATTCTCATATGACGACATGTAGCTATGATCGATGTACAAATAACATGCATATTATCATTCTTTATCGGCAAACGCATGTCTAACAAAGTAGTTGAGATGCTCTGTGCTATTCAAAGTGTAATAAATGATATATTTCTTTTTTAAATCCATGTCAATATGGGCTTTTAAATGCATGTCAATATGGTTGGATAAAACATGTTAGATTACCTTTTAATGTATTGGTGATAAAAGATATAATTTAGAAACAGTTGACTATATGATATATTTCACATGATATAGACACGCATTGCAAAGATCAAACACCGATGTCAACCCCACAAAATCAAACTTACCCATGCGCACTTGGGAGGTCAGCCCCCCCCCCCCACCCGACCCCGGCCCAGAAAAAAACACCTTTCTGATTGTCCCCTGATTGGTCACAGGATGGCGTGGATTGCTGCAAGGATTATCCCCTATAGAAGGGTGGTAATTGGGGTGTGATTCCTTAGTGTGGATTACTGTGGAGTATAGAGGGTAGGAGGGATTAGGATTCACATGGTCTCGGTGGGTTCGGTGCCTTTACATACACAGGACGAAGGGTGGAGGTCTAATTGCGATTGGTCATAGTAATGTATGAGTGTGGTGATGTTATATTAGAGTTGTCCATGGCTTGGCCATAAGCTTTCAATACATAATATGAGCAGGAAAAGAGTAAAAAGGAATACATTTTTTCAATATCAATAAAAATAGAGAGAATAAAGTTTATTCTAAAATGCACTAGAGAGTTGAGTCTGGATGGAATATTGTCAGCGAGCTACTTCCAATAGGCACAGCCCAGCTCAAGAGGCATTATTAAGCGCTACAGAGAATTTGCAGGACTTGGTAAGCGCTTGCTAAGTGGTATGTGCCCACAAGGGGCCCCGCAAAGATTGAATAGTCTTCTGATTTCAAATAATTATGTCCGTTTCCATGATAGCTGTGTTCCATTAAAAAAGGGAATTTAGCCCGTGGGTAAGTCTAAACCCTTTTTTAAACATATAGAATCATTTAGCTAACCGCTATAGAATGCACCATTGTAGCACATTAGATAGCTCATGTATCCTGCTTACCCACTAACTGGCTGGATCTATAGATTAACGAAATAATAGGGATACGTTGCGTGTACTAGACCTACCGGTACACACAAAAAGGCGTTCCTTAAAATAGGAATTCTCCATGGAGCACGATGCTTAAACGTGGGCTGGGCTTTGGAGGTTAGTCCGGAGGATTAGGAAAGTGGTGCTCTGTGGTTATTTTGTAGATTGGGAAGTGTAACGCAGTGCACCAGTGTACCATCTGTGGGCAATGATGCGTGACGATTAAAGGCGACCTATCCGTGTGTAAAAAAGTGGCGGCATTATTCTGTCAGTTTACATGAAACTTACCATTTGATCCCAGATGAGTGTTGGTTTATTCAGCTAGTTGCGTTTAAACATGTGTTGTCGGTAAGGCGAAGGGGGATGCCACAGAAAGCAAGGTTCTGATAGTTGGATAGCATAGAAAAAAACCTCGAAAACAGGATGGAAGGTATATACCATGTAGTTTACACGTAGGATGTGTCGATCATTTTTGCCCGGTTTTAATTGGCGATCCAACTATGTTTGTCATAATGATGCTTAAATGCAGCGCCGGCGAGATGCTTGCTAGCTCTGCATTTATGCATCATTCCCACGAAGAGGCTTTGAACAATTGCACTGTCTGCTTATAAATAGTTAACTTCATTGTCCTGATAGTGTATGGACCATAGGTAGTATCACCATTAATGACCTACACACTGTTAAGAATGATATTTAAAACAGCTTCAGTTCTCAGGACAGGAAATGACAAATAAATAGCCGTTCCATCATAAGAATACGAAGCTATTTGTAACTATTATTTATTTTTGAGAAAAAAAACATATCGCGTCATGTTTTATTTACACTCAAGAATATTTTGCTTATAAACAGTGCACAATTTAGGTTCAACTTGCCACTAACAAACATAGAAACCCAGGCATGATCATATTATAATTACATGCCGGTATAGTGTCATGTTGTCTTAGGGATATCGGTACATGGTCGAACATGAGATCATACAATTGATTTTTTTACCGTTTGAATGGAATACTTCTTTTAGAGGGTTCACTATCATAACTTTGCATGATAGGAGACCGAAGCAATGTGTGTGTGGCTTTCAAGTGTTCCAAATTCGTATGCATTTAGAATTCATAGTAGCAAACTAGTACTTATAAGCCATCATATGGGTTCCCTTGTAATTTGCCCTTGTTAGTGAGGGGTATACACGGGTATAGCTGCGCTCCCTATGGATCATCTGATCATTATGGGGCTTTAGGCTGGGTTAAAGCATGTACAGGATCCGACCTGTATGGCAGTCCGCAGTCATATAGGCCAAGCCAAATACAATGGCCATTGCATGACCTGGCGCTACTGGTTATACTATATGAAAATGAGTATACATTTGATAATAATGTGGGTATGTGTTTCCACAATAAAATTTAGAACATCTATAAAAAGTAAAAAGAAAGAATTTAAGTTTAGTTTTGAATTTCCTAAATCAAACATGTCAAAGGCTTAAATGAATACAAAGTTTTGATATAAACCATCTATATCTGTAGCGGAGCAGAATATATAAATGATATTCCCCACCAATATGTACAGACTTAGAAAACATAATAGAAGAACGCTGTTGTTCTCATTCTGAACACAGAGCACGTAGGCATTGTTATTGTTAAACAAAGACGTGACAACCTGTGGCCTGAGAGGTAGTCAGTAGTATATACATGGGGACAGGTACTGACATACATATCATTTCGTGACAAGTTGTGCAGGCTGAAGGAAGCAACTGTTTTATTTAATCAGTCATCTAAAACTATTTCGACTGCAGTTTGGTCAAGAATAATCCGATTACTTTGGAGTATTTTTTGGACTTTGGTGTACTGGACTTTTGACATTTCATACCGTAGGTCATTTTTACTGGCAAAGTTATTTTGTTTCGTAACGCCTTCTGATTTAGATGCACTGACCAAAGAGCAAAAAGGTCATAAGAACTGGAATAATAGCACAAAGGATATATAACCTTTTATACTGTGAAATGGAAAGATCCCTTGTCTGCTCAATGTCATCATAGTATTGCAGCGGAGTAATTTTCCTGTTTTTGAAAGGACATCATACATAGAGCAACACGTTAAGAGACGTATCAGACATGGAGAAGTTACTCGGAGGCCTCAGTTTCACATCATTCAGCAGTGGTCGTTTTATGCGCAACGACGATGATTTTGCTGACCGACTCTCTCACCGCTATACCACCTTCATATTGGTGATCTTCGCTGTGGTGGTTACGTCGAAACAATACTCAGGTGAGCCCATCAACTGTTGGTGCCCTGCCTACTTTACTAGCAACTATGTTGACTATACCAACAAGATATGCTGGGTGTCGAACACCTACTATATTCCGCTAAATGCTGTGGCCCTCCCAGACCAGCCCCACCCTGGAGAGATGATCAACTACTACCAATGGATACCAATAATTCTCCTCTTCCAAGCCCTACTCTTCCAGCTGCCTCATACTATCTGGCAGTCCCTGAATGGCAAAGCTGGTCTGGACATTGCCTGTGTGGTGGAAGCAGCAGGAAAACTGCAATCACTCGACCAGAGCCAAAACAGGGAGAAAATGGTGGAGTACATGACTCGACAGTTGACGGACTATCTCAATTCCTCACCGGAGGAACGCCGAGGTCGCTGGGCTAAATCGAGACAATTTCTAGCGCGGAATGTCTTTTGGCTCTGTGGAAGAACCTATGGCACCTATCTCTCTGGCACCTTCCTTTTGAGTAAATTCCTCTATGCGATCAATTCAGTGTGTCAACTGGTGCTGCTCAATGCTTTCATACGCCGTGACTACCATGTTTACGGTATGGAAGTATTGCTGGAGCTGTTGGGTTACAGGGAATTTGGTATCAGTCTGAGGTTCCCCAGAGTTACTTGGTGTGACTTCAGTGTGCGACAACTCAAAACTGTTCACCACCACACCGTCCAGTGCGTCCTCCCAATCAACCTCTTCAACGAGAAGATTTTTGTGTTTGTTTGGTTCTGGCTCGTGTTGGTGTCGATCATTGCCTGTGCGAGTCTCTTGGTCTGGATTCTGCGGTGCATTCTCTACCAGAACCGTGTAGACTTTGTGCGACTCCATCTCAAACGTTCACCGCTTTTGGACAATTCCGAGCGACATGCAGAAGTGAAGAAATACTCTCGACGGTTCGTGACACATTTCTTGAAACCAGATGGGGTGTTGCTCTTGCACCTCCTCGAGCAGAATGCTAACCAAATAGTTGCTGTAGAGCTGATGGTAGCTCTATGGAAGAGATATCGGTCATCAATAGATATAGATGATGGCCCATTCCCGGATGGGAAAGAACCTCTTGATATCTAGTCGATTATTCATCTTGGCTACACAAGTAACAAATTAACCGAGCATGATACCAAAAATTGTACCTGAGAATTTGTTAACCAGCAACTGTCGCGAGTCCCAATCCCTGTCTTCCCGATAAGGCTCATATGCTATTTTTACGGGTTTGTTGTGGGTGGTTCAGCCTATAGGATGTATGATTGGCCAATGGAAAATTGGCCTAATAGAAGGGATCATCCTACACCTGATGATGGAGTGAATCAATGATTTTGTAGTATTGATCACAATTAACTTTTATATATTTTTTACTTTTATTCCGAAAAAGTCTTTCCTTTATAGTATAGTTGTAGTATCCATCATTTAGAATAATGAATATCATTTAATACGCAAACTGCGCTTGAACTAGTAAGGAAACAGTTACATAAACCATCCATTGTACACGTTTGTAACAATAACCTACAAGCTCACTTAGAGATAATACAAGAGAGATCATGTTTGTGCAACAGGGATCACGTGATGTAAAGAGATTACCCACATCTAGGCATATAAGAGGGCATGTAATATCATACAAAAGACCATTATTCTCAAATTAAAATATCATAAAAGTTTGTAAGCACATCTTTTGCTCAGAGGCTATGTCCGACCAACTACATAGATCTTATTTTGTTGTGATAGCAGGGATGCTTTTATCTGAGATCTAACTATTTGAGGACAGTGATGTTAATACTGTTATATTTTTATATACATAATTATATCCTTCATGACGTGTATACGATTATGATAAAATAAATTATTTTTCAATTCAATCTTCATGGTATTAGTTTCTTCCGGACAGGTCTGACACATACAGTCAGATAGTTTAACGTCTCTGCATATATCATTTAGAAACATTACATGTCATATAATATCGTATTTAATCTGGCATACCACAAGCTACAAAGGCTACCGAATATGTGTACCTACAATGGGCCCCCATTGCTTACTAGAACAATTATATACTTTACATCAATGAAAATGTTTCCGTCATGCAAACATTGCTTTGGATTATTGTTTCAACAAGAGTACATGTTTAATTGCACTATCAATCGTGTATATGAGAAGCAACTGTAGATTTACAGTAAATATTGTAAATGTTCCTATACATTGATGTATACCCAATGGTAAGGAGTTTATATAAGGTTTGATGGCATACTTATACGCAGATACGTTATAGGTATCATTATTGAGAACAAATGAGATTTTAAGGGTCTTGGATGCCCTCTCTTTCTATGATACAATTAGCTGCCCTAATATTGGACCCTGTCCAAACAGGGCTACCTGCCCTGGCTGGGAGACACACACATCGGAGTGGTCCGGTAGCAACCGACCAGTTGATCGGGTCTGGTTTCTAGAAAATCATAGAAATGATCTTACATGAGTATGTCCTTGCTGCTTGTATTCTAATCTAATCCCTATCCATTCTGATATCATTGCATAATGATTCCCAAAATGATTATATTACAAATTCGTTGTTCCACAGTCATAGGCAATTAAGAGACTATGAGACACACACAGACACACGTATACCTATAGGCTAGCATAAGGAATGTTTCTAATAAACTATATAGCCATCCAGTATAACTACACAGGGTGGATAAACGAGGGGTGAGCTGAGCGCCACCTGAGGAGTAACCCAAGTATGCAGACCCTGCTTTAGAGGCTGACCCCATTTGAGCTGGGTTAGGGAGTGATCATTTTTTGTCAACAAGGGGGGGGGGTGGTTTGGGGGGGGGGGGGGAGGCAAACAAATTTGGACCCCTTGACCAGGGGGGGTGTAAAAAATTTGGACCCCTCTTGGGGGGGGGGTCAAAACGATTTAACCTGTTTTGGGCCAAAAAGCCTGTGCATTACTATGCTTCAAAGGGCCCGCGCGCTCGCTGATTTCCGACCCGTAGGGGGAGGTAAAAAATTTCGACCCGTTGACCGGGGGGTGAAAAATATTTTGCACGCTCCGCACGAAAAACTACCCCCCCACCTATTGTTAAAAAATGATCACTCCCTTAGCTGTTGGCAGTTGACCATCAGTTTGGGCACCTTTTTGGGTACACGTATTGTCTAATGTGGAGTCCAGTAAAGTTGTTTACTCACGTCCTGTCACCGTCACATCCTTGTGAAGAGATTTCTCCCATCTCGAGACCGCTATAGTTTATGATACAACTTCCATTAGGCCATTCAGAAAAATTGTTATAACTTGAATTACAACTACATTTTGGATCAGTAAACTTTAACTACTAAAATGTGTAAGTCCCTTGTACAAAGTCTCAATTTCTATTATAACCCCCTGTAATACAAATTTGATTTTTAAAAACGCCCTTGTCAATAAGAAACAACCTTTTATTTGAATGGCTTTATTATATCAATAAAGAAAATGACACCGAAAAGTGTCCTAATTTATTTGTAACAATCATTCTATATTTTTGTTACAACGAGTTCCAAACAAACTTGTGTATTGATAAACAACACATTCAAAGCGTGGTATACATTTATCGACTTGAATGCAAAATATTTAGTTACAATATGTACTCATTTTGATTGACTCATTTTTCGTTTTGTAATACAGAGAATTTTGATATCATAACATAGATGATGGGTACATGGTATACTTTTTACAAATCGTAAAGGCTGTATTTGGGATATCCCAATTGTTAGTGCACGCAGGTTGTCATCATCAGGTCAGCTATCAGTGCCCGCTGACGTTATATACCAGCTTGTGTCATAATCATAGCTTGTGACCAATCATGTGGACGTATTTATATACAAGTCACGTGCGATAAAGGCACTAAAGATGTGAATGAACTATAAGGTCCGTAGCTTTCCGGTGTACAAAATAAAACAAAATGGGTTCACATTTACTCGTTTATTCTCATTTTGATTTTGGATGCGTTGGAAAAAGTTAAACATCTTTTTGATAAGTTCTAGTAAAATGATGACCATCAGAGGTTATATATGTTAGTCTGATAGTCTGCAAGGCTCTATTCAGATCATTGCCCCAACGAGCTCAAATATTCTTGATTGCGCTATGAAAATTAAATAACCTCTGTGGATGATACATGAATGCATCATGCCAATCCCTCGAGAGTGTATAACCACCTTATTGCTATATGCGGTCCTTACTACAGGGTAATCTGTCTATCAAATAGATAGGTGAGTAGATCGGTCAACATGTATACCTTAACACATCCTCAACAGCTGCTGGTATTCGCACCAATCAACGATAAAGATAAATAAAAGACCATCTCCGCATTCTCTGATATGCCTCTCAACTGTAGAGGTATTTGGCACAGGTTAGTACTGTTGTTGTTTTTATTTACCTTATGGTAACAGTTACACGTATGGAAACAAAGAAGTAAGTTCCTATTCGCTAACGAGTACTCTATGTCCTCATAGTCGTTAATGTACCCATATAGGAAGAGGAAGATCAGTGACGTCATGAGATCAACTTGAAAAACGTTAATCATTTAAAGATGGTTTGATGGCTCAAGGCTTTATGTTGATGTGTCGTCATGATCGACAAATGCTGTATCAACTCAGCACTACACTGTAAGAAGTAAATGAGATGCTGAGCCGTGGAATCTACTGATGTTTTTCGGTAGCATACTACAGTATAAATGTAAAATTTACTGTCTGGTTACAATATAAAAGGCTGTATTTTTGGGTTCGCTATTTACCAGGTAAATTTTTCCATGCTATACTAGGTGGGTATTTAAACCTCTATTCTTCCTATTCTGTCTAATATATTCAATGGATTATTATCGCATGCCTATACCACATCCAGGATATTCACAGAATGCATCTCTACATAATTCTGGTGGCTCTACTGGCCGTAGCCGCCCAGTCAGGTAAAAGCAATTTCTTTACAAAAAATAAGTTAAATTTTCTTCAAATATCTACATGTTTTAAAAACTAGTATCTAATAAAGTTATGTAAATGATGTGAGGGGAGTACCCTATCGTACACCACATTTTTAATGCTGATCATGCTATACTAAGGAGGTTGTCTTTATCTAACAACAATGGGGTTGGGAAAACATGGTAGGGTAAACATTGCATCAGCAAATAATCGTAAATCCAAAACATTATGGAAGGTGGGAAGGGGGTCAAATGCATCGGAATAGGTTCACAAAAGAATGTCACACACTCATTCAAAAAACAAACCAACCCTTTCTTCCCTTCTCACTGCACTATAAACTCGATCTCCCAAAAAACAGCTCAAACTCAAAATATGTCTCATTACAGAGGATCCTCTGAGGGTGTGCTACTACACCAACTGGTCCCAGTACCGTGGTCAGGGGATGAAGTTCTACCCTGAGGACATAGACCCCAGACTGTGCACCCATGTCATCTACGCCTTTGCCACCATGAGCGGGAACAAACTCAAGCCTTACGAATGGAATGACGAGTCAACTGAATGGATGAAGGGAATGTAAGTGTGGTAATGCCTGTTCAGTGGCATAGGAAAAGGGGGGCCCAGGGGGGCCCGCCCCCCCCCCCCCCCCAATCACAGAGGAGGGGGGCCTGAATATGTTTGGGTCCCCCCAAAATTTGTCAAGACCTCCAGTCTATTCCACACAATTTCTAATCCTTGCCTCTCTTGCATAGGGAAAGGTGGGGAGAGAAGGGCCTGGGCCCCCAATCAAAACTAAAGGGGGCACAAATACTATTTTTCTGTACACTTCCAATATAAGCGTGTATATGATTCTTGCAAAAAAAACGATGCTGAAGCTGGGTTGGAGTGGGCCCCCCTGGGCCCCCCCTGGGCCCCCCCTGGACATTTGCTTCCTACGCCTCTGCTGTTTGGAATCATCACTTTGAGTTTGCTTTATATAGGCTTAGATAAACACCAGTCTATTGTAGCTAAGGTTTAAAAAAAGTATAAAATATAGGACCCTAGTGTATCATGCAATAATGTCCTCTTTTGCAGATTGTGTCACCAATTTTCAAACCCTTATACCCAAAATTTTAGAGTTTATCTCAAATTTGAAATATTATCTCCTGCAGCCTTGCCAGTATGGTATATGCATCGTAAAGTAAATTTACACATGTGCAGGTATGAGAGGACGACAAATCTGAAGAGGCATTGGCCACATCTGAAAATCCTTCTTGCCGTTGGTGGTTGGAACTTTGGTACGGTCAAGATGACTGACATGTTGGCAACAGCAGCTAACAGGCAAGAGTTTGTGACCACGTCCATAGAGTTCTTGAGGAAACACAACTTTGATGGTCTGGACCTGGACTTTGAGTACCCTGGTAGTAGAGGCAGCCCACCTGAGGACAAGCAGAGGTTTACCTTCTTGTGTCAGGTAAGTAACACACTTCTAAATGTTAGGGGCTGTGTCTCACGACCTTGGGCCAATGTTTTCGTCTCTGACTGGGTGCCATCTCTGACTGGGTGCCAGCTCTGACCGGGTGCCAGCTCTGACCGGGTGTTATAACTCTTTAAACTAGTAATTAGTTGCCCATTCTTATCTTCATCTGCCCTAAAAACCCGTTTTTATTCAGGCCGGTCAGAGCTGGCACCCAGTCAGAGCTGGCACCCGGTCAGAGCTGGCACCCAGTCAGAGCTGGCACCAAGTCAGAGCTGGCACCCAGTCAGAGACAAAAACAATGGCCCAAGGTCGTGAGACACAGGCTAGGCTTCACAATTGTTGCAATGGTGTTGCTATCAACTATTTTTGGATTGAAAAGTGTCCATTGTCTTCCACAATTAAAAATGTGATTACAGACAATCTCTGGATTAACTTAGTTATCTAACGGGGAATTGTATCAGCTTTTACACCGCATATGGCTTCAACATGTCTGTTAGATGTTAAGCGGGGGGGGGGGGGATTGCATGTGTTTGAGAAAACTAGCTTTTGATAACAAATCCCTCAAAGGCACAATTTGTATATGGAAAGTATTCAGTTTATTCCAAGTGATTTCCACCCAGTAATCAATGAAATTGTTGTTGCAGGAATTGAAGCAGGCCTTTATTGAGGAAGCCGTGAGAAATGGGGGAGAGCGACTTCTTGTTACCGCCGCTGTAGGAGCAGGCAAAGAAAAGATTGACAACGGATACGAGATTGCAAAGATTGCCAAGTAGGTTTTCTCATGAGAAAGCGATGGGAAGCTGGTATATATAATCATAATATTTACACCAGTTATAAACCTGTTCTTAACGTCGTCTACATTACATAGTGCAGCTCCGGTTATAGATATTGTTTGTATCAGCTGTTGTAAGAGAAGCTAAGATTCTATCAAAATAAATCGAGTAGTGGAGTCCCAGCATTAGTATATTTGTGGGTCTACACACTCAGGAAAAGTCAGCATCATTGTCGCTAAAACCCTCACCTCTAAGTCAAGCACTGCCTTACTTTCAGGTGAGGGTGTTTTTAAGTGAGGGTGGTTTTAGCGACAATGACGCTAACCTTTCTGAGTGTGTACATGAATCCCCTGAAGCATTCTAGCAGACCCTCCTCACCCTGATCAAGAGTGCACTATAATGTGATTCAACATAATGAAGATGATTGTGTGTGACAGGGCACTAGACTTCATCAGTGTTATGAGCTATGACTTGAATGGTGGATGGAATAAATGGACTGCTCATAACGCACCTCTTTATCAGCGAAGTGATGAGATGGGCAAAAATGCAACTCTCAATGTGGTAAGTTCATCTAACAGATCAAACAATTTTAGAACACAACAAGTTAGGGTTGGCAATTCTTCTAGTCTCACCACGCCATAAGGCAATATGAATTCATTATTATACCCTGGAAGTACAAGTAAAATACAGATGGGCCACTTTAAAGGGATATTCTAGCGTTCAATATAATTATTTTGATCTAGCAATGATATGTCGAAATCCCTTAGTTTGATATAATTATGATAATGTAATAGAAGCAAAAGATCTGTGGTTCATAGGCTAGCCTTTGGTATGTTATCATTTGAATGTAGAACACATTTTACTATGGCCAACTAGGGGAGACAGCCCATTTTCTCAACATCTTCCTACTTTTTGGGAAATTGACCAACAATATTCTAACCAATCTTCTCTGATGTATAAAGGAGATCATCTGTAACATGTCTAAACAATGAAAACAGGTAGCCATAGGAGAACATAAGATTCATTGCACAATTAGACAAAAGAAAACAGTTTTCTGGTCAATCTCTACCTTAATAACTCTAACCTACTATGAGGCTCAAACATCCCCTGACAAGCTAGCCCTGGTCGTAACCAAATTAAGACAGTAGTAAATAAATTTTATTCACAGAATAGCATAACCACCCAACAATCATAAGTACCCCATTATAGTCCTAGGCGGTTACACCATTCCAGAAATAGTTCAGGAAAGAAACACCATGGCGCTGGCGTCGACACTGGGATATCCCTTTAAATGATCTGCCATAATTCCTGAAGTTCTACACTCAATTCAATTCAATTCAATGTAGTCCAGGCTGCCTTCAGAATGACTTCCCTCTGTAGGGGAGTCCTGGACTCCCTTAGGTGGGCCAGGAAGCGGTGTGACTCCCACAGGCTCCCTTTATCACCCAGGGCTCCCTGAAGAAGGGTGTATTTGTAGAAGCAGCCTAGACTCCCTTTTGACTCTGTCTCTTTTCCCTGTGTACCTCATGTCTACTATTGCTAATCATTTTGTGCTATTTATATTCCTGCCCAGGAATGGGCAACGGACTACTGGCACAAAGGAGGACTTCCTGCTGATAAGCTTGTGGTAGGATTGGCAGTGTATGGAAGATCCCTAGAGCTCATGGACAAAGACAATAATGGGATGGGTGCCCCGGCCAAGGGGGCAGCATCTGCTGGTCAATGGACAAGAGAGAAGGGATTCTGGGCCTACTACGAGGTAATCATGGTTGTTTTTCATACACTGTTGGAAAGTAAATGTTGCTGAGCCGTTTCACAGCATATACTATACTATTAGTTTACATGGGCAATACTGTAAATTCGCATCTCGCATATAATCCGCACCCCCAACTCAGGAGAATCCTATAACCCGTTATTTTACCTGAAAAATTATATTTTGATACTGTTCTATAGTGATAAACATCCTCGTATAGCCCGTACCCTATATCCCAGTGGACACAGAACATTGAATCAGCATTGATAAACTGTTGTCAATGTTGATTTGATGTTGATACAGTGTTGATTTAACGTTGAACTGAATTTCGTGCCCACTGGGATAGGCATGTTTGGTGTCAAATGACAGTTTGGTTTGGGTATAACCCGCAGGTAGAACGCGGGAACTTATGGTAGATTCTACTATCAGTTTACAGTATAAGATGGCGTATTCTTGGGTTCACAGCGTGTTCTTTATTGGAATAGGGGCCTGTATATATTCTTATTCTGTGGCTGTTGCAAGGCAGAAAAAAAACCACCAGATCAGCATCTTTTTTGGGCCCGACCCATATACCGGTCCTGCATGGGCACACTTCTTATCAATCTAGTTGTGGTCTAGATTATGTAGGAACTAGCTGATTGCCACCATCGCTGTCTTTATCAACATCTGTATACTAAAGTCTTGTCAGTAATTTACCTCCTTAAATGTCCATAGTAACTATTATCGTAATTCTGCATCGATAGCCTAATACCACATTTCTTTGTTGTCATATGTTCCGCTATAAGATTTGCAAGAAGCTGGAGTCTGGAGGATTTAAAAGGGAATGGGAGTCCCAGAGCCGGGTACCCTATGCTTATGGACCTGCCCAATGGGGTGGAGTTCAAGAATGGGTTGGTTATGACGATAAGGAGAGCCTCACGGAGAAGGTATGATAAAAATTGAAATTAAATTTCTGTCGATATTCCCTCATTTCTGCGCTGGCTTACATTCCTCTTTACGCCAAACACAACTATAGCCGACATGCATAAAGGAGACGGAAGTGCTACTCGCACATGCGCACAGGACCCCTTGTTACACTGTGGCTCCCGCCACCAATCTTATGATTTTATACAAAAAACCGCGAGCTATTTCTTGTAACGATAAACCTCAAAGCTAATTATATCAGCATCATTCGTAGATTGCTGGAACATTTATTATTCATGTTGATTAGTCCATTTGACTGTTTGATAATATTGATAAATTTAACATTTTAAAGAAAAGTTGAAAATTTTGTTTTCTTCATCAAAGGTTAACTTTGTGAAGAAGAAGGGATACCGTGGTATAATGGTGTGGGCTCTGGATCTTGATGATTTCAATGGGCAGCAATGTGGTAGGGGCAAATACCCTCTCCTCCAGCTGATCAACGACCTTCTTGTTGGTGACACCCTGCCTTCTTCTGTCAAACCGCCGTGAGTAGGTTTTTGAGTTTTAATCAGACCAAAATAAAAAGATTTTCAGGTTACCCGACTCTACATAGCAAAAGTTGGCCGACCCGCCATTTCTGTATATTTTGACAATATATTTGATTAGTTTTGGCCGTTTGGTATATATTTGAGAGTCAATTCAACTATCCACAAGTTCAGGCTGTAGTCTTCAAGCTAATGCCATTTTCATCAAGTCGATTTCTGGGTACGTTTGATGCCTAATTACCTTGACCTTAAGTGAAACTCCTTGAATCAAAGAGTACTGCCTTCGATCCTAAGGGCTGCATGTGGACCACACTACTGTTCTTTTTTTCTATCTCTGTTTTTCCTCTAGAATACACTTAGCATACCCATCTTTAATACCTTAGCTTTTACCTACCTGCCCTATCTCCTGGGACTGGGAGACTGGTGCGTGTAGCCAACGTTGGTGCTGCCGCCTGTGTAGTGGTTATAGAACTACTGCTGTTAGGTGGTCTGAGCTCGACCTTGACCATGCTGGCATTGTATACCATTATTTGTATATTGCTACCAATTCCCTTCTTTCCAATTCTATGGGGGTATTTTTTATCACCTCACGCTGCAGCATATCAATTAAGATGCATCATGTGGCGGGGACACAATTTGAATCTAGCCATCCCTTCCGCCTCAAAGATGTATGAACCACAATGTGACATAGCTTGAATTTAACTATTAATGCATCATATTTTTATCTTGTCATTTCTACACCTCCTAGTGCCACTACACCTTACACAGGCACGACTACTTCAGCCCCTACTACAACAACCCCAGCATACACTGGTCCCCCGACACCCGCACCTACAGGTAAGGGTTAACTCAACTAATGAGTTATACACTGGTCTAACTCAACTAATGAGTCATACACTGGTCCCCCGACACCCGCACCTACAGGTAAGGGTTAACTCAACTAATGAGTTATACACTGGTCTAACTCAACTAATGAGTTATACACTGGTCTAACTCAACCAATGAGTTAAACACTGGGCTAACTCAACTAATGAGTTAAACACTTAAAGTCTTGTTTAACTCAAGTAATGAGTTATACACTGGTCTAACTCAACTAATGAGTCATACACTGGTCTAACTCAACTAATGAGTCATACACTGGTCTAACTCAACTAATGGGTTATACACTGGTCTAACTCAACTAATGGGTTATACACTGGTCTAACTCAACTAATGAGTTATACACTGGTCTAACTCAACTAATGAGTCATACACTGGTCTAACTCAACTAATGGATTATACACTGGTCTAACTCAACTAATGAGTTATACACTGGTCTAACTCAACTAATGAGTCATACACTGGTCTAACTCAACTAATGAGTCATACACTGGTCTAACTCAACTAATAAGTCATACACTGGTCCCCCCACACCTGCACCAACAGGTAAGGGATAACGCAACTTGTGAGTTATACACAGGTCCCCCAGACTCCTGCATGTAGTATCAATGTGTAGTATGATTGTATTGTCATAATGCATCTCTGACTGCCCAGTAAACAAAGAACGCTGTACAATATTTTATAACGTTATACAACGTTTCTCTAAGGCTCCTTATATGGCCCTATAGACCCCTAAATTCGACATGGTGACATGGCCATTTCTTAAGATCGACATGGGACATGGTCATGTAAGTGACATGGGACATGGGCTGTTTCTTAAATTCGACATGGGACATGGGCCTTAGTGACATGAGAAAAATTATCCGAGAGTCCGTCAGAATGCACTATTCCAAGTCTAGATATTCAAAATTTTCTTGGAGGGTGTTCCCTTGTTCTCTGCAGGAGGTGCAAGGAGCTTAGACTCTAAAAAAGACATCAGAATGCACCATTTTGGTTCTAAAAATGTCAACATTCTCTAGTTGTGGGGCTACAATAAACAATAATATTATCACTTGGTGACACTAGTGACATGGGTTTTTCCTTAGTGACATGCGACATGGGCCTTTCTTAAAATCGACATGCGACATGGGGACTCCCCCTCCTATCAAGGGCCCCTACTATGGCATAACGTTATCTACCGTTTTAAAACGTTATTTCGACGTAAAACGACGTTTTTTTTGTTAGCTGGGTGTCTGGCAATCACTATTGGGTTGACTGCGATAGAATTATCAATGTTTCTATTTTTGACTTGTCTGAAATCTCAATCATTATTTCCTAATGTTTCAGATTGCAAAGAGGTTTGTGTTGGCAAGTCCGATGGCAACTACGCACACCCTAAGGATGATACAAAGTACTGTCAATGTTACCAAAATGGTCAGTGGACGGTCAGGCAATGTGCCCCAGGAACTGTCTGGTGTCAAAAGAAGGGCTACTGTGGGTGGCTTAACGAGAAAGGGTGTTAATGAATGCATAGTGCTGGTAGAAGCCGGCTGAATACTATAAATCAAATCTGAATAAAACTAATAACTCCACAAACCATCTTCTTGGCCTTCATATTCACTGTTCAGCATGGGTTAGCCTATGTACTATTATAGTACACTATAGCTAGGGGGCCGTGCATAAAATATGTCACACCCGAGGGGGTGGGGGGGGGGGGTCTTTTTTTGTGTGACGAAGTGTGACATGGGGGTGGGGGGGTCTATGGACTTGTGTGACATCACATTTCAGAATTTTGTAAAAAATGTAATAAATGCTGTATAAATTAGGGACATCTCCAAGTTAAATATATGTTGGTGGTTGTAGCAGATCTACAACTCCACCTTTCACTTCACACAAGTCAAAACCTCAGGTATGACAAAATTATTAACTGTGTGATAGATCCATTTAATTTTGCAAACTTGGCTGCACATTTGATAGTCACTTATACCCCAATCAAACAGGGATGATCTGCAGACGCCTTCTCAAGGAAGGGCTAGGAGCTAGGAAAGAAAGACTTTCCCCATACTGGAAAGGTTTTGACCAAAGTTTTGTCACAGACCATGATAGATAAACACCAAGTGGTTACAGAATATAAAGAAGATGTAGAAAGAATACCAGCAAGCAACACATATGAGGGAAAGCCATTATTTCCTGCAAATTGTAAAGTGTCCAGACAAAAAAGTTGCTTTAAGGGAGGGGCTACAGGATTTTTCCCCTTCTCAATATGTTGGTGAAATTAGAGATAATGTCCCATCATTTCCATGTTTCTCCTACATATTGTAAAACATGTAATCCTTTATATATATAAAAATTGGCACAGCATACTATTTTCCCTACTATATAGGACTTTATAGGTCTTAATTTTTTCAATTCATATCCCAGTCTGTGCATCTTCATAATCAAACACATTTCTCCTTTAGATTATTTGCATAAGCATATCCTTGTTTCATGTGTGAGGTAGCTCCGTGAGCAGTTATTGTATATACCTTCCCTCTTATCACAGAATTTTTGCTATTATTTCTCCAAAGCCCTGTTATAATAGCTGCTGAACAGTGGTATTGCTAAATCTTATGAACACAACATACTGTTTAACGAACACAACATTGATTAAAAAGCATGAAATGATTAGAAATATTATATTCACATTATTGGAACATGTAGTAGATGTTTGTACAATTTGAACAGTGAAGGTTTATCAACTTTCTAATGGGTTACCTTTGAATAATGGTGCATTACGTAATCTCATGAACACAACATCTTATGAACACAACATCTAGGTTTACATGTAAATATACATGAAATCGACCAGTTATTTGCCATGAGCTCATTGTTAACTGTTGAGTATAACAATTGTAAGTGAATATTCATCATTGCCCACCTTGTAAATGTACTTTCTTTCTACTATCTAACCAACACAACATCTTCTGAACACAACATCTTCTGAACACAACACCTTCTGAACACAACATGTAGATTTCCAAATAGATAAAGATGGAATTGTGTATAATTTTGCCATGACCTTATTGATAAATGTTGATAATCACCATAGTTATTGATTTCCAATCAGAACCCTGCTTCTAAGCTTCCTTTTGATACTATCTTATTAACACAACATTATGAACACAACATCTTCTGAACACAACATCTACTGAACACAACATGTTCTGAACACGACACTTTGTAGACACAAGATGTTGATTTAGTTGCAGATCTAGATTGAAATCGACCATGAATTTGCAATGAGGTCATTGATATCTGTTGATTGTGACAGAAGTATTTGATTTGTTATCAGAACCCTGCTTCTAAATGTATTTTTTCCTACTATCTTACTAACACAACATTATGAACACAACATCTTATGAACATTACATCTTATGAACACAACATCTTATGAACACAACACCTCATGAACACAACAAGTTGGTTTCTAGCTAAACTATCCTAAACTTTACCATTTCAATGCCATGAGGTGATTCATATGAGCTTCCTATGCTACATACTAATTGATTTTTAGGATTTATATGCTTGTATATAGCATATATCTAACATCTTCTGAACACAACATCTTCTGAACACAACATCTTCTGAACACAACATGTCTAGAAACCGCATAAATATGCTGAAATTCAAAGGTTTAGCTATGCACACCTTTAGATGTGGCCACAGGGACTGAGTACCTGGATTTACATATAATTTCAGTTTAATATAGGTGGAAAAATTGCCATTTCAAATTTGGGCCCTTAAACAATACGTTTTCTGATTGATTTTTGAAGTTCTAAAGCAAGGGGATATAATTTCCACTGCCATTTTATTTTAATCAGGCAAACATATGGGGTATAAAAGATGGGTAATATGTCAAAAAGTCATGTCTCAGCATGTTTTTACTATGAACAAAATAACCACAAAGTTGATGTGATAATATCACATGTGTGGGAACCTATCTTCAACCAAATATGGAGAAGTAGGAAATAATTAGAAAAAGTGGAAAAATTCATGTTCATATTGCCCGCACCATGTACTTTCAAAAATATGAAGTGAAAATATTAAAGTAAATATAAAAACATGATAAGACATTTGTCTAAGTCGAATATGTGTCAGGGGACATGTATTTTGGGCTGTTTTTAGCCAAATAATACCGTTTTTCTTATAAAAATAATTATCAATCACTACAAATTACACATTAATACTAATTAGCAGTGCAAAGGTCACACATCAGTAGGAACAGCGTAAAGGATAAAGCTGATTTCTCAGATTTATATTGAAAAAAGTGACATTTGGGGGGTCGGAAAAATCCTGTAGCCCCTCCCTTAATCCAAGGAGTATCTTATTTGACAGGTTCTTACCGGACCATTGGCTTTGGTCCACACAGCCAACAATGGCCTGCCAGTAAATCTAGATGGGTCAGGGAACTACCTCTCAGTATTTGTTTTTATTTCATGGTGAATACGGCACTCCCATTGACTTAACCAAGGAAGGCCGTATTTAACACCTCCCGTGAAAAAACCCTCGCCCGTATTTCACAGCCTTTAAAATCATTGAAATTGATGATTCAAACACTATAAAATTGCTTTTTCAGACCAATTAAGTGGAATTTTGACAAATATTGTTAATTATGACATGAAATAAACACAAAGGAGCACTCGTATAGTTCCCCAATGAGGGTTATTTCACTCGGCTTCGCCTCGTGAAATAACCCTCAGTGGGGAACTATACTCGTGAACCTTTGTCTATAACTTGCACCCAGCCAAGATCTCCAGACATTACCCAAAAGGTCTGCCCCATTATTTGCATATCCTAGTGTCCAGGATGAGGCATCTAAATTAATCAAGGGATGTGGATTATACATAGCATCCTTTCAGTCAGTCACTTGGCATCCAAAGACATCTGGCCAAAGGAAGAATAAAGGAGAGAAATCAAAACAAGGTTCTTCCAGCATTACCTACAGTATGCGTCAAGTATGTATCCGTCTAGTACGTCAGCAACAATGTAAACTTGTGTATGCTATCCAGAACATGAACCATAAAGAAGGGAGGGGGGACTCGGGGGGGGGGGGGGGGTTGGGCATCTCCGCCTCTTATGCTCCAGCCTTATGGTAACGGGCGTGCCCACACTGGGCCTAGTTGCAGATGGAACGTTGGGCTTAGTTCCCGAAAATGGGTGCAGTTTGGTGACGTTTTATGGGATAGCTGAATAACGATTGGTGAGTTTCAATGTGGCTTTCTTGCCTCCTATGCAAGGAGTGCCAGCTCGAACGATTTGTAGCACTGACCCCAGACTGAGTAATTCCTCAGTCGGGCATGCTGAGACTGGGGGCATCCCTCCTTTTTGCTCTAGATTTTAATGTGAATGGGTCCAATGCCATCAGTACATTGCCTATATTACGCTCAGTACATTGCCTATGTCAAGCCCCCCTTCTTCTCAAATTCCTGCATCCAGCCCTGCCACAGGTCTTCCAACACAAGAGGAGTCAGAGGATAGCAGTGGTAGACCTGTTATTCCTGTGAATACTGTCAAAAATCCATAGATCGAGGATACCTCAGCCACAAAGATCTAGGGTGGCATGGCTATCAGTGTGAACACGATACTGCCATTTTGAACAGTTATAATCAAAGGTGTATTGTCAATCAAATCCATTAACATTGGCTCTAAATATATGACTGATGACATACAGTAACACATTTTAATAACATCTAATTGTAATAAACCTTATAAACAAATACTGGTTTAAGATTATGCATGTATGCTCTTTTATGAGACTAGAGTGATCAATACCTAACTATATGCAGGGGGGTGTCAGCAGATTTGTGACATACTTTTCTGGGGGGTGTGACATGGGGGTGGGGGGGGGGTGTTCAAAATGGCCCAAAAAAGCGTGACATACTTTATGGATGGCCCCTCCCAGTGGGCACAAACTTCTGTTCAACGTTGAATCAACTTTGAATGAACATTATATCAATGTTGACAACAATTTATCAATGTTGATTCAATGTTCTGTGCCCACTGGGCTAGGGTGTTACGTCCACGGCGCCCAGGGCCTCCCCACGGTGTAGCACTGGGTGAGTAGGCCGCCCATGGCACCTGTATCTGCAGTAGGGGAGTAATATATCACCTCAGTCTATGGCATATCCACAGGTATATATGTATCTCCCAATAAAATGCAAAGTATCATGATATTCTAAACGTATTGGGCCATATTTCAGATACTGTACACTTTTTGTGGTGTATGTAGTTTGGTAATTATGACAAGAAATGAAATATAAATTGAGATTTAACGATGATAAATTGATTTTTCGAAATGTGTATAGTAGGAACTAGAGACTTCAAACATTCAAAAGTAGGTTAGAAATATAAAATCAATCAAATTGTTCACAACTATTGCAGAATATGAGACTAGTGAATGGTATGGTAATGTCGTTACATCCACAAAGCTTCCAAAATGGAGACATCACTACCAAATAGCATTGTATTATATATTATATTGGTAAAATAATTCAATGGATAATACATATACGTATTGAATTATGGCTAGGTAAAGTTCATGCATTTCCCTGTTTTATAGTGTGTGGCTGCAAGCAGGGTGATTACTCCCTATGCTACATGCAGCAGTAGGGCTTTACTCCCCAAGGTCAAATCCCATAATGCGAGAGAGGGTCAGAAACTGTTGTGAATTGGTCTTATTGCCGATTTTGGGCCCTATATTTGCTAAGCCAGGCCCAAATTGGTGAGAAAGTGTTGCCTTTGTCTTGTGATTAGGGAAATCACAAGGATCAAAAGAGTTTGATATTTTCCCCCAGAAGGCCTAGAAAATGTTGTTTATTGGAACATTTCAATGATATGGTTTATATAGGGGGGACACTCCAAATATCTTAAGACTAATTGAGAGGGAATAGTGAGGATAAATCATACAGTGAAGTAACTCCCCTCAAACAGATCCATTAACCAGTCCTGCATGCAACATTTTGCTTGCCTATTATTGACCACTGTGGGATATGGAGAGGCATAAGATCATGGAACAAGTGTTGCAATTCACAATATTGGCAACAGTTGCCCCTTGTTTTTATGTCAATAATCAACACTTTCTGGCCCATTTTTCGCATTGTGGGATTTGACCTATAGGTGCCATCTGGGTCATAGGCTATGTTAGGACCAGCAGGGATGAAATATCAGCGACTTTTCCAACTTTCAAAGGTTGTTTTCCATTAAAGTTATCCTTTGTAAACCCCACCCGAGATACAATATTGACCAGTGCCTTGACTGCATAAAATTGTGTGTGTATTCACGAAGTTAAGATAAAAGATAACCATAGATGTAAACGTCTAGTCCTATGCTGATTGATGTGAGCTGCTTAAGTATGGCAACAATTGATGTCATGATTGATGTTTAATGCTGATATGATGTGATATTATGACCTGAACTATGTCTGAGTATACTCTACTATCTTTATTGCCTACTTTGTCTGTCCTGTTTTTTTCTGTGTAGTAAACGATGAAGAATTACTTTTTACCTGTATGTGATATTAATTGATGTGGGCCTCTCATGGATCCTATATCAATCTGACGCTGTGTTATAAACCATGTATGTAAATTGGCATTTATGCTCTACTGACACGGTATTGAAAGGCGCAACTTGTTGTGTATATTTTTGTGTCAATAAACTTTACAAAAACCTAAAACTCAACTCAACTTATTTTGATTTGAGCATTAAATTAGTATATATTTTCCCTAGCAGCTTGTCTAAAGATATCAAGTATTTACACAATAATCCATTTTCGATGGAACACCCTACTATAGCAGCTGTATACTACTACCTGCCTTCACGATTAAGCGCCGATCGAGCCCCTCTTCAATTTCGAGGGACCTCACAAGACAGGTGCTTATACAAAGTCCTATTTTAGTGCTTAACACTTTGAATCCTGATTTTTTAAAAACTACTTGGCAGTGTGCATTGCTGTGGGGACGACCTCCGAAAACTATTAGTTCTCAGAAGGACGGATCTGATATCAATTCCTATAGCATTCCTATGTAAATGGTGTCGACTATAGTCGACGCTAGGACTTCCATATCACAAGGCGCTAAGACAAGACTGGTGCTTCATTTTGAATCAGCGTTATATCGTGATGACATGATATTATATTAAATTATGTACGACAGCTAAGTTTGTGTTATAATTATGATCACAATTACAGAACCTATCTTGGTTTGAAAATAAGCCCCTACATGTCTATGGATTATGTTCCTACAATATCAATACGCAGGTAATTGTACCAGTTGGATAATTATGTATACACAATTAATATTGCATTCATCATAGCCTTGGGTATTTAGCTCAGGCATTATACGTTGTAACAACTTTGGAGCAAGCTGATTTCTCCACAAATACTGTCCAGAAGGATGTTACCATGTAAAGGGACGGAGCCATGACCCTTCATTCCAAAAACCCTCCCCCACCCATAATAATAATATAATTGGGACCCTGAGGACGCTACTATATCGAACCTAAAGCCGTGTAAACTCTTTACACTGATCGGTAAATCTATAGTAACTCTATAAAGCTCTAAAAAAAAGCTTAACCAATAATCACGATTTCTGTGGGAAGCTTACACGTGCACCTGCCAAAAACGATGTGAACATGTCACAAGATAAAAGCTAGCACGAAATTATAGAACTAATATACCAGAGTAATCAACGATCGATGTTTTAAAATATTCATTGCTATCTATCTCATACTTTTATTGCCGCCCCTTGGCGATGGTGATATATACTAATCAAGATCCCTTACAATTTAGATAATAGCATGCATGTATACTTAGCATTGAAGCAGTACATATATCTACACGTGCCACAATTTGACTGTAAATTTGAGATATTGATATCTTTCCCCCTGGCACACATACTCACGCTCCAGGACTTATCTTTCTATAAGTGTTCCAATTCGTGCCTGGTGTAGATAGTCAATCACACCACCCCCACATGGCTTCTTCCCACCACATCTTATTAAAAGGGAGAGTCTGTTCTAGCTCTAAACACTGAGTCCTCTGGGGAATACCTGAGCTAGAGTCCTGAGTCTACAAGGTAAGGTGAGCTATGCAATGTTATAACACGTACTTTCAAATCTATCTCAAACCTGGTTAAGTTCTACATGAAAAATTAACGGGTAAATAATTATTATGTTTATACTAGCTATCAGATCGAATAGATTGTCGGATACGTACTTGATGATACATGTGACATTAATGTTGGTGTAAAATTCTGGAAATTTACATTTGACACGTACCTTTATAGGAAAAACCTTCAAGATGAGGATCTGTATCCTTTTCATGGCTCTGCTGGCTTTTGCCCAGTCAGGTAAGGACCCTATAATCATATAAAAATAACCGTTTTGAATGTTCTTCTATATGACATAATTAATAACACTTGCATTGCTCATTATCATCATGGAAGTGGAATAGTTCATTCACTAACTCACTCACTTTAAGTTTCCTTATTTGATTTCTAATTTTTCATGAAATAAAACCTCTATTTGGATTTAACCATAGTTCCATGGGTCTATTCTGCAGACTACATACGTGTATGTTACTTCACCAACTGGGCCCAGTATCGCCCAGAGGAGATGAGATTCCTGCCCGAAGACATTGACACTACGCTCTGCTCGCACATCGTCTATGCCTTCGCCACCATGGAGGGAAATAGGCTCAAAGCTTTTGATGAGAATGATGAGTACAATAATGGTACCAAGGGACTGTGAGTACTAATTTACTACAGGACAATGTAACAGATAGACTAGAGTTATGAAAGGGTAAGTCGAATTATTCACAGCAGACTGGTGGGGCCAGACAAGGGCGAAGCCCAAGTCGCCCTACCAGTGTGCTGTGGTTAATTCTAATACCCTTTCATAACCATAGTCTATCTGACTTAACCTTTGGGTATGTGAAATAACCAAAGTGTGGAGCCTTTGCTTAGACGTCCACTATGGGTTAAAGTATTATAGATAATTATTATAGATAATTGTATTAGCAGATCATATTAAATAATCTGTAACTTCAGTGATACAAGAAATTTAAAAAATGTGTTATAATTGTTACTTGGATGAAGTGGAGATTTGGAGTGTGGGAAGTATCTGCTCGGCCACCAGATGATTCACTCACAAATACTAATCTTTCTACCTCCAAGTACCAGTATGAATAAACAGAAGATCCATTGTATACCATCATAATGCATTGTCTCCACTTTCTTACAACAGGTATGACCGGGTGACAGACCTCAAACTCATAGCGCCTCACCTTAAAGTCCTTCTCGCTGTCGGCGGCTGGAACTTTGGTACCAAGAAGATGACCGCCATGTTGGCAACCGAGGCAAACAGGGCAGAATTTGTCTCCACATCCATTACTTTCTTGAGGGAAAGAAACTTTGATGGTTTAGACCTGGACTTTGAGTACCCTGGTAGCAGAGGCAGCCCTGCCAGCGACAAGCAGAGGTTCACTTCACTATGCAAGGTAAGGATTCGGCCGATACCGGACAACCTCTTATAGAAGCCGCGGCTTGTACATGAGTCAGACCACCGGTGCGGCTTATAGGATTGGCACACATTGGGGGTGCGGCTTATACGAGAGATTTTGATAGTATACTGCAGTGCTATACTCGCCATAATCAGACTCGCTGTGCAGCTTCTATGATTCTCCTAAGTTAGTAAGGCGGCTTTTATAAATTAGGCTTATAAGCGAGGTTTTACAGTGTACTATTAAGTAATTTTTAAGTAGCTATTCCATCAGAATCAGTCAATCATCCCAGAATAATGAAGTAGTGATAATCGATAACCCATGCATCGCATCTCGTTAAACGATAACTCATGCATTGAATCTCCCGACTCAATCCAGCGCTTATCTTATTAATCCTTTAAGGATGGCATAATGCCTTAAAGCATAATGCCCTTGGTCGTCGTGATGAAGGCATGATCCTATGGATTTAGACAATACAGAATGATTGGTATAATGCACCAGTGAGTTACTGACGAGTTTTTGTGCATCATGACGACAAATGTCATCTCTTGGTGACATTTTGTCCTTAAAGGGTTAAAAATGGTTTTCATCGGAACCTCCTATTGAATGATTCTTGACTCGATTTGTAGGAGCTCAGGGCCGGTTTTGAGGCTGAATCTACCACCAAAGGAAGGCTTCTGGTGACAGCAGCTGTTCCAGCAGGCAAATTCACCATCGATCCTGGATATGAAGTAGAGAAAATTTCACAGTGAGTAATTGAGTGATAACTATCACTGTATTAAGATTTTAACCAATATGTCAGGTTTCTGATCCTTCCCTGAAACAAAGAATCGTAACTGATATGACTTTTATATTGCCTCTTCCCTTATTATATGGACAGCTCTGGCTGAGAGTAAATATTCCGAATCTAAGGCCACCAAAAAGTATGCCTCTTTAAGGTTTGGACATATTTTTCATGTAAATGCCACTTTGCAACAAATCACAGTGCCAGATGTTAAGTAATTGTTTGTACCCCACCTGTAAATAGAAAGTTGAATCTACGGCCTTTAGTGTTTACTCTTGCTTAACAGTAGATTATAAAAACGCACAGTACCTTAAAACTACCGTTAAACCTTATGTAGAGGCTGCGGCTAGTACCCGAGTCAGTTCCCCACTGCGGCTTACAGGGTTGACACAGAGTCTGAGTGCGGCTTATACGCGAGTTTATACTACTATAGTACAGCACAAAAGTCAACATAATCAGATCGCCAGTGCAGCTTATAGGATCCGCCAAAAGTATGTGTGTGGCTTGTACTCGAGTATGTGAGGTTTTACGGTAATACGTATTAAGTCAGATCACCAGTGTGCCTTATACTAATATCGGCACACAGTAGGGGTGTGGCTTATACACGAGGTTGGGGATGTACACCAGAGTACTAAATTAACAATTTTCAGACCCCCTGTTAGGCTTATAGCATCTGTCAAAGTTGTATGTGCTGCTAATACGCGAGTTAGATTTGTACACTAGGTTTTACGGTAATTTTTGCTGTGTACCTACACGAGAATTAATAAGCTTATATCATATCATTGCTCAATGTCTCAATTCAATAGGAAACACATTAAGTGTTCATGAATATGTCATGCTTAATTCGACTATCCCTACAGGTCGCTGGACTTCATCAGCATCATGAGCTATGACTTGAATGGTGCCTGGTACTACTTGACTGGACATAACTCACCCCTGTACCCTCGTGCGGAGGAGGTTGGCGCCTACCGCTACCTCAATATGGTACGTATAGCGAAGTCTCGGATTTCTCCGTATGGGAGCCATGTTAGTTCTGAGCTCGCAATGTATTGTGAGACTAAGGCAGTGACCAGACACTCACAACCCATAGCTTCCGGGCAACAAGCTGCAGCACGAGAGCAGAGCCAAGGTCTCACGAGACGGCTGGTGTCAGTGTAAACATTGCAGTTGTGGGAACAAGTCCGCACCAGTTAGAGAGCTATAGTGTATTATAGTTCAAATGAGATTCAATAAGTTGGCAGGGAAATACTCAGTAAACGATATTCTATTTCACTTAGATCATTCCCTCATTATCTCCTACGATCACTAATTGTGACTTTGGCAGGCACTGTCGTTCAAATAGAGCGTGATCGTGTACATATGGCAGCTTGATTGATTGATATATAAAATGTAATAATTCATTTCTCTGAAGGAATGGGCAGTCAACTATTGGATTGAAAAAGGAGCCCCTGCAAACAAGCTGGCGGCTGGATTCGCCACATACGGCCGTTCTCTGCTATTGGCGAGTAAAGACAATACCGGAATGGGCGTCGCCCACAATGGAGCCGGACCGGCCGGAGAATTCACAGGCGAAAAGGGCTTCTGGGCTTACTATGAGGTAGGTGTTGCTTTGTTACTTATGATATGTTTGAGCATCTATAAGTAATCATTTAAGTCATCTACCTGTTGCTATTATTCTAACTGGAGACATTAACATCTGCTCGGTGGTCTTCCAGAACAAATGTGTCAGTCACCATTTATAATGAGATTTTCCTCAATAGTGAAATAGTTGCAGTTGACAAGGGCGTCAATGAATAATATTTGCAATATGTTTGTAGAGATTTCAACAGGATTTCTTCTGAAGTAGCTATCATGACCCCCTGCTCGTCACATGATAGTGCGCTTATGAGTTTTTCACTCATTCTGAAAGAGCATCCTATGCTATTTCGTATCAAACATTTCACTGACAATAACTGTGTTTCCCGTTTTTCCATGTTGCTAGGTGTGCATGAAGTTGAGTGAAGGCTACACCCAGAAGTGGCATGATGAGCACCAAGTACCCTATGCATATGGAGAGGAGGGTTGGATGTTCCCTTGGGTGGGATATGATGACCCTAGGAGTTTTAAACTCAAGGTATGTGGGAGAGAATCTGAGCAGGTGCTAGATTCACAAGTATTTTAAACTATAATACCTAAATCATTCAAAGGTATGAATCTGAATGACCCAGTCAACAGACTCAAACGAGTGTTCCTTTGTGTACGTTTTTAATTCTTTCAATCAAAATTATCAAGAATATGATAGGGGGAGTCTAATAGTTTTTCCTATGGCATACAAAGATAAACAAACTGCCATGTTTGATGACGTCACAGGGTGGTGAAATACGAGCATGAGTTATTTCACCGACGGGGATGGGAGTCATTATTACTAATATTCATCAAAATCCAACTTAATTCCTCCGAAAAAGCTAATTTACAGTGGTTTTATTAACAATTTTGATGATTTGACAGGCCGTGAAATAAACCACCGGTAGTACACTGGGTGTAGTAGCTCTACGGACAATAGCACCTCCGAATTGACCAATGAAAAGAGAACTTAGACCAGGGTATTTTGAGACCCAAATTCGTGGAAATATTAGAAAAATGTTTGTTTTTACAATTAAGCTGTAGTTCAGCTATACACAATGAATGTCTAAAATCTGAATTCCACTATACAATGTAGGCATTGTTTGTTTAATAATAATTATCCGTGTGTAGTGGAATCCAATTGTGTACCAATAGTATAGCGTTACTAAACTTACTCCTTGCTGTATTATAAAAGCTCAACTTTTCCGACCATAGGCTAATTTCGTGAAGACTATGGGACTTGCTGGTGCAATGTTCTGGGCTCTGGACCTTGATGACTTTAACGGCAAGAAATGCGGTAATGGCAAATACCCGCTACTCAAAGCAGTCAGCGACGAACTTGGAGTTCCACTGCCGACAACTAAGCAGCCACCGTAAGTTCTGATTTCCAAAGTATAATTAAGTGAAGCCATCTACCCATTCAGGTTTAGCATCAACAACAGTCAGATGTCAGGCCCACCTAGCTTTCAAGTTAACCCTTTAAGGGCCGCATAGTGTCTTGATGCATTATGCCCTTTATCGTCATTGAATGGCGTTAATTGAACCTTGGCGGGTGACTCACCAGAGCTACACTCGAGTACCACGCCGTCCCTCTATATACTTAGTTGATACACTTCCAAAGAGGTTGACGTGATGCATAAATGCAGCAAGTAGCCTGGTGACAAGCCTTAGGGTACGATACTCTTTACTTACCACCAATAGATTATCCCAGGATTACAGCAGTTACTTTCTACATGTATTAATTGTATAAAAATGAGAAAAAAATAGGACCTTGCAGTTGAAATAACAAAATTAGGGCATCTGCTCATTAGTCACTTGTGTGAAATCATTGAAATGAATATACCTTAAAAAAACATGATCTTAATAGTTTGTTCTAACCCAAATCTTTATACAAATCACATGATATATATCAGTACTTTCAATGATAGGGAGATATGAAAAAGTGTAATTACTTTTAACCTCAAAGTCCAACAATAACAGGGAAAAGACACATTTGTCTTAGATTTCATCCGAAATGAAAAAAGATCCTACCAATAGATCATCTCTAACATGCTCTAAATTAGAAATTTGGAATTACCACAAAAAATAGTTATCCAAAGTGGAGATTATTCTGAGAAAGAAGTAAGTTAAAGGGGTTGATTTGAACATGAACGTCCATATACGTAGGTCCATGATTTGAATGATGACTCCTTCTCTAGAAAAGAATAACCAAACCTTATTTGAGGGTCATAATGTATACAATGCACTGATGCAACCATATAATATAATTATGATTATATGTTCCTAATTAACAAAATAATCATCATTCTAAGTATTTCTCATTTTGAGCCACTGCAGCACTCCCACTGCCTGCCTGCCTATAGTAGGCACAGGTGCCCAGTGTGTGTGCTCCCCTGTACATCCCTCCAGGCTGCGCAGACTTGGTGTCTATATACAAAGCTATCAATTTCCTTTGATTCTTATCAGCAGACTGTTTATCTTCCAGGCCGACCACGCCCACCACACCCTACACTGGTCCTCCTACCACTACAGCTCCACCCCCTACCTTCCCACCGACAACCACCCCAGTCCGCACCACACTTCCTCCTGCAAGTGGTAAGTCTACATTTAGGCCAAAAAAAAGGTTTGTATCAGGTCACCCGACCGACCCTATTAAAATAGGGCCGACCCTACTTTTTGTTATGCAATTTTGAAGGAATTCCCGTATTTTTACCCTTTTTTGGTCAATTTTAGGGTCTTCGGAGAGGCTGGCTAGTACTTTCATGTTTAAAAAAAAAGTGAAAAAGAATTCGGACCTACCGACCCTACATTTTCTGCCCATATTACCTAAAACAAACGTTTATTTTGGCCTTACCATTAAGCTGGTGGTCCACTTGGTTTGTCCGTAAGCTTCTTTTTTCATAGACATACTCATAGAAATAATCATAAAAATAGATTTTACAATTCAAACTTGAATTAGATTCATTCAAATGTGCCATATAATTGATAATCCTCTACGGGATGTAGTTCCAGGAAAGTAAGCCTCTGTTGCGTGATAAGTTAGATAATTATGTTATACATAGTATCCATGTCTCTACAAATGCTGCTTTACAACAATTGCTGAGTAACTTAGCTCATGGGTTGTAAATATTATCTCAAAATGGCCTAGACTAACTCCTGAGTTTGAGTTTGAGTCTGGTATTTTTCTATGTAGCAAAAGATAAATCCCATATCACAGGGCGTTATTCATAAATTGCCAAGGGAAGAGAAACAGCCATATTGATGCTCTTGATCCTATTGATCCTAGAAATGTAAAGACCAGGGTGCAGTGAACAACTACTCAACATGAAAAAAGCTCAAATAATTCCCTAACTGAGAATGCCCAACCAACTATCCCTAACCCATATTTTTCAATCTCTCTACTATAAATTATTCCTCATGTCGTTTTGCATCTAAACTTTTCAAATAACTTTTTCTCTCTTTCAGACTGTGCAGAGCGCTGTAAAAGTCTTGGTAAGGAAGGGAACTTCCCACATCCTACGGACGAAAAGAAGTACTGCCAGTGTTACGCCGGTGGTGACAAGTGGATAGAGCATACATGCCCTGGAGGAACCATTTGGGTGGATTGCCTCTCCCGGTGTGGCTGGCCAACTGAAAAGTGCCCTTAATAAAAGGGTCATTTTGCGCCGTCAGCACACAGTTATGGCTTTCTGACAACTGACTAAAAATAAAATCTATGCTAGATTGCATGTCAATGGTTCTTATTTTTTCACATTTGAACAATGTTGGTGTCGGAGGAACTCCGGTCTGAATTATGTTGCAACATTCGATTGTGCATTTTCAAAATGACCAAGCTATTGTTGAAATCCAAAATGACAGTGTTAATACATGCATCCCGATATCTAGCCTCCTGATGAGGAGTTTGAATGCAAAAGACGTTGAATCATATACTCTCTTTTGTGAATGGGGTCAATGATGTTCAATATGTTGTTTTAGAGAATGTATCCATTGCAGGCCCTAATAACATAAACAAAAATATACTTGAGAAATTGTTTGAGATTACATCGAACCATCCCTTATACACATTTTTGCGAGACATTTGTATATTTTTCAAAATTGTTGTTTATGTCATTTTGCATCCAAACTCTTCAATTATTTTCACCAAAAAGACGGAGGAAATGAACAAAAGCAGTAGAGTAAATGCTAACACAGAGTCTTCTCTCTTAATTTATTTTGCTTATAATACTTCTCACCAGATGGAGCTAGGTGCACACACAAGATCAAGCATACCATCAAACTCGCTCAACCAGAACCTTTTTCCGACACAAGGGCTACAAATGAGACTGGTGGAACTGCTCTGCTGCTATATTCAGATTGTTACTTCCTGTCAGGCTGTGCACAAGAATTGGTGTACAGGATTTGATTGGTCAACTCCTGAGGGCAAGTTGGGGAACCACATTTTTTATATGAGTTTGTCCAGACTCTACTATGATAGAGTCGGGCCTGATACTGGCATACCATAGGCAGAGTACCTTTGTCTTCTCAGCTTATTCAGGACCTGCGCACATTTGAGAGATTGAACAAAAACACTTTTGGATTTCTTGAGGGTCACACCCTTTTGCTAATACTTCTCCAACACCATTTGAGACCCATGCCCTTAAATTTCTGATTACGGCATGTCACGGCAGTTTCAGTCGAAGCACTAGGCTTACTTTGTAGGTCAAAGTAGCATAATCACCGAGCGTATCCCACTCACAACTCTAGTACTGTTCTAGTCTATTATGTGGTTAAGTACGAGTGGGGAGATTGTCCCTTTAAACCCCCAGCGCCCCTATATATAGGGATGAGTACCTGTCCCGACTGCACTCCGACTGTTACCGGACGTTCAGTAACATATTTTGGTTTAAAGTCTAAACAGCAGCAGAATGTTTGTACTTTACTTTACATAATATTACATCTCTAGATCGACTGGTTATTGATCACTTGGCCAGGCTGATGTTGTTGTCTTTAATTTGGTTTATTGACCCTATATTTTATCAAGTTCTCTCTGAGGTGGCTTGAAGATGAAATATTGTGCACCAACAAAATGCAGAATAGCACAATATGTAAAACACTATCTTGGTTTTTAGTTCATATCTTACATAATAATCATTACTTTCATTGTGCATTGTATATGCGTTGGTCATGTCATGTAGTAGTAGAATTATATAGTACAGCTGTGCAGGTTCAAGTTTGTTTGTCAATTAAGTGGCATACAAGTAGACCTACACATGGCCTACAGCTGTCACTAGGTAACAAGGCTCATGGAATCATGAACATGACCATAATATCTAAAACCGTATGTACAACCATGATGTTGCCATCACTTTGACCGCGATCAATTTGGTGAGTCATTATGTTGCCTGATAAAGTACTGATATATAATGCTAATTCAGAGTTAAAACCTATGAGTCTTGATTAAGAGGAATCAAAATTACTATTTTGTAAAAGAAAAATCACGTTCATTGGCCGACACCTTTTAGAGAGAGAAGGGTGGCATCAACGATCAGTCTCTATTTTTATATGTTGGTTATTGGCTAACTGTACAAGATACTCAGTGATATAAACTTTATCATCATATTTAGTTACAGCACAATAATGACGGGCGTAACAACAGGGACTTACTATTGTACAGTTTGCTGTGCAATGGTGGTACAGTTAGCCGTTTAAGGACATGTGTCGCTAAAAGATGTCATTGGTTGTCATGATGGTGTCATGATGCACCAGTGCAGCCCCGGTGAGCAGGTTGCTGGTGCTGCATTGGTGCATCATGCCGACCCTTCAGCAGTGTTTTAACCCCGGTCGGCATGATGCATGAACGCAGCAATGGTGGGTAACTAGCCAGGACTGCATTCATGCATCATGACAACCCAGGGCATGATGCATTAATGCAATATGCCGTCCCTTAAGTCCCAAACACAAACATTAGGTTTTGCTGATTAGACATGACCCTATAATCAAAGCCAATCATAAGTCAATGATTAAGTAAACACCTAGAACTGTTAAGAATAATATGTAATATTTGGAATACAATTTGAGCAACTCACGTGGCAGTGAGCTGCTCCCAGTGGAGCTACTTCTGGCTAATTGATGGTTATCTTCACATGCATGCCCTTATACGGCACTAGCGCATTAGGTTTTGGGGGCCGCCATCTTGACACAGAGCATTGCATTCTTGTTAGGCCCCGAACTCCAGAGCAGTGCATTATTCTTATCAGTCACTTTGTTCCAGGTGTGAATGAAGGGGATTAAGCTGATAAGATGAGAGGGGTTTAACCCCCGACAACCTGAAGTACCAGGATATGCTAGTGCCGTATAGTGGAGTGTAGCTTCACTATTTGGAGGATTACTTCACTCTGGTTATCAACGGCTTGCAATAAAATTACCCCGGAGGAAAGGATCACAGGCGAGGAACTCACCCACAAATACTCATTATAACAAAATTTATGTGTTTATACACGAGTAGCTATGGGCGTATTCTTTAGATGACAATAATTGCTCTCAGAATAACTTCTATATGTTATTTTTACCAAGATTCTTTTTGTATGTTTTTGCTTTGGATCTTAGTTGTCCCTTCTCTTTGTGTTCAGGAACTGGGGGAGTCGTTATTTAGATGTAAAATAATTATACAGTACTTTGTCAATATGTCTGCCTCTCTGTCCCTCTTTCTATCTTTCTCTCTGTCTCCCTATCTTTGTAGCTGTATCACTCTTTCACTGGATGTCTCTGTCTCTTCCTCTGTCTCTGTATCTCTGTAACTCTGTCTCTCACCCTTTCTCTGTATCTCCCTTTATATAGAGAGAGACAGATATACCAACAGACTCAGACAGACAAACATTATATACAGATAATAATATATAGATAGTTAGATAGATCGATAGAGTGATGGATAAATAGATAGATAGATAGATAGACAGACAGATAGATAGATAGATAGATAGATAGATAGATAGATAGATAGATAGATAGATAGATAGATAGATAGATAGATAGATAAATAGATCTATCTATTTATAGATAGAGTGCTGGATGGATAGATATATAGATAGATACATAGATAAATATATAGATACCTACGTCATAATTAACCTAATCCCCGCCATATCCTGTATATCAATGAGATGACTCACCGCACTCATACATATAGTAGGTAATTTAACTTTTGCTCCATCATCCATGGTCACAGGTGTGTGACCGTGCATTGGAAGCAGTGCATGGCGACCTCATGAGGTAGGTTGAGTTATGGAAGTAGGGCGGGACACCACCACATCTCCCACCTGGCTCACCCAACACATACACACACGCCACACGCACTAGGACAGACAGAGGTAGCTCTGTACATGTCCCAAGGTGGCCTCAGCCGTGACATAGTTTGCTGTCCATTCCTCGTGACACACTAGTTGCTAGGTGACACTCTTGGGTGGTAGTGTATGACTTTCCACGTTAGATCCTATGTTCATTCAATATTCTACACACCTGGGATATCCTTAATACAGAGGAGTGGGACTTCTCCTATGACTGCTCCAGTATGATGGGTACTCTTCAAGTGGGACAGGACCAGCCAGGTAAAGTGGTTTTTGGACGTTTGTACCAGTTTCTGGTCTACCTGCATGTTCCCTATAGGTAAATAAATGGCTTTGGAGAGTGGCACGATGGTATTCACGACACATGGTCTATTGTAGTTAGTATGGGATTTTACCAGGTAGTATGTAGGTAGAGGGCTAAAGACAGGGCGAGAGTATAGGAGACAGAGACGGAGAGAGAGACACAGAGACAGAACGATGGGAGAGAGGTGAGGGGGACAGACAGAGGTAGAGAGAGGTAGAGAGAGAGACAGAGAGAGACAGAGACAGAAACAGAGAAAGAGACAGAGAGACAGAGATAGAGAGAGACAGAGAGAGAGAGAGACAAAGATAGACAGAGAGAGAGATAGAGAGAGAGAGAGAGAAATAGAGAAAGACAGAGACAGAGAGAGACAGAGAGAGAGACAGAGAGAGACAGAGAGAGACAGAGAGAGAGAGGCAGGCAGACAGACAGATCGACTGACTGACTTTTAATTCAAGTACCGTGACATCTCGGTATCTACGTAATCAGACCATGACTATGATAATACATCCATTTTAATACTTAAGACATTTCAACCAGCGCCATTGCTCTGTTGATATCTGTAATTATGTACAATAATCAACATTGTCGGCCGTACATAAATATCTCTATTTGAAATAACCGGAATTGAAACCACAGTATCCTCCTAAACATAACCATGTGAGCAGTGCAGCAGTAAGGATGATCCGCGTCCAACCATGTGGGGTATTCTTTCTGCGTGGCTGCCCACATAATGTTTAAGATATGACCTGATTTATGGGTTATTTGGTAGTAATTTCATATCCCTTTGACCCTTTGAGCTGACATGTCGTTAAAACATGACATTTGTCGTCATGATGCACCAATGCAGCGCTAGCGAATTAATTACCAGTGCTGTATCGGTGCATCATGCGTGCCGACCCTTGGGAGTGTATCAACCTGTATGGTCTGCATGATGCTTGAATGCAGCAACGTTGAGTTACTGCCAGGGCTACATACTGAGAAAGCATCATGGCGAAGATCAAGGATATGATGCATTATAGTACACTTTGTGGGGGTTAAAGGTTTTGGAGCAGCAGAGTGCTTCACTTTGGTGTGCCCATTTTTTGGCATGATGCATGAATGCAGCGCTGGCGAATCTACTCGCCAGACCTGCAATCAAACATCACACCGACCCCACACGGTTGATACACTCCGGAAGGCTCAGCATGACCCGCTGGGGCCACAATGATGCATCATAAAGACACAGTGCATAGCATGTTAAAGCACTATGCGGCCCTTAAAGGGGTATTGTTAAAATGAAGTCTTGGTCATGGTCTGGCTAGCCCCTTACCGCGTGTCCGTGTGACACTGTCCTGGTCCGGGTCATGGCTATACAAGTGCCAGAGGGAACGTTTGACTCATTGATGTACATACAGTATCAGTCCCGGACAGGGAGAAAAGTTTGGACCCATATTTATATAGAGTATCCTGCCCAAACAGCAGTTAGTAAGTATATCTACTGTACACAGGAAATGTTGCTTTTCTCTGTTTTCCTCCGGCGTAATTGGGAGAAATCATCTTCCCCGGCTGATTTCTTATTGTATCTATGATGTATTGTAAATTTAGTAGTTTTTATACCATTGTCTGTGTGGATTGAAAATATGACCTGCCATCAGTTCTATTCAATACGGTGATATACCCCAAAGATACACAAAGATAGTAAACTGTCAAACCCATTGATGACATGATCTGCGAAAAGCAACCTCATTAGTGCACGGCGCATCAAGCTTGCTTTTCTCAGGTGATCAATTCACGTACATCATTGTTGATGGACTTAAGATTCAAATACAAAATGTATCAATATCATATGTACACCTGTCTATTCGTCATGTCTCAGATCCTCATAATGTGTTCAATCATACCTAAAAGCCGAGTGGAATTATACCGCCATGCTTACTTACCAAATTGACTAATACTGTATTTATGAACATCACACTGTGACAATAAATGCAATATAAACTCAAAATATCGCACTTTAGTTAAAAGTGTATACGCCATTTTGGTATACAGTTTAAAATTATGCTGCTTAGTTATATTCCATGTGGCCCTGAATTAGATGGGCTATAAACTATGGCTATGATGCATGCAGGTAGATTGATAAACCTTCTATTGGAAATAATGGTCTGTATTACTTCACAATGCAAGCTATATTGTAGTCTCTCACATTTTAACCCTTTTTACGTCCATGTGCATGTGTTCTTGTAATAGACCAACACAGTATCGGTGAGTCACTCGCTTGCGATGTACAATGCCTACATATATAAAGGTGTAGCAATCATCTGATGTTATCATAATGCCTGGATGCAGCACCGAATTATTCACCAATTCCATAGTTATGCATCACGATGACAAAATGGGCATAGTATGTAAGCACTATGCTATGCTTAGAGGGGTAATTCATAATCAATAAGGAGTGTATGAGCAGGCATCGTGTCTGTGACTGGTAGAGTTCAATATCATGGATCTATTTTGATAGGCAGACAGGGATAGAGACAGAGCGAGAGACAGACAGATAGAGACAAAGTCGAAGACGGACAGACAGAGACAGACAGAGACAAGCAGAAGGAGACAGACAGACAGACAGACGGATACAGTTCAGGTTCGGGTTTCCAGTGGCGTGGGACAAAAAGGCGGGGGGGGGGGGCAGGGGGCCAGAGCCCTTTCCCAAGCCCCCCCCCCCACCCACAATTTGTCAAGACATGTTATATAATACACACAATTTCCAATCGTTTACATAGGGAAAAGTGGGGTCCGAGGGGGTTCAATTCTGCTTTCTATACAATCCGATTATGCGTGTATACATATGATACATCATGCATAAAAGCCGATACCTAAAGTTGGATGGAATGCCCCCCATGCCCCCCCACCCCCAATGAGGACTTGCTTCCTACCCTCTGCTTTCCAAGGGCTTATATTGTATCTTAGTCTTGAGATATTTT